>OY720676.1:14200226-14829946 GCA_963170755.1 Amphimallon solstitiale
TCAGAGTCGAAAGGAAAAGCTGAAATTTTGCAGACATATCGGTTGGAGTGTCGGCTTTCCCGCTAAATCAATTCGGGACCTCTACGTTTGCCCAGTTTCCCGTACGAACCGTAAATATGCGGCAATGTTACGTAAATAAGTCCATCTCGTGTTATTTCATGAGATTTTTAAAGGAAGGCCGCTCGCTATTAGTAAGGAGAACTAGCTGTCCATCAATCTCTTCGAGCTTGAATCGCTTTTCGCGTCCGCTTACAGTTTTATTATAGTTCGCTGTAAAACGCAAAAAAAATCATTTTTGATTTTCTAAACTTTTGGCACACCTTGTATAGACGTATATTTTTGTCCACGAAGTACTGTCACGGTGACAGGTGGAACGACAATTTAAAGCATCTTAACGTCAGTCTGACTTTTCGTTGTTGGAGTTTGAAATTTAGATGCTATTTAGCGTAATACTAAGACTTGACACTAAAAGATTCATAGTTTTATTAGTTTTACACAATGAAAGGACTAAATCATTATTGAAAATGTAATATCAGATTTATTTTAATTTTGCATAATTTAACCTGCCAATTATCATAGCCCGCAAACATACTTTTGACATACCTTTTGTTATAATGCAAATTTGTGAACAATGCATGCCCATTACACAGAAGAATCAAGTTTTAAATAAAATGTTGGTATAGAATAAGTATGACTTATTACTTTTATTTATAATAGTGAATTTATAACTGGCTTCCATATTAATAATTAGTGTCATTTGTCTGCTCTGAAATTGTTCCTGTCAAAGTGAGTTTGCAGTGGCATTGAGTCGTCGCCTGTAGATCGTGCTCTGGCTATGTCGGTTGCTGTGACGATCCTATTATAATTTAAATATTTAGTAGTGACGCTGGTAGTTGAACTAAAAACAATAACCAAAAATAATACTGACCGACGTTGGAATATCTGTGTAACATTTTGCTTACACACACTGTAAAAAGAATATAATTTGTAATTGTTGGATCATTTTGTGATTTTTATTAAGTATTTAAGGAAAAATAACACAAAAAGGTAGTTCATGATTACAACCAATCCATCGAAATAAGAGCCACCAGCCTGGGACGCGATCATCATCAACCATCATCAGAATGTTTGATTAACAATTTGATTTAATGGTGTATTTTCAAACATATCGCATTAAATGATTGAACGCTGCCCATACTTCAAACTTTCTACTGACAATCAAACTATTTAGTAGAAGTAATTGTTGAATTAGACTGGAATATTTACTTTAGTAAATTGAATAGTTACAAAACAATTGTCATTACATTGGAATTTGATTCGTCTGTCACCTAGTAATAATAATATAAATCATATTTTAAGGTAATTGTCTAATACCGTGCCGTCAAATACTTTTCGCATTAGAGTAGGCTGTTTTTGAAGTTTTTAATCAATGTTGGTGTACATGCTAATTTTTTGAAAACTTCAAATTCTGACAGTTGTCATACTTAAATTCAAATTATAGACGCCTATTATTATTTATATGACATAACCAAACTATTAAAATTATGCACTGTCACCAACCATTAAAAAAAAAGCATGGCCGTCTCTAATGCGGAAAGTAGGTATTTGAAGGCACGGTATATAATAGGCAAAACTAAAATGGATCTGATAGCACTTTTCTCATTAATATTTTAGTCATTTCGCTGTATAAAATTTGTAATTTCATATCTTTTTGTGTCAAGGTCTACAATAAATATCGATGAAGCTTAAAAACATGAACCATGAAATATCAGACAGATGTCAGGGTGTTTAACCTTTTTTTTTTGAAATAATTCAAATAAATCATGAAAGCAGTTCAGATTTCATCACGAACTGAAATCGATTGATCGTTTTGACGTTTTATAACCTGCAATTAAATTTTTGTGAAATTGCCAACATTAATCAAAAGTCAGATGGACTTTTTCTGACAATTCTGACGTTTCCTGTAACATTTAAGCCACCTAACGTGAATGTTGAGCTGACCAACATTTCGCGTATGCTCTAGTTAAATATATCGGTGTTAAAATAATAATAGATGAGTAAAGATGGCTACACCCTTTAACTGTTACTTAATTTTAGTTTAATAATATACTATGTTCACCAATTTTGATCAGCATGATGTATTCGTTTCTTTGAATTACAATTAACGTAGGGCTTCCGGGACAATAGTCAATAGAAATAAATTTATATGACGTTGGTTGCAAATAATCAAGCTCATCAGTGCTCCATAATGTTTGTCATAAAATGTCGATATAAGTCATCAAGTGCTGATTATTCAATTTACTCTTTCCACCTTTTTTTTATTTAGGACACATTAATTTAATAGAATACTTGCTCTTTTTGTTATTCCATGAAACTCTTCGAGTTTGAATTGCTTCTTTGGAACGTGACTACTGCCAGTCGCAGAGGCACTTGAATTTTAACGGTTATAAATTTTCTTTTAATTAGTTTATGAATGAAGATGCAAATTAAATGAAATATCTCTAGAAATTAATTATACATTATTGTGGCATCTATAATTATAGACAAATGGATTTATTAACTAAAAAATTTCCCATAAAATGTTTAACATTTCTATAGAATTTACTGAAAGCTGATTACTTGGAACATTTCGTTGACATTCAAGTTTGATATAATGCGTGTGCACCTAGTCTAAGTTGAATGTAAGTAGGCCGAACAGGTAAACCTAAGATGGTTGTATGATCAAGATTTGTTGTATCATATATAAATTTCTTTGTTTTTTAAATTTGGTAGTACTCTAACTTTATTTGTCTCAAGTTTTATGATAAACGTTGCCCATACGTTAAATTATCTTGCAAACTGTCATGGTGGTGACAGTTCGATCTATTGCGAGAATGAATTGTCAAATTGAATGTCACTGTAGACATACCGTGCCTTCAATTAATTTTTTTTGGAATAACCTACGATTTCAATATTAATTTGAAAACACTGTGGAACTTTTCAATAAATTGACTTAACTATGACAGTAGGTAGTCAAAATGAAAAACATTACTATAGCACAGTATTCCCAAATTAATATTGATATCATAAGCTACTCTAAATTTAAATTAAAGACGCTGTATGTATATTTGTATGTAGAAAGATGACAGAGATGTGTCCAAGACATTAAAGATACGATAAATGACCGATACAATAGTAATAATAATAATAATTGATGATAATTGATGAGCAAGTGCTCTTTTAAGATTTTGATTTGAGTGGTTTTCCATCTGGTTATAGAAACTGAGCGCTCTTTCCTTGATGTAGTCAATAATGGTTGGGGTATTTGTTTCATTCATTATTTGATTATTTCTCATATACCATGGAGCATTTAGTATCATTCTAAGACTGGTGTTTTTTGATGTTGGTCTTGCACATATGCACCCATGCATATGTGAATATTGGACCTAATACTTGTTTGTAAAGTAGAATTTTGTTGTTCGTGTTCAGCTGGCTTTTTCTGCCTATAAGAGGCCATAGTTGACATCTTGTTTGTTTGGTTTTGGTTATCGTTTTTGCTATGTGTGTGTTATAATTGAGCTTTATATCCAGGTATATTCCCAGGTATTTAATTTCTCTACTCCATGGTATAGTGTTGTTGTTGATGGTTATTTCGTTGCCTGTTGTTTTCAGATTCCTTTGAAAGATTATTGCTTGGGATTTGTCTTCGTTTATTGTTGTCCTCCATTGTTTGAACCATTTTATCGTGTTGTCTAGGTGCGTTTGGAGTTCCTGTACCGCGTTCGTCGGACATCTTGATGTTGAGAGCAGTGCCGAATCATCTGCAAAGGTGGCCGTATTTAAGTATCTTGTAGGATTTGATACTGGTATGTCTGCTGTAAATATTGTATATAGGTGAGGTGACAGGCATGAGCCCTGAGGGACTCCCGCTGTTGGATGTTTTATTGAGGAAAGTGTGTTCTGGATGCTAACTTGAAAGCAGCGTCCTTAGAGAAAACTGTTCGTGATTTTTATGACGTGTGTTGGGTAATTGTGTATTATCATTTTATATATGAGTCCCTGCCTCCAGACTTTATCAAATGCCTTTGCTATGTCGAGAAATACAGCTGCTGTCACTTGATTTTTGTTGAATCCGTCTTGGATAATCTCAGTGACTCTTGAAAGTTGTGTTATCGTTGAATGTTCTTCTCTAAAAACCCATGTTGATCTTCTGGTATTATGTCTTGATTGTCAGAGTGGTACTTTATCTTCTGTAGGATTATTTATCACTTTGCTAATGGATGGTAACAGGCTTATGGGCCTGTAGCTGCTTGGTATTGTTTTTGGTTTTCCTGGTTTAGGTATAACTATTACTGTGGCATGTTTCCATATCTTTGGGAATGTTTGGAGTCTGATAACGGAGTTTGCTATTGCTAGAATTGACATTATTGCTTTTGGGGGGGGGGGGGTTGTAGTGATCTGTTGGTGATGTTGTCTATACCAGGAGCTTTTTTGGGATTTCATGCTTTAAGGATTGCTTTTAGGTTCTCGGCTGTGACTGGGTCGTTGCTAGGGGAGTGGGGTTCACGTATTTCTCTGCTTACTACTTTGTGAATCTGCATTACGTGTTGCATGTCTACTTCATCCAAGTTCGGAGTGAATTGCTCTTCTAGTGATTCCGCTAGAGCTTCTGGTTTTTCTTCTGCTGTGACTTGTGTGGAGTTATTGAATTGAAGTGGTGGGATTTGTATTTGTTCTCTTTTGATTGCCTTGATTATTTTCCATGTCTTAGAGGGCTCTGCACCTATTTCTTCGAGTGTTCTTTGCCATTCTACATTTTTCGGTTCCAGTAATTCCTTATGTACTTGATGTTGAAGGTTGTTTAGTATAGTTTTGTCTTCTCCTAGCTCTGTTCTTTTCCTTTATTAGTTCTTTAATATGATGTGGTAGACTACCTGATTTATATATCCTTTCTATTTTGATGGTGTTATTTTCAACAGCGTTTGTTATTTTATCTTGTAGTGATTTTAAATTGGTAGTACCATGCCTTGTGTCAAGTTTACGATAGAAATAGTGTATACTTCAAATTTTTTGACAGACTGTCATCGTGACACTTATACGACAATAAAAAGTTGATGTTTAACCAAATTGTCGTTCCACCTGTCATCGTGACAATACTTCGTTGTTGTGTATTCGTTCACACATAAACTTGTGAGAACGAAATGTCAGACTGAGAGTGCTTAACAACATTGTCTTTCCAATTGTCAAATGAAATTAACAACATAACATGATGAACTTTAACAAAACATGTTTTAAACTTACAGGTCATTGAGAGAATTAATTAATTTTCATATTACGCTTTAATAGTTGTATATATATGTACTTTGTAAAACCCAATCAAAAATCTTGCTGGCTCCTAATACCATTTAACCGAAAATGTACTTCTGATTAGTTTGTGCCAACCCGCATAGTCGCGTACTTTAAATGCTTTCTTTTATAACTGAATTGATAAACGAAATTACATAAATGCTTATGGGAATTTTACATATTTGATGTATTTATGTTATTTCGAAGTGTTTCGGACACATCTGGCAAATAAAGAAAACTCAGATGATTCTTTATTTAGGCTTGCTTCGGTACTTCTTTCGCGAGAAGTGACGACATTTCGATGACATATATAATTTGTATTTAATATATCTTAATAAAATATAGAAAGATCGTTATATTTGTCACTGTACTTACGTGCGATAATACACTTTAAGTTTATTTTATCATATCCGTCGGCATTGTTCATATATTCATAAATAGAAAAGAAATAGTAACAATTGATAATAATAACACTAATACGTATCTGAAAGGCACCGCATTTCCTTCATAATCCCTTTATTTGTCGGCCTTCAGACATTTAAACTTGACAACCGATCGATAAACGTGAATAGATAGTCAATATGTGTGTATTGCACGACTGGTGCTTTCCGCCAATTTTGACGTTTCCCGGCAAATGCCATATCGCGAACTCAAACTGATTTGACGGTTTTGATAAATTTATAACCTGAAATTGAATTTTTCGTGCGTTTAACTTAACCTTATCCGAACTTGAAGTGTCACGGTCATCTGTATCGATCCACCGCCATTTTAAAATCGAACCTAGTCCATATTTTATATTTTACACGTAGGCCTTATGGCAAAATACTATGATTCATACTCTTTTTCTGCACGTTCTAAAATTTTCAAAAACTCCTTTCGGGCCCTCGTTCTCTCTTCGGAGACGTGAAAAATGGCCTAAGGCACGTGGGACCGTGGTCCCCGTCGCGTGACACTTTCGTTCCTACCGTAGATGCGCCAGGTTCTCAGAAAACTGTCTCCCCAATTCGTCAATTTTGGGGTATAGCTTTGCCGTTTTAATCGTTCGTGTTAAAAAGAGCGAGACAATTGGCTATTAGTATATATAACTAGCTATAACGTCCGCTTACAGCGGGTCCGTCCGCTTACAGCTGTTCGTAAGCTTACAGCGGTCCGTCCGCTGACAGCGGGTCCGTCAATCTCTTTTAGTATAAATCGCCTTTTTCGCGTCCGCTTACAGCTTTTTCATAGTTTCGTGTAAAGAGCAGTCACTGTCATGACGCCTTTCAGAATATATGGTTTTATTAACTTTTGACGCACCCCTGTATATACATATATTTCGTGAAGCCAATAGTGTTTTTTTTGCCATTTTTACTTTGGATTTGTAATCGGCGTCCACACACCCCCGTATCTAAAATTTTACATTCATACGACAATTTTCAAAAAATTCCTCCGCCATTTTGTTTTTTTTGACATTTTGACTTTGGATTTGTGATCGGCGTCCGCACACACCCCCGTATCTAAAATTTGTCATTCATACGTCAATTTTCAAAAAACCCGTCCGCCATGTTTTTTTTTGACATTTTGACTATGGATTGGTGATCGGCGTCCGCATATACCCCGGTATCTAAAATTTCGCATTTATACGTCAGTTTTCAAAAAACTTTTCCGCAATTTTGTTTTTTTTACATTTTGACTATGGATTGGTGATGGGCGTCCGTAGACACCCCCGTTTCTAAAATTTCGCATTTATACGTCAATTTTCAAAAAACCCTTCCGCCATTTTTTTTTGACATTTTGAATGTTGATTTATGATCGGCGTCCGCACACACCCCCGTATCTAAAATTACACATTCATACGTCAATTTTCAAGAAACCCGTCCGCCATGTTTTTTTTTGACATTTTCACTATGGATTGGTGATCGGCGTCCGCATATACCCCGGTATCTAAAATTTCACATTCATACGTCAATTTTCAAAAAATTCTGGCGCCATTTTGTTTTTTTTACATTTTGACTATGGATTGGTGATCGGCGTTCGCAGACACCCCCGTATCTAAAATTTCGCATTTATACCTCAATTTTCAAAAAATCTTTCGCCATTTTGTTTTTCTTTGACATTTTGACTTTGGATCTGTAATCGGCGTCCGCACATACCCCCGTATCTAAAATTTCACATTCATACGTCAATTTTCACATTCATACGTCAATTTTCAAAAAAAACCGTCCGCCATTTTTTTTTGACATTTGGCTTTGTATTTATGATCGGCGTCCGCACACACCCCGTATCTAAAATTTCACATTCATACGTCAATTTTCAAAAAGCCCGTCCGCCATTTTTTGTTTTTTGACATTTTGACTATGGATTGGTGATCGGCGTCCGCATACACCCCCGTATCTAAAATTTCGGCTTTATACGTCAATTTTCAAAAAATTCCGCCGCCATTTTCTTTGTTTTGACATTTTGACTATGGATTGGTGATCGGCGCCCGCAGACACCCCCGTAACTAAAATTTCGCATTTATACGTTAATTTTAAAAAAACTTTTTCCGCCATTTTGTTTTTTTTGACATTTTGACTTTGAATTTGTGATCGGCGTCCGCACACACCCCCGTATCTAAAATTTCACATTCATACGTCAATTTTCAAAAAACCCGTCCGCCATTTTCTTTTTTTTGACATTTTGACTATGAATTGGTGACGGGCGACCTAAGACCCCCGTATCTAAAATTTCACATTCATACGTCAATTTTCAAAATAATCCCCTCCATTTTGTTTTATTTGACATTCTGACTTTGGATTTGTGATCGGCGTCCGCACATACCCCCGTATCTAAAATTATACATTCATACGTCAATTTTCAACAAAACCCGTCCGCCATTTTATTTTTTTTTGACATTTTGACTTTGGATTTGTGATCGGCGTCCGCACACACCCGCGTATCTAAAATTTCACATTCATACGTCAATTTTCAAAAAATCTGCCGCCATTTTTTTTTTGACATTTTGACTATGGATTGGTGATCGGCGTCCACAGACACCCCCGTATCTAAAATTTCTCATTTATACGTCAATTTAAAAAAAAAACTTCCGTCATTTTTTTTTGACATTTTGAATTTGGATTTATGATCGGCGTGCGTACACACCCCCGTATCTAAAATTTCACATTCATACTTCAATTTTCAAAAAACCCGTCCGCCATTTTGTCTTTTTTGACATTTTGACTTTGGATTTATAATCGGCGTCTGCACACACCCCGTATCTAAAATTTCACATTCATACGTCAATTTTCAAAAAACCCGTCCGCCATTTTCTTTTTTTTGACATTTTGACTATGGATTGGTGACGGGCGACCTAAGACCCCCGTATCTAAAATTTCACATTCATACGTCAATTTTCAAAATAATCCCCTCCATTTTGTTTTATTTGACATTCTGACTTTGGATTTGTGATCGGCGTCCGCACATACCCCCGTATCTAAAATTATACATTCATACGTCAATTTTCAAAAAAACCCGTCCGCCATTTTATTTTTTTTGACATTTTGACTTTGGATTTGTGATCGGCGTCCGCACACACCCGCGTATCTAAAATTTCACATTCATACGTCAATTTTCAAAAAATCTGCCGCCATTTTTTCTTTTTGACATTTTGACTATGGATTGGTGATCGGCGTCCACAGACACCCCCGTATCTAAAATTTCTCATTTATACGTCAATTTAAAAAAAAAACTTCCGCCATTTTTTTTTGACATTTTGAATGTTGATTTATGATCGGCGTCCGCACACACCCCCGTATCTAAAATTACACATTCATACGTCAATTTTCAAGAAACCCGTCCGCCATGTTTTTTTTTGACATTTTCACTATGGATTGGTGATCGGCGTCCGCACACACCCCCGTATCTAAAATTATACATTCATACGTCAATTTTCAAAAAAACCCGTCCGCCATTTTATTTTTTTTGACATTTTGACTTTGGATTTGTGATCGGCGTCCGCACACACCCGCGTATCTAAAATTTCACATTCATACGTCAATTTTCAAAAAATCTGCCGCCATTTTTTTTTTTGACATTTTGACTATGGATTGGTGATCGGCGTCCACAGACACCCCCGTATCTAAAATTTCTCATTTATACGTCAATTTAAAAAAAAAACTTCCGCCATTTTTTTTTGACATTTTGAATTTGGATTTATGATCGGCGTGCGTACACACCCCCGTATCTAAAATTTCACATTCATACTTCAATTTTCAAAAAACCCGTCCGCCATTTTGTCTTTTTTGACATTTTGACTTTGGATTTATAATCGGCGTCTGCACGCACCCCGTATCTAAAATTTCACATTCATACGTCAATTTTCAAAAAATTCTGCCGCCATTTTGTTTTTTTTTTGCCATTTTGACTATGGATTGGTGATCGGGGTCCGCATACACCCCCGTATCTAAAATTTCGCATTTATACGTCAATTTTCAAGAAACTCTTCCTCCATTTTTTTTTTCATTTTGACTTTGGATTTATGATCGGCGTCCGCACAAACCCCCGTATCTAAAATTTCACATTCATACGTCAATTTTCAAAAAACCCGTCCATTTGTTTTTTTTTGACATTTTGACTTTGAATTTGTAATCGGCGTCCGCACACACTCCCGTATCTAAAATTTCACATTCACACGTCAATTTTCAAAAAATCCGTCCGCCATTTGTTTTTTTTTGACGTTTTGACTTCGGATTTGTATTCGGCGTCCGCACACACCCCCGTATCTAAAATTTTACGTTCATACATCAATTTTCACATTCATACGTCAATTTTCAAAAAACCCATTCGCCATTTTATGTTTTTTGACATTTTGACTTTTGATTTGTAATCGGCTTCCGCACACACCCCCGTATCTAGAATTTCACATTCATACGCCAATTTTCAAAAAATTCTTCTTCCATTTTGTTTTTTTTTGACAGTTTGACTTGGATTCGTGATCGGCGACCCAAGACACCCCCGTATCTAAAATTTCATATTCATACGTCAATTTTCAAATAATTCTTCTACCATTGTGTTTTTTTTGACATTTTGACTTTGGATTTGAGATCGGCAATCGCAAACACCTACGTATCTAAAATTTCACATTCATACGTCAATTTTCAAAAAATCTTACGCCATTTTTTTTTTGACATTTTGACTTTGGAATCGTGATCGGCGACCTAAGACACCCCCGTATCTAAAAGTTCACATTCATACGTCAATTTTCAAAAAATTCTTCCTCCATTTTGTTTTTTTTTGGCATTTGGATTAGCGATCGGCGACCGCAAAAACTCCCAAGTGCCTAGTTTTACTTGTAATCAGAAGAGAGAAATTGATTTCAGCCAGCTCCGCCCACTGGCACGTTTGCGTAATCGTTTAAATAACATTATTTCGTAGGGGAACATAAATCTTGAAAGCAATATTTTTCCCGTAAGGAAATTTATTATTTTAAATCTAATTTATAATAAATAAAAAAAAGTCATGCTGTATATGAGAATGATTAGTCGGTCGACCGATGAAATGTATATGAAGTAAATACACAATATTCTATTCGAAAATAAAAAATTTTTGCTTCTCCCAGGATTCGAACCCGGTCGATCCACGGCGTTCTATTCAGATGCTTCGATTTCGTCATTAGGCCACCGAGATACATGTAGATGACTTGTTAAGCTGCCTTATTTATATGTAGGTTTGCCTTATAGTAGAATCTGAATTTTTTTTTTAAATTCCATGGAAAATAAACGTGTAATCGTCAAAAGAAAATTAAAAATCGTATTAATTGCGTCCCGATAATTAATTTAGTGTCTTCTCCTTGTCCAAAAAATAAATATATTATGTGTATTTATTTGGCACGGATCTCGTCTGACATTAATCAAAAAAAGATGGCCGCAAACGCTAGTCGTATTTGCAACATTTTTCACCATATTCCGAGTGCTTCAAGAGTTTCAATCACTCGTCCTATCGATATCGAATGTCGATGAAGTCGCAATAGGAATGGGAATGGTCTAGAAATATCTGTTCTTTACGATAATGAATCTTGTTGTGTCCTTGAAACCTTCAGAATTCGGAATTTCACGCTTAAAAGTCACACTTGCAAAATTCTCGATGTACCTGTCAGATTTCCGAAAAGTCAATTATGTTTCCAGTCCTGTTTTTTTGGTTACGTATGCGTCACGTCATGAGTCAGTACTTAAAATTTAACAAATTAATATCTCCGCAATGCCGTCGAGTTAAATTTCGAAATTCGGTTTGTGGTGAGCACGAATTTTTCCCGATTTCGATGATGCACGCGGCAAGCACGATGGCGGTCCAGATTTTTAGGAGATACGTGAACCGTACCGGGACCTACCGAAAAAATACCCTCAACTTTGAGGGCCCGTATTTTCCGTCAGAGTCGAAATGAAAAGCTCAAATTTTGTAGACATTTCGGTTGGAATGTCGGCTTTCCCGCTAAACCAATTCGGGACCTCTACGTTTGCCCAGCTTCCCGTACGAAGCGTAAATATGCGGCAATGTTACGTAAATAAGTCCATCTCGTGTTATTTCATGAGATTTTTAAAGGAAGGCCGCTCGCTATTAGTAAGGAGAACTAGCTCTAACGTCCGCTTACAGCGGGTCCTCCGCTCACAGCAGGTCCTCCGCTTACAGCGGGTTCTCCGCTTACAGCGGGTCCTCCGCTTCCAGCGGGTCCGTCAATCTCTCTTAGTTTGAATCGCTTTTATCGCGTCCGCTTACAGCTTTTTCATAGTTTCCTGTAAAAGCAATCACTGTCATGACGCATTTTAGAATGTCCGATTTTATTAATTTTTGACGCACTCCTGTATATACATATATTTCATGAAGCCAATAGTATATTTTATTTAAAATTCTTCTCGAACGGTTTTTTACACAAACCGGTACATACTCAAGAGCGAGAAAGGTAAATTAATGTTAAACATAAGTCATGTTGAAATATCTAAAGAAACAATGAGCTTAAAGAGCACAACATTTTCATCGAGACAGTTTACAATACTATTTTGATGTGACAGTGGAAAAGCATGTCAACCTTTTCGCAGTCTACTCTCGTTAAGAAAAAAGCACAAAATAATATGAAAAGTAAATAGCCCAAGTTTTAATTTTAAGCCCTATTGAAGCGTCTTTCCTGTAAAAAACGCTTTTTAGAATGTCCACTTTTATAAACTTTTGAGGCACCCCCAATAGGATATTTTATTTAAAATTCTTCTCGAACTGTTTTTGACATAAACCGGTACACACTCAAGAGCGAGAAAGGTAATTTAATGTTAAACATAAGTCATGTTAAAGTATCCAAAGACACAATGAGATCAAAAAGCGCAACATCTTTATTTGATGTGAAAGTGTAAAAGCCTGTCAAGCTTTTTGAAATCCACTATCGTCAATAAAGGAGCACAAAATAATAATAGAAGTAAAAAGCCCAAGTTTTAAATTGAAGCGCCTTTCCTGTAAAAAGCGATTACTGGCATGACGCTTTTTAGAATGTCCACTTTTATACACCTTTGAAGCACCCCTGTATATACATATATTTTATTAAGCCAATAGGACGTTTTATTTAAAATTCTCGAATTATTTTTAACACAAACCGGTACACACTCAAGAGCGAGAAAGGTAATTTAATTTTAAACATAAGTCATGTTTAGGTATCCAAAGGCACAATGAGATCAAAAAGCCCAACATGTTGATTAAGACAGTTTACAATACTATTTTGATGTGAAAGTGTAAAAGCCTGTCAACCCTTTCAAAATCCACTATCGTTAATAAAGGAGCACGAAATAATAATAAAAGTAAAAAGCCCAAGTTTTAAAGTGAAGCCCTATTGAAGCGCCTTTCCTGTAAAAAGCGATCACTGGCATGACGATTTTTCGAATGTCCACTTTTATAAACTTTTGAAACACCCATGTACATACATAAATTTTGTGAAGCCAATAGTATATTAAAATTCTTCTCGAACTGTTTTTGAAACAAACCGGTACACACTCAAGAGCGAGAAAGGTAATTTAATGTTAAATTATTCAAAGACACAATAAGATCAAAAAGGTCAACATCTGTATCAAGACATTTTACAATACTATTTTGATGTGAAAGTGCAAAAGTCTGTCAATCTGTTCGCAACCCACTATCGTTAATAGAAGAGCACAAAACATTAATAAAAGTAGAAAGCCCAAGTTCTAAATGTAAGCCAAAGCGCCTTTCCTGTAAAAGGCGATCACTGGAATGACGCATTTCAGAATATCCACTTTTATAAACTTTTGAAACACCCCTGTATATACATATATTTTGTTAAGCGAATAGGAAATTTTATTTAAAATTCTTCTCGAACTGTTTTTCACACAAACTGGTACACACTCAAGAGCGAGAAAGGTAACTTAATGTTAAACATAAGTCATGTTAAAGTATCGAAAGAAACAATGAGCTCAAAGAGCGCAACATTTTCATTGAGACTGTGTACAATACTAGTCTGATGTTTTCGAATCTACTATCGTTAAGAAAAAATGAAGTGTTTAATTTAAGCCCTGTTCAATCACGTTTTGAAGAATCGCTAAATTGAAGACGTAATAAGCGACAACAAGCATCCCCGTATCCGGAATTTAACAAACATTCATCAATTTTCAAAAAACTCATGCGCCATTTTGTTTTTTTGACATTTTGACTATGGATTCGTGATCAGCGACCTAAGACAGTGCCGTATCTAAAAGTTCACATTTATACGTCAATTTTCGAAAAATTCTTCCGCCATTTTTTTTTGATATTTTGACTTTGGATTTGTGATCGGGGATCTAAGGCACCCCCGTATCTAAAATTTCACATGCATACGTCAATTTTCAAAAAACTCTTCTGCCATTTTGTTCTTTTTAAGATTTTGACTTTGGATTTGTGATCGGTGACCTAAGACGCCCCCATATCTAAAATTTCACATGCATACGTCAATCTTCAAAAAACTCCTCCATTTTGTTTTTTTCCCACATTTTGACTATGGATTCGTGATCGGTGACCTAAGACACCCCCGTATCTAAAATTTCGTATTTATACGTCAATTTTCAAAAAACCCGTTCGCCATTTTGTTTTTTTTGTCATTTTGGCTATGGATAGGTGATCGGCGTCCGCACACACCCCCGTATCTAAAATTTCGTATTTATACGTCAATTTTCAAAAAACCCGTCCGCCATTATATTTTTTTTGACATTTTGACTTTGGATTTGTAATGTACGCCCGCACACACCCCCGTATCTAAAATTTCACATTCATACGTCAATTTTCAAAAAACCCGTCCGCCATTTTTTTTTTGATATTTTGACTTTGGATCTGTAATCGGCGTCCACACACACCCCCGTATCTAAAATTTCACGTTCATACGTCAATTTTCAAAAAACCCGTCCGTCATTTTGTTTTTTTTTGACATTTTGACTATGGATTTGTAATCGGTGCCCGCACACACTCCCATATCTAAAATTTCACGTTCATACGTCAATTTTCAAAAAACCCGTCCGCCATTTTGTTTGTTTTGACATTTTGACTATGGATTTGTAATCGGCGTCCGCACACACCCCCGTATCTAAAATTTCACGTTCATACGTCAATTTAAAAAAAACCCGTCCGTCATTTTGTTTTTCTTTGACATTGTGACTATGGATTTGTAATCGGCGTCCGCACACACCCCCGTATCTAAAATTTCACGTTCATACGTCAATTTTCAAAAAAACCCGTCCGCCATTTTGTTTTTTTTGACATTTTGACTTTGGATCTGTAATCGGCGTCCGCACACACCCCCGTATCTAAAAGTTCACGTTCATACGTCAATTTTCAAAAAATGTCCGCCATTTTGTTTTTTTGACATTTTGACTTTGGATCTGTAATCGGCGTCCGCACACATCCCCGTATCTAAACTTTCACGTTCATACGTCAATTTTCAAAAAACCCGTCCGCCATTTTGTGTTTTTTTTGGCATTTTGACTTTGGATCTGTAATCGGCGTCCGCACACACCCCCGTATCTAAAATTTTACGTTCATACGTCAATTTTCAAAAAATGTCCGCCATTTTTTTTTTTTTTGACATATTGGCTTTGGATCTGTAATCGGCGTCCGCACACACCCGTATCTAAAATTTCACGTTCATACGTCAATTTTCAAAAAACCCGTCCGCCATTTTGTGTTTTTTTTGGCATTTTGACTTTGGATCTGTAATCGGCGTCCGCACACACCCCCGTATCTAAAATTTCACGTTCATACGTCAATTTTCAAAAAACCCGTCCGCCATTTTGTTTTTTTTGACATTTTGGCTATGGATTTGTAATCGGCGTCCGCACACACCCCCGTATCTAAAATTTCACGTTCATACGTCAATTTTAAAAAACCCCGTCCGTCATTTTGTTTTTTTTGACATTTTGACTATGGATTTGTAATCGGCGTCCGCACACACCCCCGTATCTAAAATTTCACGTTCATACGTCAATTTTCAAAAAACCGTCCGCCATTTTGTTTTTTTTTTGACGTTTTGACTTTGGATTTATGATCGGCGTCCGCACACACCCCCGTATCTAAAATTTCACGTTCATACGTAAATTTTCAAAAAATGTCCGCCATTTTGTTTTTTTTTGACATTTTGACTATGGATTTGTAATCGGCGTCCGCACACACCCCCGTATCTAAAATTTCACGTTCATATGTCAATTTTCAAAAAACCCGTCCGCCATTTCGTTTTTTTTGACATTTTGACTATGGATTTGGAATCGGCGTCCGCACACACCCCCGTATCTAACATTTCACATTCATATGTCAATTTTCAAAAAACCGTCCGCCATTTTGTTTTTTTTTTGACGTTTTGACTTTGGATTTATGATCGGCGTCCGCACACACCCCCGTATCTAAAATTTCACGTTCATACGTAAATTTTCAAAAAATGTCCGCCATTTTGTTTTTTTTTGACATTTTGACTATGGATTTGTAATCGGCGTCCGCACACACCCCCGTATCTAAAATTTCACGTTCATATGTCAATTTTCAAAAAACCCGTCCGCCATTTCGTTTTTTTTGACATTTTGACTATGGATTTGGAATCGGCGTCCGCACACACCCCCGTATCTAACATTTCACATTCATATGTCAATTTTCAAAAACCCGTCCGCCATTTTGTTTTTTTTGACATTTTGACTTTAGATTTATGATCGGCGTCCGCACACACCCCCGCATCTAAAATTTCACGTTCATACGTCGATTTTCAAAAAATGTCCGCCATTTTGTTTTTTTTGACATTTTGACTTTGGATTTATGATCGGCGTCCGCACACACCCCCGTATCTAAAATTTCACGTTCATACGTCAATTTTCAAAAAACCCGTCCGCCATTTTGTTTTTTTTTGACATTTTGACTATGGATTTGTATTCGGCGTCCGCACACACCCCCGTATCTAAAATTTCACATTCATACGTCAATTTTCCAAAAACCGTCCGCCATTTTGTTTTTTTTTGACATTTTGAATATGGATTTGTAATCGGCGTCCGCACACACCCCCGTATCTAAAATTTCACGTTCATACGTGAATTTTCAAAAAACCCGTCCGCCATTTTGTTTTTTTATTGAATATGGATTTGTAATCGGCGTCCGCACACACCCCCGTATCTAAAATTTCACGTTCATACGTGAATTTTCAAAAAACCCGTCCGCCATTTTGTTTTTTTTTTGACATTTTGACTTTGGATTTATGATCGGCGTCCGCACACACCCCCGTATCTAAAATTTCACGTTCATACGTCAATTTTCAAAAAAGCACGTCCGCCATTTCGTTTTTTTTGACATTTTGACTATGGATTTGGAATCGGCGTCCGCACACACCCCCGTATCTAAAATTTCACATTCATATGTCAATTTTCAAAAACCCGTCCGCCATTTTGTTTTTTTTGACATTTTTACTTTGGATTTGGTATCGGCGTCCGCACACACCCCCGTATCTAAAATTTCACATTCATACGTCAATTTTCAAAAACCCGTCCGCCATTTTGTTTTTTTTGACATTTTGACTTTGGATTTATGATCGGCGTCCGCACACACCCCCGTATCTAAAATTTCACATTCATACGTCAATTTTCAAAAACCCGTCCGTCATTTTGTTTTTTTTGACATTTTGACTTTGGATTTATGATCGGCGTCCGCACACACCCCCGTATCTAAAATTTCACGTTCATACGTCAATTTTCAAAAAACCCGTCCGCCATTTTGTTTTTTTTTGACATTTTGACTGGATTTGTAATCGGCGTCCGCACACACCCACGTATCTAAAATTTCACATTCATACGTCAATTTTCCAAAAACCGTTCGCCATTTTGTTTTTTTTGACATTTTGACTTTGGATCTGTAATCGGCGTCCGCACACACCCCCGTATCTAAAATTTCACGTTCATACGTCAATTTTCAAAAAACCGTCCGCCATTTTGTTTTTTTTGACATTTTGACTTTGGATTTATGATCGGCGTCCGCACACACCCCCGTATCTAATATTTCACATGCATACGTCAATTTTCAAAAAACTTTTCGGCCGTCTTATTTTTCTGACTTTGGATTTGTGATCGGCCACATAAGACACCTCCGTATCCAAGATTTCACATTCGTACGTCAATTTTCAAAAAATCCTTCGGCCATTTTGTTTTCTTCTGACATTTGAATCAGTGATGGGCGACCGTAAAAACTCCCAAGTGCCTAATTTTACTTTTAATCAAAAGAGAGAGAAATTGATTTCAGCCAGCTCCGCCCACTGTGCACGTTTGCGTAATCGTTTAAGTAGAATTATGTCATAAGAGCACATAAATGTTAAAAGCAATCTTTTTCCCTATTAAGGAAACTGTGCGTGCGCGTTCTGGAATTAACGCATTTTAATAATTCAAATATGTATATAATCATTAACCGAACAATCAACCTGTATATCTATAGAAATGCTAAGTCAAGCGGGTGCATTATGTCGAGATTGAGATGCCGAACTCGTCGGGCCGGATACATTAATCTGATATTTTTCGCCCGACCGTAGTACATTGAATCACATGCACATTGAATCTGTGACGTATTTCGGCCATTTTTCTTACCAAATCCACGTGCAAACGAATTTGAAAGTGCTCATGCCCTTGGTTGCGTGCGTCTGTCGACTCGAAATAAGCATGTAGAAGATGCCGAAAAGCCCGTTTGTTAAAACCGCGGGTCTTGTTGGACCCTCGCGACCTTCAAAATTTCGTATTTCACGCTTAAATGTGAATATGCGGATACCACTAAGTTTGTCTGTCAGTTTGACGTTTCTAGCGATTTTCAACGTGTTTCACGTGAATTTCCCATCCGCCGCGCCGTTTGTCAGAATTTGTTCGCCACGCCCGAATGTCGACTTTTGCACGCTCCTCTCTTGGACGGCAGATATCTCTGCACACGCACCGAAAAAAAGGAAAATCTCTCCGTCGAGGAACAATTTAATGTCACCCGCAAGTCCACCCGCCAAGACGGCCTTTAATTCCGCGTATCCAGGGACGAGTACTGCGCCCAAATTCACCAATTTCAAGTCGATTTTGAGCCGTCCGATCGGTTACCATGGTGATTCGGTTAAGCCGCCTTTTCAGACGCTATTAACACGAAACGGCCGCTCGCTTTTAGTATATATAATAATGGACAAACCAGAAAACATAAGATTGAGTACAACAATGTAAAACTAAGTACAGCAAGCAAACATAGGTATACGTAAGTATATACCAAATCAGTCTGAACATGAAGCAGTGTTATTTCTGGATTGGGAGAGGCTTTGAATATTTCGATGGCTTCTAGGATGTCTAATCTTTGTCGGCCGAACGTAAGATATTTACAAATTCATTTGTGGTTGTGTGACTATCTTTTGTTGCATTGGTTATCGGATTCCTTTATGTGTTCTTTAACGCAAATAGTAAAACTACGACCATTCTGTCCGATATATACTCCTTTACAATCAGAACATTCCAGCTTATAAATACCAGATTTGTTTAAAGCGTTTCTTTTAGTTTCAGCATTAAGAAGGACATGAGCAACTGTTGTGTGAGGTTTACGATTACGCTATTTTAATGTTCTGTTTAGAAAGAATGTTTGCAATTTCTACAAGATTGAGATTTAATGCTAACACTAAAACAAAGCCCCAAAACCCCAAAGTCTGAAGTCTATAACCTTAAATGTTTCGACTGCAAAGGAAAATATATATCGGGTGGCCATTTTCTATCTTCCTGTATGTATAAGAAAGTCTGGACAGAAGTGGCCGTTGGCGCGATTGGAGGATGGGCAAATTGCAGTTTATATCGCATCGCAGCATTTACCAAAACAATGTTGACCACGCGAGCATATTGTGAACATATAAATCATTTCGGTTTATAAATATAAAATTTATTTTGAGAATCGAACACAGCGCCACCTATCGGGTCCAGATTTTGTGATGTTCTTTATTAGTACTAAACCAACATTTTGGTCCATAAATTCAGTATTTGTTAATAACTTGACTACAGCGACACCTATATATTTGTCTTGTCTATTGTCGAGAGGCTGGTTCATAGCTATGCTAGGATGCACACACATACGAGGTAGGCGCCATAAATTCTCGAACTGACAGGCGTATACAGGTTCAAACGTGTTCAAAACTCCGTCACGTCATGCATGCACATATGCAATGTGTACACTATAAAAATGACGGTTCGAAGCCTAGTAGTTTTTAGTAACCAGCCAACCAACGTGACTAAGCGCACGAAAATGTCTGAAGTAACGAAAAATTGAGTACCGCGTGGTCATTAAATTTTTAACAAAAGACACACCTCATCACATTATACAACGTTTAGACGGCGTTTACGGTGATTCATCTCCTTCGTATTCAACTGTAAAGAAGTGGGCAAAATGTTTCCGTTTGGGACAAGATGGTGATCGGTCGGGTCGATCAATTGAAGTGATAACGCCTCAACAAATTTCAATTATTGAACATTTAGTGCTAGAAGATCGCCGTTTGAACGTGAAGGCAATTAGCAGTGATAACAAACATTTCCGAAACAAGTGTTCGCCGAATTCTCCATGACCATTTGGGTATGAATAAAATTAGTGCTGGATGGGTACCGCGACTTCTTTCTGCTCTCCAACGTGAACGTCGAGTCGAATGTGCGCAGTCGTTTTTAAACATGTGTGGAGACGACCCAAAACCGATTTTGGAGTCCATGGGATGAAACAATGGTTCTGTTTAACGATCCTCTATCGAAAAGGGAGTCCATGAAATGGCGGCCGCCTCATGACGAGGTTCATCAGGTGGCCGCCATTTCAGAAAGGCGAACGTCGTTCAATCAACGAAAAAGGTGATGGCCACAATATTCTGGGATTGTGAGGGCATTTTGCTAATTGACTTTAAAGAGCGCAATACAAGTGTGAACGGCACATATTATGCGTCTTTACTGCATAAATTAAGGGACAGTATTCGTGCAAAACGTCGTGGAAAATTGACAAAAGGTGTGCGATTATTGCACGACAATGCTCCCGTCCATACTGCCGCCATTTCACAAGCTGCCATCCGCGAATGCGGCTTTCAAGAATTGGAACATCCACCGTATAGTTCGGATATGGTTCCTTGTGATTTTGGTTTGCCTTCTAATTTAAAAAAAAGACCTTGGGCGACGTAGTTTAAACGTAGTGAAATAAAACTCTGCATCAACTTAAAATTTATAAATGGCCAAGGGCGTCGAGTGACAAAATTTATGTATTTATTTAATTTCCTACATTTATTTGTTGAAAAAGACGCCGAATTTCACAGGTGGTGGCTAAAAAAAAACTACTGAAATTGAAAAAAAAAAAGAAATAATCCTCAGCACATCACTGTGATTTTAAATGTTTAAAATGGGGGCCTCAACCTCTTGGCAATAGAACAACCGAGTGCAAAAGAATTATGTAATTCTCCTACCCGTTAAATTCGGCGATTTTTTTTTAACAAGCCTAAATTTTGAATAGAGTTTCCAAGCACCTTTGCAATTTAAATTTTTTAAGTTGATATAGCCTACAGCGCCATCTGTCAAAATTTAAAATGAAACATCGTCATTAAGTTAGTATTTTTATAGTGGTTTTGTTTTATTTTTGTTTCAACATTTGATTCCACTTCGTTTGAAAGATATGAAGTGTGTATGAATCATTTCATGATTTGCAGAATCAGGGAATAATTCATATACAGACACGTTGCGATCTAAGTAAGTCATATAGATAGTACGTACAGTTCTTCAGATTCACACTGACCTGATGTACTTGTCGGTTTGTGGCATTGCCGGATAATTGACGCCCACGTTCGCAATGATGAAACAGTCATTTCTCATGGACCACGTCCTCAGAGTGATAAAGTCCCTGCTCTTGACGATGCCGCGCGCGGCCGGGGCCGAAACCTGGTAGGTGATATCCGTGTGGGCGTCGATGGTTTCGAGTTTGCGCGACTCGGCCAGTGTAGGATTCCATTTCGCCATGTTTTCGACCCTGTGAAACAGTTCGTCCAGTAGCAGTCTCGGTTTCACGCTCACTACCGCCTGAAACACCGACACGAAATGAATGATGGGACGACGCCACGGCAATGTTGAACCTACCGACAACTTGTATATATTACGTTTCGCCATGAGCAACGACAGGCTCGATACTTCGTCGCCGTTGTTCTCCTTCACAAGCTTCCAGTCCGCGTTTGTCAGCAATTCCCACGCCTCGTTCAGTATCTTCGATCCGATCTCCTTGTACGTCCTCAGCTAATAGATGGAAAACTTAATAAATCTCACTTGTAGGACACACAAATGCAATGCTTAATAAACGCAACAGCACTCACATAATAGGGGAAAGAAAAGACGAGAATTATTTCTTTTCTGTTTTCATAAATTTTGTTTTCAGTGGTGATTCCAAACATTAAATCAAAGTTCACAGAAAGTAGGTGTCATGAACACGCGAACTTCCTAAAAGTTAAACCTGTGATTTATGATGATAAAATATTTTTCCAGTAATCAGCATCCAAAAATAAAAAAATAAACGCATGCGCTTTAATCATATTTGGCAGCACAGTTCGATATTCTTTTTTAATAACATACGGCCAATATACTGTGAAAACTCCTACATTGTTACTTTTAAAGTAACTAAATGTCTAACGCCACTTTTAAATAGATTTACAAACATATTTATTGATGCGATGATTATAAGAAAATTACCCAAATGTCAATGCACCGTGTGCGACCAACTAAGAATGGCAGTCGGTTATGTCTCTGAAACTAACAGTCATATTGCATCCGAGTAAAAAAATTTCAAGTGAAAGTGTGCCCACGAGGAAAAGCTAGAAATTATTTTCGACTTTGTTAATGTCCGTTAGGTGACTTAAAAGTCATCATCAATACTAAAATTAAGAATTTCTTCATGTTTTGACTAATTGAGAGGTATCGAAATTGAATGTGTAAAGATTGTGCATACACATTTCTTATCGACTAATAAAATAAAATGGTGGGAGCAATTCAAATATTTTTTAAATAAGCTGCGATTATACTGATTTGTAGATAATTGATTTTGACAAGCTCGGTCTCATTTAAAAGTTTTATTTGCTCTACAAGCTGCACTTTTTTTTTTTATCTTTGAATTTTACCGTCGCCGTTAGATGGCGTTAACTCCAATATAAACGAATATTAGGCTTTTTCTCAAAAAAGTTAAATCACATGTTTCTTTTTCCCCGACCCTAGTAAGAAATTAAAGTTTCGACACTTCGGTAAAGAACCAAAACTAGTATCTCTTCTAGAACAGGAGATATAGACGAAAGTAGATGAACATTCAATGAATTTTTCTGGTTTACTGCCTTTTTTGCCTATAAACTCAACAATTTTGGTTCACACCATTGTAAAATAAAAACGGATGTGAAAAGTTTTTTATACCATTTCGTTAGTTCCTCTTCAACAAAGTAAAATTATTTTTAATACTTTCGAGATTTTTTCAAAAAATGAATACTAACGAAGTTAATGGCTTTATCCGTTAGTTTATTTCCACAGTGTATATACAGGGTGAGTCATCTCCGTTGGGAAGGTCGATTGTGACTTTCTGAAAACAGATAATTCGAAGCGGTTTTCTTCCTAAGGCACCTACTAAATTTATTTTGTATTATACAGTGTTCCATACTTGGTAGCTGGCAATAGTTATAGTTTGTTTTAATGAAATACCCTGTATATTATTACATTTCTGTATTGTATTCCCTATATAATTCTTAGTCAAAAATTTATAAGATAAGCCTAAAATCTAAAGTTTTTAAGTTATTACCATTTTTCTCAAAAATTCAATGTTTCGAAAAACTTAAATATACATATCTTGAAAGTGACGCATCAGATGGCCAGAAGTGTCGGTAGTGTTGTTCATAATAAAGGGGGACTTACTGCAAGCATGTTCCAATTCGTTTTCAACTACTAATTGCTTGCGCAGAAAAATGGATTAAAATTACACGACATATTTTTGTGTAAAAGTCAATCGAGATATTATTACTTTAAAAGTGACTGTTGCTATGCAATTGTCACTTTTTTAATAAAATTTTGCCAATTTTATGTCTTATTTGAATACGGTATGTTGGTACTGGAGGTATGTGAAAGAAATTATCTATTAGCCCAAGGAGTTTACTAGAACCGTTACACTGGAAGAAGATTCCCAGGACAGATGCCTTCTGATGAGCAATGGACACTTTCATTACTGCTTATTCAAAACCACCGAAACCTAAATGTGTGATGAATGATGAAAATGAATTACAAATTCTCATGGCAACAACAGAAAATGCACACGTCAGTACCTGTGAAGTAAGTCGTACTCAGCCAAACCAGTGTTGCAGGGACTTTAAAATAAAATAAATGTCATCCGTAATGAATACATTTAAATATTAAGTTGCGCACTCATCATTTTAAGGCTAGAACAACGTTCTGCTATTGGGTAAAAACTAATGTTTATGTCCAGGCAATTCCTTTTGACAATGAGTTATTTACGGGTGAAGCTACTTTCCATATTAAAAGAAATTTTCATTATTATTCAAATGAAAACCCTTACTTCACTAGTAAATAGATCAGCATAGGTGGAGCATACATGTATGGGAAGGCGTTTTTGTTAATCGGATGATAGGCCTGTGGGAAATATTTCAATTGAAATGTTTCCAGGGCTGTGGCTAGCTCGTGTGGGCCCTATTCGCTAACCTCCTAGGTCTTCGGGCATGACAAAATTACATTTTTTCTTACGAGGCTAGGTAAAACAGCGAAAATATAAAGTATACCTGTAAACATAAAAGACGCTATTCTACGATAATATATAATATAATTACTCTTCTTCTTTTCTTTTACTTATAAAATCTTACTAAGTGTCTCATGTCTATACCTACCCATGGTACAAGGAAACAAGGTATGCTCTTGCGCATCTCTGGATGACGCGCATTCGACCTCTAGTACTACTAGACCGACTGGTGTTTTGTCGCCTCTCGGGGGAACCGGTAGGTAATACGGTGCCCGAGAGCCGACAAAACACGAGTCGGTCTAGTCTAAGTGAAACTATACCGTTTTCCCTATCTCGTCATTAATGACTTGATTATTGTAGGCGCAAAGACAGAAACTTTTAAGTGAATGGTTGAGAAATTAGTGGAACAGGAACTATTATAAAATAACAATTAATATCATTAAAATAGGTAAAAATCATTTCAACAAGTGTTCAAATAAATATTCATTCACATCTAAATATTTATGAACACGCTTCCGAAATGATGAATCGGCATTAATAAGGAATTGAGCACTTATATGTACTTCTAAATATTAGTTTAAGTCTGTAAACTCTTCGTTAATGACCGAGAGGTCGAAACACGTGTCAGAGTACAATAAATCTGTCCTTAAGTGAAACAATATAACCAAGTGTTTTATTCGTTTAATATTCATAATGTTTCACCAAGAACCAACCGTAGATTCTATTAATTTTATTCTAAATATTTGTATAAGTAACTCAAACTCTAGCAAATAAACATTTTTTATGACATTTCCCCAGTACATACAAACATCATATCTCTTTTAGAAAAATAAATTATAACATCATGCTTGTCAACTGACTAGCAACTTATTAAATATCATTCATTCGATTGTCAATTTTGCAGCAAATATACTGGCTCACTATACCGTATTCGAACAAAACATAAAGTTGGCAAAATTATATAAAGAAAAAATGACAACAGCCGAGTAATGACGCCCTTTTTGGTGCAAAATTTAGTAAGCAAATCAAACACTAGCCGACATACTGTGTGTTCCATTTAAAAGAATTACTTTTAGGCAAAAATGTGTCATGTAATTTTAATCCAGTTTTCTGGGCATGCAATTAGTAAGTGAACAAAAATAAAACATGCTTTTATTAGGACCTTTTATTATAAGCAACATTACCAAAAATTGTGTGTGTTTGTGAGAAATATAATTTTATAAACACATTCAATTTTTCAGCAAAATGGTAATGGTAAGTCGGAAACCTTAAATTTTAGGCCCATAATATCTTTTCACTTTTTGACTAAGAATTATACTGGAATTACCAAAGTGTAATAACATACATGGTGTTCCTTTTAAAAAACTATAAGTATAGTCAGACACCAAGTTATGGAACACTCTATATAATACAGAATAATGTTAAAAGGTGCTCCTAATGAGTGGCTACCTTAAGAAGAAACCCGCTTCGAAATATCTTTTCTCATAAAGTCACAATCTGCTTTCCCCGCGAAGATGACTCACCCTGTATATACGTACATTAAAATATATATATATATATATATACACACATTTAATTAACTGTTTTTTTTTATCTGTTTGACTAATCTTATATCATTTAATTAATGATCCTTGAACAATAAAAATTTCTATAAATAAACCAGGTGAAAGAAAATAGATAAACTGTCTAAGTATGTAGTATGTAACCACTCAGTAAAATTAAGTTATACAGAGGTAATAGAGTCATAATGTGCTTGTTTTTGGATATGAATGGTATGTACAGATGTTGTCTCTTTATTGCAGTATTGGATCACGACAGGTGTGTTAGTTCAGATGGAGATAAACATATTGATAAAAATAGATAACTAAATGCGGTACAAAGGATATACTATCACCATATATGACGCCTAAGAATGTTTTTAATATTGAAGACAATATAAATTATTATTCTATTGTATTATGCTGTATGTATCAAGTTTATCATAGGAGTATCAAAATGAAATGTTTACCAAAATAGGTTTTCTCTTTTACTTGTGCTAATAATACATATCACAGTCCCACTATTTCCCCCCCTTCAGCGAATATCCTTTAGACTTTTTCGTCTGAAAAAAATACCCCCCTACAACAGCAATACAGTTATTAAGGAGGAGCACTCGATAGTTATATAAAACACTTTGTAACGGGAGTAACAATCTAAATGAGCAATCAATGGACATTCATTATATTTTTCCATAAAAAAGAAATCTATGTATCCAATACAGCAGCTGTTACTTGTAGATATCACTGACCAGAGGTATTTTTATGCATTACGTGTTTATGTACATGATGAGCTTCAATTAAAAATACTAACTTGTTCGTGTGTTAAATGAGTTGAACGACTTGATTGCTCACCAAATCTGTGCACTGAGCTGGTAGGGGATCCCTGTGGTGAGTAAAAATTAGCTACACTCTCTGTGCATGCCGACTGTAATCCCTGCACATAGCTGCGAATCAGTGGTGTTCGTTCAGAATCAGGAGTGGCTGAAATTAACGCTCTCACAGTAAATTATGGTATATTAGACAAGGATGTATCATACAGATGATGAACTGATTAGCTCGAATTTCTTGGGGAATGACGCGAAAGTCTAGGAACCAAGCCTCACCCCATGACAGCACAAACGAAGTTAATATCAAGAGCACTTGAAAAACAGGTTGTGGAGAATTCTGCCACTACAAAAAAAAATTACCTGTTATTGTAAAACACCATTGCAGATCTAGAATGTGATTTAAACATTCATCAAGAAAGATTAATTTAATGCATGTCTACTTACATTAAACACAAATACTTTTGATATCAGGAAGGCACATGTTCCACCCGTAGAGAACTACAATGCAAACAACGATAAATAATAATATAATGAATACCGATCTAGCTTAATACTTACAAAGATGATTATCCAGTGATTGATGTGTAAAAAACCATAAAATAGCAATAATATTGTAAATCTGGTAATTGCTGCTAACGTAATATCAAATAATGATGTATGAATATTATAATGATAGACTTCTTTATCTAATGCAATCCAAATACTATCACCATTCAACTAAAATTTATTATCAATTTAATATGTTACATAGGTAACTATAAATAAGTATCTTAAATGTATTGAGTGAGAATACCATAATGCATATCAACCACATGAGTGATGTAAATAAGAGATCAAAGGTGATGAACAAACAAAAAAATCTGCGAACACTTGACATTCTACCATTAAATCTTTGACCTGCTAAAAGATCTTCAGTTACGACAAAGTCTGGATGAATTATTGAAGAGGAATTTATACTACTTGCTGAAAGTAACCAATAAGAATAAATTATCATTTAAGGGGTAAGATATATCGAAATACATACAAATATCTACATTTGGTGTGGGAAGTGCTGCACTGTAAGAATCTGAGGCAGTATTTGCACTCATATTTCTGTTATCTTCTTCTGGATACATTATCATGGACAAGTAAAAATATAGATCTTATTATTACTAATTTCACTATACAAAAGAATGCATCGATAATACACATAAAGAGCAATTAAAAACTATCATTGTTTTGGATATTACTTAAGAACATAAACAAAAGAAAGACACACTCTGCACTCAGCTGCTATCAATGTTTGGATAAGATAACTATTAGTTCAACTAACGTAGTCTTAATAAAAAAAAAAAATATTATATTTGCATAAATGGACGTTTTTAATCAAACATAGCATATATTTATTTTTATTATGTTTGTGGATCAGATCTTGATAGGCCAAACTTATATATTCTTTCGAAAAGAACGTTTAAAAAAGTATATACGATTTTAAGTATGTAACGCAAGGTAACTAATAAGAACATTCAACCCATACGGGAATTTGGTGCGGTCTTCGAAGAGTTTTTTACGAATAGCGCACTTAACAGTAAAATAGCTGAAATAGAACTATTTAATTGTTGATTTTAACCTCTATTTTCAATATAATACACTTTTCATGAATCTTAATAAAATGGTTACAGTGGTAACTTAACACATTTCGGTTTTTTGTTACGCACTTGTAGAAAACACGAAACATGTTATGAACATGGTTATTGTAATAATAGAAGATGATAGCCTTTAATACCTCAGTAATAGGTCTTATAGGATTTCAAGAATGACGTTTTTGAAAAATAGTAACCGCTGCTGGCTGAATAGGATGCGCTAGATTACCAATTTAAGTGGTGTAGAATGCTGACAGTCGCTGATGGTTAGATGTATTCTGGTGAACGCATGTAATGTTAATAATTTTTAGGGCCCTTGTAATTAGTCGAATTAGTCGTATGATATACACGATTCTGCAAATGCGTATTAAAAATTTTTTTCCCAATTTATTAATTACTTATTATTGGACAAATGTGTTTTTTAAAGTATATTTATTTGTTTAATTATTTTAGTGCTGGTTAAGTGTATAAAAAACGAGATATAATGGCAGACAAAAATACTACACAACCACTAGTGAAAATTGGCCATTATATACTAGGCCAAACACTAGGAGTAGGCACATTTGGCAAAGTAAAAATTGGTGAACATCAACTGACCCGTCATAAAGTTGCTGTTAAAATTTTAAATCGACAAAAGATTAAAAGTCTTGATGTAGTTGGAAAAATTCGAAGAGAAATACAAAATCTAAAACTGTTCCGACATCCTCATATAATTAAGTTATACCAAGTCATAAGCACTCCCACAGATATTTTTATGATAATGGAATATGTTTCTGGTGGTGAATTATTTGATTATATAGTGAAACATGGAAAATTGCAAGAACATGAGGCTAGAAGGTTTTTTCAACAAATTATCTCTGGTGTGGATTATTGCCACAGGCATATGATTGTTCATCGAGATTTGAAACCAGAAAACCTACTATTAGATCACAATATGCATGTGAAAATTGCCGATTTTGGCTTATCGAATATGATGATGGATGGAGAATTCTTGCGGACCAGCTGTGGTTCTCCTAATTATGCTGCACCTGAAGTACTGATTGTTAAAAAACTGTATTGCTTTAATTTACCTAGGATATTTACAGGTGATTTCGGGGAAGCTATATGCGGGTCCAGAAGTAGATATTTGGTCATGTGGTGTGATATTATATGCTTTACTATGTGGAACTTTGCCGTTCGATGATGAACATGTACCGACATTATTTAGAAAAATTAAGTCAGGCATATTTCCGATACCAGAGTATTTGAATAAATCTGTCGTTAGTTTATTGTGTCAGATGCTTCAAGTTGATCCCATGAAGCGTGCAACCATTGAAGACATAAAGAAACATGAGTGGTTCCAAAAGGACTGTCCTGCTTATTTATTTCCGTCTCCAGTAGAACAAGATTCGTCTGTAGTCGATATTGAGGCAATACGTGAGGTATGATAGTTTTTCTAATTTTATTATGATTAGTGTAGAGAAAATTTCATTTTGAATAAGATAACGTTATATGATGTAATCACCTTAGGATAAGGCTGGTTGAATACCAGCTATACAAAACAATTTGTTTGTTGAACAGATGTTTGAAGTATGTCAAGAGTCATTTAAATTATATAGAAATATTTGGAATAAAACAGAATGTTTGATATATATTTTAAACACAAAACATTCTCATAATATGTACATTAGAACATTATGTACAGCTTGTTATGTAGGTCTAGTCCTAGAATGTACCCCTGACTGCCGATTCCTAGAATGACTCGTGATGTAAATAGTACTTTTTGTGATTCACAAAAATAACATTGAAGTAATGGAAATCACATTAATTGGTTTAAAGAAAACAATTTCATCCAAAATAGTCTTGATTTGTAGGTTATCGATGATATTCTTTTCAAATTGATCAAATAGACATTCAGGTGTTGGAACTTTCTGTGCATGAGAGATTTTCTAATTAAGACAATCTTTTTATTTGCATATACAGTTGAACCTTGATTACCCGGATTGCTCGGGGATTACGGACAATCGAAAATTCCAGTTATAAGAGCTTATATGCAAGTATTTTGGCTTTTTTATATTTTAGTATATTTATTTATTTTTAACAATGTGAATTTCATTTTAATTTTTCTTTGTCGGTATAAACATACATATGTTGTTGTCGATTTGGTTTTTGATGGCGTCATTTCCAGAAAAAAAGTTGAGTGATCAAATTTCACTCACAGAATGAATGGAGATGAAATTTGATGCGCATCATCTTATTGCATAAAAATGAAAAAAAAAACCCGAATGTACAATGTATATCGGAAAAAAACAAACACATGCATACACGTGCTTCACGGATAATAGATGTATACAACCAACTACTCAGCATCCCGGGTAACAGATGTTTCTGCTTGATGGAGGTCCGGCTAATCGAGGTTCAATTGTACAATTAAAAAAAAGTTTGTCATCGTGTGTCGTTAACCAAGCTGACGAGCACTAGTAAATGCGAAACCGGACGTTGGTTCGATATGCGGCGACAATAACAGTTTTTCTAAACATCCCAGTGTACCAATGTAAAATTAATGTTAGTCGAGAAATAATTGTGTTTCTTTTTCTTTTGTGGTCATCTTCAGGTGTGCGATAAATTCGGCGTGAACGAAGGGGAGGTACACACTGCCCTGCTGAGTGGTGATCCGCACGACCAACTGGCCATCGCCTACCACCTCATCATCGACAACAAGAGGATTGCGGACGAGGCGGCCAAGGCTGAAATCAAAGACTTTTACGTGGCGGGCAGTCCACCGCCGGTCAGCAGCGTCTCCGCCAGTCCCCACAATTTCGGGTCCAGCCCGATGAAGCCGCACCCTGAACGCATAGCGCCTTCCAGGGATCGGACGACGATCGGCAGCCACCACGGGACCGGCGGCGTTGGCGGGGGCGGTGGAGGTGGCGGCAACGTTGACAGGACAGGCCGAGGTTGTATTGCCCGTGCGCGGGGGAGGGCGGGGGGCGCACTCGAAAATAAAAGGATCATTGATGTGTAACTTTTTCAGGGTCGTCCTCAGTGAAGAGAGCCAAGTGGCACCTGGGCATCCGGTCCCAGTCGAAACCCAACGACATCATGATGGAGGTGTACAGGGCCATGAAGCATCTCAATTTCGAGTGGAAAGTGATCAATCCGTATCACGTGCGCGTCAGGGAGAAGAACAAGTTGCACGGCAGATACGCCATGATGTCGTTACAATTGTATCAGGTAGGTACGTTGCCGAAGTCTTCGCCGGGATTTCACTGGTCAGCTCTCATGCTTAAAGCGATGTAGGCGACATTCTTTTTTTTTAATGCAGTGATATTGCGTACTACCTCTTACATTTCATATTTTGAACTTTAATCAAATGTAGAACTAATTACATCTTATTCTTAATATATAAAAACGGTGGGTGGATATGCACCACGCCTAAAAGTCGTTTGGTGATGCGATAACTTTTTCTTTGAACCGGATAGGAGGAGGATGGTGGTGCTGCTGGAATCGAGATATTTCAATAAATTGTTGTATTTATAATCAGATTCGGACATGGAAAGAAATACTTTTACAAAAAATGGACCCGGCAGGTAGCGCTAGAGTCGAAATATTAATGAAAATGTGTATTTATGGTATGCTTTAGCTCCTGATATTGAGAATCTTTGTACAACATATTTTTATGTACATATATTTCCGATTTGTGACGTTGGGGGTGTCTCACGTTACTATGGTCGAGTCGTTTTGGCAACCGACACAGCGAAAGTACGAACTAAAGACGACGATTCAATACCACTACAAATTTCGATTGGGCCGGAACAATTTCAAAACAATAAAATTAAACTAATTAATTAATATTTCAGGATATACAGGTTCGGTCAGTTTTTACCTTGCATGCCAGCTAAAGTCCATGTATTGAAACGAACGTTGTTGTCAATATTTATATAGATGTGGGCAGTGGGCACGTACTGTTCGACGCTCGACGACTGGCCGATAAGATCATAAAATTCCAATATAATGCATGTGTGCATGTTGCAGGGGTTGTTATCTTCATTTTTAGGTTCTATTCCCATTCGTAATATTCTTTAAAAAGTATCTCAAGTTAATATTATAAGAATTCCTTCAGATTTATTATTTTTATGATTGAATTTAATATGGTTTCGCTGAAGGTCTACCTGTCGCCTCGCGTATGTATACCTGTTAGGTAAGTACGGTTTGGCAACTCTTCGTATTATATACGGAAAGCCGCGTGCAAGATAATCGTCGGTCAAACCTGTATACGTTCCCATAGTAAAATACTGTTACATGAAAGCCAGTTACAAATTAAATATTATAAATAAAGCTATTAAATATTATTTTTTCTACACATATATTTTATATAACATTTGGCTATACCGATTTGGAGGCAAGCATTGTTGACAATTTTAAAATGTTTGGATGACAATTATTAAACAAACGTCAAAATATAATTATGACAAATGTCAAAAGGTGTATGAATATTATTATTTATGACAGTCCTGAAATGGCTTTTGTAGGTTATATTATTTGACAGGTAAAATTTTGCAACATCTCAAATTTGACGCCATTTTAATTTGGTGGCGCATGTCGGTTGTGAGAACGACTGAACCATACTTTTATATTTGTGAACATTCGACCAGGGCCAGTCTATGCAAATATACGGTTTAGATTTAGAAACACAATGCTTCTCGCACGGACAGCTGTATGTAGCACGTTCACGTATTGGTAACATGAAAATTTAGTTATTTATGCCAAAAACTGAGAGATACATAGTATTATTATCGTTTACATTAAAAACGGAAATTGTTTTTCATTTATTTTTTTAATAAAAACAAAATACATATTAAACAAATTATTTTCGGACGCACAACGTTTGCGTTAAACAAAAAAAAAACAACATTATAAGGATGTACCAAAAGAACCAAACGTTTAAAAGGTACATTGCAAACAATTTTATATAAACAGCGTGGTAAAGAAAAATAATATCTATACATATATAGATATACACATACCTATAATATATATTATTTTACAGGTTGACAGCAAAAGTTATCTGTTGGACTTTAAAAGTTTAAGTAACGACGAGTCGGAGCAGAATCAGGCTCTGCTAGGATCGGTTCCCACTCCCGTACAGACTAACATCAGCACCATCACGACCAGCGCTGCGGCGAACAACAAAACGAGCGGACACCACACGATGGAATTCTTCGAGATGTGCGCTGCCCTCATAATTCAGTTGGCCCGTTGAGTTAACTTCGTGCGTTTTCTTTCATTGTTTCGTTTCTTGCTGTGTACAGTAGACGATATGTTTTACATGAATAGGACTGCAATGACTAGCGAATTTGAACGCGTTTTTAATCACTTTTATTCAACATTAATGTACATTTTATATATAGATATATATTAGTAGATAAATATACAAAATAAAAATAGTTGTGTACACATAATCATATTTTATTTTATATTTTACGTAAGGTGAGATACTCGTTGTATTTACAAAATGTGATCATACAAAATATATTATACATACTAGTTATAGGAAATACAGGCTGTAGTGAGTTGGTATTTGTTTTATTATCGGAACATTGGGCGTAGGACTCACTTTAGCAGTCCACGTGCGCAAATAAATAAAGAATGGCCGTCAAATTTAAGATATTTCACCTATTAAGCCATGTGCATAAATCGAGAGTTGTTGTAGTAGATGGGATTTATTCTATTGTCTTTGTTTATTTTTCGTATACCGACAATCAATACAAAAAACTCATTTGCTCGTTACTATTTAACTTATCATATTTGTACTCAGTTGATAAATCTAACAAAACAATTAATCAAATAATTCCCCTTCTTTTTTCTTGGTATAGAGTATAGGAGATTGCCGAAAATGTTACTTTGATGCACATGTCTTCGATTTACAGATCATGGATTCAGAGGAGTCATTTATAGAGGAAGAGAAATTTACTCAAAGGATGCAAGTGGCAATAGAAATTAAAGATATTTGAATAAATTATTTTATTTCACTTACAACTGTTATAATTGTGTATATTTTCTTTTCATTTGTGTTTGCTGTCGCTTATTTGGGTTTATATATATATTTATATTATGTATGTATTACAAGAAATGTAAAAATAACCTGTCATTTTGGCCGTAGCGGAATTATTTGAATTAACACACATCTTGGTTATGCCACACTGAAGAAACTAAATAAAGTAGAAACATATATGTTTATGGCTACTAACACTTTCCAGAGTCGATACTATTTGTGTGATGAGATTAGATGTTCATCTGAGATAAATCTGGACCTTCTGATCGACCTACATGAATGATATGTGACAATTCTACTTTATAATTGCGCCGATATTATTTGTGCAGTGGAATTAAATGCTGTTTACGATAAGTCTAGAACTTTTTAATGAAACTATATAGATAATAGCGGCTGTTCTATGCTTTTTTTTTTGTTTATATTTTCACTTATACATATTTGATTTTACATTCTTTTGGTGTTGTCAATGTAATTTTTTAGATGACAGCCAATTTGTCATTTTGTTATTATTTGACTAATCATTTGCCGCTACTGCCAAGAAAACTAATTAATTTTTCCATACATTTATATATATATATACAGTGTGTTTCACTTTGATACTTGAAAAATCAGTATTTTTTAATGGAACATCCGATTTAATTTTTTCTTTTTTAAAATATATTGCACTTAAAAAGCTCTACACAGTGATGTGAATTTTTTTGATTTAGGCCCTTTGCATGGCCTGCTGTGGTATTAAATGTAACCCCAAAAATGGCAAAATCGTATTAGGCATTTTTTTAACAAAAAAACTATTTATGCAATCGATTTAGCCATGCTTCGAAACCCTTAGTACCAAGTTTCAAAGTCGCATCTTATACAGAGTGTTTATAATTTAGGTGCAAACTTCGAAAAATACCAATGCTTGGGGGCACCCTGTATTAACAGAATAAAATATTTTCGAGATTTTCTTCTTTCGATGGAGGTGTAAGTACTATGGCTTTGAAATTATACTCTTTTTATTGGCCTAGTTAATACAGGGTATTCGTAATAAAAAATCAAATTTAAGGAAAAATCGATTTTTTTCGTTTTTATTTACTGAACATAACAAACTACAAAATAACCAAATATCTTTAAATTTTCGAGTTTTCTATTACCCCTCCTTCAACTTGAATACATTTTTCTAACCTTTGGCAATGATTCATTACTTTCGCGAGTTCCTGATGAGAAATTAACTCGCACTCTTCTGTTATACTCCGCTTAAGTTCTTCCACATTATTGGGCCTTGTACGGTAAACATTTTCTTTAAGTTTCCCCCAAAGATAAAAATCGAGTGGCGTCAAATCTGGCGATCTCGGAGGCCACTTAATTTCTTGACTATAGCGCCCAATCCACTTTCTGGGAAATTTTTGATCAAGCCAGTTGTTAATTATTGCTGCAGTATGGACGGGTGCACCGTCCATTTAAAATATCATGTCGGCACGTCTAGCAATTGGCAGTTCTTCTAAGGCATCCCAGAAATTCGTATTTAGAAAATTCAAAAAATTTTGGGCCTTCAAGTTATGTTGAAAAAAAAGGAACCAATTATTTGTTTATCAAAAATTCCGCACCATACATTAATTTTCTCAGAATATTGCCTTTTACAGTGAATAACCCAGTGAGGGTTTACTTCCGACCAGAATCTACAATTTTGTGAAGATACAACCCCGTTTGTGGTGAAGGTTGCCTCATCCGAAAATAAAATTTTATTTAGGAAATTGTGGTCATTTAGATAATGTCCTTGACACCACAGAGCGTATTCCATTCGAGAATTTTCATCACCATTTTCTAAAGTGTGTAGGAATTTTGGTTTGTAAGCAACCTTTTTATTTTTCTTAAGACATCGCCAAACTTTGCTGGAAGGTATATTAGTGTTTCGCGAAATTTGTCTAACGCTAGTTTTAGGGTTGTGCCGAATTTGATTTAAAACAATGTTTTCTCTGTTCTCAATTAAATTGTTTCCCCTTTTATTTGTGGAAATAACATTACCAGTTCTATCGAAAAGAGAATTAATATTTGCTACAGTTTGAAAACTCACTGGTTCTAGTTCTTGATGTCTCCTGTTAAATTCTTCTGCAGCTTGTTTATAAGTTTTTGCATTGTCACCAACTAGTCTTATTATTTCAACTTTTTGCTGTAAAGTTAGTTTATTTCTAACCATTTTTACACAACTTTAATGGTACACACAATAACGTTTTAAGCAATATAACAGCAAGTGTCAAATTGTTTGAAGTTTGATACATTTTTGTTTTCAAGGCCTGCTTCACTAGCGTTAGACAAATTTCGCGAAATACCTTCCACCAAAGTTTGTCGATGTCTCAACAAAAAATTCTGTTCGGATGTAAACCCTAACTGGATTATTCATTTTAAAAAACAATATTATGAGAAAATTAATGTAAGGTGCGGAATTTATGATAACCAAATCACTTGTCATTTTTTCTTCCAACATAATTAAATAATTAATGTCCTCAACTTAAGCAGAGAATAACATAAGAATGCATGACTAGCACTAAAATATTTTATCTTATTTATTTTTACTTATTTTGTAGTTTTTTGTTATGTTCAGTTAAATTTCTTTTACTAAAAATAAAAACGAAAAAAATCGAGTTTTCCTTAAATTTGATTTTTTATTACGAATACCCTGTATTAACTAGGCCAATAAAAAGAGTATAATTTCAACGCCATAGTACTTACACCTCCATCGAAAGAAGAAAATCTCGAAAATATTTTATTCTGTTAATACAGGGTGCTCCCAAACATTGGTATTTTTCGAAGTTTGCACCTAAATTATAAACACTCTGTATAAGATGCGACTTTGAAACTTGGTACTAAGGGTTTCGAAGCATGGCTAAATCGATTGCATAAATAGTTTTTTTGTTAAAAAAATGCCTAATACGATTTTGCCATTTTTGGGGTTACATTTAATACCACAGCAGGCCATGCAAAGGGCCTAAATCAAAAAAATGCACATCACTGTGTAGAGCTTTTTAAGTGCAATGTATTTTAAAAAAGAAAAAAATAAATCGGATGTTCCATTAAAAAATACTGATTTTTCAAGTATCAAAGTGAAACACACTGTATATATATAAATATAAAAAACCCCTGAATTATTATTTACAACAAGAATAACAGATGGTCTATAGAAAACGTTAGATTACGAGACACACATTATGTGAAATGACGATTACCAATATAGCTGTCCCAAATAACAAATCGTATCTTATTCGAACATGTGAAGCGTGGCACATATCTCGTAAGTGCAGTGTTTTGTTCCCTCCGAATTAATGTTTCATATCAAAATGAATTGCTGACGCGCCCACTTTAACTTTCGCCGCTGGAGTGCTTCATCTGCGATACTCTTGACGTCAGACCGATTCCCTGGCACTCGATTATGGAACAGCCGCTGTTACCGCTCGGCGTCACTTGGAATTTGGCTCGCGTTAGTTTCTCCGCCACATAGATGGCGGTCTTCGTATGCATTGTGAGAGGACCGACCTTGATTCTGGACGTTCCCTGCGCCAACGCCATCAGTATGATAATCTGATCTTGGCTGTGGTCGTCTACGCACGCCCCTTCCTCAATTGTCTTGATTATTTCCCCGGCCGCCGTGGGTCCCGTCACCTCCGGCTTCACATCTCTCTTGCCCAGCGCCGAACCGCCAAAGATACAACCGGTGCTCGTTTCTGCCACTAATCTAACGGTCGGTGAATTAAGAAACAAACAAACTAATTATTATATTATTTAAACATCCAATCGAGATCTGGACGGAATTATCCCGGGAACAACAAGGTAAACAATTAAAAGTGAATCAATCTTTGATGTTGAGAATCGGTGATACGGACGCTATCTTGTCAGGATAGAACTCTGAGCCAGTTTTACAAGAAACACATTTTCAGATCCGGCCTCGGATGTCTTTTTAAAAACAAATTAGAACCAAACTTGTAACATGTCTATTCAAAAATGAACGAATTAATTTACGTGATATAGTAGAACGCTCCAAACAATTGACATTCGTCATAAACGAAAAATATTGACGCCCGTATTGTCATTCTTATAACAACGAACATAATTACTTTTATCGACGACTAAACAATAGAGTAGGTATTATATTAATCACTATTGGCTAATAATAACACTCATAATACCCGGAGGGAACAATGAAATGCGACCAGGGAATAATGGGCCATAACGTTACCATTATTCTCTGCATTCCGCCAATAAGAACATAACGTTCACGTTAGGAACGTTACGTTCATATTGGCGGAATGCAGAGAATACGACAACGTTAGTGTCGTAGTAACGATAGACAAGTTCGGCCATTTTACTAACTGTCTAACCATCAAACATCATATTGATATAGTAATCTGACATTTTTGTTTAATTTGATTTTTTTTTAGTATTTTCAGGTAGTCGTCGATAAAGTAGTGTATACTAACTCCCAATAATGACTATTATTCCCTCGAGCCGAGTTACCCCACGCCGCTTACGCGGCTCGGTTCGTAAATTCAGCTCTCGGGAATAATAACTGTCATTATTGTCTCGTTGTATAAACTACTATTATTGACGACTAAACAATAGTATATTATACACCTAGGGAGTGAAATGATGTTTTTTCCGAGGTGCAGTTTGTAGCCCGAGGGCGAAGCCCGAGGGCTCTACAAAGCACCGAGGAGAAATTCATTCACTCCCGAGGTGTATATACTATTTTTTGCACGACCCAAACGATTTTAATTGAAGAAATCTAACTTTTTTTAAAAATTGTCAACATGACGTTTCCAGTTGTCGAACGCAAAAATCATGCTGGTTCTGATGGAAACCCTTGACGACCGATAAATAAGGGTAGCCATATTGGTTTTTTGTGAATATCGAGAAACTGCCCGTATTTTCTTCGCTTCGTTAAATAAGCATTGGAAAAATGTGTGACGAAACTATTGAAGAAACGGCTTCAAAAATAGTTGTGAATTTATTGCCAGAAAAATCTAGGAAGATCTACGAAAAGTGCTTCAAGGAATTTTGTGATTGGTGTCTGGTAAAAGAAGTAGATGAAATTCATAGCGAGAGTGTGCTCCTGGTATATTTTGCCGAAAAGGCGAAGCATTTTAAGGCTTCAACACTGTGGTCACATTATTCAATGATAAAAGCTACTCTTAGCGTGAAAAATAATGTCGACATCAGCAAGTACTCACGATTAGTAGCATTCCTTAAAAGACAAAATACTGGATACCAGGCAAAAAAATCAAAAATTCTTACTAAGGAGCAAGTTCATCAATTTCTAATAGACGCTCCAGAAGAAAAGTACTTGATGGTTAAGGTAAACTAAAAAAGTTAATGTTTCTAATTTAAGATAATTATACACTATGATTTCAGGTAGCAATGATTATGGGAATTGCTGGGGCTTTAAGATCGGATGAACTGGTAAAATTGACAGTAGATGATGTCCAAGACTTGGGATCAACTATTTTGGTATCTGTAAACAATACCAAAAATCATGTAAATAGAGCATTTACGATAGTCTCCAAAGAAAACTGTGCAATTGATTTTGTTGTTATTTGTAAAAAATATATGGTTCTGCGGAAAGAAAACACAGATCATAGACGGTTTTTTGTATGTTACAGAAATAACAAATGTTCCACACAACCCGTAGGTAAGAATACTTTTGGAGGATTGCCTAAGCAAATAGCTTCATACCTCAATTTACCCAATCCATCTTCCTACACCGGCCACTGCTTTCGGCGCTCATCAACATCTTTTCTGGCCGATTCAGGTGTTGAAATTGGAGTTATAAAACGTCATGGCGGATGGAAATCTGATACTGTCGCAGAGGGATATATTGAAAATTCATTAGTTAATAAGAATTTGATTTCCGAAAAAATTCTAATCGGAAAAGACTCGGAAAAGGAAAATCGACCGTCAACTTCCAGTGGGTCAAATCAAGTGGATATTAATGTAAAAGAAAATCGACTGTCCAATTCTAGCGGCTTTAAGCAACGTGTGATTAGTCCATTAACATCTTTGTTCACTATTAATGGTGGTACTAACATTAATGTCAATATTAATATTAAATAAACGATTAAATTCATAAATTGAGTTGGCTATGTTTTTTATACCAAGGGAGCAAAAGAGTCACTTCACTCCCTCATTTAAGGGAGTGAACGTGCCTATTATGCAAGGGTCGTGCAAAATAAAGTATTAATCACTATTGGCTAATAATAGGACTCATAATACCAGGAGGGAATAATGAAATGCGACCGGGGAATAATGAGCCATAACATTACCATTATTCCCTGCATTCCGTCAATAAGAACATAACGTTACCAACGTTGTCGTAGTAACGATAGACAAGTCCGCCACTTTACTAACTGTCAAACGTCATATCGATATAGTAATCTTCGTTTAATTATTTTGATTTTTTTTAGAAATTTTCAGTTAGTCGTAGATAAAGTAGTGTATACTAACTCATTACAACTATTATATCCTCGAACCGAGTTACTCCCTCGCCGCTTCACGGCTCGGTTCGTAAATTCGGCTCTCGAGAATAATAACTGTCATTATTGACTCGTTGTATAAACTACTATATATTTTACTATACTTATAATTTCATTAATGTAGAATGTATTATATGTATCAATACATATATAATTACAGGATTATTTTAATGAGAAAACACATTAATTCAAAATAAATCGATGTGTAAACTTCGTTTACATATCTTGTGTCATTTTAATCCAGTTTTCGAGAAATATAATTTTAGAAAAACATTGAATTTTTCAGAAAAAGGATATTAAATTGAGAACTTTAGAATTTTTGGGTCTATTACTTTTTCACTAAGAATTATACGGGGAATGCAAAAATCGATGCAATATGCCCAACAAGTAAAAATTCACTTTTGAATGTTTACCTAGGTATTCTGTGATACAACATGGAACTATAGTACATATATACCTACGAGGAAAGAATAGAACAGGAGAGATAATAAACTGGTGGGGGAATAGGTATTATTTAGACGGAAGATACCACTTTAAGGCAGGTCAGTTATGGCAATATTGACCAATCATAATTTATAAAATGAGTATTTTGAATAACTTGTCATATATCCGGTATGTTTGATTATGTGTTCAGTGGTGTAACATACATATTATATGCATGTTTTTTTATTATGTTTTCTTTAATACAGTTAGAATAAATGTTACTATATTAAAAAGAATGATAGGATTGAAAAAATAATGCACTCACGATATTTCTTTAATTATTATTCGACTAAGAACCTATTTTAAATGATTTTCGAGAACATACGAAGTGTACATACCGTATGTGTCAATTTTCATTAGGTATATGGATTCAATGTTTACATGCGATTTATACGTATACAAATAATATGTGGCAACGTGTGTCACCCCTACTATCCGTCACCAATCCCGACAACAATCGACATCACAACGACTTTCTCCGATCTTCCCACTTCTACATTAAATGTTTAGCTGCGAACACGTTGCGATCTAGTCTGCAATAAAAGCCGTCATCATCCAATGGCCGCCGCGATCTAGTAGTTTATTATTATTTTCAGAATCCTTTTTTATTTACCTTATTTTTAATTTTATTAGAATTACGCTTTTGTTTGTGACATGCAGCGTGAACGCAGCTTAATAATTCTCTGCATTTACTGAAAGGAAAAATCCTTCCAATGCGTAAATATTATTTCTGAGCGCAGTACAAACACCCTAGTCAATAGTCCAACAGCTACTGCTAACTTGAGCTTGTATGGGTCGCGCTCGCATTGATGAGGAAAGGTGGGGTGCCATGTTGTCACGTATTGCATGAATTAATCGCCTATGGCTAATGAAAATTGACACGTGCTGTATACGTTATACAAAATATTTATGCACGCCTATGCATTGCGGCGGCCATATTGAGTTACCACTTTGGACAAATATTATTATTAAGGAGACTCTCTACTGTTCTATTCTTTAATCGTAGGTATATACATACTACTACCACCACAGAGAAATAATGCAGACAGCTCATGCGTATCGATCAATTGCAAGCGCCATTTAAATCGAAATGGAGCTGGAATTTTGTTACCATGGAATCCATACTGTAAGAAACATGAATGTTTTGTAGATTGACTTACAAAATATCTGTTTAATTTTGTCTTTGAAATTTTGCAGAGTTGGAAAAATTATACCAAAAAATGACAACAGCTCAGCAACGGCCACTTTTAATATAAAAACGCCCGATATGTTTTCGGTGAGAAATTTAGTGGGCAATTCAAAAATTCATTTGAATATTCCAAAATTATCCCGGCCAATCACGCAACGGTCTTGATTTCTCTACATCGCATTGCACGGGCTGTCGCCTGCATTACTTACCTGTTTGTGATAAAATACATGCGTGCATACATTGATTATTTCAACTTACAATATTCCGGCACAGTTCCCGTCGGCCATGTCCGGACTTTCCTTGTACCGTTCGATGCTGACGTTCGCGTGGTAGTTTCTCAGTTGTTTAATTGCGCCATCGGCCATGGAATGCGCCACACCGATGGGCACCGCGCCGGCAACGAACGCCCAGCCGTAGAGGTCCCGTAGCCGACCGCATTCCGTCAACTGTACCGGATCCAGTTTCGCGATCGGACTGATCGTGACGTCCACTTGGCCGCCGCCTCGCGGGAAGTATCCGCGTCGCACCAGCGAGAAATCGAAGGTGGCCCCGAATTTGTGCATGATCGGCCGGAACACTTCGGTCACGTACTCGATCTGCGGGGCCATCTCGGCATTCGTGCCGCCGATCAAATTCAACTTGCTGTCGGCGTCCGCAAACAACAGACAGGGAATGGCCACTTGCATCAGGAGACTTATACTGCCGGCCGTCCTCACGTGGGCGTCAAAAGTACCGCCCCTGGGTCTATCTGGTAAGAAGGTGATCTCGGTGGAGCCCAACGAAGCGCCGGTTATTTTCGCGTTCGATATATTCCCCACGAGCTTCACACCTACGGCAATCCAAACACAACAAGTGTCATTTTATTTCTTAGAGAATATAAAAGACAATATACAGGATGAGTCATTAGTAGCCGCTTATTCGATTGCTCTTTTGTGTTTTAAACAAAAGAAAAAAAAACAATTAGTGGAAGATCCATGGTTACTTGTGGCGCATATTGTAAAAATACTTTAAGCTCTGGCGCACTTCCGGTTTCACCGGAAGTGCACGGAACTTAATATTTTTAAATGACTCACCATATATATTTTTGGATTTTCTAGTACCGCTTTAAATTGTCTATTCAACTGTTTTTCCTTTCTCAAAATTGAGCCAACAGTTTTTGAATTATTAATTTTTTTTCAAAGTTTTGGTGCATAGAACAACAGCGCTCGTAGTTCATTAATTGACCGTTAATTGCTCCTATAGTGATTGTCAGAAATTACAAAAGATAGGTATAAGACATTGTTAACAAAAATGAAAGAGAATTAAAAAAGGAACAAAATGCTTCAATAAAATACTGGGTGTTCCATTTAAAAAAAAAAGTTTTTGGTATGTGAAAATTTCAGGAAGTAGACTTCTAAAAAACAAAGTTTTTTGAGGTATTGTCGAGTGGCAACTTTACCAAATGATACAGAAGTTTCTTGGCTACAAGCACCACCAAAGTTAATGTTTTTACTTTTAAAAACAATGTGAAAATGATTTTTTTCTGAACACATGTTTTGGTCAAATATTTTCAAAAAAAATTAATAACTCAAAAACTATTGGCTCAATTTTGACAAAAGAAAAAACAGTTGAACAGACAATTTATATATTTATATATATCCAAAAATATATAGGGTGAGTCATTTAAAAAATAAAGTTTCGTGCATTTCCGGTGCAACCGGAAGTGCGTCAGAGCTTAAAGTTTTTTACAATATGCGCCACAAGCAACCATGGATCTTCTTAACACAAAAGAGCAATCGAAGAAGCGGCTACTAATGACTCACCCGGTATATTTATGTATAAAGTTCAATTTAATATAATTCATCCAATGATCTAATAATATAGAACTACTAGATGGACTGTAGAGAGAGAGGAATTGACCTCTACATACAAAGGAGACAGATATACAAAACCGTTAGTTGTGGGCAAAACATGGCGATATCGCATTGTTTTGTATATAAACTTTCTCAATTTTGTTGATTTATACATATTTATTTGTCTTTTTGGTAATTTGGATTATGTATTTTATTAATAGATTTCTTCTAGTATTGATTTTATTTCATACACCACTGACTTTATTTTTATTTAAAGAAATACGAGTATAAAGACAACTGTGGATTCATGATGATTGAATCAACTATTTTTATTTATAAAATTGTGATTGTAATTAGATACATTTTAAGAATTTCATTTTTATTTGATATAGGCGCATATAGGTAATGTATATAAATTGAGAATCATCAAGAATATTGGCAAATGTTAACTTCAGCTTATAATTTAACAGTGTTGTTCTCATGGATTTAGTGTCATATATATTTGGTTAAAAGTGCTATTATCAGTAACAAAATTAGAAATAAATATTTTAAATTGTTGAATATTATATATACCAGCTTTGCAGTGCTTGGAGTCACATATTTAAGACACAATGGTAATGTCATGTGCAGCGTATGGTTGTACTAATAGGGCAGAAAAGGGAGTGAACGTATCATTTCACAGGTTAACTATTCTTAATAAAATACATGATTTGTAAATTTGATATAAAAAATTTTAGTTTTCAATCTAATCAAGTACTATGCAAGCAGTGGATAATTTGTACTAAACGAAAGGATTTTATGCCATCAAAATATTCAAGATTGTGTTCAGAGCATTTTGTTCCTGAAGATTTTGTTATAAGTTATGGAAGAAAATATTTGCCCCAAAATGCAATTCAAAGTATTTTCAATTTTCCTGCTCACTTGAGAAAAATTCCCTGTAATAGCAGATCTCAACGATTAAAAATTACTGATGCACCAAGCAAAGAAATGTTAAAGTAAGATTTCTATTTGTAGTTATTATTCTACCTAGATATTTTTAATGTTCTATTTACCTTATAGCTCAGAATCCCCAAATGTAACTAATGTTGAAGTATTTGAATTAGTCACAGAAAAAACATCTCACGAAATAATACAAGTTGTTATTCTAGCTTTATGTATTTTTAATATTTCTTTCTCCATTTTTCTTCGATCACATATTTACCATTTACGTATTTGTTAATCCATATTAATTATATGTACACATATTTTAATAAAAAATTAAGCATTAATTGTCTTTTATTTTGAATATATCAGAAATTGTAAGGAACACCTAAGAAAAGCTGTCGGTTTCTATATTTATTTTTTCAGAACGTAATATCACAGGTAATATTTTGAAAAATTCTAGTGGTCAATTCAAAATTTCCAACTGATATCTGTAGTGATTTTTAAAATATTTTTCTAATACTACTGTTTTAAATAAAAACTGAATGATCATCAAACATGCTAAAATAGGTATTATTAGAAGAACAAAATCATATAGTTATCTCATAGTCATTAAAAGTCATTTATTTAATTTTCTTTCCTTAATGAAGAATGGCAACTAGCATAGATACCTTTAAAATGTTATTAAACAGAATATATTTAATACCATATTAATAATATATATTTAATTATTTATCTTTTTGATTATTAAAGTTGCAACACCTTTACTTTCCTCTTAATATAGCATATTTTTAACAAAATAATACTTTTAAACATTATAAGCCATTACAAGCTATAGCAACATATTTGAATTTTGCCCACATAAAACGGTCAATTTTGTTCATCCTTGTCAAACTTTCGACGCTCATATATTTTCCTTCTTTCTCCTATGGTGTGGGTCACTTCCTAATCAGCAAGACATAGCGTACACTGCATCTAGTAGTATAATAGTATTAGATCATTGAATTCATCTTTATAACCAAACAGATTCCACGCTTGTATATTGAGCATGTGTTTAAATTAACATCTTAAATAAGCTTTAATAATCATGAATATGTTTTACTATTGTTAGTTATTTCTATTATGTCCCCACTCTTGGCGTTGAGAACGCAGCATGAAACGTCGCTACATATGAAGGGTTAAAGTCCGACTTGAAAACATTAGTCGGTATTTAATTTAATTGCACTTTGTCTATCGTAGTGTATTGCTTTCGATACCGATGTTTTTAACGCACATGATACATATTTTAGCCACGCCTCGCGCGTCCTGAGTGCCATCAGGTATTAACCGAGCTATATCTAACAATGAAACGAAGTTAGATACAATAAAAATAGCTACTATCATCATAGAAAATCACACATAAGAACTGTGTATGCTAATGTTTAAACTAAGTAGTGACAAATATTACGCATGTCACTAAAAGTGGTCAGGCGTGAATGGAAACTTTACAAAAATAGTCAGGCTAAGCTCATTCAAACCATTCACAATAAAAAGTATAGAAAGGCATGGCATGGCGGCGTATACGCCACCAACATTTATTTTAAATACTTCGTTAATGGGTGGAATCTAGACAGAGACAGTGATGACAACATGAATAGAGATAAGCTTATGTTTGTTTTTAGTCTGCTGACCGACCATGAGCTGACTGACTAATGTCAGTTACGTCAAAACGTAACCGCCTGTAAAATTATTTTAATTATTTAAATATTTTTCTGGTCATTTTAGTCATAAATACAAACAGTTCTTCTTCGACTGAAAAGTAAAATTCTGTTCGAATTATTACTTCCAGAAGTAAATGAAATAAAAGTACATACAAATATTTTGCTTTTTTAATATGTCCCACCTCTGTATATCCTTCGGAAATCGGCAAAGATTAAAAAAAAATTAAACAATTAGAAGAATATATTTTATTAATATCTATTTCATTTAATAAAATTATTTGGAATATTTCAAATCTAAATAGTTTCACTGTAAAACCGGCTTTATAAATTCATAATTAAAATTGGAGTTTTATATATTCTCTCTCTCTTGCTTTAGTTCAGTCAAATAACGAAACCAAACAAACAGGCAAGAAGCTATTTCTAGGGTCTTTTGGATTCTTTAAATTTTGAATTATGAAATTCTTTTAAACTAATAATTATTACTGGGTACCGATCATCAAACTTTTAATGGTGTAAATCAGATTAGATATTGTCAAAGTGACTCACCAACGTTATTTTAACTACTTATGAATAAAACACCCATTTAGTAAATAGACAATTATATTCTAAATAATTAATAAATCTAGAAAATGTTGATGTTTTATATCATTCAAATTATAAATAAGAATAATAAAACGCCACTTCCTTATTTTCTTTAAGGATTTCGAAAAGTATAGAGTAGTTATGGTTCTAATAACTGAATCTATATTAAATACATAATGGCACTGAATAATAGATGGTTAAAAATGTATAGAAATAGTACTTGAACTATAAAATACTTTTTCAAAAACAAAAATAATATCATTTGCTCATTGCCAATTGAATATACCTATATCATATATGGAAATAATTAAAAAAGAACGTATCATAAGCCTGTTATTTCCTTAAGAATCATCTGTCATCTAAAGTGGAAATTTAAAAGGTATACCTTGTAAATGTTGATCCATTAATCCAGGTTTGCTTCTACCTGCTCGAATATTATAAACTCGAATAGGCGTGCCACTCAGTACGCTAATTATTAAAGACATCCTCAGTATTTGTCCACCCTGAGAAGAGCAGTGTTATTTTTGAAATATTAAATTAATACAATTACTTACACCTTCCAATAAGGAACCATCAATTTCAACAATTTGTCCAGACATTTTTATAATTCTGAGAGGTTTCTGGATATTGCCTATCAATATTCCCTAATAAATATGATATTTTTTGATTACTTCTTATTGAGTGAAATAATTCCAGCCTATAACCGTACAAGTTCAAAGTAATCAAACTCGATGAGCAATAAAAACGAGAAAATTATTAAGTGCAAATAATACAGCAACCATTTAATTTTAAGGTTTTTTGCCTGCAAAAATGAACAGGATGAACGAGGAAAATATGAGGTTAACTTTTTTGATTTGACAATAGAGTGAAGTTGGAGTGAACTCCACTTTGCCAGTTCAAAGAATAGATTCACTATTTATAAACAATATTCCCCTGTTCAATTTTGAATTTATTTTATGTCCTTCATTTTTTGTAATTTTGTTAACGCGTTGATTAAAACTTACGGGTTCGAATCAGCGAAATTAGATTTATCTACGAAAATTAAAATCTTTAAATCGAGTCAGCAAGAGACTAGCCAAAATAATTAATTTTAGCTGTTGGCCGTACTTATTTATTTTAACATTCAGAATTGAGGTTGAGTTTTTGGTATTTTGATTCAAGCTGTAAAATAAATATGGATTGATATGAATGAATTGAAATTAAATTTAAAACTGTAATATATATGTCATGGTTTAATTTACAAATGGTGCATAATTATAATAAATAACAATACTGGACAATATGAATAGAACTAAAGTAAGAATTATTTTCGGAATTTTTGATTTGTACGCATTAATTCAATCAATGTATATTATAGAGAGGTTACGTATTTATGAAGGGCAAGAAGTACTTTGTATATGATGGCTTAAATCTGATTGGAAGACAAAAAGGCGTCACAATTGTTATACCCAATATTGTTTGTATTATATACGTATAGAATCTTTTATTGTCTAGATCAATCGTTATTCTTTTAGAATATAAGCCATCAGCATTCGGTTATAGTAATAATTGATAATCGTCATTACTTAAGTGATACCAATTCCAGCAATGGCACTTACCTGAAAGACCTTAAGTTATGTCCTATGATATTATATCAACTTAATAATGGAGATGCCATTAAATTTGGATTAATAGATGCTACATATTTTAAGGTAGTGTATATAGTATACATGTAGAAGCCTGTTAATGTACATTAAATTATTCTAGTTAGAAAATAATGCAGTTGCTGAACCGGAACCAGTGGGAAATGCTCACACTCAAATAGAGGATAACATCTTTAATGTCCCCACACAATGTTATGATATTCCTGCACCAAATCTCAAAGATGACATACATAATAAATTGCTAGAAGATAATTACTCATTCAAGACACCGCCAAGAAGGCTAGAAACAGATTCTATTAATGATTTACCGACTCAAATTATTGTTAATGAAAATGGTCAGTTAGTTTATGATATTTACCTCTTTTAATGTCTACTCTAGATAAATGGTAAATTGTCAATAGTAATATCTTTTTCAGTTGAGATAATACCAAGTAAGCTAGAGACAATTTCTATTAATGATTTACCAACTCAAATAATTGTTAATAAAAATGGTGAGTTAATTTACCATATTCACTTCTTAAATTTCACCTTTGGATAAATGGTAACTAGTGAATAGTTATGTGTTTTTCTTTAATTTGTTTATTTGCAGATTCTGATACGGAAGATGAAGCTAGCTTCAACAATATTGATAAAGAAGAAGACACATTGATTTCGAATATTCCAATGAATGACTTACCAACTCAACTTGTAACTCCTGAAAAAGGTAATATTATCTTTTCACTGCATTAATTTTAGCATGGAATAGTAAATCGGAACGTCTGACTCAATTTGAATTGAAACAGCCTTACTTCATGCGGTTGTCCACCGCTTGAAAATCCTCCGTGCATTTGGCAAAATTACCGTTACAACGTTGTCTCTTTCATTCGCACAGAGTTTATATTCCTTTTTTATAGTATGCGCATCGCACCAGCAAAGTTACCCTCGCTGACCTGTGCGTGTGCACGTTAGTTGCGAGTTCTGCACGTCATTCGTCAAACGTATAAACCTGCTTTTCTTTTTTCAGATGATTCTTTCCACGTCTGCGATACGGGAAACGGAAACACGGATCAGAAGATAACGAACACGGATATAATCGATGAGACAATTGTCACAGACGCCAACGAGAAGGAAGGGATCATTGGCGATCAGCAGCTTCACGACGAGAACAGCAAAGAATCGGTGGACCTGGTGACGATGCAACCCGTGTCCCAGTCGCATTCCCAATTGCTGGTGCAGGAACTGCGTAGGCGCGTCCGAAACGTCATCGCTTCTTCGGAGGACGAATCTTCGGACGCCGATTCTCAGCGACAACGCAACGAAACCGGCGACGTGGAAAGCCACAACGACGAAAACAGCAACGGGTCCGTCGATTTGATCACGATGCAACCGGCCGCAACGCAGAAATTCGCGTCCGAATCGTCCTCCCAACTGTACGTGCAAGAACTGCAAAGGCGCATCCGTTACGTCATCAGCTCTTCAGACGACGAACATTCGGCGAGCGATTTGCGGTCGCGCAAGACAGATGCTAAGAGGAAATCGCCCCGGTCACCCACCAAGACGGAGGATGAGGACGACGACGACGAAACTGACATTGAAGCTCCTACTTCCTCGTCCTCGCTCGTCCACCAGAAGAAACGATCGCTGACGAAGAGAAATAAACCAGTTGTGGATACGGACAGTGATGAAGAGAGCAGCACTACTGACGCTGAAGAGGAATTGAAAAAGATATCCGGCGATGTTGCAACAGCACAGGGATCCCCGCAGTTTTGCCCAGGTGAGTGAAATTGTGAATTCCCAAACATTTAGTGTGCCCAGAGATAAACCGTGTTTAAGCATCATAAAGCAGTGGTCAAAAGAGTGCGAACGTAAGATGTCGCCACAGTATTTTTGAAATTCCAAGGGCAAACGTTAGATGGCACTGCTTAGGAGGATTACTTTCTATAAAAAAAATAGTTAACTTTTGCAGTCTTAAATAATATAATTCAAATATTCCAATTTAGACACTTTTGACTATTATCCAGTATAAATAGTTAAATAATATTTAATTAAATACACAAACATGTATATAGTATTTTTAATCAGCCGAATAAAAGGAAAATTATAAACTCATGGACAAAATTAAAGCAGTACCGCATATATTTCGTGTTATTTCAAAATAATGATGATTTTTAGTTTTCTAGTTATCTTGCAAGTAGGCTGTGGACATACTGGGACAATTCAAGGTAATGCTGTCAAAAAGGGTTTTCTTATAAAAATACAATTGCAAGTAAAAGCATTTTTGGCAAAACTTGATCCAAAATCTGATCGGAAATTTTTGCTTATTAAGACAAGTTGTCTTTAGCCACCAAGTTTTTGTGTTATTGTATCATTTTTGTAATGAATCGCAAAACAAATTTGTCAGTAGAGGAAGCAGTAAGAGCATCTACTTTGCTGGATGACGGATATTCGATGCGTCATGTTGCTAATGTGAAACCATTCCAGCCTAAGTCGCATGGTTAGACGATTTAACGAGACAGGTTCTCACTTACGAAGGCCGGGACAAGGGCGAAAACGGTGCACTCATGCAATAGATGAGCGTTTTCTTAGACAGTCCACCCTCGGGAAAATGAGCTCGTAGCTGCTCGCTATTTTCCTGTATTTTCCCGAACGATTAGAAGGCGCTTAAATGAAGCTGGATTGGACAGCAGAAAACCGGCCAAGAGACCCCTGCTCACCAGAAAGCACAAAATTCAAAGATTGCGTTTTGCTAGAAATCATTAAGATTAAACTCTTAATGATTGGAGGATGGTTTTATTTTCAGACGAAACGAGGATTAGCCTTCAATCTTCTGATGGAGGTGAGCGTGCCTGGCGAAGGCCAGGAGAGAGTTTGCTAGTTGCAATATGTCTCCAAGAGTCCCGTTTGGTGGTGGCTGTGTAATGTTTTGGGGAGTATAATCTCCCTCTTGAGATCTGATTAGTTTTTCAGTTAAATCGGTAGACCGGAAGTAGCAGTTTACTTCAGTGATAAAATCGAATTTTGCCAATATTTCGTCAATTACTAAATTTAGACAAATTTATAAAGAATTCATATGTACTTGAAATTAAAATTGAGAACAATTTTATTACAAAACTTTTGAAAGTAGATCTTTTACTCTTATCGAAAATCAATTTTTTGCAAATATTTCGCATGTCGTGTTCTTTAGTCGGGTATATTATGAATATAAAAGTATTTAGAACTTAATTTTCAATTTCTTTTGTATAAAAATAATTTCAAAATTCGGACCAGAAGTAACACTTTTACTGTTAGCGAGTATCACTTTCTTTCGAATATCTCTCCTATAGAGATTTATTATTAAAATAGAAGTAGTACAGTAGGATTTTGTTTAGAAGATAAAAGTATTTAAACTTTAGTTTAGAACAACTTTTGTATAATTTGAAACGCATACACGTATAAGAAAGTCGTGCGTGGTGGCCACACCTCATTTTTCCCCCATCAATGTAAAGATAATGTCTGTATTCATAAAGTCGGGTGAACAAAAAAAGGGTAAATTACGGTATCTGAAACATTTTCTATCGACTAAGTTGTAATTTGCATGTGTAATTTTATTTTTGGAGGTGTGTAATGTATTGGTATTAAGATAACAAATAAAATAAAATATGAATTATCTCTGTTCCAAGATGCTTTTCGACTGTTCACATAACTGCAATAAATTCGAAAAAATGAAGAAAATTAGACGAATGCAACCCACTGTGGGTTTCGAAAGACAAGAGCTTTTACCTCTTGTAATTAATGTAACTGACTCTGATTCAGAAGACAGTGTAAATGATGAATAAAACTATCGTTTAAGATTAATACTGCTTTCTTTTTATCATAGGGGGTGCTTAATACAATGTTATGAGTTTTCATTCATTTATATAGAGGAGGTGCGTTATATTCAATTGCACGTCATTGATGACATTTACATGTTGTCATAACTGTATTAGTGAAACTAAAAAAGTTATTTTGGAAAATTATATTTGAGGGCTTTTAATATACGCATTCATGGCAAAGAAACACATAATTTCCGTTTCAATATTAAATTTCTCTCTTACATATTTTTAATCGACTAATTGTTCAATTCGGTGTTGTCGGATAAATCATATCTGTCAAAAAGGCGTGTGTTGTGTATATTTTGCCCCTGAAATTTGCGTGTTTATTTTTGCTTTGATATAGATTGTATAAAGACAGTTCTTCTTGGAACTGTACTATCGCTAACACAAAAAATTAGGACAGCTTTGTTTTGGCTGTGTAAAACCGACGGATATCAATAGCTGTCCGTTTAAACGAAATTATTTGAAGCTGTCATTAGTCATGCGAAGGCAAGAATAATTACTTCTAGAAAAAAATGGTAGGACAATAAGGCAAATTGCAAATGACTTTGGCATTAACAAAAACACTGTTACATCCATAATACAACGATGGAAAGAACAAGGCGATTTCACCAATAAAGCTGGTTCTCGAAGGCACACGGAACAACTGCAGCCAAGGATAATACCATAACTGATTATTTGCGGCAAAATCCGTAAGGCCGGACATGTAACTCATTTTCCTGCATGCATGATGACGATTAGTCGCAGAATTCGCGATACGGATTTACGAAGTAGAGTAGTTGCTAGGAAAATTCATTTGACGAGTCTTGGGAAACAACGACAGCGACAACTGTCCTATACACTTCGCACGGAATGTAACCCCGTGGTCCAAGATAAGAATATTGAACTAATGCGATGGTCTACACATAGTCCTGATCGCAACCCCATCGAATATGTTTGGGATTGTATGATAAAAAAACCGAAAGAAATCGTCAGCCGGTAACCGCAGAAGAACAAATTGAGGGCACATGGAATATACTAAAACAAAACCAAAATTTAATTAGACCTTTTATACCTTCCATGATGCTTCGTCGTTTACAGAGTGTTACCAACAAAAACGGAGGAATGACTAATTGTTAATTTTATTATTCTTTGCTTTTGATAATTGTATTTTCTGACATTAAAAATTAAATTACATAACCTCATATTATTTTGTATGACAGAAGTGCCAAATGCCTGAATGACATTATCACAATTAGCAAAATTCATGGCTATCTGAAATAATATTTGTCCTAGTTTTTTATGTTACTTTGAATATAATGCCGAAAGGTTTCTGTAAACAGTCGAAGCTTTTTACAAGCTTTTCTATAATTATCTGATTAATGCGAATAGCGTAAGTATTGGTTATTTTAAATTTTATTACGGATACGTTATGAGACATTTATGGTTTTTCGATAATCTAAATCAATATAATAAATGAGTTGAGAAAGGCTGAAGTCTCAGAGCATTTCAATTATACCCTGTCTCAGAATAAGAAGGAGTGATTCAAATATCCCGCCAAAACATGGAACACATAGCTTAAAATTTAGTAGACAATTTGACATGACATCATGACAATTGAGGTTAGAAGTTAGAAGAACTGTATAATTCTAACTAAGGATTTAGCTGTTTTGTGTTTCATTTACTACTTTGTTAAAATAGATGGATGTGCCGCTTTTCATTCTACCAGTAGAAGCAGCAATACGAGTGCACGGCAATTGGAAACAGGAGAGCAAAGTTAAAAATGCAAGTAGGTGCATACATCTATAATTTGATGAATACAAATCTCTTAACATTCAATTCTAGTTTTACAAAAAAAAATAGAAGAATCTATGGATAAAGATATAGGCCCAATTTACAAATGAAAGCATCGACTTTGTTCTGAGCGTTTTGAGGAGGATTGCCGTTATAAATATATAATTACTGCACATTTTAGGGAATGTGCTATATCAACATGAAAATTGTGAATCAAGTCTATTTATTATTAAATATTTGTATCAGAGAGCAAGAATGAATCAAACCTTTTATCTTTTATCAAAATGTCCTTAAGAACTTGCAGAAAAGGTTTTGCTTATAAGTTTCTATTTTAAAAATCAATAAAGAACTTATACAGATAAATCATTCGTATTACTGCTACAAACCTTGAGGAAGTAAATTCAAGCAACTAGTCTTGGAAATGTGTATCTTACATACAACAGTAATAAATAGAAAAATTTACATCGGCTGAAGTTGTTTACACGAACTGCAAAGATAATTACATATACGTATACATTACTAATTATTATCCCCTATTAAAATTTATTTATTATGAAAATATATAAAGTATAACAAATATTTATTTCTACTATATAATGGAAATTAACAATAATTTAGTGTTCATATCATGTTAAAAAGATTAAAAATTTACATGGTCGGCACAATTTTTCCAAATACTTATTATAACAATTGTAATTGCTTCTGGCAAAAGTTCTCGTATAAGTGATATTCTGAAAAGGGATTTTTTTGAAGCAACTTCATCTTATGTATCAATTTAGATCGTATATGAAGATTTCTTAATTGCCTATCTTTATCAGTATGGCTATTTTCAACAAAGCTTGTCGTGCACTTATTATATTTGTGGCAATCCAAACTTTTTCCCATATTCTCCACCAGATATTTTCACCTTTTTCTATCTAGTACAGGTTTCTTTACGTTTGACATATCTGAAATATAACATGTATATGAGCATGTGGTAATATAATTAATATTTAATTAACACTTACTTGAAATTAATGAGTCAATTCTAGAATATGTGTGAGTTGTCCAGTTCATTTATGGTATGAACTCACCTATAGTTATTTTTGCAATGATATTAATTGTTGAATGTTTGATTATTGCACTGAGGTACAGTATTTTTGACAGATTCATCAAATTCAAAGTTTCAAATGCAGGATCACTTGTTCCTTACGTCTTAAGCTGTCTGATCAACGCATGCTCATGTTGTACGAGTACATAAAAGTACGAATTTTATTTAATAACACAATAAAGTATAATAAACCAAAGTAAAAATGTAAGACTAGGTTATGGCTTGGATATAAACATAAAATGACGTTTTGTCAAACTTATTTTCCCATGTTAAACTTGCCTACGCAAGAACCAATAAAATACTTTGAAAATATACGCCATTTTGGCGCGATATTTGAATCACTCCTTCTTATTCTGAGACAAGGTATACAACATATAATACGTTATAGTTATTGTATTGTGAATAAATATTTTTTTTGGTTATATCAAATGTCACTGACAGAAATAAAAGTAGATCCGGCAACATTAACAAGACGAGACGTCATGGATCTAGTATGACGTACAATTGAATGTAACGCGTTTCCTCTAAAGTATTTTCATCGTAAGATTAGGTGCACGTCATCAATGACGTTTGCACAATGTTGTCAAGCTGATACATATAAAATATAAAAATGATATAAACAACTGTCAAATTAGAAGTATAGGTTACGAAAACCAATTAGTCTATTGCAAGTTTTTGTTGAGGCTGATGCATTAATTACTGAAACAAACTAAACGATTAAAAAATATGATTGTATTACATAAACAAACATTAGTTCATAAAATGATCCACTAATTTTCGATTTTCAATGGCAATTTTATCGCAAACTGTATTTATTTCTAAGCATAAAAATCGATATTTAAAAAAATGTATGATCTTAATAATGCTTTAAAGATTTGTCAGAAATATGTGAAAAATTAACTTTAATAATAAGTAATAAATAATCAAACGCAGGAAGTAGACTTTATTATTATATTAGTGACAGATATTAAATACAAAAGCATAGAAAAAGTAATATTAAGTTCAATCTGACAGTCATCTTCACTTGAACTGTCCATATTCACATTAATAATAAATTCCCCAGGATCTTCACGATCAACTGCAACTTCCCTCTCCCACCATTTGTATATTTCATGCTCTGTATGTAGTATTGTTTTTCTCCATGTCTCTGGTGTGACAGATTTTAAGGAATTTTGCCATGTTTGTTGTACACTTTCTATACATCGTCCATGCTCTCCAATATGTCTAGCATAATAACTTTTTGTTATACCCCGAATGTGCTCGATGGGGTTAAAATGCAGTGATATGGTGGAAGACGGAGGATCATATGACCATACTGTTGTGCAAGTTGATCTACTTCATAAACAGCACAAGGTTTATTTCTGTAGAAAATTAAACTTTATAGATATATATGAAAACAGTTTGATGCTACTCACTTGTCAACTAATTGAAGCAGTTGAATTTTCAATAAACTTTCATCATATTCAATATTGTTTTCCGTTAACCACTGTTGAATGGCAGCTTTGGTTGATGCAGTTGTGGGTGGCTTATTTAATATTGTAGTATGGTAACTAGCATTATCTATTGCAGATGGCCTTTCAAGATGGCGAAGCAGTTGGTGCTCAAACCATCGCAAATAGTTAGTTCGGTTCATCTCTCCATGATAGTCACCAGAGGTACATGCAGATGGAAATACAAGGTCTGCACCATCAATAAAACCATCTGAGTTTCCAGCATGCAATACAATAAATCTAGAATATATGCATATGTTAGTAATTAATTAACTAATATAATCAGTTTGTTACCTTTTCCACCAATTTTTGATTTGCGAACGCTTCTTACATCCTCATCTTGCCATGATCGTGCCACCGTGCCATCTTGAAATATCCATGTTTCATCAGTAAAAACAAACTGATAATCTCCAGACTGTTTTATATGACTATATTCTGATAAAAAGTTTACACGTTTCACAGCAATATGTGGTATTTCCATTAGTGCTCGTTTTGGATCATCCTTTTTGTAATAAAAGCCTATATTTTGGAGGACTTTCCACAATGAAGTTTGTCCACCTGTGAAAATATCCCTCTCACAAAGTACAATACCCAAGGATTTGAGAGTAATATTTTGCTCTGTAATTATTCATAAATTAAGTGCATTTTAGTACAATACATATTTTAGAAGACATACTGTTTCTGTGCATATCATACACAGCATTTCTTATAGCGCACTTAGCAACGTTGTCAACATCAACAACAGGCTTCCCTTTGTCACGCTTGCGTTTGGGACTGACAAGCACATTTCCTTTTTTGACCTCGGATGAAATTTTACTTACAGTTGCCAAGCTTACACCCAAAGTTATAGATGCTCGCTGTAAACATATAAATAATTGTAGTACAGTATATGACAAAAATTTGTGCTGTTTACCTCTCGTACTGAAGATAAAGGTAATACAAGTTCACCATGGTCACGTTCTGCTTCAAACTGTGCAACTGTAGATGCAATCATTGATTTGCAACGACTACAACACGCTTTTGGCATAATTGTGTATGAATAAACGTCTTTTAGTTATAAAAATAACTGTTTTGTAAAAAGCAGGATTCAAAAACGGCAAAAATTAATAAAGAACACGTCTGAAAATATTTGGCGCGCTATAACCTAAATGACAGAACGGTATTTGACAACACTGCCCTGCTTACTTTCAGTACTGACAACTGTTAAAAGTGCGGTAGAGTTGGGTAGATTATTAAGGTTGCATTTATAAGAGATGGCGTTCTAGGTACTTTGTATTTGGTATATTTGTCATTCCGATAGTTCTGTTGATGACGTGCACCTATTCTTACGATGAAAATACTATATATAGATGTTGTGTATATTATTTTTGTGAATGTAGTATGAAATAAATAAAGTCACATGTATTTAGAATTTCTTGGTACTTTTTGTAGACAGTCTTATTAATTTAAAACGTAATACTTACCATTAATATTATTGTACGGTAGTATTTTAAAATGTCAAGATGACGTTAACTTGAGATTATTATCAAAGGTAATTTGTCAACACTGTTACGACGTCACAGTGCCAGTCGTTAATAATAATAATAATAATAATAATTTATGACGTGATTCGTCTATTTCGTTAATCGAACTACAGTAGATATATGAAATAAATTTAGGGGTAATGTAAACAGAATTTAACGATCGGTAACTAAAGGTCAGCAGTGCTGAATATTGCCAAAGTGTAAACTGGAATTGATGGCCTTCCGAAGAAAGATGAACGTTTGAGTTTCGTCATTCTTGCTTACCCTCTGAACTAGCTTAAAGGGTGCAACAGTCACCAAATGAATAAATATACAAATTTTTCTATGAACGACGTGAAGTGTGGGTATTGTTATGGTGTGTTTGTTTTAGATAAGAAAAACGAAGAAAGTGAAGGCGGGGCACATTCAGCAGACCGTAAGATTGATATTATGTTGGACGATTCCGATGTCATCCCCACCACACAACCCGGCGACCCTCACAAAAACATGAATTCTAATTTCGAAGCGTCCGTTCCTCTCGATAGCAGTTTCGATTTAGTCTTAACGCACTCCCCACCTTCTCCACTAGCAGCAGAAACAGAGGCGGATCGCGCCGATAAGACAGCGGAAGATTCCGAACAGATGGCGGCGAATAAAAAGGATAAATCGGACGATCAGGAATCGCAACGAACACAACTAGAGGTGTCTTTCGACGAAGATAACATTAGGGGACCACCGTTTGAACTGATCGGCGACACCCTGAGACCGCCGAATCCCCTGGCGAATCTCTTCGAAGCTGCCGCCACACCGCCGAATTCCCCTTCGCCAAAAAAGAACGATTCCATCGAGGACAGATTATCCAAGATGTTCCAGTCTCAAATTGCGGAGAGGGAGGGACCAACAGGTGACGATGATCTCTTTTTGGTACCCACGCAATTGGCAATAAAGATCGGGGGAAACGAAAAAGAAAGTAAGAAGGCCGACGCACAATCAGAGGACGATATCTTCTTACAACCCACGCAGTTTATTTCGAACAAGGGAAAGAATAAAGAGGGCGTTTTCTTGCGACCAAGACAGAAGATTTTGAACGCTCTAAGAGACGTGAAAAACGATAGCATGTCCACCACTACGAAGAATTTTGATGACGTAGAGAAAGAAGATGATGAAAATGAAGACATTTTCTTGCGACCTACACAAATGATTACGAATGTTGTAGACACAGCAGGCAACGATAATAAATCCGCAATTAGTGAGATTACTACAGATAAATTGGATCAAAAATCAAAATTGAATCAAGTTGATAATTTAGCACTAGAAAATGAAGAAAATGAAGACCTTTTCTTGCAACCTACACAGATGATTACGACTGTTGTAGGTAAAGCGGGCAACGATAGTAGAGCTGCAACTCCTAAGCTTGCTACAGATAAATTGGACCAAACATCAAAGTTGGAAGATGAAGAAAACGAAGATCTTTTCTTACAGCCTACGCAGATGATTACGAAAGTTGTACACAAAGCAGGCAGTGATAGTAAGTCCACAACTCATAAAATTAATGCAGATAAGTTGGATGAAAAATCAAAATTGAAGAAAGTTAATGACTTAGCACTAGAAAATGATGAAAATGAAGACCCCTTCTTGCAGCCTACGCAGATGATTACGAACGTTGTAGACAAAGCAGACAATGATAATAAGTCCACAGCTCATAAAATTACTGCAGATAAATTGGATCAAGATTCAAAATTGAAAAAAGTTGATGATTTAGCACAAGAAAATGATGAAAATGAAGATCTTTTCTTGCAACCTACACAGATGATTACGACTGTTGTAGACAAAGTAGGCAACAATAATAAGTCCACAGCTCATAAGATTAATGCAGATAAATTCGATCAAAAGTCAAAATTGAAAGAAGTTGATGATTTAGCACAAGAAGATGATGAAAATGAAGACCTTTTCTTGCAACCTACACAGATGATTACGACTGTTGCAGATAAAGAAGACAACGATAATAGATTCACCACTCCTAAGATTACTACAGATCAATTGGACAAAACTTCAAAGTTGAAAGATGATGAAAACAAAGACCTTTTCTTGCAGCCTACGCAGATGATTACGAATGTTGCATACAAAGCGGGCAATGGTAACAAATCCACAATTACTAAGATTACTGTGGACAAATTGGATCAAAAATTAAAATTGGAGAAAGTTGATGATTTAGCACAAAAAGATGATGAAAATGAAAATATTTTCTTGCAGCCTACGCAGATGATTACGAATGTTGCATACGAAGCGGGCAATGGTAACAAATCCACAATTACTAAGATTACTGTGGACAAATTGGATCAAAAATTAAAATTGGAGAAAGTTGATGATTTCGCACAAAAAGATGATGAAAATGAAAATATTTTCTTGCAACCGACGCAGATGATTACTAATGTTACAAGTGAAACAAAGAACGACAGCAAGTCCACAATTTGCAAGATCACTACAGATGAAGTGGGCGAAAAATCAAAATTGAGGAAAATTGATAATGTTGCACAATTGGTCGATGAAAATGAAGATCTCTTCTTACAACCTACACAGATGATTTCGAATGTTGTGAGTGAAGTGATAAACGATATCAAATCCACAGTTTGTAAAAGTACTACAGATGAATCTGACAAAAAATCCACGGCGAAGAGTGATGATAAAGTAGCGAAGGAAGATGATGAAAGTGAAGACCTCTATTTACAACCTACGCAGATGATTTCGAATGTTGCGGGAGAAACAAGTAACGATAGCAACTCACCAGTTTGTAAAACAACTGCGGATAAATCTGGCCAGGAATCGATAACGAAGAAACTTGATGACTTAGCGCCAGGAAATGATGAGAAGAATGCGGAGGATACGTTACATTCCTTCAGAAGAAGCAAAGCAGATGTTGCTCTCGCAGTGTCTCCTGGCAGAACAAGAGAAACGCCAACTAATGAAGTGCAAAACACCCCCGTCAAAAGGAGACAGCTGCGAAGTGCTGTCGAAAGCGCGGCGAAAAAACGAAAGACACGAAATAACATCAACACCACTGACGAAGAAACGCGACCGAAGGAAGAAGAGGTGAAATTTGTGGGTCGCCGCAGTAAAAGGAAACAATCATCCGACGGGGGTGCGACGTCAAACGCGTCCACCGTCGATATTGTTCGTCCGTCATTCGATGCTGCGCAAGGTGAAGGTATTTACGTCATAAAGGAAATATCCGATGCGGCAGGTGAATACAGCAAGGAGGACGCAAACAGTTCAGATGAATTCGAGCAACCGGACAAGGAAAAGTCACGGCCTTCGCCGCCACAGCCGATAACATCCGCTAAACGTTCCAGGGCCAGTGCAGCGCTTGCGAAAAGGCAAACGCGTCAGAAGAAATTTGAGGCGCAGGCGCAAGAATCGACTTCATCTATCGCCGACGCTTCCGGTGCAGAGGGTTTGTCATTGGATGAAGCGCCGTCACCGGTGAAAATGCGAAAAATTCAAGAAACATCGACAAAAGAATCTAATACCCCGTCTGTCCGCCAAAGGTCGAGCAGAAAGAATATCAAGAAAGTAGTCGGCGACGAATTCGAAGAACAAGTCGATCCGGCGACTCCGACCACTTCACGTGGTGCGATCGCGAGAACGAGACAAAAGGAACAGACGGAACGAACCGAAAACGTGGAGGAATTATCGGCTACCGTCAACGCGGATGCGGATAAAAAGAACGAAACGAGTAGGAAAAGCGCGAGAAACACGAAGATGAAACGTGGAAAGACAGCAATCGACGTCGAAGATGACGAAGGCCTACTACTTTCTTCTGATTCCGGCAGTAAAATGGATACGAAGAAAAAATCGAGGGCGACTAAAGGGGGGAAAGCGGCGGAGCAGAAGCGCGCAAGCGACGAGGACGAAACTAAATGCCGCGGTACGACGGTGGACGTCATAGAAGTGAGGTCACGTCGCGGTCGTGTCGGCAGTGTGGCGAACGAGGAGGACCAGAGCAGGATCAAGAACGAGAAGAAAGTTTCAACGACGCCGTCGTCGTCTCTTGTTCCACCCGCCACACCAGAGGTGAGTTTACCAACACAAAAGTCGCAATTACGCTATGATCCGATCCGAATGAGGCAACCCCTAAACAAGCTGTCATTCCACTAACCTTGATTTTCGAACACAGTTAACGCCATCTAGTCGGGAAGGGGTGAACTGTATATGCGATTGTATAGTCTTATATCGACGCGCGGTTTTATAGTAGACGTTCAACACTCTGTTCTATTGGTCTGTATCAGTTGCTTACCGATTATATTTTGCACGTGAAATAGAACGAAGAAATGTTTTAGATGTGCGAGGTGAGGTGAGGTATGTCTCAGAATTAATGAGAATGCATTTTTTACGCTATACGTGATAACGACTGCAGCCGACTGGAGTCGACAACATGTGAGTGGAGTGGCTAAGAACGCAACCAGAATTGGCGCAGGCCACTGAATTTAGTATTAGTGTCATGAGCGCAAGGTATTTACCGTCAAGTTCCAATACCACGTTACATGTAAAATGCAGGCAAATATCGAGCAGCAATGTGCAATTAAATTTTGCGTTAAACTAGGAAGAACTGTTTCATAGACACTACAAATGTTAAGAACAGCATATGAAGACGCTGCGTTGTCGTCAGCACAAGTTTTCAGATGGCACAAGCCTTTCAAAGATGCGTTCTTTGAGCACGAGGCAGATGGTTGACACTGAGGTTGATGGCACATGAGGTCGGCATGAGTAAGGATACTGTTCATCGAATTGTGACAAAGGAACTAGACATGCCGAAAATTTGTGCAAAGCTAGTGTCCAAAAGAAAAATCGCTTCTCCATTGGCCCACAACTGCTGGATCGCTTGACAATCTAACCTAACTTATGCAGAGAGTGATAACAGGTGACAAATCATAGGTATTTGAATATGATCCAGAAGCAAAGCGACAAATCGTGGAGTGGCCACACACCTGCATCTCTGCGGCCGAAGAAAGCTCACATGAGCGAATACTGAATCTAGTCGATGCTTCTCATCTTTCATCAGTCACAGCTCAGTGTCGGTTGAAGAATTTTTGCGAGAAAAACATTCCAGTATTCCCACACACACCCGCCATACACTCCAAACATGGCTCCATGTGATTTTTTTTCCAACGCTTAAGCGTTAATTGAAAAGTTCCCATTACGGAACAGTAAACCATATCCAAAGAGTCACGACGCAGGTTCTAAACAGTCTAACGGAACAAGACTTCCAGAATTGTTATCAGGGATGGAGAATTCACTGGGCATGCTGTGTGCATTTCCAAAGAGCATTCTTTGAAGGGGACAATATTAATTTGTCGATACATTCAGTAAAACACTTTAATACTAATCATTCTCATTAATTCTGAGACATACCTCGTACGCTAGGTAGGGGTGTATATTTAATTCCAATAAACACGATAGCTGTTTTACCACACAGTCAAATATACTGTCGTAAATTGTAGCATAATTTGAGTGCGTATATGTTAAGCTGGTGCGATAACGAATATAAATATAAAAAAGTAAAAGTACGTAATTTTCAGAGAACCAAGAGGAAACTGAAACCGAAAGTTGTCTTCACCATGCTGGACAGTCCTGAATTGGAAACGATAATTAGAAGCCTCGGTAAGTCAAGTCAAGGCTCATTTTTAAACACTCAATCTCTGTGGCATCATTAACATTGAATAGGTAAATTGAATTAATGTCGACTGTTGTTTTGACATGCGCATGCGCTGTTGTATACCGGGGGTAAAATGTTAATTTACTCGATTACACCATACACCACTATTCTGTAACATCAATCGTTACGATAACGAATTTGCAATTGAAAAAGACATAACTTCAGTTTTTGTAATAGTAATGTGTGCCTGGACTGAACCAGGATATTTTCGTACCAAAGGACCGTGTCTCTCATAATCAAGGTCGAAGTGAAAAATACAATCAATAGAATTAATTATTTAAATTTAGCCGGGGTAGAGTTTGCCTGCTACAACAATATAATACGTTGAGTACAAGTACTGTACATGAATATTTTGTAGAAAACTACTCTAGCATTTGAACATTGAAATTAGATACGATGAAACTATTAATCGCAAAAGAATGTCCAGTGTAAATATTCATTTACAATGCATCTGTTATTCTTAAACAGTCCGTGTCAATTAATAAACTCAAGTGACGGCGACAATTTCTTCCTAATATTATGATTTATTTTCTATCATTTTTAAAATTTTTGCTGTTGTAAATTTGTAACAATGGTGATATTATTTTCAGGTGGTTTCGTAGTGGATTCGGCGGACGCATGTACAGTCTTATTGACATCCAGCGTAAAGAGATCGTTAAAGTTGCTCTCGGCGATCGGTCAGGGGAAGCCCATTTGCTCGCCGAAGTGGTTGCATGAATCGAAGAAAGCGCACGCATTTTTAGGTAGGCAACATATGATGCACGCACTGCCACCGATCGTGTAGGTCATTTGGGGGTGTAACTGAAAGCATTGAAATAAGTGGACAGTAGGTCTGCGAATAAATTGAGTAACAATTCGAATTTAAAAGTGCGAGAAATTTTAGGGGATCCCGATCGAAAGTAACAGCCTTCAGTGTCATGTAATTACGGAAACAGCAAAACCATGTTTTGATAGGCATCTCATTGTAATTTCACATTTGCACGTCTAATTATTATGTCTTAGATGTCGGTTTGATTGTGAAATGTAATATTGCGCCCAATCGACATCTGCCCCCCAACCGACCAATGATCGGCAGTGTATAGTACATACACAGACTCGTAACACTGATTATACGTTTTTTTTTTGGCGTGCAACTCTTAGATCCATGGAATTATATCTTGGAGGACGATGAAGCTGAGAAGAAATGGAACTTTTCCTTGAAGGAATCGCTGAGAAGGAGCGGCGAACGCAAACTGTTGGCGAACTGTACATTCCAGATAATGGTCAATACTGCACAGGACGTGCTTAAAGGTAAACACAACTTATGCTACAGTTAAATTTCATTTTCGCGTTCTATGCAATTTACGTATGTACCGGGTGGCCAACTAACTTGTGTTTTTGTATCCTCGAATTTGCCGTCGCCACTAGATGGCGTTAGCTGAAATGTAATCCAAGGCCAACTGTATCTGACATCGCTGTGCGATATAAGGCCGTCACATAACTGATATTCTGATTCTTATAACCTCAAAATGTTATCAGTATGTGACGCTATCTATCCAAAGCATAATAAACTGCTTGGTAAATTATTTTAACTCTTGGAAGGCCTATATATTTTAAATTTGAGTTTTGAACGTCAGCTTGACGGCAATTTCAATTTGAAATTAAGATAAATTTCTAAAAATGTTTAGGAAATGTATTATTTGTGGAGAAAGAAATGTTTCTTTTGAAATTCCAAATAAGCCTGATATCCGAGGATTATGGATAAATATTCTTCAAGAATAACTTATATACCTGTGTTCATTATGGGTGGGAGGATATGGATAATTGATATTTAAAATTACATCGATATAGGGGGTATTTACAAATTCTAATTGTGTTTGTGATAACTCGATTTTGTTTTTGGGCTTTTTTAATTTCAAAAATCTCTAGTATATTTAACTTTTTACTTTTTACTACATTATGAATGTGCTATTTACATCTGGTACGTGGTTGTTCTCTATACAATGTTCTGCAAATCCAATGTGTTTAACACTATATTTTATATCTCTAATATGTTCTGTTACACGTGTATTAATACATCTGCCACTTTGTCCAATGTAAATAGCTTCACAATCCTGGCATTTTATGGAATATACTCCTGATTTATCTAAGTTATTCATTTTATCTTTAGCATTATTCAACAATGTACCTAGATTTACTTTATTTATCCACACTATGTTAATATTTAGTTTCTTTAGTAATTTGTTTATTTTCTGTGTTATGGAAGGGATATAAGTGATTACATGCCACCTAGGTTTATCTACATCTTTTATTTCCGGGTATAACAATTTTTGGACCAATGAAATTCAATCAGCCAGCGAAGGCAAATTATCAGCAATATATCGAAAAACGTTACTTAAAATACATAAGTGTAACAATCACCTGTGGTTCAATAAACAATGTGTTAAAGAAGATATCACTCCAAAATATATGAAAATAACGTGCCACAACAAGAGTAGAGAAGCACAAGAGACTATACAACAAAGTTACAAAATATGGATTAATAAAGAAACACAAAAATGGTATGTCCGACGGAACAATTTAAAATTACACCTCAAAATAGTCCATATGCGGTTGTTAGAAGTGCTACACCCGATAACATTCGACATCATGGACAGGGACGTCCGAGAGGAAGTATTACACAGAAGTCAAGAACAACACAAGACACAGTTAAAGAAACTCGATTACTTAAAAACCAGTAAGTTATCAATAGCAATAAAAAACAATGTACCTAACGATATAACTAATAATGTCACATTTTATCCACATTTAATAAATCTTAGTAAAACATCATTCACAGACTCAGAAACTAAATTATTAGAAAAAGGTTTAAAATACAACCCAAACATCAATAACATTAATGACATTAACAATTTAGCAGTAGACCTAGAAGTAGCTCTACAACCAATAGAAGGACATAATTTAGAGAAAAAAAAAATAAAGAAAATAATAGGTAATGAATATCAAAAACTAAAACTAACCCCAAAAAGCCCACATGACAATAACAACATAAAAGCCATAAGAAAGAAGTTAGACGATAACAATCTAATAATCACTAAAGCAAACAAAGGTAATACAGTCACAATATTAGAAAGAACTAAATATAATGAGAAAATGTATGAAATATTAAACACTAACGAATTTAAACAACTAAAAAATGACCCAACTAAAAATTACCAAACAAAAATAAAAAAGCTAATAAATAACAATACTAATTTAAAGAACAAAAACTTAACCATAATGAATCCTAGTACCCCCAGACTATATGGCCAACCGAAACTACATAAAGATAATAACCCTTTGAGACCTGTAGTATCATATGTAAATGCCCCCACATACAAACTATGTAAATATCTAAGTCAAATACTACCGGAAAAAATCAATTTCAAGTCACAATATTCAATAAAAAACACGATCACCTTAACAAATAAATTAAATGACATTAAGTTACCAGATAATGCTAAATTAGTATCGTTCGATATTAAAAACCTCTTTACTTCTATCCCAATCCATGAAATAAGTAACTTAATTAGCGACCAGATTAACAAAACCGATTTAGAGGATACTGAGAAATCCGAAATATTAGAATCATTAAAGTTATGTTTGCAACAGAATTATTTTAAATTTAATAATAAAATTTACACTCAGATAGATGGTTTACCTATGGGAAATCCACTCAGCCCATTGTTAGCTAATGTATACATAGACCACCTAGAACGAGAACTATTTAAGATGAATAATACCATTACAAAACAAATACACTATTGGGCTAGGTATGTCGATGACATTTTCTGTATTTGGAAGGGTACAGATAGACAATTAACAGAATTCCTAAAACTACTTAATACTCTAAACCCCAAAATACAGTTTACTATAGAAAAGGAACACAATAATACATTAAATTTTCTAGATATTACAATACACAAAAAAGACAACAAGTTATTATTTACAATATATAGAAAACCAACATTTTCAGACAACGTATTACACGCTAACGCAAATCTATCACAAAAAATTAAAATGTCAACTTTCCATAGCTACATACACAGAGCAATGAACATACCACTGAATAAGGAAGCCTTTAACAATGAAATCAACACAATTAAAGTATTAGCAAAAAATAATGGTTACAGTCCAAATATCATTGATAATTTACTGAAACATAAAGAAAGAAAATCACTCCAAAAATTGTTATACCCGGAAATAAAAGATGTAGATATACCTAGGTGGCATGTAATCACTTATATCCCTCCCATAACACAGAAAATAAACAAATTACTAAAGAAACTAAATATTAACATAGTGTGGATAAATAAAGTAAATCTAGGTACATTGTTGAATAATGCTAAAGATAAAATGAATAACTTAGATAAATCAGGAGTATATTCCATAAAATGCCAGGATTGTGAAGCTATTTACATTGGACGAAGTGGCAGATGTATTAATACACGTGTAACAGAACATATTAGAGATATAAAATATAGTGTTAAACACACTGGATTTGCAGAACATTGTATAGAGAACAACCACGTACCAGATGTAAATAGCTGTAACCTCATTCATAATGTAGTAAAAAGTAAAAAGTTAAATATATTAGAGATTTTTGAAATTAAAAAAGCCCAAAAACAAAATCGAGTTATCACAAACACACAATTAGAATTTGTAAATACCCCCTATATCGATGTAATTTTAAATATCAATTACCCATATCCTCCCACCCATAATGAACACAGGTATATAAGTTAACCCTTAAGTAAAATAAGTTTAGTTCTAGATAACTCTTTGATAATGGCCTCATAGCCGAAACAATTGTTAGTGTATCTAATAAAGAAGTTGTGAAACTGAGCCAAGCGTTTATTTTCGAATAATTATTTAAGTTATTACAAAATGTTTCACCAAGAAATATCTGCGAAGTCAACCAATAAATATATACAAATAATCTTAATCTTATAACTGAATTTTAAAATACTTTTTTAAATATATAGTAAATTTGTAAATTGTAACTGGAACATTAATTAAAAATTTAAAATGTAATAATAGAAAACAATAAATACTGAATACTTTTCTTTATTATAGATACTACAAAACTGACTGACTACAGTGCTGTTTGCATAAAACATTTTCATGAAAATGATATTAACAGTTGAGGCAAGAAAATTAAATTAAATGAAGGAACACTGCTTTCCGTGTTTGTAAATTTTAACGTTCCACAAGTAAACTATGCATCAGAACATAAAATAGTTTTTAGGGCTTCCATGAATCTAGCATTTCCAATGTACATATCTTCTCCATATACTAGCTGCAGAGACGATTTTGATTGTAGTAACTCTAAATTTGTTCAAGTTGATTCCATCACTGAAAATGAGGTTCAAAATTTGAGGTACCACTGCAAAGTTCTAAACCTGAAGTTGAAAAGGACAACTGAAAAATATAAAACCTTAAGTGAAGTAAAGGACTTACAAGTTGAAAAGGAAAGAGATTCAAAATCGTTAACAGAATTAAAAACAATTTATGAAGGTTGTAAAGCTAATGATGAAAAAGCCATTTTTATAACAGATATTATAAAAAAAAATTACTGTAAAGTAGCTCCTCGATGGTCAGAAACATATATTCGATTATGTACTATTTGGAGATTTACCGCAGGGTTCAGAAAAATACGCACACTGTATAAAATACTCGTACATAAATGTAAACAAACACAGCTCGAAGCAAGCAACACATATTTTTATTTTCCTTACAATTATGTGCGTCTTTAAAATTCGTACGGCACCGAACAAGGGTTCAGAAAATACACACATTATACACACAATGTTCTGTTCAAAATCAACCAACACATATTTTTATTTTCATTACAATTATGTGCGTCTTTAAAATTCGTACGGACATGTACGTGTTTTATTTTTATATTTGGTTCCGTACACGGACATGTACTGTACACGTATTGTTCGATTCGAACACACTTAAAGCGTACATGTCGACGTGTACCTATACTTTAAGTTCGTGTACGCGTACGTGTACGCTAAAAAATAGATACATGAACGATAGATATGTTCGAGTGTGTTTCCATATTTATTAACAGCATTATGCAGAATGAAAACCAGGCATGAAGTTAGCAAAATTTATGGCTTGCAACGTGTAGTTGCTGTGTATGCCTTTGTTGTTGCTTTAATTGTATTGGATATTTCCATACAAAAAATACCTGCGTGCTACAAAAAGGTCAAGTTTTTCGGGTGAAATGCAGAAATTCCCCTCATTAAATTGCCGCTAATACTAATTGCGGGAATTCCAGGTGGTTCTACCTAAATCAATAACTATCACTAATTCTTAGCGAGGCTTTGAAATTTCAATTCATCACTTTACATTAACAAGATTATTGCAATAATTTTTCAATATGACAACGTATTAGTGAAAATGCAAAAGAAATGCATTTTTTGATATGTATACATAAAAAAAATTACAGCAATTGTTTCAACCAAATTTATTTAAAAGAATTTAAATACATAATTAAATAAATAAGAAATAACCCAAAAAATAAAATAAAATAACAAAACAAAACAAAAATAGTTGACAAAAAAACATATGAATTTCTCTATGCGGCTAAAATTTATCTGTTGTTGTTCACTGTTTTCAGGTGTTTTCTATTTTAAGAGCTGCACAGTCGAGCAAGTCAAAGTTTAATTTTGTTATTAAAATATTAGAAAGAGACTTCTTTGAGAGCTTGGATCTTAACTTGGTTAGTACTGTAGCAAGTACACTAAATGCACGTTCTACAGAAACTTGTGTGGCAGGTACGGCAAGTACTACTTCGGCAAGCTGACCTAATTGTAAATTTTGTTGAGAAAATTTTTTCCAATACTCCAATACATTAGTTTCTAATGGCTCCATTTGTTTTTCACACATAGCAAGAAGTTCTGCTTTTATATGATAATTTTGATTTGATGCTGTTAAATGAGATGTACTTAGGAGTAGGTTGATATGTTGTGTTAATTTCGAGTGTGCGGCATTAGACGTACTTGGAGTAATATCAAGTGAGCTTGAATTTTCGGAAAATGAGATATTGTCATGTTTGTCTCGCGATATATGATCAATAATTTCATATGTCTTTATTAAGTGATCCTGAAAAAAAAAATTATACGTAAATTTCTTTTGAAGTTTAAAAATTAAAATTTAAATATACCAATGCAGTTTGTTTTTGGTCTTCCGTAAGTAGGGGAGTTCCTTGAAAATTAAAGCGAGGATCTAAATACAATGCTGCGACGAAGGCGTCGTTTTCAAGAAGCTTACGTTTCCTCGTTATCATTGCTTTATGTAAAGCCGCTGCATTTGAGTTTGTTTCCATCATGTCTTGTAATTCTAACTCACATTCCAACCAGTCGCGATAAAAATCTCCAATAATATATTGCTCTTTTTGCGTATGTTTTGTGCAGTCAGCCAACGGTTGAAATGCAGTAGCAAAACTTTCTACAAATACCCAATTAACAGATATATTTGTAGAGTCATCGAGTTCATTAATATATTCCTTCAGTTCTAATATAGAAATAACCATGTCATACGTAGAATTCCATCTAGTTACATTATCTAGACATGGTAGGCTTATGTCTTCACTTCCACTCTTCAAGATAATTCTGATCTTTTTTGAAACATCTCGTATATAACTTATTTCTGTCTCCAAAGTCCTAATGACATCATATGCGGCAAGTTGTATCGTATGTGCTGCACAACGAATCACTGAAAACACTGAGGATAGCTGGGTCTCAATTGCATCATATGCCTTCGTGTTGTCATATTCGCAATCTTCCATCGTCGCTAAATTATTATCCTGCAGTTCTTGTAGCAGCTTTGAAACTTTGACTACGTTAGCGCCATTATCGGTGGTATTGGAATAAATTTGTTTTATGTTGATGCTATATTCGTCAAGGCATTTCATTATTTCTTCTTTTAAATATTGAGCTGTGTGTTTCTGATTTAGTTGAATCATGCCTGTGTGTAAAATTTATGTATGGTTAAAAAAAGTAGTAAGATTAAATTTTATGAGTTTAAACTTACCTATGGTGTTTATACAAATTTTAAAATCGCGTATATACTGTATGTTTACTCCCAAAATGTGCTTATCCTGCCGGCTGGCGACATCCATTTTTAAACAAATCATTTTGTTTTCTACTATCTTGGCTATGGCTGTCTTTATTTCTTGGCTAGAGACACCAAGAATATTTGAAATGTTTTTTGAGTTTAAAGTAATTTCAAACTTTTCTTCGTACGGCTCAATAATTTTTTTGAAAAAATCTTTGTCGTCAAAAATGCGCAATGGCAAATTTTTTTGGGATACTAGTCCAATGCAGCATTTCAAGAACTGTTCCCTGTTTAAAGTGGTGTTTAATTTAGTTAGTGTATTCTTTTTTTTGGTAACACCCTTAGGAAGTGTTTCCTCTCCATCGATAACAATGTTATGCACCAGTTTGTGGTGCCGTTTAAGATTTGCATTACTTGATGCACTCAGTTCTCTTTTGCACGTTTCAACGAGACATGTAAATTTTTTTATCGCCAACCGTCAGTAAAGTGATGCGTTACCATAGCGTTTTACGGAGGTAAAGAAACACTTTATCGTACTGTACAATAAAGTACTTTACCTGCCGCTAATATCTGTCAGCGTAGCCATGACTGATGACTTTAAAAATAAATCGTTTGTCACTGTCATAAACTGTCATAAGTTATTATATCTTTATTTCTTAAATTAACAATTTTCACGGTTGGCGATAAAATTTTGTATGCACCACGTCAGTAAAGTACCTTTACCGAACTCGTCTGTTACTCGCCGCGCTCGCTTCACTCGCTTGGCTCGTAAATCAGACTCGTTCGATAAAGTATCACTTTACTGACTTGTTACATAAATAACTATTGTCTCGTCATTAAAACTTGCAAACTTTGTAAAACAAAACTTCTTCCTCTTATTACTCTCCATATTTTCACTCGTCAAAGATATATTTGTGATTGATGCATAGACCACAGCGCGATGTGTACATGTACTTTTTTTTCTTGGCGTACACGACGCGTACACGTCGACATGTGCGGTTTAAGTGTGTTCGAATCGAACAATACGTGTACTACTGTACATGTGCGTGTACGCAACCAAATATTAAAAGAAAACACGTACATGGCTGTGTTCGGTGCCGTACGAATTTTAAAGACACACATAATTGTAATGAAAATAAAAATATGTGTTGGTTGCTTCGAGCTGTGTTTGTTTACATTTATGTACGAGTATTTTATACAGTGTGCGTATTTTTTTGAACTTTGAATAATGCTGTTAATAAATATGGAAACACACTCGAACATGTCTATCGTTCATGTATCGTTCATTATGAATTTGGCAGGAAACATTTGATAAATTTACCTTCTAAAATGACAATCTCACAATATCTAGGTCCTTTCAATGGTGTTAATTCTTTAATCAAAGATAGATTAAATGCAGAAATTAATCAGCTAGAAAATCCTGTCGAACGTGTTTGCTCATTAGTAATAGATGACATGGCAATTAAAGAAAAAATGTTTTACAGCAGGTCTGAAGATTGCATACCGGGGTCGACATATTTTAATTTCTGATACGAAAATAGAAAGAGGAAAAGAGCGCGACGCAATAAACTAAAGATAAACATAAGCGAGGCTGCCAAGACAGTACACTTGCGTGAGGGTCCCCCGACATCGACACTGCGTTGCTCTCCCACAACTGTTAGCAAGCAGGCATCGCTGCATATCATAAGGTCATCTTCTGCATATGATAGAAGTGCAAACCGAAATTAAACTTTGACGACTATGGTATATGGTTTAAGTAATTGCCAAAGTAATATCGTAGGCAAGGTACCAGACATAGCAAACAAAATGCTTTGTTATGTTGTCTATGGACTAAGCACCCCCTATGTAATACCTGCTGGGTATTATTTTCATGCTTCTTTATCATCGGCAAACTTTCATAAACTGACTCTTAATGTGTTGGACCTTCTTTCTTCTATCGGATTTATTGTTTTGAGACTTGTCACAGATAATTTTGCAGCAAATGTAAAAGTTTTCAAAATGCTAGGGCACGGATCGGATCACTTCAAAATTCTCTTCCACACCCTTTTTTAGAACCACTACCATTGTTCTTAAGTTTTGATTTTTGCCATGCTATAAAAAATGCGAGAATTTTATTTTTGGAAAGAGATCTGTATTCAAGTGAAGGTCGTGTCACATCAGATTTTTTAAAAAAATTACATGTTATTCAAAAAGATTTGCCGGTAAAGCCTGTAAGATTTTTAACAAGAAAACATGTATTTCTCACCAGTTTTGATAAGATGAACGTTTTACGTGCAATTCAAATATTTTCACCAGCCGTAAGATGTTCTTTACGGTTTTTGCAAGAGAATAAGCATCGGCAGTTCCAAGATGTAGATGGTACCATCAAATATTTAGAAACCATGTATACTTTCCTTCAAGTTCATAATGTTAGGAGTAGAACTCATTATATGCATGCATTAGACAGCACTGTAGCTCCATACATTGATATTACAGATGAACGGCTATACTGGTGGAATATTACATTTCCAAATTATATATAGTCGATATTCAAAAATCATCGTCGTCCGTTGATTTGGCAGGTTTAACAAACGAAACAGCTCATGCATTAGTGTTCACCGCAAGAAGTACCTACCTTTGTGTGAAATTTCTTCTACAGCAATGTGGGTTTCATTATGTCTTAACGAGAGCATTTAGTTCTGATGCTGTCGAAAGCCTGTTTTCACATGTTAGACTTAAAGGAGGTGCAAATGATGCTGCTGATGCCAGAGCAGCAGAATATGCTTTAAGACAAATATTGCGGTGTGGAATTGTGAAAGCTTCTAAATCATCAAATACAGATAAAAGCATCAATTATGTTAGTACCGCAACTTTTCAGGATCCAAGAAATCTTCTAAAAATTCAATACAAATACTGTACGACATAATTGATCCTGAATTCATTTTAGCTTTTCCATTATTAGAAAAAATTAGAAATTTAAGTGAAACCGTTATTCCTAAAAACACTATTTACTTTGCATCTGTTGCTTTTCTGGGGGGTTACATTGTTTCAAAATTAAATGAAATTATTCAGTGTGTCCTCTACTATTTACAGAAATTCCTGGACCTTTGGTACGGTTAATTCATCTTCAAGACCGTGGTGGTCTGACATATCCGAACTATAAATTTGTAGGTCTCTTAAAAGAGTTAGCAGATATTGTTGCCCAAATCCTACCATATTTGGCGTCAGAAAATCCTTGTCAGCAGTTAGAGACTACTTTACATCCACATATAATACAAATCACTATTTTTAATTTTACTGAACATAAAGACAAAGTTTGTAGAGTAATTATCGAATTAATGATGAAAGCAACTCTGTACAATATTTGTCTGGAAAAAACAGATAGTATTCAAAGAACATACGTACGATAATAAAAAAAAACGCCTACCAACCCAATAACTTAAGTTTCAGCGTACTTTCTTAATTCTATTTTGTTCTGTTTGTTTATTTTAATATTCTTAATATTACTTATTGAAAAATTTATGTTTAAAGTACATAAAGTCCTATTATAATGTTTACTATAGAACAACGATTTTTATTATTTAACATATCAATAAAAATTCAGCAATTGTTTCCTTTACTATTACTACTAGATGGCACCACATACTGATAAATATTTTGAGGTTACAAGAATCAAAATCATCAATGTAAATCGAAGTTATGTGACGGCCTTATATCGCGCAGCGATGTCAGATACAGTGGGCCTTGGCATACATTTCACTTAACATCATCTAGCGGTGACGGCAGAACTCGAGGATACAAAAAGAAACGCGCACTTTGTAGTGCAAATAAATGAACATATATGACAATAATAAATATATTAGGGAACGCCAGTGACAAATTTCAATTAGAAATCGGTGATTTCCATAAAATGTTAGCTTCGCATTAAAAAATGATATTGGTGTCAGCTCGCGGAAAATAGAATAAAATCATGTCAATCAATTTCGATATTGAAAGATACGCAAAAAACTTCTGATTTCTGTATTTAGGTCGACCTTTATTTGCTCGAATCCTTTGATATCAACGAAATTTCTTCCAGGCTCGATCGAATCCTGCGGTGGTAAATGCGTGTCGAGGGCGCCCTCCAAGGACAATCGGGTGAATTTTTTCATCGTCGCCAGCACGGAGACTAGGAATAAGTATGCGAAATTCTTAAAGGAGAAGCCCGCCCCGAAAATCATCGCAGCCGAGGCCATTTTTGACGGAGTTTTGAGACAAGAGCTGCACTTCGAGGACCATATATTAGATTAAGTCCTGCGAAAGTTTAATTCGTACAAACATTTTATACACCGTTATATACACATCTGTATTTGTTTTAGAAATGTACTACTTATACATACGCACATATAAAGAGAAAGTTTACGTTTTCATAGAATATATATATATACGTATAGTTATATTTTGGTTGGCTTTTTGATTTGTCACCCACCACATAAGAAGTATCAATACCAAACCTTATATTTAGGAGGATACAGATGAAAATAAACCTTATTGACATCGACTTTAATGAATAAGTGCTTAGGTTAACACCCCATCAGAACAAGATTAATATTTAATCTGTGAGACTCTAGTGTTAATGGCAGGGCTCACCAGGTGGAACAACCCACGATCATTAAGAGAATAATGTTTTATTCCAGTAGAACCATTATGATATTATTTAAGTATTATTCTTTTAAACATAAAAAGAAAGGACCCAATGAATATTATACCGTATTATTCAGAAAAAGTGCCAAGGAATTTAATGGCACTTAAACGATATTAATTCATTATAACGAATTAAGAAACGTCGTCTTAAAATTCTGCTAAATAATTGTTTTTTATTTTAAGTGAATAAAAACAAAATTTGAAGTACCTCTAGCAACACTGTGTAGATGTATATTAATTGCAGCTGTAACGCCGCCCCTGGGTGTCTTTACTAGTCCGCGGCGCGGCGTTTCACATCTGGGCTCACCTTCTGACGTTGCATCGCTTTGTACCATGAACTGCTCCCTCTAGATGCCCAAGCGCCTAAACGATACGCAGCTTTGCATACACTTAAATAACGAAGGTAAGTACGCAAGTCTAGAATGGCCACATACGGCTACCCTATTCCTACATTTTTCCACTGTCCCTTATATCCGTCAAGATGCCAACGTGCGAGAAAATAATTGTAATTATTTTAACTAGTGTTTAGTGAAAGAAAAAGTAGGGAGAACATGATGTCTGCGACTCATCGGTTTTTCATTTGAATTATCTTTACAGTAAGTCCTTAGTTTTTACTCAATAGTTTGCGTACAGTATATCTAATTACTGCCATGCTTGATACGTAAATGCACAATCAACAAGAACGTCGGTAATTTACGGAATTAATTTCTGCTTGTTACGTGAATGCACTATAAAAACAGCAGTCAGGAAATTATTTCAGTTTGCGAAGCTGTTATAGGCGAAGTATGACATGAATACATTTGCGAATTTGTATGAAAATATCTATTTGATTAAACTATCAATAGTATTTTATATTTATTCTTTGGATATTTTGATACACAAGCGCAAGACAATTCGTACACTGCAACGTTCTAGAAAGCGATCTAGCTGACCGAATTTTAAACTAACGCTCCCCGGGTCAGTCGTTGCATTGTTATCTGCCAATATTACACTCGGAGCCAATGAATAGTTGCTTATAAAAACAAAAGTGGTCAGTCTGTTTAAGAAAGGTTCCATTCACTTGAATTATGGCGGTGGAACGCCACATTTGCAGAGAATGGTAATAAGGAAATCAATAATTGTTGCATTCAGCAGAAGCACATGCTCCGCTCCATCGGTAGCGTACGCTACATCGACAACAGTTGAGTGAAATTCAAAATTTAATGTTATGTTGTTGGTTGTTCTACTTGCTAACACACTTGACAGAAGTCAGCTGATCAGTTCTTGTTTATTTGACAAATTAAGAGAATAAGTCATAAATGAAATTGGAAATAAGTATGTAGTTTCTGAACCGAAATTAAGAAATCCGAAAATAATAATTGCTGGTGTTGAAGGAGATGTTATTGATCTAAACAATGAAAAAGTGTATGCGATTATTTAATGATTCAAATATGTAGACAAGGACGTCTCAGCTAAAATTAAAATAGAAAAAAAAAACAGACAAGGAAAAGAAGAACTATGGAAATATTATATTATCTGTTCAACCAAAGATGTATTCCAGCATTATAGGCAGTGCACAAATAAATATGGGATACAAAAAATGTAAGGTGTATGAACACCTACAAATAGTTAGATGTTATAAATGTGCAGGGTATAATCATTTTCCTAAAGAATGTTAAAATACGGAAACGTGGTAATTGGGGTGCAAGTGTGGTCGTTGTGCTGGTAGTCATTTGACAAACAAATGTGATAGCTTAATTATACTTGCGCATAAGTGCATAAATATGTAAGAACAAATGATTAATTTAAAGTGATTCACAGTGTTTGATAGAAATTGTATAAACTACAAACGAATAGTAGGTAAACAAGAATGTAAATTTAAATATATGTAGCAATTAGATAGTAAATAGGGTTGATTCACTTAGTAGTGATTAAATTGTAGTTTTTTAAGTGTTAAGAACATTAGAATATATGAAGAACTAGTCCGTAAGTATATTATAGAAAAAGCATTAATTTCTAAGTATGTAATATATTTGTATATTTTAATAGCAACTGCGAAATAAAGATTATTATTTGTTTTGATTAGTCTTGGCTGTTGACTGTTGTCACCATTGGTGATACATTACATTCAAGAGAACATTTACGTTTTATGTAATCCGCAAAATACTCTTCGTCTGTCAAAACTAGTAGTAATTAAGTTTTACATAAAATTACCTTCGATAAAACAACTAGCCGACGATAATCTATTGTGAATCTCATCCATATCTGTAATTTCATACAATTGATTTTTAAATTCATATAGTTAGCCGCCATCTTACTCAACGTGTTACCGATACGTAGCGGTAATAGAATGTGCTACAAAAGATGGCCGTCCGCTCCGTAAAGTAGTCGATGTAATCATGATGTAATTCGATGTAGCGTATGCATCCAGCAGACTTTTCCCTCAACAGTTGCGTCTGCTGAATGGGACCAATGTTACTAAATGCGCGCGCTAAATTCCAAAACATCTCCGATACAGAGATGACTTTATATTTATTTTAGGAACAACATTCTTTTGTATATTAATTACATTTTGATAAATGCTAGGAAAATATACTGATAACTGAATAGGCCTATAGTTAATTAATATCTACATCCCGTTTTGTTTAGTTTATTTGTCGTAAGTTTCAAAGAAATGTGGACATTGTCAGTACCAATAATAATACAATACAATATGCAAAACAGTATATAATACAGTAAAATACATTTCATAACAACAAGTTAAAATTTGTAAGCCACCCGTCCAAAAGTTTATCAGCGAACAATATTTACCAGAAACTAATTTCTAATGGTCTATTTGAGGCTCTTAAGCTTAGTAATGTATAATTCGTTTATATTATATGGAGTCAATCTACATAAGTGCCCCTTTAGAGTCCGCTTAATATTTTCAAAAGACAGTGCCTTCCGCTCATCCAGCAGGCTGGTGTAAATCTTCAAACACTGGAACAGAACAGTCTTTATAGTACGTACGAGTGCCTAGTACCTCTATCATAAATATGTGAGAGTTCATACTTTTTAAAAATATCTAAATAGTGTAACCTCACAAACTTTGCACACTGCGACACGTAAAGAACTGGCATTGTCATTATTTCGTATTCCTTGAACAAGAACCGAACCGAGTCTCTGGGTCTCAACCGGAATACCGCTCTCAACACGCCTTCTGTAACATCAGCAATCGTCCGACATCCACCGCATGGCCCCAAAAAATAATTCCGTATTGCAATCTCGACTGCACACTCGCGTAATACGCATTTAGGGCCGCTGTAAGACCCACATCTTCTGCAATAACTCGCGCAAAATAACTCTCAGGCAACTTCGGACACGTAATCCCAGAGATGGCGTCTAGAAACAAAAGACCAAGTTGTTTAGACATTATTTATATTTTAAAATCAGAATATATCGCAAAATAAAAATTGAAGTACTAAATTATATAAAACTATAGCTGTATGTGGTTGTATAGTAGAATCGCTTTAGCAAGCGACATGTGCCGATAAATTGAAATTTCATCAAATTTGAGATGTTGCAAAATTTCACCTCTCAAGTAATATAACCTGCAAACGTCATTACATTAGTATTGGTACCTCTTGAATTGAATTGTCTTTTGTAGGTCGTATTTTGGTCGTATCGGTTGCTGTACATGAATCGCTTTAGCAACCGATATGCGCCAATAAATTATAATTTCGTCAAATTGGAAATGTTGCAAAATATTACCTGTCAAATAATATAACCAAAGTAACTTTAAACTGCGGTTATGTTACTCTAATGTGAAAATTCATCATTCATTTAAATTCGATCAGAGGTGGAAATTTGAAAACGTAAACATCGCTAAAATGCACATTGCAAATTATAGGCACATTATATTTAATAACTTTATACTATTCAATTTTTAACTGCCTGTCATGTAATAGTATTTTACTATGGGAAGGTATATATCCAGAAATATTAATTAATGGGTTTAATTTTATTGTTCAGGTCGATGGAAATTTGTAATGGCATTGAATCTTTAGTTCGTACTTTAGCTGTGTCGGCTGCCAAAAGCATTCTACCATAGAATATCAATACAATAGTAGTATAAAGAAAACACACAGATCCTATGCTCGTCGCGGCGCCATCAATTAACGAGATCAATGAAGTTAGGGTGCAAGATAATTGTGCGTGTCAGAGCATGCGCTTATCTTTAGTATATAATAATTAATCGCTTATGATTAATAGTATTTGAATTTTGAAGTTCCAGAAGTAGAGCGTCGATGTTATACTGTGACCCACCCTGTATATCTAGCTCAGTTTGTTTAGTGAGAGCTTGAAATTACTCAAAGATGTTAAATTACTAATGGGGTCACTGTTGTTAAAGTATTGCACAATTAAAATGGGAAAATGTACTAATAAAGGCCTACCTCAAAGAAAACACAAGTTAATAGAAATAATAACAATTTATTAAATAAAAAGAGAAATTTGAAATAGAATATTTAGTACATTACAACCATAAAAAAATATTGATTACACAAAGTATTGGAGCAAAAATATGAATGATTATTGACTAAATAAGTATAACTTTAACTTTTGTTGTTTTAGAAAATTACTCAATTTACACTAAATTCATCTGAGACTAATAATTCCAAATTTGTTACAAAAAAAACTAAATTTTAGAGAGACAGTACACAAAAAAAAGCAAAACAATAGGAAGAAACTTAATAAGCAAAACTAATGAAACTAATTGATTAAATTTAGATGTCTATGAACTAACTATTAATAAATATGATAGAAAACTTACTAGGTGTAATATATTAATAATAATTTGACTATGTGTATATATACATAGACAAACACAAAGACTCGATGTTCGTGCCTTGTACGTGATAATATTTAATGTTATTAAATAAATATAATGGCAGTTTGGTAGTTATATAGTTTATTTCGCCGCACTAGATAAGATTACTAATGTTAAGTACCTGGCAGGTAGGTTTTTAGCGCTCGCAAAGAGATCCGTCGGATGGGATCCCGATCGCCGTTCGGTCCGTACTTGTGTTGATTAGCGGAGGCCCTAGATGTTGTTTTCGGTGGACAATATCTTTGACATCCTGATTAATCCGTAAAATGGAAGACACCAAAATACTTGACAATTCTATTAATTTAGAAAGAGGCAGATCGCATAACAGCGTATACTTATATTTCTGGATGTTAAGACCTCGATCCAATATAGATATTTTGTCACCGTGAGCCTAACGGACTCCGACGAAGGGGAACCGATATTTATGATTGTTTAACTACCACGCACCGATACTGACTCTGAGGTGTAATGAATAATGAATTAATCAAATGAATTACTGTAATGTAATGTATCGTAATGAATCATTTTAGACGCGTTTTGCCGTTTTAATGACTCGGGTGTGGGGATAAGAATATTCTACAGAAATTAGGCGTCGATAAGGGGCGACTATTTCCAACGGTTATTCCCCGTGTTTATATGACGCCACTAGAAAATGCGAAATACGAAATTCCATGCAACAAGGAACTGTGACAACATACTATTTAGATAACTCTAGACGGACAAAAAATGCATACGTCGCCAATCTTAAATTTGAACAAAGAGTTTTTCATAAACTAAATATTTTAAATCGAATATGTATTTTAAACGGAATATATGCGACGCAGATTTTAATGTTGAAAATTTTAAAACGTAATTTATTTTGAATTTGAAATATAATTTGATTTAAAAATATTTAACGTGTAATATACAGGGATGAATGAATGAAATGATGGTCGCGTCTTTTTAAATGCAACAATGCAGTTCATGAAAAAACAATGTCTGAGAAATTTGAAAATTCATCCTTTTTTTAAATGGAACAACCTGTATATTTGTACGTATTTTGAAAGATCATAATATTTCGAACAAAAAATATCAAATACATCACTATATTTAATTAAAAAATAGACAAACGGGAAGCGTTTAAAACTTTTGAAATTAGTTGACATTTAATTCTATGTCGGTCAAAAAACAGGAAACTAATCTTCTTTCTGCATCGCCGGGAAGTAAAGTCTGAACCTTGTGGTGTTTGTATGAACGCAACTTATGCTTTATTAAAATACCGTGCACTGTACTCTTTTTCAAATCTAGTTCTCTGGTACAACCTCGAATGGATTTTCCTGGATTAGTTTCAAAATAAGCTAACACATTTACTTCCGTTTCTACGTCTATTAGAAATTCCTTTTTCTTCTTCGTTACTTCGAAATTTTCTATACAATCTTAGAAAATGAAACTGATTTGGTGATTGACGATTCACATATTATGTGTTTTGTTAATAGTAACGAAGCGCACGATTGTTGAATTTTTCTACAAATCAGATATGCCTCTAGTATATCACACTCTTCTAAATGCGTAAACGGCATTATTTTTAATAAATATGGAAGAACACAATAATTATAACAAATTATTGGATTTTGAAACTTTTTAGCAATAGGTAAGTTGTTTAATAAAAAAAGAACTAATGCCCGATCTCACCGACCTATCTTAAACACTTAAAGTACAAGTTCTACTTATTCTTTTGCACGGTACGTTTAAGGAGTACTTAAATATAAAATGGAATCTTAAATTTAAGCCCGCGATATCCCAAGCTTAAAGCGTAAAGCATTACTTAACCTATAAGTTTTTGTTGACAACGTACCTACATAAGAACATAATTGTGGTCATATTTTCATTAAAAAGATGGAACGGGAATATTTCAATTTAATGCAAATGAATGTTGAAAATTGTGTTAGATTTAGTGGTTAATGGAATTCACGGCAAATAAATATTAGAAACGATCATTTTAATAGTAGGTATGCCCAACTTACAATTTTTTAATAATTTTCGTCTGCGAAAAGAAACCGTACTAGATTTATTACCCCGATTAGAACCTAGATTAGAATACATACACAATTTGTAAGTAAACACTAAATTTCTCTGGTTGTTATATATTGATTTATTTATTATAGAAATAATGGTGTTTCACCAATAAATCAACTGCTATTTAATTAATTTATTTATTTAATTAATTAAATAAAAGTGTTAAAAGAACGCACAAAAACTAGAAATACTTTATAAAATTTATATTTAAGCAGTACTTAAATTTTTCACAGTTTAAGATTTGTCGGTGAGATTGGGCATTAAGAACACAAAACAAATTCAAATAACCAATTAACCAAAATCGTAGCTTAAGAAATAACGAAAATAGCAATAGTGCACCGATAACATTGGACACGGTATATATGTATAATATTTGTACGATCCACTACAATTTTTAATAATAATTAATGGTTGTGCGCGTCCCTTTAATTGGTATTAAGCTATTGGGAAGTGCTCAGACATTATTACTAAAATTTTTATACTTATTCAATACCAATGGCAAAAGAATAAATAGACTTATCCATCCATCTACGGTTACGAGAGAAATTGTACAAATAATTAAAAATCGGTTTATTTTGTGTCACCTGCCCAAGTTTATAAGCGGGGACAATGTAGATTTTATGTGAACAATCGTGTAATTAACCTTCCCGGATCAACCTAGATTTGAGTACTTTGAGGATTCATTTAACAAACGTATCACAATGATAAACGTACTTTTTATGTCTGTGTATGCATTTAATAATAATAACAGCGGCGTTAGTGCTCGAAACAAACAGCACATTTGAACTAGATAACAAGAGACAAATGTCATAAAAAATGTACTGCTTTGAGTGTTTTGATTCAACGTCTATTATCTCTGCAAACGAGGTTTGAATTTCACCACGACACAAACACATGTAATGAACATATCTGTGTGTACATACATACATACATACACATTGCAATCAATGCGTATCTACCGTTTATAATTGTAATTAATCACCCGGAATCATCGTCTGTTCAAATTTACCTACTCTTTTCACACATGCAACAGGTGTCCGTCGTTTATTGATCTCGCCGTCGCATGATAAGATTCGACGGGGCAGGTTAAGATCACCGGCTAATTAAACGTGCACTCCGCTAGATGCGCTAAATTAAAAAAAAGAAGAAAAGTGTGCATCGAAATGGTGCTAACAATTGACAACCTCGGTGCCAAACTTTGTGAAATTGTTTCGGGCGCTCCCGATTTCGAAGGTAAGTATCCTCACTCTGCACTCTCACGTTGATATGAAAATCGATAATACTCTGACGAGCATTATTATATGTTTGCCAGCGTACATACATTTTCAATATCTACATGTGACAAACTAGTTTGCGTAAGATGCTTGATTAACGTTATCTTTGCGCGTCGTGTAATTTTACATTATCACCTCGGTTCGAGTAAAAAAATTCACTTATAAGCACCAATAAGTTTGTAGTTATCGATCGGCGTCGTATCGGTGCATGCGCGGTGCATTACCGTCGTAAGGGAAAGCCAAAATATGATTTCATCAAATCGACCAGTGCGTTCAAGTTTGTATAAATTAAAGCACTCGCCCTTAGTGAAACTTAAATATAAAACAGGCAGGAATTTTTTTTGATCCCTTGAAGTAACAGAAACCGAAAATCTAATCATAGACAATACTATACAAATAAACCGTGCTTATGCACCATGGTATTATCATAAGCACGGCAGCGGTCAAAAAAATGCAAACGTTAGATGCCGCCACAATTCCGGTTCGAAGTTTGAAGATTATTTTTCAAACAGCTTGTTCTAAATTGAATTTTAAGCACTTTTTTATTCTTCGTAAATTTTGATTGAGCTAACGGTTGACGAGATATAGGAGATATTTTGAATGTCATGATTTCTGTTAAAAATTTTATTTTTAACAAACTTGATGTTTGTGTGAAATCTCCAAACACAAATCAATTTAATAAATTTTCATAATTGCAAATATCTGGTCAACCGATAGTTTTACGAGAATTTACGAAGAATACAAATGTGTTTGTAGTTGCTCTTGGATAAGGCTTTCATAGATATTTCTTGAAAATGGTGACCGGAAACGTTCTTTTTACTCTTAGCAACGAAACTTCCGGTTTGGATTTTGAATATTTTTTTTGCGCGAATCCTGTTCCAAATAATTTTCTAATAACTTATGTATTCTTTGAAAATTTTGGTAGAACTAACGGTTGACGAGATATAGGAGATATTTCGTATGTTATGATGCCTATTTAAAATTTTATTTGTCCGAAAATTGAAATGAACGTAAATCTCGAAACACAAATCAATTTAATTAAACGTTATTTTTACTCTTAGCGACGACACTTCCGGTTTGGATTTTGAACATTTTTTGCGCGAATCCTGTTCCAAATAATTTTCTAATAACTTTTGTATTCTTTGAAAATTTTGGTAGAACTAACGGTTGACGAGATATAGGAGATATTTCGTATGTTATGATGCCTATTGAAAATTTTATTAGTCAGAAAATTGGAATGAAAGTGAAATCTCCAAACACAAATCAATTTAATAAATTTTCATAATTGCAAATATCTGGTCAACCCATAGTTTTACGAGAATTTACGAAGAATACAAATGTGTTTGTAGTTGCTCTTGGATAAGTCTTTCATAGATATTTCTTGGAAATGGTAACCGGAAATGATGCTTTTACTCTTAGCGACGACACTTCCGGTTCGAATTTTGAAGAATGTTTTGCGCAGATTTTATTCCAGATGGTATTCTAAGAACTTTTGTATTCTTCCTAAATTTTGATCAAACTAACGGTTGACGAGATATAGGAGATATTTCGTATGTTATAATGCCTATTTAAAATATTATTTGTCCGAAAATTGAAATGAATGTGAAATCTCGATACACATATCAATTTAATGAATTTTCATAATTGCAAATATCTGGTCAACCGACAGTTTTACGAGAATTTACGAAGAATACATATTTGCTTGTAGTTGCTCTTGGATAAGCCTTTCATAGATATTTCTTGAAAATGGTGACCGGAAACGTCATTTTTACTCTTAGTGACGACACTTCCGGTTTGGATTTTGAATATTTTTTTGCGCGAATCCTGTTCCAAATAATTTTCTAATAACTTTTGTATTCTTTGAAAATTTTGGTAGAACTAACGGTTGACGAGATATAGGAGATATTTCGTATGTTATGATGCCTATTTAAAATATTATTTGTCCGAAAATTGAAATGAATGTGAAATCTCGATACACATATCAATTTAATGAATTTTCATAATTGCAAATATCTGGTCAACCGACAGTTTTACGAGAATTTACGAAGAATATATATTTGCTTGTAGTTGCTCTTGGATAAGGCTTTCATAGATATTTCTTGAAAATGGTGACCGGAAACGTTATTTTTACTCTTAGCGACGACACTTCCGGTTTGGATTTTGAATATTTTTTTTGCACGAATCCTGTTCCAAATAATTTTCTAATAACTTTTGTATTCTTTGAAAATTTTGGGAGAACTAACGGTTGACGAGATATAGGAGATATTTCGTATGTTATAATGCCTATTTAAAATTTTATTTGTCCGAAAATTGAAATGAATGTGAAATCTCGATACACAAATCAATTTAATGAATTTTCATAATGGCAAATATCTGGTCGCCGACAGTTTTACGAGAATTTACGAAGAATACAAATGTGTTTGTAGTTGCTCTTGGATAAGGCTTTCATAGATATTTCTTGAAAATGGTGACCGGAAACGTTATTTTTACTCTTAGCGACGACACTTCCGGTTTGGATTTTGAATATTTTTTTGCGCGAATCCTGTTCCAAATAATTTTCTAATAACTTTTGTATTCTTTGAAAATTTTGGTAGAACTTACGGTTGACGAGATATAGGAGATATTTCGTATGTTATGATGCCTATTTAAAATTTTATTTGTCCGAAAATTGAAATGAATGTGAAATCTCGATATGTTACCGTGAAAGACCGAAAGTAGTGAATGTCAACATCCGCCGGTGGATGTCGACAAATACCAAATGCCTTGGTGAAAGTCCGAACATTTCTTAATTGTATTATAGATTCGGACTTTTACCGGTATATGTCGACAAACACAAATGAGGTCCGGTGAATGTCGGAAACGGCAGGTCGCAACAAGTTTTTAGACGGTTCCAGCATCTTGTTTCAGTTAGCTTTGCCTTCGTCAGTCTAACGCAACGTTTGACAGCCTGCGGGCACGCTCCCTAACCTAATTTAATTTTCTTATTAGAAATTATAATTTGTATTCAATGGCTACTACAGTGAATCGTGATAAGTTTTTTGAAAAGTAATTGGAAGTAAACGAGAAGACAATTGTTTTTATTTTTCACAAGAAAAGTACTCTAAAATCGTTTCTGAAGTAATTTCTGCTAAAAGTAAGTGTAGTACACCTTTGGACTACAGACGTTTAAAACGTTTTGACATTTTAAAAGTTAGTGATGAAGAAAAGTTAATTGTGCCATTAAAACCAGGAGAAACGAATATCCAGTATTATGTTACTAATGATGAGTTGTTTACAATACTTTCTGAAACTCACATAAGAACAGGCCATGGAGGAAGAACACGAATGCTTAAAGAATTGCAAGTTAGATACAAAAATATTACTTATGAAGTTGTAATGTTGTATTTAAATTTGTGTAAACAATGTCAAATGAAACACAGTGCGCCTAAAAAAGGTATTGTTGTGAAACCAATGGTCAGTTCCGAATTGAACTCTAGATGTCAAGTCGACTTGATAGACTTGCAATCACACAGGGATGGCGATTACAAGTTTATATTGGTATATCAAGATCATTTAACCAAATTTGTCCAGTTACGACCTTTAAAAAGCAAGAGAGCGGAAGAAGTAGCTTATCACCTTCTCCAAATTTTTTTAACATTTGGTGCTCCCGCTATATTGCATTCGGATAATGGTAGAGAGTTCAGTAATCGAGTCATATCTGAACTATGCGCTATGTGGAAAGATGTTAAAATAGTGCACGGAAAGCCTCGTCACAGTCAAACACAAGGCTCAGTTGAAAGAGCCAATCAGGACATACAAAATATGTTAACTGCATGGATGCAAGACAATGATTCAAACAAGTGGTCAGAAGGTTTGCCGTTTGTCCAATTCGCCAAAAACACAACTTATCACGAAGGAATACGCCAGAGTCCTTATGAAGCCCTGTTTGGCGTTAAACCAAAAAGGGGTATAACATCGTCATCACTCCCCCGCGGGCAAATTGCAAACATTGAGACCGAAGAACAGCTAGAAGCTTATGTTGAAGAAAATTTGGGTAGTGACCATATTGAAAGAGGCATGGATAATGAAAATACCATTGGAGCTGATCCGCAACCTGGCACGTCTTCATCTCAAGCACTGACTGACTCGCAACCTAACACGTCTTCATCTCAAGCACTGACTGACTCGCAACCTAACACGTCTTCATCTCAAGCACTGACTGACCCGCAACCTAACACGTCTTCATCTCAAGCACTGACTGATCCGCCACCTAGCACATCTTCATCTCAAGTACTGACTGAACAACACGAGCTAATTTCTTCAAAAAGAGTAGCTGCAAAAGAGAGTCTTCTACTTCAAGCAACAAAAATGTTGCGAACCTCAAAAAAAAAGTTTCCTCCTGCCCAAATTGGTGATACCGTAAGAATTCAAGTCCCTGATGTCGACCGTGGTCGTACAGACCCTCGAAATGTGTTAGCGGTTGTTGTTGGAATAGAGGATTCAGCCTTTTATAGACTAGCTAACAAAAATGGTACCTTGAAGCAGCTTTTCACCCGTAATCAGTTCGTAATTTGTAAAGAAAAGTTAGTTTCCATGGACGAAGTTTCAACAAAAGAAATGTCGCTAAGAGAAGCAGCTTCTGCTAATTCAAAAAGTGGAGGGCAAGGCTACACACGTTGTAACTGCAAAAGAAAGTGTTCCACGACTAAATGCAGCTGTAAAAGCAAGGAACTTTTGTGCAATTCGAAGTGTCATGGTAGTTTATGTTGTTGCAATAAATAAGATATTGTTATTATTTTTTATATTTCATTTTATATTTTTATGTTCTACTGTTTGTTTTGAGTTCAACAAAGTCTTTTTCCCATATTATTTTAATAAATAAAGACCTATGGGGTTTTTTTTTTATTTAAAAAAAAAATGTTTTTAACATACACCATGAGTGCATGCTGAATGTCGACAATCGCCGGTGTAAGTTAGAAATAATGAAATTTCACCAATATTTCGGACATACGTCAAGCAACGTTGAGAATGTTGACATTCACCAGTGAATCTCGACATTCACCAGATTTCGGTCTTTCACAGTAACAGATACACATATCAATTTAATAAATTTTCATAATTGCAAATATCTGGTCAACCGACAGTTTTACGAGAATTTACGAAGAACACAAATGTGTTTGTAGTTGCTCTTGGATAAGGCTTTCATAGATATTTCTTGAAAATGGTGACCGGAAACGTTATTTTTACTCTTAGCGACGACACTTCCGGTTTGGATTTTGAACATTTTTTTGCGCGAATCCTGTTCCAAATAATTTTCTAATAACTTTTGTATTCTTTGAAAATTTTGGTAGAACTAACGGTTGACGAGATATAGGAGATATTTGTATGTTATGATGCCTATTTAAAATTTTATTTGTCCGAAAATTCAAATGAATGTAAATCTCGAAACACAAATCAATTTAAGAAATTTTCATAATTGCAAATATCTGGTCAGCCGATAGTTTTACGAGAATTTACGAAGAATACAAATGTGGTTGTAACTGTTCTTGGATAAGGTTTTCATAGGTATTTCTTGGAAATGCATCTGCAGCGAACATAATCGAAGTGGATGTTTTAGAAAAATCCACTTGGCACTTCTTTGATAGTCGTTCTGAATTGTTCAAAATAGTCGGATATAATCTTTCATTGAAAATCAGCACGAAACCTTTTCTATTAACATATTGCTCCATTAGATCTTTTTCTGTAGAAGGCACTCCAACTCAGCAGCTTTGCGTAATGTAATAACGACACACCTTTCTTTTGTTATCAATATGGCAGGCGTTCGTATAGTGTCGCTTTGGGAACGAAGAATTGTCCAAATGACATGTGCTCGCTCTTCTGTTATAGCCCTGAGGGCGTTTTCCAATCGTTCAAAAGGGTAATCACGTCGATGCCTAATTTGCGAACAAAACGTCGAGCCATGATGTGCGTATTACCTACCTTACAAAAGGAGTTTTTTCAGTAATTCAGTTTTTTAAGAAAACCTCGATGAGTAATGATAACAATTTATTTAGATATAGGTTTAAAAATATAACCACTAAAGTTTATTCTATTGACGCAAACTCATATTATTAATAGTTTGGTTTCCACACGGAGCTTTTTCAGGGCTTTAACAAACATTTGAAATTGACGACGTCAATTCATTATATTTTTAATGATAAATTAACTTACCTTTGGCCAAGCACACGATTGATACTGATCAGCTGACCTATTATGTTGACTGCCAATGAGACTGCACTACGATTTTTAACGTCGATCTCATTGAGCTGCACTGTCAGACACCCAAATTTACAAAACTCGTCATCACGTCCGATATTACCCCACGTGTCCGATATAGCCCCGTTTTACGGTACAACATCAACCGGCGGCACCAGCCAGAAGAGTTCCCTTCATTCCTCAACCGACTGATATTCGGTGTCTCTTTGTAACGTGTTATTACCTGTAACTTTAACGTCCGCGTGCCATTTGCACTTATAATAAAATTGATCGGTTCAATATTTTCAGGAGAAACAAAGGAATGGCGTTTACTGGGCCAAGAGGAGGACGGCACATTACTATTTACATGGGTCGAGACGAACTCCCCGAACGGGATATCGAGAAGTTGCATAGGCTGCTACGATTACCCGAAAAACACTCTCCAGAAAATATTCACATTCAACAAGGCACTGAACGTCGTACAGGCATCCGTGAATGCCAGCAGAACAATACTGGCGTACGTCTTGAAGGAAAAGAATGTGGAGAAGGACATGCTCACCTACAAACCTTTTCTGGTCCGACTGGAAGATAACAGCGTTTGCGACCTCAACATTGAACGATCCAAGCAAGTGATGCTGCAGTTTTTGCTCTCGAAACATTCCGTTTTGCACGAGAATCACGCCGAGAGGCTGCTGTTGTTGATACACGAAGAATGTAAATATTGAAGTGTTTCCATTTTTTGTTCCATTTTGATATTCCGCCAGCTATAGTCTTTCATTTTGTATTCCGCGTTCATTGAATCAACTGAATGTAGATAAGTATCGTTTAGGGTCGTCAAATTGTTTTGTGTCTGTTGCATGCACAAGGCGTCCTTCAATACCAGATCCGGAAAACCAAGAACTTCGAGTTGGAAAGCTTCGTGGTAGAATCGGTCGTGCGAATTTTTGTGTGGGCCCAATGGGACTCCAAGCATCAAACACTCTACTACATACACTTTCGCAAGCCAGTCAAGAGCATAGTGGACGAAGAGGACGCCGAACCGGTCGGGTTGAAGATGTCGCCCATGTTATCGGGATTGCAGTTTCACGACGATTTACCGCACGAATCAGTGGTAAGTAATTGTACAGTAACATTCAGAACTCATGTCTCCCTAATATATTGGCGTGCGCGGATAGTATATCTACTTTAAAATGTAAACATTTCCCGGCGAGCACTTACGAAATCTCGATATATATAAATGCCGCCCCGGTGGGATAAGGAATTCATTCATTCAGTAATATTCGAACAGTTTAAAATAAATATAAATGGAGCGGTGCAGTTTTTATTACAGTGCAGTAAAGAAATAAATACGTGTGTTGATTTTTTCGTAGTAGTTTTAAGCGTGTAAATATACAGACTGTTTCAAAACATTTGCACGAGTTGTTTCTTACGAGCCCGAAAACGCAACAATATATTCATCATTTTTTGCAAATAATAATGGCTGAAAATCAGCGTCGTGAAACGTCGTTAGAAAGAAGGGGTAAAATTATTGCCCTTTGGCAATGTGGTTACACTAAGCAACAAATTGCGGATGAAGTGGATTTATCGGTAAGCAAATGTCATAGAAACCGACAGTTCATTTGTTCATTAGTTTGTTGCATTTACAGACAAGACAAATTCAGCGTTGGATTTATCGTTACCGGAACAACAATGTTGAAGACAGACCACTTTGGAATTTGCCACGTACCGGCCGGAAACCTTGTTTAAGTCAGCACCAAATTGCTCAAATAGAACAGTGGGTATTGACAAATCCCTTCACTACAACAGAAAAGATCAAAGAACAACTTGGGCTGGGTTGCTCAAATGTTACAATGAAACGGCAGCTAAATAAAATAGGTCTCCTGTGTAGAAAACCAGCGCAAAAAATAGAATTGACGAACGAACACGCGGAAGCTAGAGTACGTTTTGCGAGAGACAATTTAAACAGAGACTGGCATAACGTAATATTTAGTGATGAAAAGATGTTTTCAACCTCTGAAGATTCTGCGAAAGTTCTATGGCGGCGTAATTTAACAAGATATCAACCCGAACATGTTCAGCCTACTCGAAGAAGTGGTAGAATAAGCTGTGCATTTTGGAGTTGGATGTGTGCTGCTGGGCCTGGAGAACTAGTCGATTTACCAGCGAAGAATACGTTACCATATTAGAAGATATTTTGCTACCAAGTGCCCGTACTTTTTTTCCTGATGGTCCCATATATTTTGTTCAAGACAATTCACCCATCCATACTGCGAACATCGTAAGAAATTGGTTTGCGTATCATGAAGAAATTCATGTTATACCATGGTCTGCCCGATCGGCGGATCTTAACCCAGTTGAAAACCTCTGGGGTCCAATGGTCCGCAATTGGTCAGATGATGCAAACAGAAATGTAAGGAATGTAGAAAATTTAGTTCGAAATGTGACGGAAGTATGAGGCCGCTTGCGTGGCCGTGAATATTGTGAACATCTGGTTAATTCTATGACTGAGAGACTACAAGAATGCGTTCAAAACAACGGTTTTTATACAAGATACTAGCTATAACGTCCGCTTACAGCGGGTCCGTCCGCTTACAGCGGGTCCGTCCGCTTACAGCTGATCGTTCGCTTACAGCGGGTCCGTCAATCTCTTTTAGTTTGAATCGCCTTTTTCGCGTCCGCTTACAGCTTTTTCATAGTTTCGTGTAAAAAGCAATCACTGTTATGACACCTTTTAGAATGTCTGATTTTACTAACTTTTGACGCACCCCTGTATATACATATATTTCGTGAAGCCAATAGTATATTTTATTTAAAATTCTCCTCGATTGGTTTTTTACACAAAGCGGTACACACTCAAGAGCGAGAAAGGTAAATTAATGTTAAACATGTCATGTTAAGGTATCCAAAAGCACAATGACATCAAAAAGTGCAACATGTTGATTAAAAAAGCCCAAGTTTTAAATTTAAGCCCTATTGAAGCGCCTTTCCTGTAAAAAACGCTTTTTAGAATGTCCACTTTTATAAACTTTTGAAGCACCCTTGTATATACATATATTTTGTTAAACCAATAGGATATTTTATTTAAAATTCTTCGCGAACTGTTTTTTCCACGAACTGGTACACACTCAAGAGCGATAAAGGTAATTTAGTGTTAAACATAAGTCATGTTAAAGTATCGAAAGAAACTATTTTTTCAATTTTTATCACACCTTGTATAGATGCATATTTTTGTCAGCAAACTGCTGTCATGATGACAGATGGAATAATTTTATTAACAATATTATAATACGCTCTTGAAATAACAGTGGAAAAATATAGTATTTGGCAATCTTTTTGAAGTTTACTGTCATTGAAAGAAAGAATGTAAATAACTCAAAAACAATTTAAGATAGGCTTACACAATAATAATAAATAAGAACCTAAAATTCAATTTAACACTGTTTTGACATCAAAAGATAGAAACTATTTCAAGAGATATTTTTCACTCTTGTGTGTAATATGGAGCAGGTTTTTTAATATAAAATTTCGGTTATCAGTTTTGATATATTGATCTATCACCTACACGAAATTAGTTCGCACATCGATTTAAATAAAGGACTTGTATTAAGGATCATTTTAAATTTACACTGAATTACATTACTATTGGTACGGTTATTTCTCTAGTGATAGAATGGATATTATGTATACTACTCGCTCGCGATGGCGGGCTCGTTATTTTAATTGACATGCTCAACTATACGTCGTTCCTGTATTGTATTTAAGGGCTCACATATACCTGGGTAAATCGGGAAAACCGATTTTTCAAAAAGGTGCTCATTCGAAAGTACTATCCTTCCAGTGTCTATCCTGAAAATTTCATAAGGAAATTCGCAATTATGACGAAGTTATAACGTTTTGTAACTGACCGGGTAAGCAACGAATAACGGTCGTCGGGGCGCAGGTAGACGCAAACAGTATTTTCAAAATCGGTACCAGAAATATCTCCGCAACTACTGGACCGATCGGGATCAAGTTTTGCACAGTTATGCTTCACACAATAATCTAGTACTTATCGAGCCGTTTTTTCGATATTTGGCATAGTTTTTTTTTTGCCATAATTACTCAACAATTTTAAGGCGAAAAACCGCCAATTTTATTCAAATGACTGCCATGACCCGAAAAAATTGAATTCGCAAATTTCGGCTCGATAAGTACTAGTTCTGTCTATCTACTTTAAGAAAATAATTTTTGTTTTTTTTTCAAATAAGAAATGGCAGAGGCACGTCTGGTACCGCGAACGCTGTCGACAAAAACCCAACTCAGGAAAACGACTGTAATTTTTTTACCGTTCGAAATTTTCGAACCCGATTTTCACACAATTTATAATAAATGCCATACTTCAAAATGTATATTATGGTTTTTAAAAAAAATGCAGTTTTATACACGAAAAAAAATCTTAAACGTGACCCTACTTTTAGGTGCTCAGGTATATGTGAGCCCTTAAAATGTTTATAAAAATTTTGTTAGATAAATGGGCGTCGCTTTCAAACATTTTTATATAATGCTAATAAATACTGATGAACTTCAAACAACAAACTAAATGTAGTTTAATATGGTAATGACATATCAGAGTGAGTCTAAAATGAAGTTTTAATAAGGTGCTGTTAAAAGCAATTACAAAGAAGAAAAGAGGAAGCGCAGGCATAAATTTTCACAAATATTTAGATTTTTAGCAACTGAGATAAAGTCCCAGAAATGTAACAATTAAAAAGCTTTCAAAACACAAGTATTTCCGTAGTAAGCTAAAAGTGGCACATATTCAATATTACGTTTTTGTTTTTAATTATACTGTTAATTTCATGTATAAAAGGAGCAACACAATTACTAAATCACTAATAAAAATAATTAATAATTACAAATGCATAAGAAAATATAATCGCAGTCAATACTAATAAAAATCCAAATCTTCTAGGTTATGCGCATGTGTAAGTAATCCTAATTACTGTTTAATATTTTATCAGGTTTGGAAAAAGACCGGTTAAAGTATCTTCATTTAATAACGTTCTTAATCAATTATTAGCGCCAACCGGTTTTTGCAAAAACGTATTATCCAGTATTTTATTTAATGAGTACGCTGATCTGCATTGAGAAAACCGGCCCGCAATTGAACTTAATCAACTAATACAGTGCAATAATATAAATAATTAAAAATACGTTTAAATTTGCCGTTGTAGTTGTTAGGGCATTTTAATGTTGAAGGTTACATTCAAATATTATGTCAACTTTAATGAAACATGCGCCAATAATTTAATGGCATTAAATTTGAGATATTGCAAAATTTTACCTGTCAAATATTATACATAGACAAGCCATTTCGAGAGAGAGAGAGAGAATGTCCGACTTTTGACGCACCCCTGTACACATATAAATTTTGTTATGCCAATCGTATATATTATTTAGAACTTTCCTTTCCTTTTTACACAAACCGTCAGACTGAACACAGAAGAGCGAGGAGAATAATTAAATGTTAAACATAAATCATGTTAAAGTTTACGAAGGAAGGATGTGCTCAGATCCAAGCACTTTTCGAAGAACCTTTCCGCAACATTGTTTTTTAAAATTTTTATTTCGGATTCGTGATCAGCGACCTGAAAAAGCCATTTGCTAGATTTCACCAAGATTAAAGACATTTTGAAGAATAGTTCTGCCATATTAGATCCGCCATCAAGTTTTTTTGACATTTTGACTATGGATTCGTGATCGGCGACCTCAACCACCCCAGGATCTAAAATTTCACGTTCGTACGTCAATCTTCAAAAAACTCTTCCGCCATTTTGTTTTTTTTTGACATTTGGACTATGGATTCGTGATCGGCGACCTAAGACACTCCCGTATCTAAAATTTCACATTCATACGTCAATTTTCAAAAAATTCTTCCGCCATCAAGTTTTTTTGACATTTTGACTATGGATTCGTGATCGGCGACCTCAACCACCCCAGCATCTAAAATTTCACGTTCGTACGTCAATCTTCAAAAAACTCTTCCGCCATTTTGTTTTTCTTGACATTTGGACTATGGATTCGTGATCGGCGACCTAAGACACTCCCGTATCTAAAATTTCACATTCATACGTCAATTTTCAAAAAATTCTTCCGCCATTTTTTTTTTTTTGACATTTTGACTTTGGATTCGTAATCGGCGACCTAAGACACCCCCGTATCCAAAATTTCACGTCGTACGTCAATTTTCAAAAAATTCTTCCTCCATTTTGTTTCTTTTGACATTTTGATTTTGGATTAGTGATCGGCGACCAAAGACACCCACGTATCTAAAATCTCACATTCATACGTCAGTTTTCAAAAAATTCTTCCGCCATTTTTTTTTTGACATTTTGACTTTGGATTCGTGATCGGCGACCTAAGGCACCCCCGTATCTAAAATTTCACATTCATACGTCAATTTTCAAAAAACTTCGGCCATTTTGTTTTTTTTTGACATTTTGACTTTCGATTTGTGATCGGCGACCTAAGACACCCCCGTACCTAAAATTTCACATTCATACGTCAATTTTCAAAAAACTTCCGCCATTATGTTTTTTTTTGACATTTTGACTTTCGATTTGTGATCGGCGACCTAAGACACCCCCGTACCTAAAATTGCACATTCATACGTCAATTTTCAAAAAACTTCCGCCATTTTGTTCTTTTTTTGACATTTTGACTTTGGATTCGTGATCGGCGACCTAAGACACCCCCGTATCTAAAATTTCACATTCATACGTCAATTTTCAAAAAACTTCGGCCATTTTGTTTTTTTTTGACATTTTGACTTTCGATTCGTGATCGGCGACCTAAGACACCCCTGTACCTAAAATTTCACATTCATACGTCAATTTTCAAAAAAACTTCCGCCATTTTGCTTTTTTTTTGATATTTTGACTTTGGATTCTTGATCAGCGACCTAAGACACCCCCGTACCTAAAATTTCACATTCATACGTCAATTTTCAAAAAACTGCCGCCATTTTGTTTTTTTTTGACATTTTGACTTTGGATTCGTAATCGGCGACCTAAGACACCCCCGTATCCAAAATTTCACGTCGTACGTCAATTTTCAAAAAATTCTTCCTCCATTTTGTTTCTTTTGACATTTTGATTTTGGATTAGTGATCGGCGACCAAAGACACCCACGTATCTAAAATCTCACATTCATACGTCAGTTTTCAAAAAATTCTTCCGCCATTTTTTTTTGACATTTTAACTTTGGATTCGTGATCGGCGACCTAAGGCACCCCCGTATCTAAAATTTCACATTCATACGTCAATTTTCAAAAAACTTCGGCCATTTTGTTTTTTTTTGACTTTCGATTTGTGATCGGCGACCTAAGACACCCCCGTACCTAAAATTTCACATTCATACGTCAATTTTCAAAAAGCTTCCGCCATTATGTTTTTTTTTGACATTTTGACTTTCGATTTGTGATCGGCGACCTAAGACACCCCCGTACCTAAAATTTCACATTCATACGTCAATTTTCAAAAAACTTCCGCCATTTTGTTTTTTTTTGACATTTTGACTTTCGATTTGTGATCGGCGACCTAAGACACCCCCGTATCTAAAATTTCACATTCATACGTCAATTTTCAAAAAACTTCGGCCATTTTGTTTTTTTTTGACATTTTGACTTTCGATTCGTGATCGGCGACCTTAGACACCCCTGTACCTAAAATTTCACATTCATACGTCAATTTTCAAAAAACCTCCGCCATTTTGCTTTTTTTTTGACATTTTGACTTTGGATTCTTGATCAGCGACCTAAGACACCCCCGTACCTAAAATTTCACATTCATACGTCAATTTTCAAAAAACTTCGGCCATTTTGGTTTTTTTTTTGACATTTTGACTTTCGATTCGTGATCGGCGACCTAAGACACCCCCGTATCTAAAATTTCACATTCATACGTCAATTTTCAAAAAACTCTTCCGCCATATTAGATGCACCATTTTCTTTGTTGAAATTTTGACATTGGGCTTGAGATCACCGACACCAAGAGCCCCCGAGTACGGAGTTTTACCTTAAGCAGAAGAAAAAGTTGATTTGGCTCCACCCACTCCACAGTGCGTAATTATTTAAATAATTATTTCGTAGGGGCACATAAATGTTAAAAGCATTATTTTTTCCCTTAAGAAAAAGGCATACCCGTTTTAGAATTATTGTATTTTAAATGGAATTTATAATAATTATAAGTAAAAATCATGCTGTATATATGAATCATTAGTTCATCGAGCGGGAAAATTATGTTGAGAAGTCCGGCGTCTTCTCTTATAAATTCCCCGTAAAATATTCGGGGGTAATACCATAAGAGTTTGTGTTTATCCGGACAAACTTTCATTTTGAACGAAAGCTTTGTTGCTTGGTAACTGACGAGAACAAATAACATGGTAAAACCGCGACACCGAAGGTGGAGCGGTTTTACCTTTTGTTATTTGTTCGAGTCGTGTTACCCTTAAGCAACAAAGTTTGAGTTTTGTCAAAATGAAAGTTTGTTCCGGAAATAAACACAAACTCGAATGGTATTTGGTAAGACAATTTAATGAATCATTTAATTAATATTAATAAACCGAAATATTTTTATTTAACATTCCTTTGAATACATATACAAAAGAAAGAGAAAAATACATATGTTTATGTATGAAATTTATTTGAACGATACTGTCAGAATTGAATTTTCGTTGCCATGGAAAATCAACATGCAGTTTATCCGCTAGCAAACATGCAGTTTATCCGATAGCAAACTAACACAGCGTGTATTAAAATGTCATGTTTTTGACAGATGAATTAAATTGTCGAAATAAATACACAATATCGCATTCGAAAAAAAAATGTTTGCCCCGGCCTGGGTTCGAACCGGACCCGGCAAAGTCATTGTATTAAGAAGCCGTCAATCTTGCCATCAGGCTATCGACCTAATGTAAATAGTTTGTTCAACTGCCATATTTATATGTAGGCTTCACTCTATGTTGAAATCTGCAATTTTTTTTTAAATCTCAGAGAAAATAGACGTGTAATCTTCAAAATAATATTAAAAAAAACGTTTTAATTGCGTTCAAATAATTAATTTAGTGCCTTGTCCTTGTCCTATATTATGTGTGTTTATTTGCCTTGAATCTCATCTGACGTTAATAATTAAAAGCAATTCTTTTCCCCGTTCTGGAATGATCGTATTTTAAAATTCAAATTTATAGTAATTAAAAGATATCAGCCTGTATGTAAAAAATGTTAAGTCAAGCTACCGATATATAATATATTTACGGGCAGTGCACATGAATGTATATGTGTGTACATAACATATTATGAGCATTGCACTTGATTTATTGTGTACATGTATTTCTGGCGTATTTCGGCCATTTTTCTACGATGTCCGTCTGCATGAGGAATTTAAATCACTCGTCCTATCGATATCGTACGTCGATGAAGTTGGAATAGCCATGCGATCGGTACAGAAATGTCTGACTTTTCGATTATGAATCTTGTTGGGCCGTCAAAACCTTTAAAATTCGGAATATAAGGCTTAAAAGTCAAACGTGCAAAATTTCTCGTTGGAGCTGTCAGATTAGCGAAATGTCTCTTTTTGATGACCACTACTGCATTTTTAAGTACGTAAGCCATTTTTATGTTACAAAATATTTGCGGGCTCCTCTTGAAGGCGTCGATTCTCGGGAACCCGTCCGCCAGGAGGGCCGGAAAATAGCCTACTTGTAAAAGGAAGGTGCGTTCTAAGCTTAACCGACGCGCACGACACCCTCGATTTCCTCTCAAAGGTGACAAAGCGCGCCCCGTGCAACCAATTTTCGTCGATTTTGACGGTTCGGGCGGTAACCATGGTGATTCGGATAAGCCGTATTTTCCCACGCTATTAGCATGAATCCGCCGGCAGCTTATATTAAGGAGAACTAGCTATAACGTCCGCTTACAGCGGGTCCGTCCGCTTACAGCTGATCGTCCGCTTACAGCGGGTCCGTCCGCATACAGTGGGTTCGTCAATTTCTTTTAGTTTGAATCGCCTTTTTCGCGTCCGCTTACAGCTTTTTCATAGTTTCGTGTAAAAAGCAATCACTGTCATGACGCCTTTTAGAATGTCTGATTTTATTAACTTTTGACGCATCCCTGTATATACATATATTACGTGAAGCCAATAGTATATTTTATTTAAAATTCCCCTCGATTGGTTTTTTACACAAAGCGGTACACACTCAAGAGCGAGAAAGGTAAATTAATGTTTAACATGTCATGTTAAGGTATCCAAAAGCACAATGACATCAAAAAGTCTAACATGTTGATTAAGACAGTTTACAATACTACTTTGATGTGAAAGTGTAAAAGCCTGTTAACCTTTTCAAAATCAACTATCGTTAATAAAGGAGCACGAAATAATAATAAAAGGAAAAGGCCCAAGTTTTAAAGTGAAGCCCTATTGAAGCGCCTTTCCTGTAAAAAGCGATCACTGGCATGACGCTTTTTAGAATGTCCACTTTTATAAACTTTTGAAACACCCCTGTACATACATAAATTTTGTGAAGCCAATAGTATCAGGTAACCAAATAAGTTCATGCGGTTTTTTATGGTAAAATATAAATATTTATTAAGAAACAATAGTATAATATTATTCATAAAAGTAATTACCATCACACTCAATGACCTTTTGCCAACGTGACACCAATTTTTTTATGCCGGTATTGTAGAACTCTACGGATTTTGAATCAAAAAATTGACGGACTGCGTCTATTACATTAATTCGAGTTTTAAACTGCCTATGTCTCATACAGTTGTCAAGAGACAAAAAAAGATGGTAATCACTTGGCGAAATGTCAGGGGAATATGGAGGGTGTGGCAATATTTCCCAGCCAAGTTCACAAATTTTTTCCCGGGTCACTTTTGCATTATGCGGTTTGGCGTTATCTTGTAAGAATATCACTTTCTTTCGATTGATTAAAGAAGGCTGTTTTTGGATGAGTGCTGCTTGTACTCGCTGAAGTTGTTCACAATACAAGTTCGCAGTGATGGTTTGGCCCTTTTCCAAAAACTCATAATGGACTATTCCATTTGCTGTCCACCAAACACACAATAAAATCTTGTTTGGGTGCAAGGAAGCCTTGGGAGTATGAGGTATTGCATCAGTAGGCGACAACCAATGATACGAACGCTTAGAATTTGAGTATAATATCCATTTTTCGTCGCAGGTTAACAACCGATCAAGAAATGGTTCATTATCGTTGCGTGAAATGTTTGCCGAACAAATGGTAAGACGACTTAATTTGTTATCATTTGACAATTCATGTGGAACCCATTTGCTCAACTTCCACGTCTTTCCTAGCTGATGAAGATGCAAACGAATGGTTTCGTCACTCACATTGAACCTTTCTGCAAGCTCTAGGCACGTTGTACTGGAATTTGCCTCCACAACCTGTTGAAGATCCTAGTTATTAATGATCTTCGGTCTTCCAGAGCGTGCTTCATCGGTTAAGTTGAAATCTCCCGAAGAAAATTTCTTGAACCACTTCTGTGCTGTTCGATCACTTACGACATCATCTCCGAATGCGGTACATATTTTTCGCGCCGCCACTGCAGCTTTAGTACCAAGTTTGTACTCATAGAGTAAACAACCTCGAATTAAAGTTTTATTCGTTTCCATTTTCAACTATTCAAATTAATAATTAAATAATTGTCACGAAATGTGTATGTATTAAATGACAGAAGGATTGATACTAAAGTGGATGACAGATAACAGACAAGTGCTATCGATCAACAACTTAAAGAATATTCATGGCACTCTGCTGTATACAAAAACCGCATGAACTTATTTGGTTACCTGATATATTAAAAACTATTTTGACACAAACTGGTACCCACTCAAGAGCGAGAAAGGTAATTTATTGTTAAACATGTCATGTTAAAGTATCGAAAGAAACAATGAGCTCAAAGAGCGCAACATTTTCATTGAGACAGTGTACAATACCATTCTGATGTTTTCGAATCTACTGTCGTTAAGAAAAAATGAAGTATTAAATTTAAGCCCTGTTCAATCACGTTTCGAAGAATCGCCAAATTGAAGACGTAATAAACGACTACAAGCACCCCCGTATCTAAAATTTCACATTCATACGTCAATTTTCAAAAAACCCGTCCGCCATTTTGTTCTTTGACATTTTGACTTTGGATTTGTAATCGGCGTCCGCACACACCCCCGTATCTAAAATTTTACATTCATACGTCAATTTTCAAAAATTCTGCCGCCATTTTGTTTTTTTTTGACATTTTGACTATGGATTAGTGATCGGCGTCCGCAGACACCCCCGTATCTAAAATTTCGCATTTATACGTCAATTTTCAAAAAACTTTTCCGCCATTTTCTATTTTTTGACATTTTGACTATGGATTGGTGATCGGCGTCCGCAGACACCCCCGCATCTAAAATTTCGCATTTATACGTCAATTTTCAAAAAACTTCCGACATTTTGTTGTTTTTGACATTTTGACTTTGGATTTGTAATCGGCGTCCGCACACACCCTCGTACCTAAAATGTCACATTCATACGACAATTTTCAAAAAATTCCTCCGCCGTTTTGTTTTTTTGACATTTTGACTTTGGATTTGTGATCGGCGTCCGCACATACCCCCGTATCTAAAATTTCACATTCATACGTCAATTTTCAAAAAACTGGTCCGCCATTTTGATTTTTTTGACATTTTGACTTTGAAATCATGATCGACGACCCCCAAAACCCCCGTATCTAAAATTTCACATTCATACGTCAATTTTCAAAAAACTCGTCCGCCATTTTGTTTTTTTTGACATTTTGACTTTGGATTCGTGATCGGCGACCTAAGACACCCCTGTATCTAAAATTTCACATTCATACGTCAATTTTCAAAAAACTTCCGCCATTTTTTTTTTTTTTGAGATTTTGACTTTCGATTCGTGATCGGCGACCTAAGACACCCCCGTACCTAAAATTTCACATTCATACGTCAATTTTCAAAAAACTTCCGCCATTTTGTTTTTTTTTTTGACATTTTGACTTTCGATTTGTGATCGGCGATCTAAGACACCCCCGTACCTAAAATTTCACATTCATACGTCAATTTTCAAAAAACTTCCGCCATTTTGTTTTTTTTTGACATTTTGACTTTGGATTCGTGATCGGCGACCTAAGACACCCCCGTATCTAAAATTTCACATTCATACGTCAATTTTCAAAAAACTTCGGCCATTTTGTTTTTTTTTTTGACATTTTGACTTTCGATTCGTGATCGGCGACCTAAGACACCCCCGTATCTAAAATTTCACATTAATACGTCAGTTTTCAAAAAACTCTTCCGCCATATTAGATGCACCATTTTTTTTTTTGAAATTTTGACATTGGGCTTGAGATCACCGACACCAAGAGCCCCCGAGTACCGAGTTTTACCTTAATCAGAAGAAAAAGTTGATTTGGCTCCACCCACTGCGCAGTGCGTAATTATTTAAATAATTATTTCGTAGGGGCACATAAATGTTAAAAGCATTATCTTTTCCCTTAAGAAAACGGCATACCCGTTTTAGAATTATTGTATTTTAAATGGAATTTATAAAAATTATAAGAAAAAATCATGCTGTATATGTGAATGATTATTTCATCGACCGGGAAAATTATGTCGAGAAGTCCGGCGTCTTCTCTTATAAATTGCCGGTAAAATACACGAAATAAATACACAATATCGCATTCGAAAAAAAAATGTTTTGCCCCGGCCTGTGTTCGAACCCGACCCGGCAAAGTCATTGTATTAAGAAGCCGTCAATCTTGCCATTGGGCTATCGACCTAATGTAAATAGTTTGTTCAACTGCCATATTTATATGTAGGCTTGACTCTATGTTGAAATCTGCAATTTTTTTTTTAAATCTCAGAGAAAATAGACGTGTAATCTTTAAAAGGTTATAAAAAACGTTTTAATTGTGTCCAGATAATTAATTTAGTGCCTTGTCCGTGTCCTAAAACTAAATATATTATGTGTGTTTATATGCCATGAACCTATTCTGACGTTAATAATTACATTAAGGAAACTGGGCATACGCGTTCTGGAATTATCGTATTTTAAAATTCAAATTTATAGTAATTAAAAGATATCAGCCTGTATGTAAAAATGTTAAGTCAAGCTACCGATATATAATATATTCACGGAAAGTGCACATGAATGTATGTGTGTGTACATTACATGTTATGAGCATTGCACTTGATTTATTGTATACATGTATTTCTGGCGTATTTCGGCCATTTTTCTACGATGTCCGTCTGCATGAGGAATTTAAATCACTCGTCCTATCGATATCGTATGTCGATGAAGTTGGAATAGGAATGCGATCGGTTCAAAAATGTCTGACTTTTCGATTATGTACCTTGTTGGGCCATCAAAACCTTCAAAATTCGGAATATAAGGCTTAAAAGTCAAACATGCAAAATTTTTCGTTGGAGCTGTCAGATTAGCGAAATGTCTCTTTTTGATGACCACTACTGCATTTTTAAGTACGTAAGCCATTTTTATGTTACAAAATATTTGCGGGCTCCTCTTGAGAGCCTCGATTCTCGGGAACCCGTCCGCCAGGAGGGCCGAAAAATAGCCTACTTGTAAAAGGAAGGTGCGTTCTAAGCTTAACCGACGCGCACGACACCCTCGACTCCCTCTCAAAGGTGACAAAGCGCGCCCCGTGCAACCAATTTTCGTCGATTTTGACGGTTCGGGCGGTAACCATGGTGATTCGGATAAGCCGTATTTTCCCAAGAAATTAGCATGAATCCGCCGGCAGCTTATATTAAGGAGAACTAGCTCTAACGTCCGCTTACAGCGGGTCCTCCGCTTACAACGGGTCCTCCGCTTACAGCGGGTCCGTCAATCTCTTTTAGTTGGAATCGCTTTTTTCGCGTCCGCTTACAGCTTTTCTATAGTTTCCTGTAAAAACCAATCGCTGTCATGACGCCTTTTAGAATGTCTGGTTTTATTAACTTTTGACGCACCCCTGTATATACATATATTTCGTGAAGCCAATAGTATATTTTCTTTAAAATCCTTCTCGAACGGTTTTTTACACAAACCGGTACACACTCAAGAGCGAGAAAAGTAAATTTATGTTAAACATAAGTCATGTTAATGTATCCAAAGAAACAATGAGCTCAAAGAGCACAACATTTTCATCGAGACAGTTTACAATACTATTTTGATGTGATAGTGTAAAAGCATGTCAACCTCGTCGAAGTCTACTGTCGTTAAGAAAAAGGCACAAAATGATAATAAAAGTAAGAATCCCAAGTTTTAAATTTAAGCCCTATTGAAGCGCCTTTCCTGTAAAAAAACGCTTTTTAAAGTGTTCACTTTTACAAACTTTTGAAGCACCCCTGTATATATATATTTTTTGTTAAGCCAATAGGATATTTTATTTAAAATTCTTCTCGATCTGTTTTTGACATAAATCGGTACACACTCAAAAGCGAGAAAGGTAATTTAATGCTAAACATAAGTCATGTTAAAGTATCCAAAGACACAATGACCTCAAAAAGCGCAACATTTTTATTAAGACAGTGTACAATACTATTTTGATGTGAAAGTGTAAAAGCCTGTCAACCTTTTTGAAATCCACTATCGTTAATAAAGGAGCACAAAATAATAATAAAAGTAAAAAGCCCAAGTTTTAAATTGATGCGCCTTTCCAGTAAAAAGCGATCACTGGCATGACGCTTGTAGAATGTCCAGCTTTATACACCTTTGAAGCACCCCTTTATATACATATATTTTGTGAAGACAATTGTATATTTTATTTAAAATTCTTCTCGAACTGTTTTTAACACAAACCGGTACACACTCAAGAGCGAGAAAGGTAATTTAATTTTAAACAAGTCATGTTAAGGTATCCAAAGACACAATGAGATCAAAAAGCCCAACCTGTTCATTAAGACAGTTTACAATACTATTTTGATGTGAAAGTATAAAAGCCTGTCAATCTTTTCAAAATCCACTATCGTTAACAAAGGAGCACGAAATAATAATAAAAGTAAAAAGCCCAAGTTTTAAATTTAAGCCCTATTGAAGCGCCTTTCCTGTAAAAAGAGGCTTTTTAGAATGTCTACTTTTATAAACTTTTGAAGCACTCCTGTATATACATATATTTTGTTAAGCCAATAGGATATTTTATTTAAAATTCTTCTCGTACTGTTTTTGACATAAACCGGTACACACTCAAGAGCGAGAAAGATAATTTAATGTTAAACATAAGTCAGGTTAAAGTATCCAAAGACACAATGAGATCAAAAAGCGTAACATTTTCATTAAGACGGTGTACAATACTATTTTGATGTGACAGTCTAGAAGCCTGTCAATCTGTTTGAAATCCACTATCGTTAATAAAGGAGCACAAGATAATAATAAAAGTAAAAAGCCCAAGTATTAAATTGAAACGCCTGTCCTGTAAAAAGAGATCACTGACATGACGCTTGTTAGAATGTCCACTTTTATACACCTTTGAAGTACTCCTGTGTATTCATATATTTTGTTAGGCCAATAGGACGTTTTATTTAAAATTCTTATCGAACTGTTTTTAACACAAACCGGTACACACTCAAGAGCGAGAAAAGTAATTTAATTTTAAACAAGTCATGTTAAGGTATCCAAAAACACAATGAGATCAAAAAGCCCAACCTGTTCATTAAGACAGTTTACAATAATATTTTGATGTGAAAGTATAAAAGCCTGTCAACCTTTTCAAAATCCACTAACGTTAATAAAGGAGCACAAAATAATAATAAAAATAAAAAGCCGAAGTTTTAAATGTAAGCCCTATTTCCTGCAAAAGGCGACCACTGACATGACGCTTTTTAGAATGTCAACTTTTATAAACTTTTGAAGCACCCCTGAACATACATTAATTTTGTGAAGCCAATTCTATATTTTATTTAAAATTCTTTTCGAATTGCTTTTTACACAAACCGGTACACACTCAAGAGCGAGAAAGGTAGTTCATGTTAAAATATCCAAAGACACAACAAGATCAAAAAGCGCAACATTTTTATTAAGACAGTTTACAATACTATTTTGATGCGAAAGTGTAAAAGCTTTGCAACCTTTTCGAAATCCACTATCGTTAATAAAAGAGCACAAAATAATAATAAAAGTAGAAAACCCAAGTTTTAAATGTAAGCCCTATTAAAGCGCCTCTCCTGTAAAAGGTGATCACTGGCATGACGCTTTTTAGAATGTCCACTTTTATAAACTTTTGAAACACCTCTGTACATACATAAATTTTGTGAAGCCAATTGTATATTTTATTTAAATTATATCGTCGTAAATAAGTGATTGTGAAATACCAACAGTAGTTTGCTCGTTTAATTGCATTCATAAAAAGAAATGCACACAATAATATCAGTGGTAGGTATTACAATATATAATTTATTGGAAATTGAATGAAATTTAACATGCAAACTAATCAGATATACTTTATGCTTGTCAGCGAAGTAAGAGTTTCAGTTGCTCTGCTTGCTACGGGTTGTGCATAGTGTTTGTTTGGATTCCTAAATGACGTAATGATTAGCAAAATAAAATTGACGTAGTATATGCTAGTAGTAATTCTAGTTAATAAAAGACCTGTATGCAATGCCCGTTAAATTACCTAATGGATGTATACTTCCTAGGCCCTGTAGTATTTTTAGCAAACGACAGTTACTATTAGATATTTCGATGTGTACATAGCAGTCACCCTTTATTAAGATGTAAACAGATCAGTGTTAGTGTTGTCAATCGGAATGAATTTATATTTCTATAGATGTTGTCCATATTTAACCCAACATTTCTTTTTGTAATTTCGACTTGGGATTTGTGTACAGCGACCCCAAAACCTTCCTTATACCAACCATATTTTACCCAAATCTGTGGACGTTTTGAAGAACCTTGCCGCCATAAGAGATCCGTAATTTGGTTTTTTGAAATGTTGACTTTAAATTTGTGATCAACTACCCCAACAACCATATGCCTATTTCAGCTATGGTTAAAATACAATAAACATATTAATTTATCGATAATAATTTTTGTAGTGCTTAGGGGTAGATTGCAGCCCCTTGAACGGCGTGCAGGCGATTATTTTGGTGGTTGTAATGTGAAATATAAATGTTTCTCTACTTCTGCTATGGTTAGCATTTTAATTAACCCCTAATATAAGTTTTAGTGTTTTAGTTTTTCATCCCTTTTTGCTAGTGTGTAGGCGATTATTTTGGTGACTGTGATGTGAAATATTAATATGGTATATGTTATACTGGGGTGTCTCTAAAAGGTGCGGAAAAACGCTACCACACATTTCTGAGGGCAAAATATGACGATCTAACCCAACTTACCTCAGTCCAAAAGTGGATGCTTTCGGAGATACAGAGTGTCAATTTGGTTTTAGTGTTTTATAAATAATTTCTGTAATAATTGGTATATTGTCACAATATTTGGGTAGGGGGGGTTTCGTGGGGTAAAAATTTTAAATCTGCTCTCATTTTCATTGCAAAATGTAGAGGGCGCCACCTGCGGCATATTGTATCCATTTAAAACGTAATAACTTTTTTGAGACACACTGTATTTAACTTTTAAATAAAAATTCTTATTCTCCAATGTTTTTTACCTAGAAAAGGTATACCTGGTAGGAGTTGATTGGAGCAGCCGTTTATGAGTAATCTGGATATAAAAAATTCATTCCGTATATGGACACATATGCTTCTGTAATTTGGGTGTTATTCTTGTGGCAATTCAATGCAATGGTGCATCCACTTTTGGACTGAGGTAAGTTGGGTTAGATCGCCCTCAGAAATGTGTGGTAGCGTTTTTTCCGCACCTATTAGAGACAGCCTGTATATAGTTAAAAATTGATAAACGTTTTTATTTAGCACCAATCGAATTTTTAGTGCTTACGGGTAGATTGCACCCTGTTGAACAGCGTGCAAGAGATTATTTTGGGTTTTTGATGTGAGATATAAATGTTTCTCAACTAAGCTGTGGCTATAATTCGATAAATAAAGCAGTTTAACGGTAATCATTTTTTTAGTGCCTTCGGGGTAGATTGAACCCGCTTGAATGGCATGTAAAGAGTTTATATTGGTGGTCGTACTATGACATATGAATGTTTTTTTAATTTAGCACCAAATAAATTTTTAGTGATTTTGGGCAGAGATTATTTTGGTGGCCGTGACGTGAGATATTAATGTGTTTAGTTCTGCTGTGATTAGAAATCAAGTGACTGACTGACACATTAAAATTAAGACATATTGTACGTGAGCGTGTAGCATTAGTGATCAAGGGTAGCTAAGAAAATTGTGCGTTTTTAATGACCACGTGCCAATCATTCACCTCCTAATGAATTTTCTTTTTCACCATAAATTTAATGTACTTTTTACCTTTTTTAAAATCAATTTTTAGTTATTTTATCTACAGTCTTTTATATACGTTACAATTAGATTAATATTGATATATGCTCGTACACATGTTACTTTTATATTTTCTGAATTATTGGTATCTCCTAACTCCAAAATTCGAAAATGTTAACCTGAAGAAATTCAAGCAAGGACGTGTAAACGGCAAAAGTTACTTTGAGTCTCATAAGATTGAATTTATATACGTTCCTTATATTTTCTATTATTACATATGACCTGTAAAAAAAGTTATTTATTATACAAGGGAAAGAAGTATTAGATTTTAGCTCGAGATAATGACAAAATACCGAGGGCTAAAATCTAATGTTTTTTCCCGTGTATAATACACTATTTTTTTCTGTGACAGGAGAAACGACGATTTAATAATGATAAAAAAGACTCAGAAAATCAATCGATGTGACATTTGAAGTTTTAAATTGGCAGGCTGTTGTACTTATAGCAGCATTACACCTGCGTTGCTAAGGAAACCTGTAAAGTATTCAAATATTTGTCAATTTAATTTTGTGTTTGGTTTTAAAAATTTGCGAACGTAAGTTGATTTTTAGTTATCTTAATTGGAAGGTGAAAAAGAAATGCAGTTCTTTCTCGGAGACGGTGCTATTGTCATACATAAGTAAATGCAACTTTTTGTATAATAAAATACCGCGCGATCATTTAAATTCTAAATTAGAGCAGTTTGTGAAATTTAAATTAAGTTGGTATATAAGTACTAATTTACAATTTGAATTGTCAAAGTGACGTTTCAAAATGTTTGATTTAGTTAGAACATAAGATTTTTGTTACTGAAAGTTATTTTAAAAACGCCGAACGACAAGAGAATGGTGAATGGACATATTCAGTACCGCACTGCATCAATGATTTTCAAAATGCCTTCCCTAATTTTCCTGCGGATTATCAAAAATTAGTCCAAGAAATTTACACATGTGTGGCGAAATTTCGTAATGTTGGAACTGTAGGTAGGAAAGTTGGTAGTGGCGCGCCCGAAAAAAGAACTCCTGAGATTGTGGCAGATGTTGCAGAAAGAATGGGACAGTCTCCCAAAAAATCTCTTCGCAGATTAGCCCAAGAAATAAACCTTTCATATGGAACTTGTCAATAAATTTTAAAAGAAAATTTAAATCTTTATTCCTATAAGATTAACGTCGTTCAAGAGATTTTCCTGTACGAATAGAATACTGTTAGTGGTTTTTGAATAATTTAAATAACAACAACACTTTGGATTTAACATTTTTTTCTGACGAAGCATGGTTTCACCTATCCGGCTATATAAACAAACAAAATATGCGTATTTGGTCTTCGGAGAATCCTCATGAGTTTATTCAATCGCCTCTGCATCCGCAGAAAATTGGTGTTTGGCTAGCGGTTTCTAGAAGGCGTATATTTGGACCTGTGTTTTTTGAAGGAACGATAAATGCTGAGTGATATCAAAATAATTTACTTGAACCGTTTTTACAAAATCTTCATGATGACGAACTTTTACATGGGTATTTCCAACAGCTCACAAAACATGGGAAAGTATGGCTCGAATTTGCGAATTTTATGATAATCGAGTCATTGAATTTCCGCCTCACAGTCCGGACTTAACGATTCTTGATTATTTCATTTATCCGTATCTGAAAAACACAGTTTACAAAAATAACCCACAAAATCTTGAAGAACTACAAGAGTTAATTTCTAATGCATGTAACGCTATAACCGTTCAGATGTTGGAAAATGCTTTTGAAAATATGAAACGGAGGGTTAACAGTTGCATTGCAACAGGGAGAGAACACTTTGAACACCTTTTGTAATTCACAATAAAACTAATTTATCTTGTAATGCTTTCATTTCCATTAAATTTAAATCGATTCCACATAAGATTCACAAATGTCACAAAGTATAACATAACCGCAAATTTCAATTAATCAATAATAGACATTCTGTACAATCTAATAAAAAAAATCCCGCCTGCTATAATTTAGAATTTAAATGATCGCGTGGTATATTAAAATTAGATGTCCGTGTTCTTACATATCCGGAAAGAAGTACTAATTTTTTTCATGTGGAAAAAAATGAGTACTTTTTTCTCGGCTTATAAAGTGACATTTTGTTGTCTGTTAAGAAAGAAAAAAAGTTATAAAAATACATTTGAATCGTCTTGGCAACGGACTCGGCAAAAGTACGAACTAAAGACGACGATTCAATACCACTACAAATTTCGATTGGCCGGAACAATTTCAATACAATAAAATTAAACTTTTCATTTAATATTTCTGGATGTACCTATACCTTCCCATAGTAAAATACTATTACATGAAAGCCAGTTACAAATTAAATATTATAAATAAATGTATTAAATATTACTTTCCTGTACCTATACCTTCCCATAGTAAAATACTATTACATGAAAGCCAGTTACAAATTAAATATTATAAATAAATGTATTAAGTATTACTTTCCTACACCTATATTTTACATAACATTTGGCTGTACTGTTTTAAAATGTTTAGATGACAATTATAACAAACGTCAACAAATGTCAAAAGGTGTACAAATATTATTATTTATGACATTCCGGAAATGTATTTTGTAGGTTATATTACATGACAGGTAAAATTTTGCAACATCTAAAATTTGACGTCATTTTGATTTAGTAGCGCATGTCGGTTGAGAGAGCGACTGAACTATAGGAACAATTTGTTGAAAAAGAAAAGACTTGCATCTGCGGTCATAAACTGTATTATCAATTATATTCTAACAGTATAAGATATTGCAATTTCAACTGGCATATTTCAGACAATTTAACTTGCATCAAATTTCTGTAGGATGAATAAGGCCAGAAACTTTGATTGACAAATCATATCCCAACTGTTTACCAAAAACTATACGTTTTAACAGGTTCTTTGTCTAAATTTCCTAAATCAAAGAGGGTTGATTAAGAAAACCGTCTTTCCATAATTTTGACTTACAAAATATTATGTTCTGGAGGAATCGGTGCGATCTTTGTAGTGCCAATTATAATTATTATTTTAAAATTTAACTACACGTTAACGAACACACTATTCATCCGAACCCAATTAAATCGAGAGTACTTTATACAGTGTCTGCATAAGCACCTGCCAGCTTCTGTAGAATTTCTTCAATGTTTTCAATTTCACATGTAACTTGTAAATGTAGTTTTAATATGTTAATGGCATATCAGAGTGAGTCCAAAATATATTCATCTAAAATTATAAATTTTTACAAATACTTAGAATTTTTAGCAACTGAGATAAAGTCCCGGAAATGTAACAGAATTAAAAAGCTTCCAAAACACAATATTTCCGTAGAGAGCTAAAAGTTACACATATTCAATATTATGTTTTTATTTTAAGTATACTGTTAATTTCATGTATAGAAGAAGCAATATAATTACTAAATCACTAATAAAAATAATTATTATTTACAAATGCACAAGAAAACATAATCGCAGTCAATACTAATAAAAATCCAAATCTCCTAGGTTATGCGCACGTGTAAGTAATCCCAATTACTGTTTAATATTTTATCAGGTTTGGTAAAATACCGGTTAAAATATCTTCATGTAATAACGTTCTTAATCAATGATTAGCGCCAATCGGTTTTTGCAAAAACGTACTATCCCGTATTTTATTTAATGAGTACGCTAATCGGCATTTTAATCGGAATTGGAAAAACCGGCCCTTAATTGAACTTAATCAACTAATACAGTGCAATAATATAAATAATTAAAAATACGTCTAAATTTGCCGTTGTAGTTGTTAGGGCGTTTTAATGTGGAAGGTTACATTCAAATATTATGTCAACTTTAAAGAAACATGCGCCAATAATTTTGGGGACATTAAATTTGAGATATTGCAAAATTTTGTCAAGTATCCTACTTACACATGCCATTTCGAGACTTATAAATACACCTTTAGACATTAATCATAATAACCTTTTGAAGTTTGTCATCCAAGCAACACAAATTTGTCTGCAATTACCGTTTCCCGTAGAACGCGATCACTGTCATGACGCATTTCAGAAAATCCGATTTTATAAACTTTTGAACCACTCCTGTATATACATAAATTTAGTGATGCCAATCGTATATATTAGTTAGAACTTTTCTTTACTTCGTTACACAAACTGTTACACTGAAGAGCGAGAAGGATAATTTAATGTTAAACATAAATCATGTTAAGTTATCACGGAAGAATGTGCTCAGATCCAAGCACTTTTCGACGAACCTTTCCGCCATATTACATTTGTCATATTGTTTTTTTGACATTTTGACTTTGGATTCGTAATCGGCGACCTGAGACACCCCCGTATCTGAAATTTCACATTCATACGCCAATTTTCAAAAAAACTTCCGCCATTTTATTTTTTTTTGACATTTTGACTTTGGATTCGTGATCGGCGACCTAAGACAACCCCGCATCTAAAATTTCACATTCATACATCAATTTTCAAAAAAACTTCCGCCATTTTGTTTTTTTTGACATTTTGACTTTGGATTCGTGATCGGCGACCTAAGACAACCCCGCATCTAAAATTTCACATTCATACGTCACTTTTCAAAAAAACTTCCGCCATTTTGTTTTTTTTTGACATTTTGACTTTGGATTCGTCATCGGCGACCTAAGACAACCCCGCATCTAAAATTTCATATTCCTACGTCAATTTTCAAAAAAACTTCCGCCATTTTTTTTTTTGACATTTTGACTTTGGATTCGTCATCGGCGACCTAAGACAACCCCGCATCTAAAATTTCACATTCATAAGTCAATTTTCAAAAAAACTTCCGCCATTTTGTTTTTTTTTTGACATTTTGACTTTGGATTCGTGATCGGCGATCTAAGACAACCCCGTATCTAAAATTTCACATTCGTACGTCAATTTTCAAAAAATCTTCCGCCATTTTTTTTTTGACATTTTGACTATGGATTGGTGATCGGCGTTCGCAGACACACCCGTATCTAAAATTTGACATTCATACGTCAATTTTCAAAAAATCTTCGGCCATTTTGTTTTTTTTTGACATTTTCACTTTGGATTCGTGATCGGCGACCTAAGACAACCCCGCATCTAAAATTTCACATTCATACGTCAATTTTCAAAAAAACACCACCACCGTGCACGTTTGCGTAATCGTTTCAATAAAATTATTTCGTAGGGGCACATGAATGACGAAAGCCTACCTTTTCCCCTTTGAGGAAATACGCGTTTTGAAATTTACGTATTTTAATTCAAAATATTACTCGACAACACTTGTATAGATGAAAGGTATTAAATCAAGCGGGACCGCTATCTATTGTGTGGACATGCCGAACATTCGCCGGACCGTAATATATTGACCGGTAGTGCACGTGAGAATCTGATTATATTTTTCGCCCGTCCGGAATGCATTGATATCAGTGCATCTTGAATCGGCCATTTTTCTGACCAAAATCCACCCGCAAACGAACTTCAAAGTGTTCATGCCCTTGGTTGCGTGCGACCGTCGATTCGAAATAAGTATGGGAAAGGTCCCCAGAAGTCGGTTCGTTAAGTCCCCGGTTCTTGTTGGACCCTCGCGACCTTCAAAATTTCGTATTTCACGCTTAAATGTGAATATGCGGATACCATTCAGTTGCCTGTCAGTTTGACGTTTCTAGCGATTTTCAACGTGTTTCACGTGAATTTTCCATCCGCCACGCCGTTTGTCAGAATTTGTTCGCCACGCCCGAATGCCGACTTTTGCACGCTCCTCCCTTGGACGGCGGATATCTCTGCACGCGCACCGAAAAAAGGGAAAATCTCTCCGTCGAGGAACAATTTAATGTCACCCGCAAGTCCACCCGCCAAGACGGCCTTTAATTCCGCGTATCCAGGGACGAGTACTGCGCCCAAATTCACCAATTTCAAGTCGTTTTTGAGCCGTCGGATCGGTAACCATGGTGATTCGGTTAAGCCGTCTTTTCTCAAGAAATTAACACGAAACGGCCGTGCGCTTTTATAGAGTATAACTAGCTCTAACGTCCGCTTACAGCGGGTCCTCCGCTCACAGCAGGTCCTCCGCTTACAGCGGGTCCTCCGCTTCCAGCGGGTCCGTCAATCTCTCTTAGTTTGAATCACTTTTATCGCGCCCGCTTACAGCTTTTTCATAGTTTCCTGTAAAAAGCAATCACTGTCATGACGCTTTTTAGAATGTCCGGTTTTATTAACTTTTGACGCACCCCTGTATATACATATATTTCGTGAAGCCAATAGTATATTTTTTTTTAAAATTCTTCTCGAACGGTTTTTTACACAAACCGGTGCATACTCAAGAGCGAGAAAGGTAAATTAATGTGAAACATAAGTCATGTTAAAATATCTAAAGAAACAATGAGCTTAAAGAGCACAACATTTTCATCGAGACAGTTTACAATACTATTTTGATGTGATAGTGGAAAAGCATGTCAACCTTTTCGCAGTGTACTCTCGTTAAGAAAAAAGCCCAAGTTTTAAATTTAAGCCCTATTGAAGCGCCTTTCCTGTAAAAAAAAACGCTTTTTAGAATGTCCACTTTTATAAACTTTTGAAGCACCCCCGTATATACATATATTTTGTCAAGCCAATAGGATATTTTATTTAAAATTCTTCTCGAACTGTTTTTGACATAAACCGGTACACACTCAAGAGCGAGAGAGGTAATTTAATGTTAAACATAAGTCATGTTAAAGTATCCAAAGACAATGAGATCAAAAAGCGCAACATTTTTATTAAGACAGTGTACAATACTATTTTGATGTGAAAGTGTAGAAGCCTGTCAAGCTTTTTGAAATCCACTATCGTTAATAAAGGAGCACAAAATAATAATAAAAGTAAAAAGCCCAAGTTTTAAATTGAAGCGCCTTTCCTGTAAAAAGCGATCATTGGCATGACGCTTTTTAGAATGTCCACTTTCATACACCTTTGAAGCACCTCTGTATATACATATATTTTGTTAAGCCAATAGAACGTTTTATTAAAATTCTTCTCGAACTATTTTCAACACAAACCGGTACACACTCAAGTGCGAGAAATGTAATTTAATTTTAAACATAAGTCATGTTAAGGTATCCAAAGGCATAATGAGATCAAAAAGCCCAAGTTTTAAAGTGAAGCCCTATTGAAGCATTTTTCCTGTAAAAAGCGATCACTGGCATGGCGCTTTTTCGAATGTCCACTTTTATAAACTTTTGAAACACCTCTGTACATACATAAATTTTGTGAAGCCAATAGGATATTCTACTTAAAATTCTTCTAGAACTGTTTTTGACACAAACCGGTACACACTCAAGAGCGAGAGAGGTAATTTAATGTTAAAGTATCCAAAGACACAATAGACCAAAAAGCTCAACATTTTTATTAAGACAGTTTACAATACTATTTTGATCCGAAAGAGTAAAATCCTGTCAACCTTTTCGAAATCCACTATCGTTAATAAAAGAGCACAAAACAATAATAAAAGTAGAAAGCCCAAGTTTTAAATGTAAGCCCTATTAAAGCGCCTTTTCTGTAAAAAGCGATCAATCACATGACACTTTTTAGAATGTCCAATTTTATAAACGTTTGAAGCACCCCTGTACATACATAAATTTTGTGAAGCCAATTGTATATTTTATCCAAAATTTGAAAATGTCAACCTGAAGAAATTCAAGCAAGGACGTGTAAACGGCAAAAGTTACTTTGGGTCTCATAACATTGCATTTATATACGTTCCTTATATTTTCTATTATTACATATGACCTGTAAAAAAAGTTATTTATTATACAAGGGAAAGAAGTATTAGATTTTAGCTCGAGATAATGACAAAATACCGATAGCGAAAATCTAATGTTTTTTCCCGTGTATAATACACTATTTTTTTCTGTGACAGGAAAAACGACGATTTAATAATGATAAAAAAGACTCAGAAAATCAATCGATGTGACATTTGAAGTTTTAAATTGGTATGCTCTTGTACTTATAGCAGCATTACACCTGCGTTGCTAAGGAAACCTGTAAAGTATTCAAATATTTGTCAATTTAATTTTGTGTTTGGTTTTAAAAATTTGCGAACTTAAGTTGATTTTTAGTTATTTTGATTGGAAGGTGAAAAAGAAATGCAGTTCTTTCTCGGAGACGGTGCTATTGGCATACATAAGTAAATGCAACTTTTTGTATAATAAAATATATTAAAATTAAATGTCCGTGTTCTTACAACCGAAAAAAAAAGTACTAATTTTTTTCCCGGGGAAAAAATGAGTACTTTTTTCTCGGCTTATAAAGTGACATTTTGTTACCTGTTAAGAAAAATAAAATGTCAAACTTTTCCCGTCACAGAGAAAAAGTTATAAAAATACATTCGAGTCGTCTTGGCAACGGACTCGGCAAAAGTACGAACTAAAGACGACGATTCAATACCACTACAAATTTCGATTGGCCGGAACAATTTCAAAATGAAAAATTTAAGGTAATTAATCAATATTTCTGGATGTATACCGTCCCATAGTAAAATACTATTACATGAAACCAGATACAAATTAAATATTATAAACAAAGGTATTAAATATTACTTTTCTACACCTATATTTTACATAACATTTGGCTGTACTGTTTTAAAATGTTTAGATGACAATTATAACAAACGTCAACAAATAATTATAACAAATGTCAAAAGGTGTACTAATATTATTATTTATGACAGTCCTGAAATGTATTTTGTAGGTTATATTACATGACACGTAAAATTTTGCAACATTTAAAATTTGACGTCATTTTAATTTAGTGGCGCATGTCGGTTGCGAGAGCGACTGAACTATAGGAACAGTTTGTTGAAAAAGAAAAGACTTGCATCTGCGGTCATAAACTGTATTATCAATTATATTCTAACAGTATTAGATATTGCAATTTCAAGTGCCATATTTCAGACAATTTAACTTGCACCAAATTTCTGTAGGATGAATAAGGCCAGAAACTTTGATTGAAAAATCATATCCCAACTGTTTACTAAAAACTATACGTTTCAACAGGTTCTTTGTCTAAATTTCCTAAATCAAAGAGGGTTGATTGAGAAAACCGTGTTTCCATAATTTTGACTTACAAAATGTTATTTTCTGGAGGAATCGGCGCGATCTTTGTAGTGCCAATTATAATTATTATTTTAAAATTTAACTACACGTTAACGAACACACTATTCATCCAAACCCAATTAAATCAAGAGTTCTTTATACAGTGTCTGCATAAGCACCTGTCAGCTTCTGTAGAATTTCTTCAATGTTTGCAATTTCACATGTAACTTTTAAATGTAGTTTTAATATGTTAATGACAAATCAGGGTGAGTCTAAAATATATTCATCTAAAATTAAGTTTCAATAAGGTGCTGTTAATAGTTATTTACGAACCAAGTGCGGGAAGACTGTTTTCCCGCATGAGCGCACATTGTAAGCACGAGCGACCGCAGGAAGCGTGTGCTTTTAATTGCGCGAATGCGTGGAAGATGTCTTCACGCAAGTGGTTTGTACAATATTTTTTGTACGAACATTAAATTAAAGAAATATTATTGATTAATGTCATCAGTATCATACCTAACCTAAAATAGATTACCTAATTAATTTAAGCATTTCATGTAGGTAACTATTACTCACCTATCCCTAAAATTAAGTTAATATATTCTTACACATGGCAAACATAAAATATTTATTCTTATATTTATAAATCTTAGTACATTTATTGAGTTAATTGGTTTAAATACATACAATTCCGAAATTCCGAACTGCCAATATGAATGTCGATGTGGTTCAAATAGACAACGCTTGCTTAAGATGTCGCTTAAAATCTCGTCAAATAGATGGCGCCACAATTTTTTTGGAAGAATTTTTAATTATTACTCCTATTTCCCCAACTTTTAGTGAAGAATAGTGGAGGGAAGTAGTATTTTATAGACTAAATTTTATTACTACCAAGTTAGATTTTTTTTTAAATGTCCCAAAGTGCCAGTGTTTTTTTCAATTTTTACAGTCGCGTCGACCAGGAAAACGTATTTTCCAGTCGAGCTACACATGCGCCAAATATGACTTTACAGGCGGTGAGTACAAAAAAGCAATTACAAAGAAGAAAAGAGCAAGCGCAATCATAAATTTTTACAAATACTTAGAATTTTTAGCAACTGAGATAAAGTCCCGGAAATGTAACAGAATTAAAAAGCTTCCAAAACACAAATATTTCCTTAGTAAGCTAAAAGTTACACATATTCAATATTATGTTTTTATTTTTAAGTACACTGTTAATTTCATGTATAAAAGAAGCAATACGATTACTAAATCACTAATAAAAATAATTATTAATTACAAATGCATAAGAAAACATAATCGCAGTCAATACTAATAAAAATCCAAATCTCCTAGGTTATGCGCACGTGTAAGTAATCCCAATTACTGTTTAATATTTTATCAGGTTTGGTAAAACACCGGTTAATACATCTTCATTTAATAACGTTCTTAATCAGTGATTAGCGCTAACCGGTGTTGGAAACACATACTAACCGGTATTTTAATCAATGGTTAGCGCCAACCGGTTTTTGCATAAACGTACTGTCCCGTATTTTATTTAATGAGTATGCTGATCTTCATTTTAATCGGAATTGGGAAAACCGGCCCTTAATTGAACTTAATCAACTAATACAGTGCAATAATATAAATAATTAAAAGTACGTCTAAATTTGCCGTTGTAGTTGTTAGGGCGTTTTAATGTTGAAGGTTACATTCAAATATTATGTCAACTTTAAATAAACATGCGAAGATATTGCAAAATTTTACCTGTCAAGTATCCTACCTACACATGCCATTTCGAGACTTATAAATACACCTTTTGACATAATCATAATAACCTTTTGAAGTTTGTCATCCAAGGAACACAAATTTGTCTGCAATTACCGTTTCCCGTAGAACGCGACCACTGTCATGACGCCTTTCAGAAAATCCGATTTTATAAACTTTTGAACCACTCCTGTATATACATAAATTTAGTGATGCCGATCGTATATATTATTTAGAACTTTTCTTTACTTCTTTACACAAACCGTTTCACTGAACACTGAAGAGCGAGAAGGATAATTTAATGTTAAACATAAATCATGTTAAAGTTACCAAGGAAGAATGTGCTCAGATTCAAGCACTTTCCGGCGAACCTTTCCGCCATATTACATTTGCCATGTTGTTTTTTTGACATTTTGACTTTGGATTCGTGATGGGCGACCTGAGACACCCCCGTATCTAAAATTTCACATTCCTACGTCAATTTTCAAAAAAACTTCCGCCATTTTTTTTTTTTGACATTTTGACTTTGGATTCGTGATCGGCGATCTGAGACACCCCCGTATCTAAAATTTCACATTCATACGTCAATTTTCAAAAAAACTTCCGCCATTTTGTTTTTTTTGACATTTTAACTTTGGATTCGTGATCGGCGACCTGAGACAACCCCGCATCTAAAATTTCACATTCATACGTCAATTTTCAAAAAAACGTCCGCCATTTTGTTTTTTTTTTGACATTTTGACTTTGGATTCGTGATCGACGACCTGAGACACCCCCGTATCTAAAATTTCACATTCATACGCCAATTTTCAAAAAGACTTCCGCCATTTTGTTTTTTTTTGACATTTTGACTTTGGATTCGTGATCGGCGACCTAAGACAACCCCGCATCTAAAATTTCACATTCGTACGTCAATTTTCAAAAAAACTTCCGCCATTTTGTTTTTTTTTTGACATTTTAACTTTGGATTCGTGATCGGCGACCTAAGACAACCCCGCATCTAAAATTTCACATGCATACGTCAATTTTCAAAAAAACTTCCGCCATTTTGTTTTTTTTTGACATTTTGACTTTGGATTTGTGATCGGCATCCGCACACAGCGCCGTATCTAGAATTTCACATTCATACGTCAATTTTCAAAAAAATTCCGCCATTTTGTTTTTTTTTGACATTTTGACTTTGGATTCGAGATCGGCGTTCACAGACACCCCCGTATCTAAAATTTGACATTCGTACGTCAATTTTCAAAAAATCTTCCTCCATTTTGTTTTTTTGACATTTTGACTATGGATTGGTGATCGGCGTCCGCAGACATACCCGTATCTAAAATTTCGCATTCATACGTCAATTTTCAAAAAATCTTCGGCCATTTTTTTTTACTTTTAATCAGAATAGAGAGAAATTGATTTCAGCCAACTCCGCCCACCGTGCACGTAATCGTTTAAGTAAAATTATTTCGTAGGGGCACATAAATGTCGAAAGCAATCCTCCTCCTTTTCCCCTTTGAGGAAATACGCGTTCTGAAATTTACGTATTTTAATTCAAAATATTACTCGACAACACCTGTATAGAGAATACATAGCGGTCCCGCTATGTATTGTGTGGACATGCCGAACATTCGCCGGACCGTAATATATTGACCGGCAGTGCACATGAGAATCTGATTTTATTTTTCGCCCGTCCGGAATGCATTGATATCTGTGCATATTGAATCGGCCATTTTTCTGAAAAAATCCACCCGCAAACAAACTTCAAAGTGTTCATGCCCTTGGTTGCGTGCGACCGTCGACTCGAAATAAGCATGTAGAAGGTCCCCAGAAGTCGGTTCGTTAAGTCCCCGGGTCCTGTTGGACCCTCGCGACCTTCAAAATTTCGTATTTCACGCTTAAATGTGAATATGCGGATACCACTCAGTTTGCCTGTCAGTTTGACGTTTCTAGCGATTTTCAACGTGTTTCACGTGAATTTTCCATCCGCCGCGCCGTTTGTCAGAATTTGTTCGCCACGCCCGAACGTCGACTTTTGCACGCTCCTCTCTTGGACGGCGGATATCTCTGCACGCGCACCGAAAAAAAGGAAAATCTCTCCGTCGATGGTTAGTTTAATGTCACCGGTACGTACACGCGCCGAGACGGCCTTTAATTCCGCGTATCCAGGGACGAGTACAGCGCCTAAATTCACCAATTTTCGTCCATTTTTGAGCCGTCGGAGCGGTAACCATGGTGATGCGGTTAAGCCGTCTTTTCTCAAGAAATTAACACGAAACGGCCGCTCGCTTTTAGTATGTATAACTAGCTCTAACGTCCGCTTACAGCAGGTCGTCCGCTTACAACGGGTCCTCCGCTTACAGCGGGTCCTCCGCTTACAGCTTTTTCATAGTTTCCTGTAAAAAGCAATCACTGTCATGACGCTTTTTAGAATGTCCGATTTTATTAACTTTTGACGCACCCCTGTATATACATATATTTCGTGAAGCCAATAGTATATTTTCTTTAAAATTCTTCTCGAACGGTTTATTACACAAACCGGTACACACTCAAGAGCGAGAAAGGTAAATTTATGTTAAACATAAGTCATGTTAATGTATCCAAAGAAACAATGAGCTCAAAGAGCACAACATTTTCATCGAGACAGTTTACAATACTATTTTGATGTGATAGTAGAAAAGCATGTCAACCTTTTCGAAGTCTACTGTCGTTAAGAAAAAAGCACAAAATCATAATAAATGTAATAATCCCAAGTTCTAAATTTAAGCCCTATTGAAGCGCTTTTCCTGTAAAAAACGCTTTTTAGAATGTCCACTTTTATAAACTTTTGAAGCACCCCTGTATATACATATATTTAGTTAAGCTAATAGGATATTTTATTTAAAATTCTTCTCGAACTGTTTTTGACATAAATCGGTACATACTCAAGAGCCAGAAAGGTAATTTAATGTTAAACATAAGTCATGTTAAAGTATCCAAAGACACAATGAGATCAAAAAGCGCAACATTTTTATTAAGACAGTGTACAATACTATTTTGATGTGAAAGTGTGAAAGCCTGTCAACGTTTTTGAGCACAAAATAATAATAAAAGTAAAAAGCCCAAGTTTTAAATTGAAGTGCCTTTCCAGTAAAAGCGATCACTGGCACGACGCTTTTTAGAATGTCCAGTTTTATACACCTTTGAAGCACCCCTGTATATACATATATTTTGTGAAGCCAATTGTATATTTTATTTAAAATTCTTCTCAAACTGTTTTTAACACAAACAATAAATGTTAAACATAAGTCATGTTAAAGTATCCAAAGACAGAATGAGCTCAAAAAACGCAACATTTTTATTAAGATAGTTTACAATACTAATTTGATGTGAAAGTGTAAAAGTCTGTCAACCTATTCGAAATCCACTATCGTTAATAAAGGAGCACAAAATAATAATAAAAGTAGAAACCCCAAGTTTTAAATTTAAGCCCTATTGAAGCGCTTTTCCTGTAAAAGAGGCTTTTTAGAATGTCTACTTATATTTTGTTAAGCCAATAGGATATTTTATTTAAAATTCTTCTCGAACTGTTTTTGACATAAACCGGTACACACTCAAGAGCGAGAAAGGTAATTTAATGTTAAACATAAGTCATGTTAAAGTATCCAAAGACACAATGAGATCAAAAAGCGTAACATTTTTATAAAGACAGTGTACAATACAATTTTGATGTGATAGTCTAAAAGCCTGTCAATCTGTTTGAAATCCACTATCGTTAATAAAGGAGCACAAAAGTAAAAAGCCCAAGTATTAAATTGAAGCGCCTGTCCTGTAAAAAGCGATCACTGGCATGACCCATGTTAGAATGTTAACTTTTATACACCTTTGAAGTACCCCTGTATATTCATATATTTTGTTAAGCCAATAGGACGTTTTATTTAAAATTCTTCTCGAACTGTTTTTAACACAAACAGGTACACACTCAAGACCGAGAAAAGTAATTTAATTTTAAACATGTCATGTAAAGGTATCCAAAAACACAATGAGATCAAAAAGCCCAACATGTTCATTAATTACAATTACAATACTATTTTGATGTGAATGTATAAAAGCCTGTCAACCTTTTCAAAATCCACTATCCTTAATAAAGGAGCACAAAATAATAATGAAAGTAAAAAGCTCAAGTTTTAAATGTAAGCCCTATTGAAGCGCCTTTCCTGTAAAAGGCGATCACTGGCATAACGCTTTTTAGGATGTCCACTTTTATAAACTTTTGAAACACCTCTGTATACACATATATTTTGTTAAGCCAATAGGATATTTTACTTAAAATTCTTCTCGAACTGTTTTTGACACAAACCGGTACACACTTAAGAGCGGGAAAGGTAATTTAATGTTAAAGTATCCAAAGACAATGAGCACAAAAAGCGCAACATTTTCATCAAGACAGTTTACAATACTATTGTGATGCGAAAGTGTAAAGGCTTTTCAAACTTTTCGAAATCCACTATCGTTAATAAAAGAGCACAAAGCAATAACAAAAGTAGAAAGCTCAAGTTTTAAATGTAAGCCCTATTAAAGCGCCTTTTCTGTAAAAAGCGATCAAGCTCATGGCACTTTTTAGAATGTCCAATTTCATAAACTTTTGAAGCACCCCTGTACATACATAAATTTTGTGAAGCCAGTTGTATATTTTATTTAAAATTCTTCTCGAATTGTTTTTTATACAAACCGGTACACTCTCCAGAGCAAGAAAGGAAATTTAATGTTAAACATAAGTCATGTTAAAGTATCCAAAGACACAATGACCTCAAAAAGCGCAACATTTTTATTAAGACAGTTTACAATACTATTTTGATGTGAAAGTGTAAAAGACTCACAACCTTTTCGAAATCCACTATCGTTAATGAAAGAGCACAAAATAATAAAAATAAAAAGCCCAAGTTTTAAATTGAAGCCCTATTGAAGCGCCTTTCTTGTAAAAGGCGATCACTGGTATGACGCTTTTTAAAATATATACTTTTATAAACTTCTGAAACATATAGGATATTTTATTTTAAATTCACCTCGAACTGTTTTTGACACAAACCGGTACACACTCAAGAGCGAGAAAGGTAATTTAATGTCACAACGACACAATAAGATAAAAAAAAGCGCAACATTTTTATTAAGATAGTTTACAATACTATTTTGATCCGAAAGTGTAAAAGTCTGTCAACCTTTTCGAAATCCACTACCGTTAATAAAAGAGCACAAAACAATAATAAAAGTAGAAAGCTCAAGCTTTAAATTTGAAGCCCTATTGAAGCGCCTTTCCTGTAAAAAGCGACACTGCATGATGATTTTTAGAATGTCCACTTTTATAAACTTTTGAAGCACCCTTGAACATACATTAATTTTGTGAAGCCAATTGTATATTTTATTTAAAATTGTTCTCGAATTGCTTTTTACACAAACCGGTACACACTCAAGAGCGAGAAAGGTAGTTTATGTTAAAATATCCAAAGACACAATAACATCAAAAACTCAACATTTTTATTAAGATAGTTTACAATACTATTTTGATGCGAAAGTGTAAAAGCCTTTCAACCTTTTCGAAATCCACTATCGTCAATAAAAGAGAACAAAATAATAATAAAGAAAGAAAGCCTAAGTTTTAAATGTAAGCCCTATTAAAGCGCCTCTCCTGTAAAAGGCGATTACTGGCATGACGCTTTTGAGAATGTCGACTTTTATAAACTTTTGAAACACCTCTATACATCCATAAATTTTGTGAAGCCAATTGTATATTTTATTTAAATTATAGCGTCGTAGATAAGTGATAGTGAAATACCAACAGTAGTTTGCTCTTTTAATTGCATTAATAAAAAGAAATACACACAATTTTTATAGCAATTTATGAAGAAGGTGACCAGTCAATAATATCAGTGGTAGGTATTACAATATATAATTTATTGGAAATTGAATGAAATTTAACATGCAAACCAAATCAGATATACTTTATGCTTGTCAGCGAAGTAAGAGTTTCAGTTGCTCTGCTTGCTACGGGTTGTCCATAGTGTTTGTTTGGATTTCTAAATGCAGTAATGATTAGCAAAATAAAATTGACGTACTATATGCTATATTAATTCTAGTTAGTAAAAGACCTGTATGCAATGCGCGTTAAATTACCTAATGGATGCATACTTCCTAGGCCCTGTGGTATTTTTAGCAAATGATAGTTAATATTAGATATTTCGATGTATACATAGCAGTAAGATGTAAACAGATTAGTGTTAGTGTAAAATAAAGTACGTCTTAGGAAGCCTGTATTTTTAATTTCCTCTTCTTTTTTACTGAGACACTCTGTATATTTAGCAACTATCAGTCTTCAATTTTACCATTATGGAATACAATAATGTTAAAATATCGATAATTCATATCTCGTTGACATTCAAACATCACAAAATCAATTTTTCTAAAAATTTTACATGCAATTCATTAGTATTGTAAAATTCTAATGAAAAAAATTATTTAATTATTTTTCCAACAGCAATAAAATTTATAATGAATAGACTAACATTAATGAATGTAAACCAGTAAGACAATGTACAGTTAATTGCAGACTTACTGATATGCAAGAGTTATGAGAAATGGAAATGTTGTTTTAAATAGATATACAGTGAGTAAACCTACTTTTATCGAGTTCCTTATCTGCATTTGTTAGTGGCTTTTCGGTCGAGCAATGATGTTTTTTAAATAATCGATATTAGTTTAATTTTTTCTTGAACAGATTTAATACATTGACATCGACTAATACAAATTATATATTAAAAAATGAGGTGTGGCCACCACACGACTTTCTTTACCTATGAAAGTGTTACTTCCGGTCCGAATTTTGAAATTTCATTTATACAAAAAATATTCCAAATGCAACTCTAAATACTTTTGTACTCTTCATAAATATATATATAGATTGCATAATTTACGACATATTTGCAAAAAATCGTTATTCGGTAAGATTAAAAGTGTTAGTTCCGGTCCGAATTTTGATTTTTTCTTTATACAAAAGGTATTGAAAATTAATTCTAAATACTTTTATACTCGTAACGTACCCGTCTAAAAAGCATGACTTGCAAAATATTTGCAAAAAACTGATTTTCGATAAGAGTAAAAGACCTATTTCCGGTAGGAATTTCGAAAAACTTTTTTAATAAAATTGTTCGCAATTTCAATTTTAAGTACTTATGAATTCTTTATAAATTTGTCTAAAGTTAGTAGTTGACAAAATATTGGCAAAAGTCGATTTTTTCACTGAAGTAAACTACTACTTCCGGTCGGCCGATTTTGCTGAAAATCTGATCAGTTCTCAAGAGGGTAATTATACTACTAAATGCAAAATTTTAAATAGATACCTACAGCGGTTTGAGCGCTATCGTGGTCACACACACACGGACACACACACAGAGAGAGAGAGAGAGAGAGAGAGAGAGACATTTTTTAAAAACCACTTTTTTGGTATCAGGGGACTTCAAAACGTGGACATCTGCAAAAATCTCGAGGTCGAAAATTTTTTACGTATAAGAAAGTAAAAGCAGGCTAAACTTTATTCTCGGTATCTGTCAGTCTTGGAATATTACATATTGTTCACTTTCTTCCTTGCAAAACACGTCCGACCTTGTAATATGCATATGTTCATTTTGGATGCATTCTCTCTGGGTTACAATACAAAGAAATACTCTGTCTACCTCTTGGTCTACCATTTTGCAACAGACATCAAGAAAATCCATCCATTTAAGATAAGAATCATTTTTTGTCAAATTTCAATGCCTTTTTCTGTTTCTTTGTGCTTCTTAATCTGGTCTTTACCATTTCCAGTCTTGAAAGCAAGTATCACCTGCAACATTATTTTTTTAAAAATGAGAATAACAGTTGACGTACCTTGAAATAATCATCTTTTAATGTGGAATATGCATATGCTTTGGCAAATAATCAGAACAAACACAATAATAGTTGATTTTAAAAGTTTGAAAGAGTATGTACCAACTTCAGACTTCTATATTTGTTGGTTAAGATCCAAAATGCAAACTAATAATAGACTTGTCTCTTGCAGATTATATCTCTGAGAAATATATTATTTTCCTTTTAACATTAGTATAAATTTATCCAAATATTCTTATTAAATTTCTACATTTCAACTCTCTTTATTTCTTCACCGTGATCACACACATCATCTATGAATTCTTTTTCGTACCTCCAAACCTCTAATTGAAATTGAGGTTGCAGTAACAACCATTGTTGAAAAGGTTCCTTTTTTTAATTTATCACGTTTCTTCTTTATAAATTGTTCATCCTTATCGTACTATTTACGTGTAACCTCACATACAATAGCATTAGTAAACAAACAGCATTGTAAGGTGACATTATTGTAGACCTGAAATTCACCTTAATTTATTAGTCTATAATTATGGTATTAATGAAAGGTACACGGCTTTTTTTGTTAAGTGTTGAAACGTTTCTTGTTCATGAATATTAAGTACTTTGGCCATCTGTGTGTTTATGAAAGCATCTAATTCTTACTTTTTAAAGATTTTCTACTCATTATTTATTGCTTTAAACTGTTTTTTCTTCAAATTTGGAAACTGAATTGGAATTGAAATCTGTGTATGATTTACTGGAACATTGCAGTAATTATTGTTGGGGTGATGTATGAATAAATGGAACGCATACATGCTGAAATAAGTTAATTTTTTTTATTATGAACAATGATAAAATCAGATATCTAGAAATACCAGTTTTCAAGTTTATTAAATCCTGCCTTTTACACTCAATTAACCATACATTTCGTACCATCTATTCCTTGAGAAACCCGTAAAATTTAATCTGACTATCTTTACTTATTCGATTGTATTCACGACAACCGCATACAACACAACCAGGCATATTAGGTAGAATATAGTTTAAAAAAGAAAGGGATAAAATAACTTAAAAACTATGTGAAAATGCTGCCGATCTAAGAAGCGTCAATCTAACTTGCTTCCGGCGTTGCCAACATTTGAGTTTGTAATATCTCTGAAGTACATGAAAAATTTGCCTATAGACCGTCTCAACCTTAGTATTCAGTATGTGTCTTATAGAGAGAGACAACATAGTTGTCAATTCGACAATGACAGATTAGGTTGGTAACTTATTATAATGACAGGACATTTTAAATACTTGTTGGTTAGGATATTATTTTATATTATAATATTAATTTGACACTTTACAGGAAGGTTATGTTGTGATACTTACACCACACCGATAATACCAACCAGAAACATAACAAATCGAACTGACAACATTGTCTTGAAATAAAAGGACTGTTTATTACAAATGGCTTACGATAGTAAAAGAGGTATATATCCCATAATAGACTGTACTGAATACTAAGGTTGAGACGATCTATAGATTAGTTGAAATTTCCCTATATATAATGCCTTGTTTATTAATAATAAATAAATAACAAATAATCTTCGTAATAACTTTAAAGAATATGATTTCAATACAATATCACAGAAACTTAAATGAAATGGATTAAATATTTACTGTTCTTTTTGCAATGTATGTATGTATGCAAAAAATGTTGACACAAATGCTCTCACGTAATTCAGAAATACGTTAATAAATATGTATACCCAATTAATGTCGTGAAAATTGGCTTCTTTTGAACATTTTGTTGACATTCAGTGTGCATGCATTTAACTTAATTTGACAGGCCAAAAAAGAATACTTGACAGGAAGGTTATGTTATCATACTTACACCACACTATGCACCACACCCATAGTACCAACCGTAAACATAATGAAGCAAAATGAAAGCATTGTCTCTGAATAAAAAAAAGATTATCGGAAATTGCTTACGGTAGGAAAATGAGTATATTCCTTAAGAAGACTGGATTGAATACTAAGATTGGGATGAAATATAGCTGTGTTTGATTTGTCTTTTTAGCTGTAATTTCGAGTCGAACCAATGACAGAACAATTATATTAAATTCTAATTTGTTTATTATTACATTGAAGTAAGAAGCAAACTACAAATGTGGATGTAAATCGTGATTAATATGTACAGTTGCGGCCCCTACAAACTCAGACACCGACTTTCGACATATTCTGCCAAATTCACAAAAATTGTTATCTGTGAATTTGACTTTTATCCAGTATGGAAATGTCAGTGTTACTTTATTGTAAGTGGGAAGCTTGCACAATTTTAAAATGCCTCAATTAAACGAACAGCAAAAGTCAATAATTAGAACTACGTTAAAGGACGGCATGAGCATTTGAATTTTTCGATTTTTTATTTTTTTTATATTATACGCAATTGACGTTCTTTCAGTTGGGTGACATTTAATAAACTACGATTTTGAGACCATGTTACAAAGCCAACATTTTGTACTTGTCGCACTGTCTGAATTTGTAGGGGCCGCAACTGTACGTTTAATTTTCACTGTGAATAAACACTATTAAGTATATAATAATTGGCGTAGTTTATTGTGTACGGACTGCTTTTTTTAACTTCGACTAACTCCAATATTCTAATATTTTTAACACATTTATTTCTGTACAATAATACATTTAATGAGCTTATTTAACTTTTCTAGTGACTTTCTTGAAAATTATGTGATACATTAGTTTTGTTCAGCGTAAGCGTACATCATCTGAATCTGATCCGATCACTAAACAATTGGGCAACTGTTGCGTCTGCTGAATGCGACCATTTATAATATTACCACACAGCAGTTTCAATCGCTGTCGGCAACTTTGATGTTTGTGTCCCAAAATAGTACTGCGCACCTCACGCCCGCGCAACCAATTCTTCTATTCAGGAATAAACCAGTAGCGTCAGACCCAAATCGTTTATGAGAAAAGTATGTTAATCTATTTTTAAAATTATGAAAAAGCTATATCAATAATACAAAAAGAGATGATAAAACTTGCTTTTTATTAAGTACATATTACACACGCTTTTAAAATGTAATACATTCTACGTATAACACAAAATAATCCCGCCACGACTCAACAGCTGATGGCTGACTACTGCGCACTCACGCACGCGTCGGTTTGACGGAGGACAATTATTTCCCTCTATTGAAACTACTGTTTCTATTACATAGCTATTACTGTGATATTACGTACGGACCTCTAACAATTTTGTTTTGTGATATTTACTTGTTTTAATAACGTGGGAAATACATTCAATAATTGAATTTTTTTTTATTAAAAATAATTTAATACAAAGATCGGTATTACATATAACATGTAATGTATGTTCAAAATTGTTGGAGACTTGATAACATTTTGAATCATTTCTTGTTACACTGTTAACAACATTTGTAATAGGCACCTGTAGTTCTAGTAATCTATGTAGTGGAGTTCTAAAGACAGTATTATTTAAATTAGAATAAATGTAAAAGTGTAAAATGTAATAGTGTTAAGAAATTATAAATACATATATTTTAAAAAAACAACTATCCTAAAAGACATATGTATTTATTTACAGTGATGGTCTCGTCCAAAACATACATTTACAAATCACATAATCTTTTACGCATTGTTCTAAAGTGATTATGCATTTTTGTTCAAAACTGTGTGGATCAAATTTCACTGTATTTATTAGAGTTTTGTCAAATTGTTTTAAATACACTGCAAAATCACACCAAATGAAACCAACAATAAGCATTTACTCTTGAACTTAATACAAATATATATGTCGTTCCTTTAACAGATAATTTGTTTTCATCACTTTTTAACAATTTTTTTACTATTAAGGCCACCCCCGTATGTAAAATTTCACATTTATACGTCAATTTTCAAAAAACTCTTCCGCCATTTTCTTTTTTTTTTGACATTTTGACTTTAGATTCGTGATCGGCAACCCCCAAAACCCCCGTATCTAAAATTTCACGTTCATACGTCAATTTTCAAAAAACCCGTCCGCCATTTTTTTTTTTTTGACATTTTGACTATGGATTTGGAATCGGCGTCCGCACACACCCCCGTATCTAAAATTTCACGTTCATACGTCAATTTTCAAAAAACCCGTCCGCCATTTTGTTTTTTTTTGACATTTTGACTATGGATTTGTAATCGGCGTCCGCACACACCCCCGTATCTAAAATTTCACGTTCATACGTCAATTTTCAAAAAACACGTCCGCCATTTTGTTTTTTTTTGACATTTTGACTATGGATTTGTAGTCGGCGTCCGCACACACCCCCGTATCTAAAATTTCACGTTCATACGTCAATTTTCAAAAAACCCGTCCGCCATTTTGTTTTTTTTTGACATTTTGACTATGGATTTGTAATCGGCGTCCGCACACACCCACGTATCTAAAATTTCACATTCATACGTCAATTTTCCAAAAACCGTCCGCCATTTTGTTTTTTTTTGACATTTTGACATTGGATCTGTAATCGGCGTCCGCACACACCCCCGTATCTAAAATTTCACGTTCATACGTCAATTTTCAAAAAATGTCCGCCATTTTGTTTTTTTTTTGACATTTTGACTATGGATTTGTAATCGGCGTCCGCACACACCCCCGTATCTAAAATTTCGCATGCATACGTCAATTTTCAAAAAACTTTTCGGCCGTCTTATTTTTTTGACTTTGGATTTGTGATCGGCCACATAAGACACCTCCGTATCCAAGATTTCACATTCGTACGTCAATTTTCAAAAAATCCTTCGGCCATTTTGTTTTCTTCTGACATTTGAATCAGTGATGGGCGACCGTAAAAACTCCCAAGTGCCTAATTTTACTTTTAATCAAAAGAGAGAGAAATTGATTTCAGCCAGCTCCGCCCACTGTGCACGTTTGCGTAATCGTTTAAATAGAATTATGTCATAAGGGCACATAAATGTTAAAAGCAATCTTTTTCCCTATTAAAGAAACTGTGCGTGCGCGTTCTGGAATTAACGCATTTTAATAATTCAAATATGTATATAATCATTAACCGAACAATCAACCTGTATATCTATAGAAATGCTAAGTCAAGCGGGTGCATTATGTCGAGATTGAGATGCCGAACTCGTCGGGCCGGATACATTAATCTGATATTTTTCGCCCGACCGTAGTACATCACATGCACATTGAATCTGTGACGTATTTCGGCCATTTTTCTTACCAAATCCACGTGCAAACGAATTTGAAAGTGCTCATGCCCTTAGTTGCGTGCGTCTGTCGACTCGAAATAAGCATGTAGAAGATGCCAAAAAGCCCGTTTGTTAAATCCGCGGGTCTTGTTGGACCCTCGCGACCTTCAAAATTTCGTATTTCACGCTTAAATGTGAATATGCGGATACCACTCAGTTTGCCTGTCAGTTTGACGTTTCTAGCGATTTTCAACGTGTTTCACGTGAATTTTCCATCCGCCGCGCCGTTTGTCAGAATTTGTGCGCCACGCCCGAACGCCGACTTTTGCACGCTCCTCTCTCGGACGGCGGATATCTCTGCACGCGCACCGAAAAAAGGGAAAATCTCTCCGTCGATGGTTAGTTTAATGTCACCGGTACGTACACGCGCCGAGACGGCCTTTAATTCCCCGTATCCAGGGACGAGTACTGCGCCTAAATTCACCAATTTCAAGTCGATTTTGAGCCGTCCGATCCGTAACCATGGTGATGCGGTTAAGCCGTCTTTTCTCAAGAAATTAACACGAAACGGCCGCTCGCTTTTAGTATATATAACTAGCTCTAACGTCCGCTTACAGCGGGTCATCCGCTTACAGCAGGTCCTCCGCTTCCAGCGGGTCCTCCGCTTCCAGCGGGTCCTCCGCTTACAGCGGGTCCGTCAATCTCTTTTAGTTGGAAACGCTTTTTTCGCGTCCGCTTACAGCTTTTCCATAGTTTCCTGTAAAAAGCAATCACTGTCATGACGTCTTTTAGAATGTCCGGATTTATTAACTTTTGACGCACCCCTGTATGTACATATATTTCGGGAAGCCAATAGTATATTTTTTTTAAAATTCTTCTCGAACGGTTTTTTACACAAACCGGTACACACTCAAGAGCGAGAAAAGTAAATTTATGTTAAACATGTTAATGTATCCAAAGAAACAATGAGCTCAAAAAACGCAACATTTTTATTAAGATAGTTTACAATACTATTTTGATATGAAAGTGTAAAAGCCACTATCGTTAATAAAGGAGCACAAAATAATAATAAAAGTAAAAAGCCCAAGTTTTAAATTTAAGCCCTATTGGAGCGTCTTTCCTGAAAAAAGGAGCTTTTTAGAATGTCGACTTTTATAAACTTTTGAAGCACCCCTGTATATACATATATTTTGTTAAGCCAATAGGATATTTTATTTAAAATTCTTCTCGACCTGTTTTTGACATAAACCGGTACACACTCAAGAGCGAGAAAGGTAATTTAATGTTAAACATTAGTCATGTTAAAATACCCAAAGACGCAATGAGATCAAAAAGCGTGACATTTGTATCAAGACAGTTTACAATACTATTTTGATGTGAAAGTGTAACGTCTGTCAATCTTTTCGAAATCCACTATCGTTAATAAAAGAGCACAGAACATTAATAAAAGTAGAAAGCCCAAGTTTTAAATGTAAGTCAAAGCGCCTTTCCTGTAAAGGGCGATCACTGGGATGACGCTTTTTAGAATATCCACTTTTATAAACTTTTGAAACACCCCTGAGACACACCTGAGACACCCCCGTATCTAAAATTTCACATGCATACGTCAATTTTCAAAAACCTTCCGCCATTTTTTTTTTGACATTTTGACTTTGGATTTGTGATCAGTGACCTAAGACGTTCCCATATCTAAAATTTCACATTCCTACGTCAATTTTCAAAAAACTCTTCCGCCATTTTTTTTTGACAATTTGACTATGGATTCGTGATCGATGACCTAAGACACCCCCGTATCTAAAATTTCACATTTGTAAGTCAATTTTCAAAAAACCCGTCCGCCATTTTGTTTTTTTGACATTTTGTCTTTGGATTTGTAATCGGTGACCTCAACCACCCCCGTATCTAAAATTTCACATTCATATGTCAATTTTCAAAAAGATCTGCCGCCATTTTGTTTTTTTTTACATTTTGACTTTGGATTTGTAATCGGCGTCCGCACACACCCCGGTATCTAAAATTTCACATTCATACGTCAATTTTCAAAACTCTTCCGCCATTTCGTTTTTTTTTACATTTTGACTTTGGATTTATGATCGGCGTCCGCACACACCCCCGTATCTAAAATTTCACGTTCATACGTCAATTTTCAAAAAACCGTCCGCCATTTTTTTTTTGACATTTTGACTTTGGATTTGTGATCGGCGTCCGCACACGGGGGTATCTAAAATTTCGCAGTTATACGTCAATTTTCAAAAAACCCGTCCGCCATTTTTTTTGACATTGGATTTGTGATTGACGTCCGCACACACCCGTATCTAAAATTTCACATGCATACGTCAATTTTCAAAAAACTTCCGCCATTTTGTTTTTTTGACATTTTAACTTTGGATCTGTAATCGGCGTCCGCACACACCCCCGTATCTAAAATTTCGCATTCATACGTCAATTTTCAAAAAACCCGTCCGCCATTTTTTTTTTTTTACATTTTGACCTTGGATTTGTGATCGGCGTCCGCACACACCCCCGTATCTAAAATTTCACGTTCATACGTCAATTTTCAAAAAACCCGTCCACCATTTTGTTTTTTTTTGACATTTTGACTTTGGATTCGTGATCGGCGACCTAAAACACCCCCGTATCTAAAATTTCACATTCATACGTCAATTTTCCAAAGAACTTCCTCCATTTTGTTCTTTTAGACATTTTGACTTTGGATTCGTGATCGGCGACATAAGGCACCCGCGTATCTAAAATTTCACATTCCTACGTCAATTTTCAAAAAATCTTCCTCCATTTTGTTTTTTTTTTGACATTTTGACTTTGGATAGTTGATCGGCGTCCGCACACACCGCCGTATCTAAAATTTCACATTCATACGTCAATTTTCAAAAAACTTCCGCCATTTTGTTTTTTTTTGACATTTTGACTTTGGATTCGTGATCGGCGACCTAAAACACCCCCGCATCTAAAATTTCACATTCATACGTCAATTTTCCAAAAAACTTCCGCCATTTTGTTTTTTTTTGACATTTTGACTTTGGATTCGTGATCGGCAACCTAAGACACCCCCGTATCTAAAATTTCACATTCATACGCCAATTTTCAAAAAAACTTTCGCCATTTTGTTTTTTTTTGACATTTTGACTTTGGATTCGTGATCGGCATCCGCACACAGCGCCGTATCTAAAATTTCACATTCATACGTCAATTTTCAAAAAAACTTCCGCCATTTTGTTTTTTTTTGACATTTTGACTTTGGATTCGTGATCGGCGACCTGAGACACCCCCGTATCTAAAATTTGACATTCATACGCCAATTTTCAAAAAAACTTCCGCCATTTTGTTTTTTTGACATTTTGACTTTGGATTCCTGATCCGCGACCTAAGACAACCCCGCATCTAAAATTTCACATTCATACGTCAATTTTCAAAAAAACTTCCATTTTGTTTTTTTTTGACATTTTGACTTTGGATTCGTGATCGGCGACCTAAGACAACCCCGCATCTAAAATTTCACATTCATACGTCAATTTTCAAAAAAACTTCCGCCATTTTGTTTTTTTTGACATTTTGGCTTTGGATTCGTGATCGGCGACCTAAGACAACCCCGCATCTAAAATTTCACATTCATACGTCAATTTTCAAAAAAAACTTCCGCCATTTTGTTTTTTTTGACATTTTGACTTTGGATTCGTGATCGGTGACCTAAGACAACCCCGCATCTAAAATTTCACATTCGTACGTCAATTTAAAAAAGACTTCCGCCATTTTGTTTTTTTTTTTGACATTTTGACTTTGGATTCGTGATCGGCGGCCTGAGACACCCCCGTATCTAAAATTTCACATTCATACGTCAATTTTCAAAAAATCTTCCTCCATTTTTTTTTTTTGACATTTTGACTTTGGATTGGTGATCGGCGTCCGCACACACCGCCGTATCTAAAATTTCACATTCATACGTCAATTTTCAAAAAATCTTCGGCCATTTTGTTTGTTTTTTTGACATTTTGACTTTGGATTAGTGATCGGCGACATAAGGCACCCGCGTATCTAAAATTTCACATTCCTACGTCAATTTTCAAAAAATCTTCCTCCATTTTGTTTTTTTTTTGACATTTTGACTTTGGATAGTTGATCGGCGTCCGCACACACCGCCGTATCTAAAATTTCACATTCATACGTCAATTTTCAAAAAATCTTCGGCCATTTTGTTTGTTTTTTTGACATTTTGACTTTGGTAGTGATCGGCGACATAAGGCACCCGCGTATCTAAAATTTCACATTCCTACGTCAATTTAGTCAATTAGTGACGGGCGACCGTAAAAACTCCCAGTTTTGCTTTTAATCGGAATAGAGAGAAATTGATTTCAGCCAACTCCGCCCACCGTGCACGTTTGCGTAATCGTTTAAGTAAAATTATTTCGTAGGGGCACATGAATGACGAAAGCCTACCTTTTCCCCTTTGAGGAAATACGCGTTCTGAAATTTACGTATTTTAATTCAAAATATTACTCGACAACACCTGTATAGATGAAAATATTTAATTCAAGCGGGACCGCTATGTATTGTGTGGACATGCCGAACATTCGCCGGACCGTAACATATTGACCGACAGTGCACTTGAGAATCTGATTATATTTTTCGCGCGTCCGGAATGCATTGATATCAGTGCATATTAAATCGGCCATTTTTCTGACAAAATCCACCCCCAAACGAACTTCAAACTGTTCATGCCCTTGGTTGCGTGCGACTGTCGACTCGAAATAAGCATGTAGAAGGTCCCCAGAAGTCGGTTCGTTAAGTCCCCGGGTCTGGTTGGACCCTCGCGACCTTCAAAATTTCGTATTTCACGCTTAAATGTGAATATGCGGATACCACTCAGTTGCCTGTCAGTTTGACGTTTCTAGCGATTTTCAACGTGTTTCACGTGAATTTTCCATCCGCCGCGCCGTTTGTCGGAATTTGTTCGCCACGCCCGAACGCCGACTTTTGCACGCTCCTCTCTTGGACGGCGGATATCTCTGTACGCGCACCGGAAAAAAGGAAAATCTCTCCGTCGATGGTTAGTTTAATGTCACCGGTACGTACACGCGCCGAGACGGCCTTTAATTCCCCGTATCCAGGGACGAGTACTGCGCCTAAATTCACCAATTTCAAGTCGATTTTGAGCCGTCCGATCGGTAACCATGGTGATGCGGTTAAGCCGTCTTTTCTCGAGAAATTAACACGAAACGGCCGCTCGCTTTTATAGAGTATAATTAAAACCTTAAACTCACACGTTAGAAATATTTTTTTATTAAATTATTAATAGTCTTCGTTTATTGAGTTATTAATTTATTTACTCAAGTTGTTATTTTGTTTAATACATATTTTGGAAATTATATTGTTTATTGTGGTATTTAATTACAGAATAAAATGTTTGTTTTATATTTGTGGTATTATTACATATCTTTAACCAATTGGCCCTGTATAATCAGCAATTATTAAAAGGATAATAATCCTAAATTTTGATTGATTTGAAGACCTGCGTATGTTTGGATAACTTTTTAAACCATAACATAAATTTCACAGAGATATGATAGTTAATAATTGAATACTTTTTCTTTTATGTTAAAGGCGTTTCTTCAATGATATCAGAATTTTTTGCAAATGAATTTGGAGCAATAATTATGTATACGCACATATTTACAAATATTTTCGTTCAGTAAACAACCTTTTAAAAAGGGAAAATAAACATATAATAAAAACACACAGTATTTTTATAACTACGCAGGCGAAAAGAATACACAAGCCACTGTAATATATTTTAAAGTAGATATGCTATTCGTTGATACCAGTTTATTAGGGAAACATGCATTTTGAATGTTACTGTACCTACCCATGCGTGTGTGTGTGTTGGTAAAAAATCGCACGTGAAAGAGATGGGGCGTCATCACGCGACCGCGGCGCTACATCACCACCATAAACAACGCGCGATAAATGGTCGCAATATTGCTTTATGCCAAATGTAGGTATGTGTGTTTCAATTAGCCGTATTATTTGATATAATTTTTATTTAACACAAACACTATTCATTTACATTATTCATAATACATTTGTCAATTCTAAGTCTTAACATCTAAAGACTAAACAACTGTCCAATATTCTGTTAACGTTCAACGGTTCAACGTTCTCAAGTCACTGCTGCAAACGCACTTCATAGTAGTGTAGCATTACCACACAACACCTACTCTCATTAGTCGATTAGGTAAACTGTAATAGTATCACAGATATTCATTTACTTATTACGTTTCTGTTTTGGCTGCATTTATTCTGTTTTCATTTGAATATGCACAATTTCTTATGTCAAGTACTACTGCGATAACTATTTTAGACATTGATCCTTGAATGTTTTTATGCGCCTGTGTGCATACGACTTTGGTGTGATCACGTGAACCCAACGTGATCACTGAATCTGTTCAGCGATTTGAGAGTAGAGCAATCAGCACGTTCGAACTACATTTTGTTCGTATTCAAGTATATCTAGATCAGTGATGGTAACCCTCTTACTAGATCGGTAGAAAGGTCGGCAATATTCGGTAGATTATAGAAGATATCGGTAGATTAAAGAATTTACAGCTTTTTTAGGAATATCTTCTTTTATTTATTATTTACAACAATATATAAGTAACATACATTAAATAGAATATAAAATTTGAAAACAAATTTTTTAAAAAAATCTCATCTCACAAAAAATGACTCGTTTTCGCCATCTTCATAGAGTGTATGCTTAGCCATTCGCAAAGTTAGTTTTTTTCAATTGGAAAATCAAAGCTACTTTTATTTCCAATGTATTGCTTAGCAAGAATTAACCAGTTCATTGTATCCGTACGTAGCTTGTTTATCTGTTTAGTTTTTAAATTATTGACCGTAGAAAAAATTCTATATATACTGTAACGAAATGAGTTTACATTAAATAAAAGAATCAGATCTCTCGGCGCGATAAAAACGAAATTGTCACACGCACAAAAAAAGACCATAAATCATATTCGGCGCGACGGGTAAACAAGTCTGGTGAATCATCATATGTGTATAATATGTGGGCGACGGTATGTCCGACGTATGTTCTGGCAAATATCGAGAGGAAGATGGAATGTTCCCGAGTATTACGAGAGTCTTGTGTGCCGGTATAAAAAGCAGCCGATACAGAGAAAGGGACATTCATTACGGGATTCATTGCGGAAAAGTAATCGCGGAGTAATTCGGTAGTCTCGAGTGGTCTCGTGGGAACAGTGGAAATAAATAGTGGTAGCCAAATAAATAAATATAGTAGTGCCGTCTTATATAAATAGTGTGATATAAATAAATACGGACATTTTAGTAGTAAATAAATATAAGTGTTAATTTTAATTTATTAAATTGTAGTAGTTTAAGTGTGTTACGTTAGTTTTTATATTTTTATATTGTTATATAATTTTAAGTATATAAATATACAGACTGTTTTAAATAAATAATTGCACGAGTTGTTTATTGGAACCCGAAAACGTTACAATACTATATATAGTGTTTGCTCGGTGATTTCCCTATATAAATGTATTTAGGTGAATACCCTTATTTTGAATTGAATTCAATAAATAACATCGAATAGGAAGTTAAACGCATATATATATATATATAAATAAAGAAAAGAAATATTGCGGATTATAGAATAATAAAGTATAGAATTTCATGGGGTAACTCCGCTCAAAATGCAACTGCGGACACGTGTTTCGAACTACTTGGTTCTCGTCAGCGCAGTGTAGCCAAGGAATAGGATGGGATAACCTTGGAGCTGAAAAACATCAATCAGAGACATACACAAGGGACAGCCTACCAATTGAGGCTTCAGCTAGAGTGTCCTCGATACTGAGAATGAATCTAACGTCGCCGCGAGGTAGACATTGTCCACCTGCAAGCCATCTGAACCCACAGGATAACAATAAAGAAAAGAAATATTGCGGATTATAGAATAATAAAGTATAGAATTTCATGGGGTAACTCCGCTCAAAATGCAACTGCGGACACGTGTTTCGAACTACTTGGTTCTCGTCAGCGCAGTGTAGCCAAGGATCCCATCCTATTCCTTGGCTACACTGCGCTGACGAGAACCAAGTAGTTCGAAACACGTGTCCGCAGTTGCATTTTGAGCGGAGTTACCCCATGAAATTCTATACTTTATATATATATATATAGCTTTGACTGGTGGTTTTCTTATAAAACCATCGGTGAATACCTTTATATTGGAGTGAATTTAATGAATGACAATTGCTCTCTATCTATCTATTTTTATTTCCTTTTCTTTCTTTATTATCAGTTTTAGGTAAGTATATTCTTTCTTAGAGTAAGACAAAGAAAATGAGAAACAGTTTTTCGTTAAAAATACTAATATTAGTAAAAATAGTAACACCCAAAGTAACTGCCTATCAGTTTATAGGTAGCTAACATCCGTCAGATTGGTTATTCTAATTTATTTATTTGTTGTGCAGATTAGCCATTTAAGAATTGAAATATTTCGGTAGAATTCCACAGTACTTCGGTAGATCGGTAGATTATACCTAAATTCGGTATATCTACCGAAAAATCGGTAGGGTTACTATCACTGATCTAGATTTTTTTTTACTAACAATAGCACACGGAAAAGTGGTGAGATTATCCTTACTCCAAATCTTTTTTTCTTTGTCAGCTCAACATTCCCTTAAACCTGCCGCATCTGTCTCCGGTACCGTCGCCCTCTTGCGGCGTCTACGAAGACGACACGATACCCATGCGAGTCCACAACTGTTCCTTGGATCTGATTGTCCTGACTAGCTCCGAAGGGATTGTGTGCATCTGTCATCATTATTTATATCAGGTAGGTGACCTTGCTGCTGACAAATACGTTCAACGTAACGACATTAATTAAGATAACTTGAATTATTCACAGCCCGGCCAGCCGATACAGCCAATGGAGGATGAGGATGACAATACGGTACATTTCGCTTACACAGTCACAGTACTGCATCACAGCACCGTCATACATTGCACCATTCCGGGAATACCATGGAAGAAGGCGAAGCTCATTCGACCAATATTTAAATTATACGGTCAGTATGCGGACGTTTTATTTTTTTAATGAGGTTTGTGCGCTGGCCTTAAAGTCATTATTATCAATACAATGCAGTCTGTGTTACTAATTACTGTTATCGGTATAAGTCGAATTGCAGGTGCATATTTTAGGTGTCTTGGGCTCGTAATTGAAGTACATGTTCGGAGAGTTTAATATATTGTGACAAAAGAAACGGATCACCAGGAAAGAAGTATAAGTACAATATGTAAAGTGGTGAGGTTCCCTTCTTGTATGGAAAAATATTTTAATATGAGTTTTTTTAGGAGAAAAACTTATTCTTTATAAAAAAGTTTAATCGTATCGGAACCCGTCTTGGTAAATCGTAATCATTTAAGATAAAATAAAATACTTGAAATGATGTCGAGTTGTTGATTTCAAATATGACCAAGTCCAAATATTATATTACATTATTAAAGTTAGACAAAGGCCAATGTCATTCCGATAAAACTTTCATAGGGTGACCACTAAACTCTAACATTATTCCGCATAATCTCCTCCACATCCAATGCAATCTTCAACTCTTTTACTGAATTGTTTGTAAACTTTGTTCAACATTTCAACATTAATTTCTCGAACAGCCTTCGTTATCCGCATTTTTAGATAATCTAAATCATTTCCCATTGTTTCTCTGTAGACTATTTGCTTTAGGTAACCCCGAGGCAAAAAATCCAACGGAGTTAAGTCCGGTGACCGAGCTGGCCAATGAATATATTGGTCCATGTCGTCCAATCCATCTATTGGGAAAGTGTAAATTTTGAAAATTCCCTTACAATCGAGGTACCTACCGTGAGCTAGACACCCATATTGTTGGAAGTAAATGCGCCGCAAGTCCTCTTGCTCAAGTGATAGCAATAAAAAAATCTGTAGCATTTTCAAGTAAAATTGTGTTGATTCGAATTGCCATTAAAAAATAGTGGCCAATGATTCTGATTTCCATTAACTATAATTCTGATAAAAAAAGGCGACGTTCCAGAGTGTTCACACCAACCCATAGACAAAACTCGAGTCTGAAAGCGTGGTCTGCATTTTCTAAGGTGTGCTCTAAATCTAGGTTTTTAAATTTTATTTGATTTATAATTATAAATTGGCGTAAAGAACCCCTCGGATGTTCCGCAACTAATTCAGTAGCCATAATGGTTACAGCATCAGCATTATTGTACGCTTTGCGGATCCCGTTTCATCAAACTTATCAATTAGTTTCTTCAATGCCGTTCTGCTTACACTTGCATTCGCGTATTTTTCATTAAATAACTGTATTGAATATTTATACGAGACTTCTCCTATACCATAACTTATCACCAGATAGATTCGCTGCTTAAACGTCAACATTTTTCTCAAATAAAGCTAGCTGAACTGTGAGCCTATGTTGTTTGTTAATGACTAATCCATGGATAATGCGATACTCGTGTAACATTCGGACTTAGTCACATTTAAAATCAACAACTCGATATAATTTCAAGTTCTTTATCTTGTCTTAAATGATTACTGGTTTTTTTTTTACTTACCAAGAGGAATTTTTAATGAAGAAAATAGTTTTTCTCCTAAAACTCATATTAAAGTATGTTTCCCTATAAGAAACTACCACACAATCACTTTACACACTGTACCGGGTGGTGCAATAGTGTGTCGGCGGAGCTTAGTGTGAAAACTAATAACGCTGCAGCAATGAGACTTTACGTACGTATGTAGTATGCGACTGTGCATTTTCTAATTTTATTTACAAATATACAGGGTGTTCCACATTTTCGCAACCACATTCAACTTTTTTATTTTAAATACATTGCTATACTTTCTAGATATTATAATGATAGCCATTCAAATTATCTTTGCAATGATATATGGATATGTGCACTTCAGACTGTTCGTTTTGATTTTATTGATAATATTGTTAAAATCTTGACAGTTGCCGCATCTAACATTTTAAGCTGTAGTCTGTAAATGGGTAGAATGCCTCACGTAACTCTTGTGTCTCTAATTTATGGACTAACACGTTATTTGTTTTGAGGTTGAACAAAGTGAATAAATATACAGGGTGTTAAATATGTCGTGTCTAAGTTATCGATCTTTATTGGTTATTTTCTCGTTTTTTTTAAATCTAACCTATAATATTTTTATAAGTCAGCATATTCCTTGTAAAATCGCCTTTAAAATGGTACCAATAACATTGTACTTATTTCTAGTATTTTCAAAGTTATAACCCTTTAATGGGATATACTCATGTTTATAACATGCAAAATGCGGGGCATCTAATAGTTGGTTGGCCATGAAAATAAAACAAAGTAATTTTAACAAACACCTGTTTTTTAAATGCTTTATCATTAGTTTTAGAAATACATTTTGAAAATTTTCGATAATAAAACAATCTTAATTTAAAATGTATTCAAATATATTTCCATTCTGCTCTACACATGCTCTCAACCGTCTCTGTATCTACAGACTTACATTCTCAGCTAAGTTATTCTCACTTAATTGAAGAAAAGCGTTTCTTATTCGTTGCTGCATGTTCTCTGCCGTTGTAGGAGGTGTTGCGTAAACAATGTTTTTTACAGTTGGCCACAGAAAGAAATCACAAGGTGTGAGATCTGGTGATCGTGGTGGCCAGCTTATCAAACTTCCTCTCCCAATCCACTTATTGGTGAATACCCTATCTAAATGTGCTCCACCATAATGTACTGGTGCACCATCATGTTGGTACCACAATCTCCTGATGACGTTATCTGGGAGGCCTTCTAATAGCAATGGTAAATTATTTTGTAGGAAATTTGTGTAGATTGCACAATTTAAAGTATTATTAAAAAATAATGGACCAATAATAGTGTTTCCTATGATGCCTCCCCATGTGTTAACACTCCATTTTTGTTGATATAAAATGGGCTGAACAAAATGTGGGTTTGTAGTGTCATAATAATGGGTATTTTTTCTGTTTGTGGTTCCACAATTAGCAAATGTTGCTTCATCTGTGAAAAGCACATGATCTAGAAAAGTTATATCGTGTCGTAATTGTAAAAGTAGCCATTCACAGTACACTAGTCTCCTTTCAAAGGCCGTTTGTAATAAGCCTTGATGATTTTGAATTTTGTAAGGGTGAAACTTATGTTTTTTTAAAATCCTTTTTACAGCAGTGACTTCTATCCCGTGTTGTTTCGAAATTATCCTTGTAGATACGTGCGGATTTTCCACAATGGACTGGACGACTATCACTTCATTATCTTCTGTAATCATAGTCTTACTTCTTTCATGTTCGACGTAATTCACTGAACCCGTTCGAAGAAACCTTATTAACAAATTTTCAAACGTTTTACTATCCGGTGCTCTTCGGTCGGGATATTCCATCGCATATGTTCTTGATGCTAAAAATGGATTTCTGTTGCTAGCGCCAAGAGCAAATACCATGTCTATGAGCTCCTCTTTCGAAAAATTCATTTTAAAGCAAAAACAACAATAAACTATTATGGTATCTAAATGAGAAATAATGTCAATAAAGCGATATGATATGAACTGATAACAAGGTAAATACAACACGTAACAACTACTAACAAACAAACGGAAATTAATAATTCACTAGCCGAACTTAATTTATAACAACAAAACGCAATTACAGAAAAGAGAAAATACAGAAAACGACTTTTTATGGACTTTTGAAGTAGAGATTTGACGTTTGGTTGTACAGCTATTTTTTTTTTAAACCAAGGCCAACCAACTATTAAGGTCGTTTGACACTTACGTAAATTTCATACAAAATTAGGAATTAAATTTACATCATAATTTACATGTAAATTTAACACAGTATCATACAGAAACTTTTGATAACAAATTTAATTACAAATTTACATGTGAATTCACTAGAAATGCCTGTTTGCCACACATCAACTTTTTGCATAAAATTTGCTAACAAATTTATAATTAAACATGCGCACTAGATACTAAATATTATGATTTGAGGTTATGGTTATGTTGGTTTGTTTGCTTTTTAAATCAATATTGGACACTATTGGATTTGTTATGGACGCAGTAGACGACAGTTTATTACTTCTAACTACTACTATAATAATCGCAACAACCGTAGTTGTAACGGCCCGTGGTAAAAAACGTAAAAAAGTCATGAGCTCGATCGTGGTTAAATCGAAAAAGAAAAGGCATCTTAAGTCTGATAAATTACCAGTTGAAAATAGAAGATACGAATGCATACAAAAATTTTCTTAGACTTACAAGTGTACAGTTTAACGATTTATTTAATTTAATTGAAAAAAATATTACAAAACAAAAAACCTTTATGAGGGAAATAAATAAAGTGCGTGGGATCGTGCATGTCAATTTCTATCGTCTTTGGTTTTCACCGCATATAAACCAGGATGCTTTTGATATTCATTAATTAATGCTCGTACTTGATCGTTTGACCAATATGTCTTTTTTATATACTGTTGATCAAGAATCAAGATACCGACAATAAGTACAATAATCAGCAATAACTAACTTCTACCAAACGTGATATCGCAGTGTATTGCAGTGATATTCAATTTACCTGCCCATATCGATGCGCGCGCAGATTTACTAGAAACACCCACCCAGAAAATAGAACATGTTCTAAATAATTTACATGTGAATTAACAACCAAATCTACAAGCTAAAATTTATGTATGCCACGATATGAATTTATTACAAAATTTGCGTGTGAATTAAGTTGTGAATTTTATTTAAAATTTACGTAAGTGTCAAACGGCCTTTAGATGCCCCACATATTGCATATTATAAACATGAGTATATCCCATTAAAGGGTTATAACTTTGAAAATACTAGAAATAAGTACAATGTTATTGGTACCATTTTAATGGCGATTTTACAAGGAATATGCTGATTTATAAAAATATTATAGGTTAGATTTAAAAAAAACGAGAAAATAACCAATAAAGATCGATAACTTAGACACGACATATTTAACACCCTGTATATTTATTCACTTTGTTCAACCTCAAAACAAATAACGTGTTAGTCCATAAATTAGAGACACAAGAGTTACGTGAGGCATTCTACCCATTTACAGACTACAGCTTAAAATGTTAGATGCTGCAACTGTCAAGATTTTAACAATATTATTAATAAAATCAAAACGAACAGTCTGAAGTGCACATATCCATATATCATTGCAAAGATAATTTGAATGGCTATCATTATAATATCTAGAAAGTATAGCAATGTATTTAAAATAAAAAAGTTGAATGTGGTTGCGAAAATGTGGAACACCCTGTATATTTGTAAATAAAATTAGAAAATGCACAGTCGCATGCTACATACGTACGTAAAGTCTCATTGCTGCAGCGTTATTAGTTTTCACACTAAGCTCCGCCGACACACTATTGCACCACCCGGTATATGTATGTATTGCTTGACAAAATTTTATGCAATTACTAAATAACAACAAACTGCTGGAGTTTCACTAATTTAATATCGAAGATATAAATTTGACAATTTAATTCATCTGTCAAAAACATGACATTTTAATACACGCTGTGTTAGTTTGCCATCGGATAAACTGCATGTTTGCTAGCGGATAAACTGCATGTTGATTTTCCATGGCAACGAAAATTCAATTCTGACAGTATCTTTCAAATAAATTTCATACATAAACATATGTATTTTTCTCTTTCTTTTGTATTTGTATTCAAAGGAATGTTAAATAAAAATATTTCGGTTTATTAATATTAATTAAATGATTCATTAAATTGTCTTACCAAATACCATTCGAGTTTGTGTTTATTTCCGGAACAAACTTTCATTTTGACAAAACTCAAACTTTGTTGCTTAAGGGTAACACGACTCGAACAAATAACAAAAGGTAAAACCGCTCCACCTTCGGTGTCGCGGTTTTACCATGTTATTTGTTCTCGTCAGTTACCAAGCAACAAAGCTTTCGTTCAAAATGAAAGTTTGTCCGGATAAACACAAACTCTTATGGTATTACCCCCGACAATTGTATCGCCAATACAGTGCAGTGACTACTTCAGAATTATTTATAAAAGCAATTTGTGACATTCGACGCATGTTGCTTCAGATGATCACATGTTGGTCTTCATACCGGAAGTGTGCACACACTTGTTGGACATCGGTTTCTCGCACGATCCTTCCTGCCATATCATGACTACAGCAAAAAGTATCGCCAGCCTGGACTTAGATCGCACCTGTTTGGCACTGATCGACGCATTCGGTAAATACTCGGTCCTCAACGTGGCCACGCTAGACGTAGTCGATTTACAAGTGCCGACCGCCCAACTGGCCGACACATTCAAGGAAACAACTTCTTTGGAAAACAAACTGTCGATCATACATTACCTGTTGGTGCACAAAGGTGACACGGAGAGCGTCGTGGAGGTAGGTAAAACCACCTTACAAATATATACATATATACAGTGATGTGCAAATGTATGGAACCAAGTAAATATCTCTGGAGTTTCTAGAGATGTAGAAATTAAATTTGGTGGGTAGATATTACACTATATTTTGTATTTAGTTCGAATGTTTTTATCGCAATTCAATTTCCAGTTTAACCGGAAGTAATGTCAGCTTGAAATTTTTAAATAGAACACCCTGTATATTATTTTAGTTTTGAATAGAACACTTTATTGCGAGTACAAAAATAATGGGTTCGATATGTTTTATTTCATGGGCAACCGTGATATTAACAAAAAAAAAAATATTTTTGAATGAAAATGTAATAATATCTGGTAGTCCATGTAATAATTGTAGCAGTGACAGTTATTGTCAAAATAAGTAGTATTTTAGTTTTAACGCAAAAATGGTTCATTTAAGCGAAAGAGAAAGAATTGAAATACTAATGATGATTGGATTTGGCGACAGAAGAAGAACGCATCAAGAAGTTTGTGACCTTTTTAACAATATTCATCCGAATAGGCAAATAACACGTTCGATAGTTACAAAGACTTTGCAAAGGTACAATACAAATGGCACCGTCGGAAATTTAAGAAAAAGTGGACGTATAAATACTGCTACAAATGAAGAAGTAGCTCAAAATATTGCTATATCTTTAGAGGAAAATCATAATTTGTCTACTACTGAACTGGCCAATATGCACGAAATTAGCCGTCGTTCAGTAGGGAGGATATTAAAACGAGAAAGATATTACCCGTACAAAATTCGCCTTGTTCAAGAACTTTCCGACGACGACTTCAACAGACGGCTAGAATTTTGTGAATCAGTTATGGATATTTGTAACCGTGACGATAATTTTGTACAAAATGTAGTGTTTTCTGATGAAGCAACTTTTTGTTTGAACGGTACAGTTAATCGACACAACTGCCGTTACTGGTCCCAAAATAATCCTTACTGGGTACAAGAAGCTCATACGCAATACTCTCAAAAACTGTATTTAGAACTTTTGGATGCACAAATAATTCCGGCGCTGGAGGAAAATGGACAACTGCCAAATAATATCTGGTTTCAGCAAGATGGGGCACCACCTCATTACGCTCGCATTGTTCGAGATCGTTTAAACAGGACATTTCCTAATAGGTGGATTGGAAGAAGAGGTGCTATAGAATGGCCTCCTCGATCACCAGACCTTAATCCACTGGACTATTATCTATGGGGTTTTTTGAAGTCCAAAGTTTATTTTAATCGACCAGATAATTTGCAAGAATTAGCTGAGAGAATAACTCAAGAGATTCAAAGAATTCCACCAGAAACAAAGGCCAATGTTACAATGGCATTTAAAAATAGACTGGCCTACTATCAAGAGGTAAATGGTGCTCAGTTTGAACATTTAATACACTAACGGTATCCTAACGCTTTGTCGTAGTCATGTTTTATTTTACTATGTTTAGCGCCCTTTTCAGTAATTTAAGTACTGTTGTACTCAATTTCAGTTTTGGTATTTAATGTTATTGTTACATTTGTGATTTACACTCGCAAAATACTAGATCTTAGCATTGTAACAAAAATCACTCTTTTGTTAATATCACGGTTGGCCATGAAATAAAACATATCGAACCCATTATTTTTGTACTCGCAATAAAGTGTTCTATTCAAAACTAAAATAATATACAGGGTGTTCTATTTAAAAATTTCAAGCTGACATTACTTCCGGTTAAACTGGAAGTTGAATTGCGATAAAAACATTCGAACTAAATACAAAATATAGTGTAATATCTACCCACCAAATTTAATTTCTACATCTCTAGAAACTTCAGAGATATTTACTTGGTTCCATACATTTGCACATCACTGTATATACAGGGTGAGTCATCTCCGTGGGTAAAGCCGATTATGCCTTTATGAGTAAAGATATTTCGAAGCGGTTTTTTTTCTTGTGATAGCTGCTCATTAGGAGCACATTTTAAAAATATTTTGTATTATACAGAGTGTTCCATAACTTGGTTGCTAACCATAGTTATAGTTTTTTAAATGAAACATCGTAGATATTATTGCATTTTTGTATTCCCCGTATAATTTTTAGTCAAAAAGTAATAAGATAGTATAGGCCTAAAATCTAAAGTTTTTGACTTATTCCCATTTTTCTGAAAAATTCAATGTTTGTATAAAATTATATTTCTCGAAAACGACGTACTAGATGCTAAAAATTTTTTGCAGTCTTGTTTACAATAAGAGGTCCTAATAGAAGCATGTTTTATTTTTTTTACAGTTACTAACTGCATGCGCAGAAAACTGGATTAAAATTACATGACACGCTTTTGTATAAAAGTGATTTTTTTTTAAATAGAACAGTCTGTATATCAGTACATTTTTGAATTTCTTATTAAATTTCACATCAAGAACATGTAAGACGTTAATACTTTAAAAGTGACTATTACTGAGCTACTGTCGTTTTTTTGATATAGTTTTGTTAGTTTTTGTATAAAAGTGAATTTTTTCAAATGGAACACCCTGTATATCAGTTGATTTTTGAATTTCTTATTAAATTTCACATCAAAAACATGTAAGACGTTAATACTTTAAAAGTGACTATTACTGAGCTATTGTCGCTTTTTGATATAATTTTGTCAGTTTTATGGTTTTAATTAATATAGTATGACTCACCCTGTATATTGGTATAATATCTTAATAAGCATTATTAAAATATTCCTGGCATCAATCTTATTGTCAATGTAAGCACTTAACCTAAAACAAAAGACGCATTAGACATTTGCTAATGGCATAGTAGATAAGATATTCATCTGTTAGGATGTTCAAAACTGCCACGTCAATAGCTAGTCTACCCGCATAAATAGTAAGGGTTCCCATTCTTAGTTGAAGTGTTGTATACACAAGCCTAGGTATCTGTAATGGGCGTGGTAATGGGTAATCGTTGTTAGTACCGCGCGATCATTTAAATTCTAAATTAGAGCAGGCTGTGAAATTTAAATTAAGTTGGTATATAAGTACTAATTTACAATTTGAATTGTCAAAGTGACGTTTCAAAATGTTAATTAATCAATAATTGACATTCTGGACAACCTAATAAAAAAAATCCCGCCCGCTATAATTTAGAATTTAAATGATCGCGTGGTATTTATGTAGAAGAGTGTAATTGAGGAATTAGACGTAGCTCATAAAAGACAAGACACTAGAGTCATCTCTTCGTAAGAAGATATACCTATCGTGAACCATATATGACCATAGAGTCGTATTAAAAAAGAAACTACGTACTCTAGGGCTTTATTTCAGCCAGTGACAAGTATAGTTCGGAAAACAAAGTAACCAGAAACCATTTGAACAAATTTTATAAAAAAATAAAACAATTTAGTTTGTTCTTAAACCAATCATATACAGTTGTAACACATTAAGAGTCAAATAGAATTCAATTTAAATGTAATTAAGAAAGAGGCGTTCTATATTTAAGATGTTTGATATATCACATCAAGAAAGTTAAAAAAATGTTTTTGAAGTCGTTTGTATTTAAGGTGTTTACATAAGTTGTTTACAGTTATTTAAAGGAATTACAAAACTAATTGATGTAGATCACATATGCGAGATATAAAATGTGTAGGTTAAGTCGTTCAGAAATGGCGCTAAATTTAAATTCCGATGTACCTTTTGGGACAGCCTTGGTAAGATCGGCGATGGGGAATAACTGAAATAACGCATTTATTCATGTCTGTCAAATTACAGTTGCTCTGCCACGAAATCGAACAGCCCATCTCCTCCGATCTGCCGCAAATGTTCAGGGAGTTCCTCATTGGCAGTTCGTACGCCTCCGTTCAGAGAAACTTACCGCAGGACGCCAGCCAACTCATACACTTGCTGCCGGTAACTGTGCAGACGACCAGTTCTACGTTCGAGACGGTGATTGGCGATAAGACTGTCAGCCTGTCACAAGATACGTTGTGGAACGCCTCGATGATGCTACTATCGCCTCAGCAGCGCGTCACGCCCTATCGTGCCGACATTTGGGTTAAACTGTGGGAGCGACTGATGAAGAATGCCAAAGGAAAGCAGAAATTCAAGCCGTCACAGGTTGTCGAGAAACTGATAGTTTCTCTAGTATGTTATCAAGTATGCATCGCTTTCGATTGTTTGTTGTAACACGGTCGATCGCATTTTAACGATTTTATTAAGCGTTTTCAAAAAAAAGGCGTGCAACACGTGGCGCCAAAATCAAAGGAATCATAGTACCTATTCGGCGATAATTCCGTACCTACTTATCTCGTCTGAGTGTGACTTTATCGAAAGAAAGAAAGCGACATTTAAATTTTATATGTTTTACATTAAACAATTTTCAATTCCTGGTGTCTACCAGAAATTCCAAAAACAACCAGTCACTGTTTGCAATCATAGGTTGCAATGTAGTAACGCGTCATATACACTGTATATCATCCAAATGGAATAAATTCGATAATAAATAAATGGGGGCGTGTTCGAAAAAACGCTCGGACACGTCGATTGGTATTTTTAGTTGTGCATTCTTTTCAACAGAAACTTTTTATACGTGGTGTATCATGTAACAGTGACCAATACCAACTTTTTTTTTTAATTTTAAATGCAACATCCTGTATATTATTCAAATTTGGATTCCTCAGAAAATTCTAGACATATTTCATGTACAGGGTGTTTCATCGGTTGGGGTATCGCGAATTAAAGTGCCTAAATATAAAAATATCGACTTCAAATTTTAACCACTTATAGAGCTTTTAAACCGCTACCAGCAGGTTAGGTTGTTTTTGATAATATTATTTTAATTAATGCGTAAATTTAAAAAAAACGTATTATCAAAAATTAAAAGTGCTCAAAAAATGTTCAAATTTGAATGGTGATACGTGGAAATATCACCCATATTAACTTCACAATCAGAATTTTTATAAACGAAACCGTTTGTCAAATAAAGTCAATATTAAATAATGTCGTTTTTCTTACGACAGATTTATGGTACTTAACTTTCTAATTGTGCTGTCCGCAAACAGGTAGTCCTTTTAAATTTATGACGGATAATAAATAAAAATTTATTATAAACTCAACACACAACACTGTAATAAAAAACCCATAAATTCTTCAACGTCCGCAAACAGGTAGTCCTTTTAAATTTATGACGGATAATAAATAAAAATTTATTATAAACTCAACACACAACACTGTAATAAAAAACCCATAAATTCTTCAACGTCTTGCCTTTAATTTTGAAATTATTGTAAAATATTCAATAATTGATTAAGTTTTAATTTTTTTTTCAATTGCATAGTTGATTTTATAGACATATCTTTTTAACACCTGAATTTCAATAAAATCTGAGTACTTTTGATTTTTTGAACGAAGGTTTTTTTTATTTACGCATTAAATAAAATAATATTATCAAAAACAACCTAACCTACTGGTAGCGGTTTAAAAGTTCTATAAGTGGTTAAAATTTGAAGTCGACATTTTTATATTTAGGCACTTTAATTCGCGATACCCCAACCGATGAAACACCCTGTACATTTTCCTATACCTATCTTCAACTGTTTCGGAAATATTAAGTGTTTTCAGATTTATTGCAAAAAATTAACATCAAAGAAGGAAAATTATTTGAATTCGCTACAATACACTCAACTCACTCTGTTTATTTCTTGATAATGTAAAGAAAAACATTCCTTTTTACCGAAAATTAAATTGTTTGCCTGTATGACAGTTAGTTGTCAGTGTTATAGTCGTTCGAATTTCGTTAATTTACATATCAGAAAAATGGTTCATTTAACACAAACGCACAGAATAGCAATTCTACATATGATTGGTTATGGAGATACTGAAAAATTTTCAAATATGCTGCCTATATCCCAAGGGACAATTAGTGAAATGGAAAACCAGTTTCGCGAGCTTGAACAGGTAAGGCAGATAAAAAAAGCAGCTGCCACTGCATGATGATAACAAATTGGGTATTATACTTGAGTATAAGGAAAACCCACATCCTTCTAGTCGACAAGCAATCACAATGTTCGATGAGAACATTGTGACTGCTCTGGATGAGAGAGGAACATATGTGACATCCTTTAAAAATTAATGTTTGGGCAGGAATTGTTGGAGATCATATCGTAGGTCCCTTTTTCACTGATGGCAATTTGAATGGCGATAATTATTTAGCACTACTCCAAAATAATGTCGTGGCAACTTTGACAAACTTATATCCTGATCCAGCAAACCCACAAATTCCAACGAATATGATATGGTCTCAACAAGATGGAGCACCGCCCCATTACCAAATCAATGTCCGACAGTACCTCAACCGCATATTTCTAAGTCAATGGATAGGGAGGCAAGGATCGATTGAATGGCCACCGCGATCCCCTGATCTGACATCATTAAACTTCTTCTTATGGGGATATATCAAAAGCACTGTATACAAAACAAAACCCCTCGGCTTAGCTGACTTAAGAAGACGAATAACGCTTGCGAGTAGATCGGTCACGCCTCAGATGTTGAGAAACGTTAGAAGAAATTTCTATTCAAGATTAGGATTTTCCCAAGACGTTCGCGGCGAGCATATTGAATATCTCCTACATTGGGATTAATGGGTGTTTTTTACATTATCAAGAAATAAACAGATTACTTGTTAGGTTTTGAGTGTGCGAATTTCTGAAATCAAATAATGTTTGCAATAAATCTGAAAACACTTAATATTTCCGAAACAGTTGTAAATAGGTATAGGAAATTGTAGATGAAATATGTCTAGAATTTTCTTAAGAATCCAAAAATTGATAATATACAGGGTATTGCATTTAAAATAAGAAAGTTGGTATTAGCGACCGTTAGACGACACACCATGTATAAAAAGTTCCCGTTGAAAAAAATGCACAATTAAAAATACCAATCGCAGTGTCCGAGCGTTTTTTCGAACACGCCCCCATTTATTTATTTTCGAATTTATTCCATTTGGATGATACACAGTGTATGTCATTGAATGCATCCAATTATATGGAATGGTCTAGTGATTCATTTTGTGACTAAGTTACTTTTTCCTCTTTCCGACGTTGTAGAATTACTAAATTAAAGAAAGTTAAAAATTGATTGCATCTTGAGTGATACGGTACTCAAGATGCAATCACGCAAAACGAATTTAAGTGTCCGTTATAGGATGTCAAAAGAAAATTAGAGCCGTTTTACTCAAGTCGAGGGCGGCTGATGATGCTTCACAAAGCTCGATCTTTGGTAAATAAAATAAAAGAATATTCGAGGCCGGTTAAAATGCGTCACCGTTGAATAATTTAAATGACGATACGAACTCTTTATGAAATTTGCGTGTCTGATCTGAATAGCCCGAAGCTTTGTCTCGATCTAGTACGCCCATGTCTCCGGTCAGCAGTCTCCCCTTTGCCACGAGCGCCTTACCGAAGGACCTGTCTCTCTTGAAGAACAACATCGACTCCTTACCCTTTTACGAGATGGAGAGCTGCACTGCCAGCAAACAGGAACATATTATATCCGTGGTACGTAAAGTGCTTTTAGAATTATGGACGATATCATTGATTAATATACAGGGTGATAGGTAAATGAGCATGAGCAATGTGAATATAATGCAGCTGACACATCCATTGTGTGGTATTAGTATAATAGTAATTCTTTCGTTAAGAAATATTCAAAGTGCACATTCAGCACTCATTCCTAACGATCAAAAATATTTGCCTTCATCGGTTCCACGGGTCAGAGAACCCTCGCACAAAAACTAGTGAAAAGAATCTAGTAAGTCTGCGCGAAGTGCGGGCCATATCTTTCTTATGAGACCACCGTCCGATCAAACATGCGTTAATTATATTGAATGTTGTTTAACGAACAATAAATTAATAGTAGAATTGTTTATTTATTTACTCATTTATTGCAGTTACGCGCCATCTTGTCTATAGTTCTGGCGGCTCATTTCTAGAGTGTACCAACGAATTCTTTAAGCAATGGGTGTAAATATTTATTTTACATTGTTGTCTTGAATTGTTGTGTTTTAAGTTGCGAATTCAATTTTTAGCGAATTAGTGAGGTTATTACTTTCCAACACATTTACACATAGGTTTATTTTTTCAGAAGATAAAAGTATTTAAAGATTAATTTAAAACAATTTTTGTATAATTTGAAACACACGTGCGTATAAGAAAGTCGTGTGGTGGCCACACCTAATGTTTTTTTAATAATAATAATAATAATAATAATAATATTAATTGTCATAAACCCGCACAAGGTGTTGACATTGTCTAGTATATATACAATATATCAAGTCCTAATTCTAATCTCGTATTATAATAAAAAAGAACGTACAAATAATATATCCCCCCTCCCCTCCCCTCAGTGCCGCTACATACCAGCCACAAACTCGTTAAAATTATAGAAACTATTGTCAACTAGGTATTCTTTTAATTCACTATTAAATTTTGCACTGCCTCGTGAGTGTTTAAGGTCAGTGCCGTTCCTGGGTCTTCTGCCGCCCCGTGCAAAAAATGAATTGCCGCCCTACCTTTGAATCAAATTTTAAACTAAAAATATTCGTTAAGTAACGTCATATATCGGCACCGACACCCGTCAGCGCTTATGACATTTGTTAAGAAATCTAAGGAAACAGAATAAAAGAACCAAATAAACTTTTTAATTAAAATTTATATTTATTTACACAAAAACACACTCAAAACAAATGCACAATTGAACAAAACAAAAAATTTAAAATTTAACGTCCTGTATATTTCGACATATTTTAAAAGAGAGTTAAATTCTACTCAAAAAGTAAGTAATACACTATCGTCCTAAATTTGAAAATAAGCAAATATAAAGCACTTGAACTCTCTGATTATCATTACTTTAATACTACTTACATATTAAAGTAATGATAATCAGAGAGTTTAAGTGAATTTTATTTGCTTATTTTCAAATTTAGGACGATAGTGTATACTTTACTTTTTGTTTAGAATTTAACTCTCTTTCAAAATATGTCGAAATATACAGGATGTTCCATTTAAAAATTTGTTGCTTTTGTGAATATCTCAGAAACTAGCTCTTCAATTGTTTCTCTGATTTGACTAACTTAATCAGCAAAAAAAGTACTACTAGTTTGCTAATTTAACCGACTTCGTAGCTGCAATAATAACAAAGTTAACAATAGTGCCGAGTTAATTTGGAACAGGCTGTATATAATTCCTGAACAATGTCGAAAAATTACACAATTTCATTATTTATTTTTGCAGCGTCATTTATCACTAAATTTAACGAATGAGCAAAACATGGCACAACCATAGCTCTTGGGTTTATATTTAATATTCGCTTTTGTAAACTCGAGTTTTTTCCCTTCATATTAGTTGTTGTCGTAACCTTGTCCGCGAAAATCTTTAATATTTAGCTTATTTGATGGAAATAATTTGTTAAGAACGAAATCACATAAACCTGCACCAGTACAAAAAATTTTTCCCGAATTTCCACTTTGCCTTGAAAGACATCAACAAATCTTGCAATAAAACTAATTTGTTCCACGTGGCCTACATCGGGAGTGCAATCTAATATTATTGAAAAATATTTTGATATATTCAAACTCTCAATTATTATGGATTTCACTTTTTCGCCAAGTAAATTAATTATTTCATTTTGGAAGTGCACCCCTAAATAATGAGATAAGTGACTTTTGAATATTATTCAAATGGTCTGACATTACTGGATCAAACTTTGCCACCATTTCGACAGCTTTTAGAAGATTGCCGTTATTAGGAACAAATAATTCTGAACTACCCCCTCTAAAAGCCAGACACTGACTAGCCAAAAACTGCACAATTGCCACGAGTCGTTCCAAAATCGCTCTCCATCGTTTCTTTTCACGATCAAAAATCATTTGTTGGTCTTTATCTATAGTGCAGTTTTTGATTAGTCTAAGTTTTAGCTCGCACCACTTTTTAATAGATTCAATATGATATAAACTCTGCTCGTGTTCTAAAAAGTATACAGAAGCATGGCGCCAATCTTTCTTCAAGTTTCAATCGCTTTTGTTTACGATAAAATGCTCCCGATCCTCTTTTCGTGGTTCTCTCCGTCATCCTGTAAATACAAAACACATTAGACTTTAGAATCGGATTTTTTTTGTACAGATATTATAAAGTTGTTATACAGATGTTGAAAACAATTAGGATCGATTGTTTCAAACATTTATGTCAGCGAAAGTTTTTACACTTTTACTGTGAGGTAAAATCAAAAAACTATTACGGAAATATAAATAATATATATTTATAAATTTTATACTGAGGCATTAAATTTCCCAAACAGTTAAATATACGAAAAATATTTAAAAATTCAATATAATAACAAGGCACCGTTATTCCCTAGTACATACTTACCTCATACAAAATAAACTGCACAAAACACAATACTATATAGCAATACAATCAGTACAATCACTATACAAAATACTTAATACTAAAACAATAAAATAATGAGTATTACAAAATGCACCTGCTAAACAATACATTACGTCGCAAACGATCTCGCTTCACGCGTTGTAAAATGCGAAGACGCTCCTGAATCTAAACCTATTTATCTATGCAAGAATATCCAGTATTTTCTAGTCGCTCAAAAAATTTTCCCGAATAATTAAATAGCGCCAAGGGGGCGAGGTGCGAGGTTGCCACGTCTTAATGTATTTCTTTAAAATTCGTATACGCATTTTAAATTTTTTTTTTATATGATAATTTATAAAGTCTTGAGTGAACGAAATGCCGCCCCTCAATTCGCGCCGCCCCGTGCAATTGCACGTGCTGCACCCCCGCCAAGAAAGGCGCTGTTTAAGGTAACCTGGGAGGGAATCGTATTGCATTTGAAAAAGTGCTAAGTTAAAACCTGCGTATTTTGCCATATGTCAGCATGTTGCGATATTGGCGAAAAGTTATTTCAATTGAATTGTCTTAAGATATCTCTGTACTTTGTCTTTTACCAATTGGAATACTTAAACCCACGTACCTATAACAATTAGTTTTGGAGTTTATTGAAATGTCAACGGACGTATCATGCTTATTTATCAATCACTCTGTGTATGCAAGCATCCCAAATTCCGCTTGCGTGTGTGTGCACATGTAAATGTTCCAGAATCTGCGAGAACTGAGCATGCATTTGTTGAAGCAGAGCACCGAAAATCGCGTCACCTGTTTTCAATGGCAGAGTCAGACTCCTATGCACGTGCACGCGGTTGCCACACGATATATCGCCGCGCAATTGGAACAGTCTAGGTACCTGTGCCAGGTGCTCTGCAAGATTTGCACCAAGAGTGTTAAATGTGACGAGAAGGGCTTCGTTTTCATGTAAGTAACGATGTGTTTAAGTAATTGCTTCAGAATGAACTAAACTTTCATCTTTCTTCTTCTCTTTGTTTTAAGCGACTTATTGCCCGACGAAATATGTCTCGTCCTCTTTACGTGCCTGGAACAGTACTATTTAGCCGCAGAATCGGTAGCTTTTCCGGTGCCACAGGGCTTCACTTCATTCTTCACCTTTCTCGGATATCGAACGCTGAAATTCAGCACCTTCCTGCAGTACGTCCAACGGCACGTGTTCGAATTACAAATAGACGTGATGAAAATTATAATGGCAGGTACGCACTTTAAATTTAGGATAAAAGCTGTGTACGGCCGGGCAAACTCATGGCTATGAGTTATCACCAAAGAAATTGGAATATACTAGAGGAAGCTTGACTGCAGTTTGTAGGCGATTCCCCTTACCCCACTGCAGGTGGGGTAAGGGGAATCGATACATTGCCAAGCGATTATAGTCCTTAAGGAAATCCGACGGCGTGCTGTCATTGGTCGAAATGTCGTGCTCGTACTTGATTCGTATGATTTCGTTAAATTCTACACGCATTTGTTTTAAAAGTGTTATTTGTGTAAACGTCGATACGAAAAGGCATCCACTCGAGCACATCCAATCAGCGCTCTATATTTAAACCATGTTAAACACATAAAGTTGAATTCTTGACCAACTTACTTATGATATGATCGAGTGGATTCAAATGTAATATTTTCATTTGAGAAGTTCAATAAGTAATTGTTAGAAAATGTTACAAGCCCCGAAAAATGCTTTACCGAAAATTATTCTAAATCCTCAAATAATTTATAAAAATTATTCATAGTTTAGCAATTAAATTGTTGAAACTATTCAGAGTCCTTTTTAAATTATTGTTTTCAAAATAATATTAAGGTAATTCTTGGAGAGCAAGCGCTCTCCCACTATTAAATCACTCAAGTATACATATACGAAGAATTTCATATATGTATGAATAAATGTATGTATGCACATCTACCCTAAGCTGGCATTGCGAACAACAACGTGCAGACAGCTGCACTGATGAGACCAATGTAAGTTCGGAACAGCTGTCTGCACGTTGTTGTTCGCAATGCCAGCTTAGGGTAGATGTGCATTCATACATTTATTCATATATGAAATTTTTCGTATAATGGTTACTTGAGTGTTTTTAAAGTATTTTATAAGTCCCACAAATAAAATTAGTTGATTTTTTATATTTAATAACATTTTTCACCTTGTGATTATTACGATACTATTTAAATCTTTTGGGAATTATGAATTATAACAGTGAACACTTGCTTATTATGTAGGTACAATATATGATGATCTGTAACTGATTTACGTCACCGCCATTTGCATCTTCCACTCCTGTGTGAATTTAAGCTAATTTTCAAATTTGACATTAGAATCCCACAAGTGTAGTAGGAAAGGGTTTTTTAGCAGTGATTTTGAAAACTATCTGTTTAATATTTAAATGAAATGTGTTTATGTATGTCAGATTGGCAACGATGAGCAGCTAAGTACACAGCAACGCGCTCATGGAAGTGGTTGAGATGTAACCGTTCTAGGTTCTAGTTGAAATAAATAGTTTACTTGCACAAGGAGACTTTTATTTAAAAGAACCCTAAATATAATACATGGTGTCAGGTAGGGTTAGTAGTGCATCTAGTAGTAAACAGAAAAGAAATCGAAGACGATAAAGAAGAAATGGAGTCACAATTTCGACTGCCGTGTCCGCTTGTATTGGACAATAACATTGCAGAAAACTGGAAGAAATTTAGTCAGAAATTTGAATTTTACATTGCAGCGACTTGTGATGACAAGACAACTGATGTAAAGAAAATTGCTATGTTAATGAGTGCAGTAGGAGATGATGGTATCGATTTATATAACACGTTTGTGTACAAACCTGGAGAAGATAAAAATAAATTGGATGTAATATTATCCAAATTTGAGGAATATTGTGCCCCAAAGCGAAATATTGTTTTCCAGAGGTTCCTGTTTAATAGTGTTATACAAAAAGAGGGACAAACTTTTGACAGTTTTTATACAGAATTAAAAAAAGGAGTTAAGTCTTGTGGCTACAATCAAGAAGAAGACATGATCAGGGACAGGATTGTGTTAGGAATTTTGGATAAAGGTACACAGGAAAGAATGCTCAGAGAAGAAAATCTTGACTTAGATAAGGCAATAAAATATTGTAGAATTGTGGAAACCAGTAGAATGCAGGCAAGAGTGTTACAATCAGAAACGACACAACTGGTTAATGCTGTGCAAAGGAAGGGAAAGAAAAAGTTTACTCAACAAGAGACGCAAATTAAAGAAAAAGAAAAGAAAGCGATGTGTAAATTTTGTGGGTTTCAACATGTGTTTGATAAAAACAAGTGCCCGGCATATGGAAAAACATGTGCAGTGTGTCAAAAGAAAAATCACTTTGCGAAGAAGTGTGTTTCTAAAAAGAAAAGTGAAAATAAAAGCAGAGCTAGTGTCAGTGAAGTAAATAAAAGAATTAGTGAAAATAGTAGTGATCTAGAGCAGGGGTCTCCAAACTACGGCCCGAGGGCCACATCCGGCCCGCGGACAGATTTTGTCCGGCCCGCGGAGAGCTAACATACTTGAAAACTCCTTTTAGAGAACATATTTTTTATAGCAAATTAAATTTAGTTTACTGAAGTATTCTAATTTTATGTTGAATAATTATTAATATGACATCTACATTGATATGGTCATGGGCTAACTACTCATAACATTGTTGTAGGCTTATTGTTATTGTTTTTGTGATAAGTTGGATAAAGAAACACAGAATTGTAATGAGTAAAGACATGTATAATATGCAGAAAATTTTACTTCAGTATATAATAACTAACAAATTATTGAAATGAATCCAACTAACATTTTATACATTTTAAATAAAAACATAACTTATAACAAGCATAATGACACATGAAATACTAATGAGATTTGTGTAATTGAGATTTTCCACTGACAATAGTTTGTAGTTGTGGACTAATTTTACTTGTACCAATTATTAAAAGAGATTTAAGATGCTCATCAGTTAATTTAGATCTGTAAACATTTTTTGTGTACTTCATTTTGGAGAAGGTCTTGTCACACAAATAAGTAGCACCAAAAACAGAAAACAGCCCACGAGCAAATTTATGCAAATTATCAAATTGTGTCAGTGGAAGACTCTTATAAAATTCCAACAAAGATGAGTTTTGATATTTGTTCTTAATTATATCACTGCACTGTAGATCAATTATTTCCATTTGAAGTTCCGGGGCTAGGGTTTCAATGTCAGTATCAAAAGGATTCTGAAAAATCTTAATTTGATTCGCAATGGCATCAAAGTCCGAGAAACGAGTATCAAAATTTATTTTCAAAGCACTCAAAGTTTCGATTGCAAAATCGATAGGAAACTCAGTCTCAGTAGTGTGGCTGAATATTTCACATGTTTTAAAATGTGAAAAACATTTACTTCGTAGTTGTGATTGAAACAGTATCAATTTCTTCCGGAATGATTTGATATTAGTGTATAAATCAGGAAGATGCTGGTTTTCTCCTTGCAATCTCAAATTCAGTTCGTTCACATGTTTTGTCAAATCAACATAGAATGCTAACTTCCACAGCCATGCGTTGTTTTGTAATTCAGTAAGAGGGCGATGCTTTTCATTCAAAAAAATTTCGATCACTGCTCGAAGTTCAAAAAAGCGCTGAAGGACTTTCCCACAACTAAGCCAACGTACGGCAGTATGATAAGGTAAGTCATTTTCTCCAATCTCTTCAATAAATTGTCGGAATTGTCGGTGATTCAGCCCAAAAGATCTGATAAAATTAACAGTTGATATGACTGGTTTCAGAACTTCAGACATATCCAAACATTTTCCGCACAAAGACTGTTGATGAATGATACAATGTAAGACTAATGGTTTTAAACCACCGTCATTTTCTACAGCCTTTGACACAAGAGCGACCACTCTTTTATCTTTCCCACTCATGTTTTTGCCTCCATCAGTTGTAATACAATTCAAGTTTTTCCATCGAAGGTTCTTTTGATTAATGGCCATTTCAACTCCTTTAAAAATATCTGTACCAGTAGTTGTGCCATGAATACTATTCATATCAAGAAGTTCTTCATGCACTTCATAGCTTTTATCTACTCCTCGAATATAAATCAACACCTGAGCAGTATCTGACACATCCGTTGACTCATCCAAGGCCAAAGAAAACCACTCAACATGTCCATTTTTGTCGAACAGTTGAGAGGATATATTTTCAGCGATGTTTTCTACCCTTCGAGCCACAGTGTTTGCTGACATACTGACACTTTTTAATAAATTTACCTTTTCAGGGCACATTTCTTCGGCTACTGCAATTATGCATTCTTTGATCATTTCTCCATCGGTGAATGGTTTTCCACGTTTTGCAATTTCAAGAGCCACACGAAAGCTGGCACGCGTTGCAGCCTCTTGTTCAGTTTTGAGTTTTGTAAATGAAGATTGCTGCGATTTCAATCCGCGCTTCATAGCTTCGAATTTTTCTGTCCGCAAACTTCCTGTATATTTTGAGTAATTTTGAAAATGTTTTGTTTCATAATGACGTTTAATGTTATATTCTTTGAGAACGGCTATGCTTTCATTGCAAATCAAACATAGCGCCTTCTTACTGGACTCAATTACGAAATACTGAATGTTCCACTGATCTTTGAATTTTCTGCATTCACTATCAATTTTTCGCTTCTTTTCCATACTACTAAATCACACACAAAAGCAACAATTCAAATCAAAATACTGTTACAAAGATGTCTTAAACTTAAACACGCACAAACACGTTTTAAGGAGGTACGCACTATTTTATTTCACAACAGTGTCTTAGGAACTGACTTGTGGTTGCGCCACTAGCCTTCTTATATATTCCAATTACTGCCATCTAGAAGTGAGTGGAAGACACCAGAACTTTCTCGAACCAACGAGATTATTCTGTACGTGCTATTAGCGCCATCTGTTAGCGATAGAAGGTACTACCTATTTCCGCTTGTGTCCACCAGATGTCGTGTCACGTTACTCCTCATGGCTCGTACTCTACGACTAATCTAGAAATTACGGATAATGACAGGAAAATTAATAATATGCAGTGTTGCCGTTTTGCAGCCTTTTTTAAACGTTGCGTACGTTTTCGGACTTTTTTTCATCAGTGGACTATTTCACTTTTTACCACCGGCAACAATGATAATATGGTTTTGGCCCTCGGAACTTACTGGAGTAATCAGTATGGCCCTAAGGCTGGAAAGTTTGGAGACCCCTGATCTAGAGGATGAATTATACGTCAATACAATAGAGAAGATATCAATGCTTACAACCAATACAGGAAGAAAAGTGACAAAGTGGATGGAAGATGTACAAGTCAATGGACAGTTTGTTAACTTTAAGCTAGATTCGGGTGCAGACGTGAGTATTATGCCATTAGAGATTTTAAACTCATTGAATTGCTCAGAAGTAATGGATAAAGCGTCGATTCCATTAGTAGCATATGGGAATAACTCACTAAATACAGTAGGAAATATAGACTTATTGTGTAGAGTAAGAGATAAAATAAGATTAGTAAACTTTGTGGTTGTAAATCACAAAAATCAAATTCCTTTATTAGGATTGCAAGACTGTATTAGCTTAGGTTTGCTTAAAAAGAATTGTAAAGAAACATTATTAAGCTATGAAATACCAGAAAGGCCTTGGCAAAGAATATCAGCAGACCATTTTACATATGCAAATAAAGTTTATCTTGTGCTGTATGACGCTTATTCAAATTGGTTACAATTACTAAGTTGTAAAGATAAATCAAGTAAAGAAGTAATAAAGCGATTAAAACAAGTATTTTCTAGATTTGGAAGTCCAGACATTTTAGTTTGTGACAATGTTCCATTTACCAGTCATGAAATTAAATTGTTTGCTAATGAATGGTGTTTCGAGATTGTATCAAGGAGTCCTGAATATGCTCAATCAAACGGGTTAGCAGAAAAGGGTGTGAATATTTCTAAGTTGTTAATAAAGAAATGTAGAGAGGAAAATAAAGATTTGTATACGGCCTTGATGCAATATCGAAATACGCCACTGAAAAATATGAATGCAAGTCCGTCACAATTGTTAATGGGACGAATTTGTAAAACAAAGATACCGATAAGTACAGAAATACTTAAAGAAAAATTTGATAGAACAGATGTTCTTAACAAATTAGCATTAAAACAAAGCATTAGTAGAAAACAGTAAAATAAAAATGTTAAAGTATTGCCAGAATTAAATAAGAATGAAACTGTAAATATATATAATTATAAAAAAAAAAGAATGGCAATTACGAAAAATTGTAGATAAACATGTTTCACCTAGGTCGTATTTGGTTAGAACAGAGACAGATAAAATAATAAGAAGAAATAGGAGAGATTTACGGAAATCTCAAAATGAATTTAAAGTAATACCAATACCCACATGCGACTTAGATGATACAATAGAATTAAGAGAAAAGACTGTAAGAGATCAGGGAGATGAGTTGGTAACAGGACAGCAAAATCAAGGAAAGTACAGAACTAGAGCTGGTCGTGTTATTAACCCACCTTCAAGATACAGAGATTTTGTAACTGAAAGAAAAGGAGATGTTTAATATTTAAATGAAATGTGTTTATGTATGTCAGGTTGGCAACGATGAGCAGCTAAGTACACAGCAACGCGTTCATGGAAGTGGTTGAGATGTAACCATTCTAGTTGAAATAAATAGTTCGCTTGCACAAGGAGAGTTTTATTTAAAAGAACCCTAAATATAATACACTATCGATGTAAGCAATTCAACTTTAACATAATATGAATTCGAAAATACAAGTTATTAACGCCATTTCAACATTTGTATTGGCAATGTCATAGTTACATTTACGCATGATGACATGATTATCAAAAGATGCTTATTCTATTTCAGACATTCCCGACACGAAGACGGGCGTCGAAAGGAAACTGACACTGTTATCGTTGCTACCCAGGATGCGAGCGAAACGTCTGCTGAACCAATGGAACCATCCGGTCAGCTTGATGATCAGAGCACGAGAACACTCGATGAACGTTCTGGCGGGCCTGGAAGGGGCGGCCGCCAAGCCTCAACAATCACATAAGACGAAAAATTACCAGCTGGGTAACGACCTCAAATATAAGCATGGTAGTGTAGCATGGTTTATTTCTTATCGTTAATGTGTCACAAAGATGGCGCGGATCATCCGATGGACACGCGCCAGCGAAATAGAAGGGAGAAGGGAGAACCTCAATAATGGCGCTCATTTGAATTAGAACTATTACTTGGAGAAAAACCCTTAATGGGAATAAATTCACTGATCTAAAATCATTGTATTCACAAAGGTTCAATGAACATATACAAATTTAGACAAATACAAAGGTTTTTGATGATCGTGCCTTGCGCACAATAATATTTAACTTTATTAAACAAAAATTAATTTTTAAAATTTCTGACAGCCTGGTAGTCGTACAGTTATCTTGCTACACGAAGTACAAGAAATAAAAACTCAAATACCTGGAAATTTAGTGTTCCAGTACGCCAATGAAGATTGTCCCGGGCGCCTATTTCTGCCGCGCTACCGTTCGATGTTGTTAACGGGCCCTGAGTTAATGTTGTCGGTGAAATGTCCTCTAAATCCCGACTAACGCTGTAAATTGAAGGACGATATATACTCCAATAATTTGTTATTTTGAAATCTAGATTTAAATCACCCTACAGGTGTATCTATACTGTGGACATTAACATCTCGTTCCCATAGACATATTCACCGCAGGACTAGCGGGCTCTGGCCGACGCCGGGACCGAAGTTAAGATTATTTCAACTACCACTCACTGTTTAATTGTACTTACTAACTGTAATAATAAATGTACTAATGATGTAATAGTGATGCTATATTGCTGTAATAGTGACTGACTTTAGACGAGTTTCGCCCTTTTAAAGACTCGGAGGTGGGAGAAGAATGTTCGGGAGAATTTAGGCGTCGGAAAGACGCTGTTGGATCACGCCACCAGAAAATGCGAAATACCCACGTAATTTCATGCAACAAGAAACTATGAAGCTATTTAGATAATTTAGGACGGACAAGAAATGCATACGTCGCCAATCTTAAATTTGAACAAAGAGTCCTTCATAAACTTAATATTTTAAATCGAATATTTTAGAACGGAATATATATCGGACTCAGATTTTAATGTTGAAAATTTTAAAACGTATTTTAATACTGATTTGAAAATATTTAACACGTAATATGCAGGGATGAATGAATTAAATGGTGAACGCGTCTTTTTAAACGTAACAGAACATAGAATGTAGATTTTTCTCCCCGGCATGCGGCACACATCGATCACATTCATCACTGATCGCCCCGTGGAAATCAACAATCAGAGTGCTCCTAAACATGCAATTCGTTCGTCCTATTAAGGCAATTCAATAATTCACAAGTAAAGACCATTGACTTGGAAAAATTAATAAACAAACTTGCGTGTGGAAATGCATCCTGGCTTAAATCGTTGAGTGCCCTTCCTAAACGTACACCGAATTTGACAATTTACAACAACACAAATGTAACAACTTACCTGCAAAATGACGACCACCGCGGCGTTTGCTTAAAATTGGATGGGCACTCCACCACAGACTACTCTAGTCTGTAACTCGACTAAGGGCGTTCTCCCGTTCTCCATTTCTCTGACGTGCGCGCGTTAAGTTAGGCGCATTCGGGATAAGACAGGGGGGGGGGATTCAGGCATTCAGTCTCAAACGAAGTAACAGCAAAGAATATTACCTTACAGTAGTTTTCAAAGCTCTTCAATGCGCATGTATATTCTCGAAATGGCTATTTGGCTGTGGCTAGACGTCAGCTGATTGTTTTGTGTGTACCAAAAACAGGTGAGTTTGCGTTATAACCAAATTATAGCGGTGTTTTGTGAAGTAAATTGAAAATTTGTTGAATTGTTAATGTATTGATGGTTATAGTCATTTAGTTAGTTGGTTGTGATGAAAAAAATTAAAAATGTATAATTGTGGTTAAATTTTTTTTTTTAATAAGTTGTATTATTAAAAAATTCTATTAATTAATTGTAAATTTTCACTCTTCTTTTAATGTATTGTCCTCTCCAAAAAATTCCAAACAAAATATTTACAAAAATATTATTTATAAATCTGCTCATGTACACCACTAAATTAGTAGTTTAAAAATGGCCGGCGGTCGTTGGATTATCCTACGCATAAGAGATACAGTGTCGCTTCTTTACTTGTAAGGGTAATATTCTTTGGCAGCAGGTTTCACAGCACACAGCATCTGTACCTTCCATTATCCACACGTTATGTTGACGAATAAGACCAACGCAGTCACAGAGATACGTGCCCCAAAGATATTTTGAATATAACATTACCTTCTTCGATAAAAAACAATGCCAAACCTTTTTTTTTTTTTGCAAAAGTGAAAAGTACAACTTCTTATACTTTCCAAAATCAATGTGACGAGTGGACTGTCCACCTGAACTCAAAACACATTTTATATTTTTATTTGAGCCGTTTTTTAAAGATATTATTTTGATAATTCGCTTCGTTCATTTCAAACAATATGAATTTATTTCTTAATGTAATTACATTATTTGAAATATTATTAGGTAAATATTAATATGCTTCGATTTTAAAGGTTTAGCGGCATTTCCAACAGGAGACCGTCTGTCACCCTTGGACACGTTTCTCGATCTGCTTACGGCCAAAGCTACGCTAAACGAACTAGACTTCGGTCTACTGATCGAAGCTACCATCACTTCCACAGAAGATTTTCTATGAATAGACCACATAGCGTACGATTGATATTGTCAGGAGGCTACATTTGTTGTAAACTACCGTACTATTAAAATGTTTTTTTCTTTTGTTTCTGTGTTTTTTCTTTATTGACGCCTCTTAAATACGAATGGATAGAGTACCAATGCTTTCTCCAACATTTTCGCCAAAAAAACTACAGGTGTCCATTTAAAAAAAATACTTGACTATCGTTACGTATTCACAACAGCGTTGAAAAAAAAAATGGATTATGGGCGTTTTATAGAGTTTGTCAAACCGTTTTTATACTTTTTTTATTCATTGAAATCGGATAATAAATAAAGAAGTTAGGGGATGAGGCGTTTTTTATCAAACAGCCTGCATAAACACCAAAAATGTCTTTATTTTTTCGATTTCTAACACTAGAAATTTCAGACGAGTTGGTTAAGGCCGTTTGACACTTACGTAAATTTCATACAAAATTAGGAATTAAATTTACATCATAATTTACATGTAAATTTAACACAGTATCATACAGAAACTTTTGATAACAAATTTAATTACAAATTTACATGTGAATTCACTAGAAATGCCTGTTTGCCACACATCAACTTTTTGCATAAAATTTGCTAACAAATTTATAATTAAACATGCGCACTAGATACTAAATATTATGATTTGAGGTTATGGTTATGTTGGTTTGTTTGCTTTTTAAATCAATATTGGACACTATTGGATTTGTTATGGACGCAGTAGACGACAGTTTATTACTTCTAACTACTACTATAATAATCGCAACAACCGTAGTTGTAACGGCCCGTGGTAAAAAACGTAAAAAAGTCATGAGCTCGATCGTGGTTAAATCGAAAAAGAAAAGGCATCTTAAGTCTGATAAATTACCAGTTGAAAATAGAAGATTCGAATGCATGCAAAAATTTTCTTAGACTTACAAGTGTACAATTTAACGATTTACTTAATTTAATTGAAAAAAATATTACAAAACAAAAAACCTTTATGAGGGAAATAAATAAAGTGCGTGGGATCGTGCATGTCAATTTTTATCGTCTTTGGTTTTCACCGCATATAAACCAGGATGCTTTTGATATTCATTAATTAATGCTCGTACATGATCGTTTGACCAATATGTCTTTTTTATATACTGTTGATCAAGAATCAAGATACCGACAATAAGTACAATAATCAGCAATAACTAACTTCTACCAAACGTGATATCGCAGTGTATTGCAGTGATATTCAATTTACCTGCCCATATCGATGCGCGCGCAGATTTACTAGAAACACCCACCCAGAAAATAGAACATGTTCTAAATAATTTACATTTGAATTAACAACCAAATCTACAAGCTAAAATTTATGTATGCCACGATATGAATTTATTACAAAATTTGCGTGTGAATTAAGTTGTGAATTTTATTTAAAATTTACATAAGTGTCAAACGGCCTTTAAAGGCGAGTGCTCACTATACAAGGTGAGATAACTCATTATTGGTCCCACGGATTTTTCTTTTCGACTTATTAAATTTTACTTTGCAAAATTTCAAAATTCAGCATTTAAATTTAAATTTAAAAAATAGTTTAGTTTAATTTTAATGTGTACTATTGTGTGGTTCAACCAATTCACAAAGTTTTTGGAAGACGTAAAAATAAATATTACCTCAACTTAGCATGGCAATAAAAGAATAACTGAAAGCTATCGTAATCTTGTAATTCTTTTAAAAACTTCTATAGTGTATTCACTTTCTAACAGTATGCAATATGTCATAAAAACCTTGATTACAACTTCACTAATTCACTAAATTTTAGTATCGGTACACATCAGGCTTGGTATTCGATAGTTGAGATGAAAAGTTATTTTTGCGTAAATAACACACGCGCAACAGGTAAAAACTGTTTTCTCCCTCCTGGGCAGCAGAAATCAACATCTGTCTCACATTGTTTCTTTGGCTCATGTGGGAATATAGTCTTCCCGCACTTGGTTCGTAAATAATTATTACCTACCGCTAATACCTGTCAACATAGCCTTGACTGTATGACTTTAAGGCTGGCGTTTAGTTTTCAGTTTGGAGGTGATGAAGAATATAATGTGGGGGGGTAGGATTAGGTGTCGGTAATGTGGCGGTTCATGTTGGCAAATAGACGAACTTAATTGAGGATGAGAGATGAAGCAATAGAAATGTAGATTGCTATTACAGCAACAAATTTATATCTGGGGCTTTTAAATGAACTCGAACATAGACAGACAAAAAACTAACAGGCACAAAATAGTTATTTACGAACCAAGTGCGTGAAATCATATTTCGCGAATGAGTGACCAGTTTAAAGCGCGAGCCGAAAGGCGAGCGCTTTATGGACACGAATTCGCAAAATGTTTCACGCACGAAGTTTGTACAATATTTTTTGTACGAGAACTATAATAATAATACATATTGTTAAATACGTTATCGTTTATGACACACTACTAATCTCTTGATATTAATTAAAAAAAATTGAATTGGCAGTATTGATTATTTGAAGTGACATTTAATTTAAAATTATCAAATTCAAAAAATTCTATTTCATTTCCTTTTATTTTCATAGAAAAACAACGAACTGGGTAGCATATTATTAAGGTTAGGAATTTATGATTTTAAAATGTCACTAAATTAATCAAGTTCTAGGAAGTACCAACTTTACTTTTACGCACTCGTGTTTAAAGTGACTTTTTACGCACGCAAATCGAATTGTGAAATGACAGGTTTTGATAAGCGAGTACAAAAAATTATTAAAGAAACGCTTTCAACACGTTTTTGTCTACATAGGTATTTTAAATTTATGCTAGTATTTATTACGAACCTGACTATATAGAAATAATCTCAACAGTCAAGCATCAATAAATACAAGCATTCATTTATAGCAATTTATAAAATTTCAAGTAGGTACACCTTATAAAATAAATAGGAATAAAACAATTTATGTTTGGAAAAAATATTTTTTGAAGTAATAATAATAACAATATTTAGTAATTCATGTGACTATAAACATGGTAAAGAACAAGTCAGTTTGAAGTATTCTTTCTCGCTTAATTTGTAATGTGTTTAATGAATTTTGGATTTAAAACATGGGTCATTGTAAAAAGAATGATGGACAATGCCATCAAGCTTCTATTGCCGCACAAAAACTGTTAAAAAGTAATGAAAATAAAATATTTATGAGTGACATTTTGTGTGATGTGTTACAAAGGGTAGAAAAAGTAGAACAGTCGACCATAGACTGCAGTTTTATTCTAAACATTGTGTAATGAATGACAAAAGAAATAATGTATAACATCACGCAGTTATTGAATAGCACTATTCGTATGGTGATGCAACATCTGGTTTCGTCGAGAAAACGGACAGCAAAAAAGTCGATTTTAATGTTAAATTCCTTTCTTCTATTTACCTACCTTATATTTCGTGAGATTAATAAAGTACGGAGAATTTACTCGATTTGAACTACAATATAAACAAATAAAAAAGTATTTTGTATTTTATAGATCACCACCCACTTGTTATCCAATTATATAAATAAAATTAAAAACTTTTTAAGAATACAAAATTTCAATAGTGCGCGTGGGTGATGAGTCATCGGCCGCTCGTGTCCGGTCTCTGAACATTTGAACTAAAACATACAGCTTATATTGTGATTTTCGTAACTTTAACTGTGTGTTTAGGAGATATGATTCAGAATGTAACCAGAAAAGATCAATAGGTATTAATTACTTACGTTTATATTTTAGTCCACAATTAATTTTCATAGTAGGTAAATCTGTTTAATTATAGGTTGTCTATAGGTGACACTAGTGTTTTTGGCAAAAATCAACTGCGCTTCTGTACTTAACATTATTGATATTTTATTATCTTCTTAAATAATATTGGAGATGCGCAACATTCAGAAGTGAAAGTAATTATTTTAGTTGTTAAACGTACCTAAATATATTTTACCGAACTGAAGTAAGTTTGCCAAAATAAGGTTTTGATTTTCCATATTATCCAAAGATGACATATCAACTATTATATTCTTTTAATAGACTTACCTAATATTTCACTATTAATGACAACATAAAGAATTTTTGGTATAAACCACCGAAAAAGAAGCTATCTACCTGACGAAATGGTTGAACATGCAGAACACATAATTTAAGCCTATTGTGCCATATTTTTATATGGTCTACCAAATCTAGTACCTTCAAGAGATATCTAAAACGTAGAATATTAACTTTCTGTGATAGAAACACCACCGATGTAATATCCTTGGAGAATATACATATAGCCCAGTCAAACTATACCAAAAAATCTCGCATGGTTCAATTAATTAGGGTACCTTTGATATTTTGATATGGTGTATGGATTGGTACACTGTTTCAAAGTCCCAAGTTTTCTTATTTTCCCCACTACCGCAGACGCCGCCATCTTGAAGAAACCGCTAAATTTTTTAGCCTCTTTTTACAAAATATCTCCTAAAGTATTAGTTTGAGCAAAAAAGCCGTTTACGTTCTTATTAAACTAGAGAAAATTTTCTACAATTTAATACAAAAACGGAATATTTAGCTTCATTACTTCCCGAGATAGACCTCTTTGAAATTAGAGAATTTTTTTTTAAAAATGTCAAAATAAAGATTTATAATCGGTTTTTGCTCGATAGTAAGTAACTGGTGTATTCTCCGCTAAAGTCTGACATAGCATTTATAGTAGAGGTAGGTAGCTAAAGTTTAAGACCAAACTGATTCTTCTAGCTCGTTTAGACTATGATACTCTCTTTTGAATATTTTTGTAGTCTTTTAGGAAGACACGTTACGCAATAACTTAATACTGACAAAATTAATGTATCTATTTATTAAAAACAAAAAAAAGTTCATTTATTGCTAAGTTTGTATATCTCATATATTCAATAGGTCTGTGAATTATATATCAATAAATTTGTAAGTAAATAAATAATTGATAAATAATTATAAATAAATTATATACTACATAAGTTTCATCAACAAAAGTGTCAGATATACCACAACTTTACATTATAAGAACCAAATGGTGATATTTTGTTATATAAGACAAAATGTGTCTGGACGACAAGCCACATTTGGAGCTTCGGAACTTTAGCTATTTACCTCTACTATAAATGCAGTGTCAAACTTTAGCGTAGGATTCACTATATACTTACTATCGAGCAAAAACCAACTAAAAATCTTTGATTTTTACATTTTTAAGAAAAAATCTGTAAATTCAAAGAGGTCTATCTTGGGAAGTATTGGAATACTTTGGAAGATATTTTGTAAAAACTGGTATAGTGCAAAAATTTAGCGGTTTTTTCAGATGGCGGCTCATAAGCCAAAAAGTTTTCAAAAAAGCTTGTTATATTTATCGTGTATAGGTATTATATTTAATCCTTTCTACCAATTTATAACCCTTTTATTCAACACACATGATATATACATAGTGACATTACATCAACAGAAATATGTGGTTGAAATCTTAAGGCATGGTTCAGATGGCTGGAGAAGTTCTCCAGCCCCTGTTCTTCCACCAAAACCTTAAAATCACAAAAGCCGAAAAAGAAAACAATACTAATTATCAATCGGAATCATAGCAAATTAGACGTATAAATATTATTAGTAGGAAAAATATAGATTTTGTTATGCTCTGCAACAGTAAATCTTGCAGCTTCTTTGTTTGTGTGTACGTGTATAATATAAAAATTACTTTCGTAAGTTATTGATGTAATTTAAGCTATTGTACATTTACATATTTCAAATAGACTCTTATTAATAAATACATAGGTACATATTTTTTAATTATTTAATCATACACTATGAATAAATGAATTAGTATTTATTTAGAGTAATGTACACAATGATAATTTGCGTTAAGCACCGGTAAATCTCAAAATTTATTGAATAAGTAAAAAATGTACCTATATATATTTATAGGTATCAAAATGCCTTTGTAGTCCCGTCGCAGAATTCAATAAATTTGTGCATCAAGAATTATTTAATTTTCTGAAGTAGACTAAATAAAATATACCTAGAGTTGGTATACCATCTTCTAGTTTATCCATGTTTATGTGATTGTTTGGATATTATATTCTGATAATAGTACGAGCAGAAGCATTGTTTAAGTCTTCGAGATTATCAAGATATAAGCTGTACCACTGCAGATTTTACTTATTTCAGTACAATACAATACACATGTAATCGTAATTAGATAACATTATAAGAAGTTAATTATATCATATATTAAATCAAGAAAGGTTTTCCCTTTTCGTCCAGTTATCACAACACACATATTTCAAATAATGTCAAACTGTCAAAAATTGCTATAAATATACATCGCTCGAAAGTAAACAATGTGTAAGATTATTATACCTATAGCAAATTTATTATCGTTTTTGTTTTTTATAGGTATATATTTTATATTACATTCCGCAAAGTGTTAAACTGTTGAATATATAATAATAATAATATATAACTGTTTTTATTATTAGACGAAGTATTGTGAGCAATTGTACTTTTGCGTAAACAAAAGTACCTATCCTGACATTTTTAATTAATAATAGGTACATATATACGCACAATTTCCAGTGCCCCCTAATGCCCAGAAGCTACACTAATATTCAAGTTCCTGGCGTGATAATTCTGCATCTTAACGGTTTTTCTCCACACTATAGTTGAATTGTAACCCTAATTTCATATAATGTCCACGCATTTTTATTTTGGATACCATTTACAAACGAAGATATTATTTTCGTTGCAGTATTTTTTGTTACAATGCAAACTAATTTTTTGAGGTCAAGGGGGGTGCAAGAATGCTATACTTTATTTGAAAATTACAGATAAAAAATATTTATTTTTACCTCTAAAAGGGGTATTTTATTCACAGTATATAGTGTAAAAACAGCCCAATTAGACATTTAAAAACCCCCTACGACCTCGAATCAAGTTTCCTTAACATAACTGTGTACTTTTTATAACAATTAAATTAATAGTTTCCATTTCTTATCAAAAAAATGTGGGCATGTTTTCAACGTGAATATTGTCCGGTGCAGCGTACCGAGACGCCAGCCTTAAACATAAATCGTTTGTCGCTTTCATAAAATGTGATAAGTCATTATATCTTTATTTTTCAAATTCAAAATTTTTGCGGATGGCAATAAATTTTGTATGCACCGCGTAAAGTGCCTTTATTGAACTCGCCTGTTACTCGCCTCGCTCGCTTGTCTCATAATCTGACTCGTTCGATAAGCGATCACTTTACTGACTTGATGCATAAATAAAACGTTTAACTCACTACAAAAAAGATTGGCAGGAGTTAGGAAGAAATGGTTGTTATCATTGTATGCAGAGTTGTTAAAAGTATTGCACCTGCTTTTTAAGAAAAATAAACATTGTTTATTCTAAAATTATATTCCCATACTCATATGTATATATGGAAACAAGTATAACCAAATAAAATAACAGGTAGGTATACTAAAGAATATATTACAGATAATAATGTTGAAAGAAAATTTGAAATCGACTGAATATTTGTTAAATGTAGTATTGTTTAAACAAATGCGTCCAACATTAATTGATTTGCGATGTTTGAATTTACAGTTCACTGATTCTGAACAGGTGTCGGCGCTATACTTACCTATGTAAAAAGTAAAATACCCAGAAAAAGACCCACGAATATGAAAGCCGTGTGGCTATCTATAGTTGAGTCGCTCTCGCAACCGAACAGCGCCACTAAATTAAAATGGCGTCAAATTTGAGAGTAGGGTACTTACGCCGATTGTGGGACCACATCCCCCCACTCCTACTACCCCCCTCCCCCCTCCCCGCAAGATAGGTAGAACCCTCTACCAACCCAACTGATATGGTGCCCCCTCGCAGTCGCCAACCCAACTGATGTGGCGCCCCCTCGCGGTCGCCAACCCAACTAAAAATTGCAGATTTCATCATTACCAACCCAACTAAAAATTGCGGATTTCATCATTACCAACCCAACTAAAAATTGCAGATTTCATCATTACCAACCCAACTAAAATTGCAGATTTCATCATTACCAACCCAACTAAAAATTGCAGATTTCATCATTACCAACCCAACTAAAAATTGCGGATTTCATCATTACCAACCCAACTAAAAATTGCAGATTTCATCATTACCAACCCAACTGATGTGGCGCCCCCTCGCGGCCTCCAACCCAACTAAAAATTGCAGATTTCATCATTACCAACCCAACTAAAAATTGCAGATTTCATCATTACCAACCCAACTGATGTGGCGCTCTCTGACGGCCACTAACCAAACTAAGAAATGGCAGATTTCATCATTACCAACCCAAATACCATGACGCCCTCTCACAGCCACTAACCAAGAAATGGCATCTCTCATGATTACCATAATGCAGCATCCTCTCACGGTCACTAGCCAAACTAAGGTGACGTCAGACAAATGGCGGACCATCAAGATGGTCTTTGTTTCTAGAGAATTCCTGAATAAATTACCAGGCTTGCTATCGCGCTTCTCAATGTACTTCAAACAGGTCTAAACATGTTTCCAGCGGAAACCGCAACGGCTGTCTGCTCCTGTGATAGCCGCATGCTTGAAATGTATATCTTATAAAATAAAATAAAACAAACAATATATTTTTTAAGAAAAACAATTTATTTATTATTATTTATAAATTAACAATATTATTTTAAATTAACAATATCTCCAAGACCAGCTGCTGTTTATATACATTGTAAAGTTGCGCTATTTACTCGTCATGTTTTCTGCCTGTAAATAGAAAACGCATCCAATTAGTTTTTTTGCGCTTCTCCAGAGGCTTTTCATAGACACATAATTCCCCAGTTTCTACCCAATAATATTTGTGTATTCGCATAGTCATGCAATTCATACAAAAACTAGGACTGTGTATAGTATTTCGTCTGAGAGTAAAATCCCAAAGAGTTGTTTTATTAATTTCTCGGTAACGTAAACATACAGTACATTGTTTTCGTCTAGATAAATAATATTCTCCGGTTGAATGGGTACATCCATACCGCCAGGAATGTCGTAATTGCTCACTAGTTACGCTGGGAGACATCCGAAAATATAAACCTTGTGACGTCACTGGAACACGAGACACATGTACCAACTGGAATACTGGAACGTGTTCCATTATTTCAAAACCTATATACTCATGTTCCGTTCCATCCCCTCCACTGTTCGTACTTTATTCACTTCAATGAAGTGGAACAGAACACCACATAATAGTTTTGATTTCTAGGTTCGTGTTCCATCCCCTCAATTTTTAATATGATCGATAAAAATATAAACTGTACATCTAAGATCGGCATACCATTTCAAAATTATAAAATAAATATACAGTATGCTACTGGACGAGATAGCAACCAAGTATGAATATACAGGACGTTTCAAAGGTAGGGATTTTTAGAAAAGCAAGATGGCGAATCCAAGATAGCTACCAAAAATCTAATAAACTAAGGTGACGTCAGGCGAAATGGCCGACTATCAAGATGGTCGATAAAAATATAAACCGTACATCTAAGATCGGCATACCATTTCAAAATTATAAAATAAATATACAGTATGCTACTGGACGAGATAGCAACCAAGTATGAATATACAGGACGTTTCAAAGGTAGGGATTTTTAGAAAAGCAAGATGGCGAATCCAAGATAGCTACCAAAAATCTAATAAACTAAGGTGACGTCAGGCGAAATGGCTGACTATCAATATGATCGATCAAAATATAAACTCAACTTCTATAAAATACCCAACTCCGTATCACGCATCACAACAACAACCCAACATAGTTTCAAAACGCCACAACACCAGATCAACTTAGGAAGATACATCTAGCTCAAACCCAACATACTTTCAAACACCACCACCGAGGATTTATATTTGACATCAGCATACCATCTCAAAATCATAAAATAAATATACAGTATGATACTGGATAACATAGCAACCAAGTATGAATATACAGGACGTTTCAAAGTAGGGATTTTTAGAAAAGCAAGATGGCCGCCAAAAATCTAATAAACTTCGGTGGCATCAGGCATCAATCCATTAAAACCACTATCAAATCATTCTCTTTAAAAGCCATCATTCCAAAACAATACATTCAAATCATACATTCAGCGATAGATGCATAAATGAAATGTATTTATGCAGCCTAACAGTTCAAAAAGCTCGATATCGAGCTTACCAGCATATTTCTAACAGATCTAAACATGTTTTCTAATGGAAACCACAACGTTTGATCGCTATCAACACCTCTATGATAGTAGCCTTATTTAATATATCTATATCATAAAATAAAAAGGAACAACATATTTTAAGAAAAAACAATTTATTAAAAAATAATAACCACATTTTGTAGGCGAATTATAGCATATCAATCATAGGGAAAAACATTAAACGAAATACAACGATAAACAATTATGACATATAAATCCATAGGTAAAGTTATATAGGTAATAAACATCATTCTCTCCATAGAAGACCTAGATATTTAATACCACATACATAAATACATAGACACTCTAATCCTCATATGAATAAATTGATAGACTTATAATAATTATTTTCATCCATAAGTATACATACATACTTTTATATATATCACTACAAGAAATAAGTCGACACCGCTGTGATAGTCACCTTATTTAATATATCTATATTATAAAATAAAAAGGAACAACATATTTTTAAGAAAACAATTTATTAAAAATAAAACAACTACACACATAAAACAAACCTCAACCATACTTTCAATTTCACAAATATCAAAATTTAAACAAAACAATCAAATGCAAAGGCAAGGAATGTTCTCGAGATGATCCATATAGTGCAATATAATTAATGTTATATTTGAGATTTCTTTTTTTCTTTCTTTTGAACTGAATGTAATGCATTTAGAATTTAAGGCACTTTTGTAGCTCTTATAATTTTATAATTTTAATTATATTTTATTTTTGTGTTTTTGGTGATATTGAGTGTTTCTGTTATACATTTGTGCATATCTTCATGGAGCAGACGTAATTAAATAAATTTCCTTTTTCTGGTTCTGCATATTGTAATGTTTAGTCTGTCAATTGCTGCTTAATAAATATGTCCATGTTTGAGTGGACACGGAGCGATTTTGCATTGTAGTATTGCTATAGTTTGTTAATTGCCTTTAATTTTTCTGTTTGTTATTATATTATTATAGTTACTTACACAAATATCCTTGGATTTGTTGGACTAGCAAATGGCTGTGGAGCCTTTTAAGGTACTACATTTGAATATTAGATCACTGCTGCCGAAATTAGAAAGATTAAAAACTATTTTATATGACTATAATTGCGACATTTGTTGTTTATGCGAGACATGGCTTTCAGACAGTGCTTCTGATGCACGTTTATATATACAGGGTTATTCCCTAATTAGAAAAGATAGAGACTCGCGAGCGGGGGGTGTGGCGATATATTGTAGAAATCAGTTCCGATATAAAATACTGCAATCCGGTGGTGGTATTGAACAATTATGGATATCTATTGTATTAAATGCGCAAACTTATAGTTTTGGTGTTGCTTATAGACCATTTCATTGCAATTATAACTTTTTTATTAGTGAATTAGAAACTAGTTTATCTGCATTTATTCCAGAATGTGAGTATATTGTATTAACAGGCGATTTTAATATTGATCTCAACAATATCGGTAGTTTAGCAAGTACGACACTCATAGATACGATGTTATCGATGGATATGGTTCAAGTTATACAATCACCTACTAGAATTACGTGCAATACTTCTACTTTAATTGATTTAGTTTTCATATCTAATAGGGACTCACTACTAAATGCCCTAGTTGAGCCAGTTCATAATCTCTCCGATCACGAGCTGTTGGTCTGCACCTTTAAAATTCAGTTTAGGAAAACCAATGTTGCTTGGCGTACATATAGAAGTCAGAAATATTTCCGTATGGATATATTTCAAGAAAATTTATATAATACACCGTTCCATTTAATTTTTGATATGGACGGCGTTGATGAGAAAACTGATTTTTTTACTAACAATCTCAAATCTCTATTTGACACCCATATGCCTTTAGTGATTTCTCGGTTTACCAGACCTCCAGCGCCTTGGATGACCGATACGATAAAACTTATGCAAAAATTGCGTGACAATGCCTATAGGAGATTTCAAAAAAGTAAATCTGTACCACATTGGAATTATTATAAATCACTGCGTAATACTACAACCGAGGCAATACGTCGGGAGAAACGTGCATACGCTGCATATAAACTTGGGAGAGCAAGCGGCAGCAAAGAATTTTGGAAATTGCTGCGAGGTATGGGAGTAGTTGTTTCTAGGGGAATTAGCCTACCATCACATATAAAAAACGCTGGTGAAATAAATGATTTTTTTGTTAACTCTGTTCCAAATTTGCATCAGGATGGTGCTGTTTTTAATGATTACATGTCAACGCGTTTACTTGATGTTGATTTCCAATTTCAAACAGTGGATGAACAGACCATTTATGAATTAATTTTTTCTATAAAAACTAATGCTGCCGGTATAGATGGACTTAATATAAAATTTATTCAATTATGTACACCTCATATTGTCTCTTATCTTACGCATATAATTAATGAATGTATAACTACCGGATGCTTTCCAAGATGTTGGAAGCTTTCATTGATTACACCGTTGCCGAAGAGAGCTGATGTTCGTGAGTATAGTGATCTTAGACCAATAAGTGTGCTTCCCGTTTTGTCGAAGGTTATTGAAAGGGTTATTGAGCAACAATTACGAAATTACGTGTCAGAAAATAACATTTTACCTGTAACACAATCGGGGTTTAGGAAGGGATACAGTTGTACTACTGCTTTAACAAAAATTGTTGATGATATAGTTATGGAAAGTGACAGGGGGAGGTGTACGTTGTTGTGTTTGTTGGATTTTTCAAGAGCCTTCGACACAATAAACCATGATTTGATGGCTTCAATTCTTCATCACCTTGGTCTGGGATCAACTGCTGTAAAATTAATATATAACTACCTTACCGGCAGAAAGCAATGCGTTACTATTGATAACAATATCTCCGAATATAAAGCGGTTGATTCTGGTGTTCCTCAAGGGTCTATTTTAGGTCCATTATTGTACACAATATATACTTTTAATTTTATTAACTATGTGCGTTACTCACACTGTCATTTCTATGCTGACGATACTCAGCTGTATTGCTCCTTTGACAAAGGAAATTTTGAAGATGCGTGCTATAAAATGAATTTAGATATTGAAAGTCTAGTTAGAGAGTCAAAAAGACATTCACTACGCTTGAATTCTGCCAAAACAGAATTGATTTTGTTCGGTCCAAAAAGAATTAGGTCTGATCCTAATTATCGTTCTAAGGTAAAAATAATTGTTGATGGTACAGCTATTGCTTTAAAACCCTGTGTAAAAAATTTAGGTGTTATTCTAGATGAGAATTTGAATTTCTGTGACCATATAAATCAGTGTACCAAACGTAGTTATGCAGCCTTGAGGGTGATATATGCTAGTAGGATGTTTATTACAAGACATGTAAAGAAAGTATTGTGTGAATCTTTAGTTTTATCGCATATGAATTATTGTGACTCTTTATATCATGCATCACTTGATTCTCGAAACGTTCGTAAAATACAAAAAGTTCAGAACTCTTGTTTGAGATTGATATTTAATGTTAGACGAAGATCTCATATATCACATAAACTATTGGAAGTAGGATGGTTGAATATGTTCAGCCGTAGACGCCTACATGCTGCTAGCTTATATCATTCCATTATTTTAACTCAAAAGCCTCCGTATTTGTATAGAAATATTACCTTCAGATCGGACGTACATAATATAAATATACGCTTTAAAGGAACTTTAACTCCGCCTGAGCGTAATACTCAGTATGCTAAAAGATGCTATTCCTACCAGGTGGCGTATATTTATAATGCTATTCCACGGGATATAAAAGAAACTTGGTCCGTAAAATTGTTTAAACTTAAGCTTTATCGGTATCTCTTTCGTGGGCAGCGGTGATCCGGTGTTTGTGGATTTGCTAGTCTTGCAGATGTGTACTAATCACAATCTATCTTTAGGTTAGTTATCTTTAAGTTAGTTTAATTAGGGTTGAGTGGAAGAGCAGTAACTACGTTAAGTAGCGAGCTGAACTTCGCCTTATTTTCTTTTTCTTGTTATTTAAATAATATAAAATTATACGAATAATGTAGGTTCATGCCAGGGGAAAATAAAAGGCTATTATTATTATTATTATTATTATTATAACAATGCAGTAAAACGATAGAGCTGAGATACATGGTCTATCAAAATTTTTATTACCCACTCTTTCAGCAATCAAAACTTTTTGACAAAACACTATACATATGAAAAATAGACATAGCATTAAATATTTCCATTTTAGAGATACCCGAGTTTAATCCCAATTTTAAATAACATAAATTCTTAAATTGATTTAGTTAACTTTCTTATAATATTTAAAAAAGGTTGAAAAAGAAAACATACTAAGTCCCACAACAGATAAAATATGTACTATCTTTTTACACTTCATGTTTAGTACTGTCATTAGAAGAAATATGCCTGAGGTACAGCTTTTAATATGAAATTTAGGGGTTTTTTACACAAAAACATAGTTTATGCCTAATAAAACTAATTTTGAAACACAATGTGCACATAGTATTAAAAAAGAGAATAAAAACATTAAACAAGGTACGCTTCACACGAAACATTATTATAAATTACATTTTAAAAACATGGAATTCTATTTTATTTGGATGACATTGTATTTACAAATAGTTTTTATATCATTACAAGAAATATGCTTTTCATTAAATATTAACCACTGAACAACAGCAGTATACACAAAAAAACTAATATAAAGACAGTATTAACGTTCTAACCAAAAGATTTGCAAAATAATAAATATATACTTGTTCATCGCTTAAAAACAATTGAAAAATTGATGTCTGCCAAGCTGTTTATCAATATTTAAGAGTTAAAAATTATCATCATTTTTACATTTACAGATACCCCATGTTTAATATCAATTTGAATTAACATAAATTCATAAAAGGAGTCCATCTTTTTACACATCATGCGTTTTTGTACAACAGCGAATGTATTACATTTTAAAGCACTTTATAATTTGAGAAAAATAGCAAAACCTATCACGAAACATTATTATAAATTCTATTTTATTTGGATGACATTGTATTTACAAATAGTTTTTATATCATTACAAGAAATATGCTTTTCATTAAATATTAACCACTGAACAACAGCAGTATACACAAAAAAACTAATATAAAGACAGTATTAACGTTCTAACCAAAAGATTTGCAAAATAATAAATATATACTTGTTCATCGCTTAAAAACAATTGAAAAATTGATGTTTGCCAAGCTATTTATCAATATTTAAGAGTTAAAAATTATCATCATTTTTACATTTACAGATACCCCATGTTTAATATCAATTTGAATTAACATAAATTCATAAAATGAGTCCATCTTTTCACACATCATGCGTTTTTGTACAACAGCGAATGTATTACATTTTAAAGCACTTTATAATTTGAGAAAAATAGCAAAACCTATCACGAAACATTATTATAAATTCTATTTTATTTGGATGACATTGTATTTACAAATAGTTTTTATATCATTACAAGAAATATACTTTTCATTAAATATTAACCACTGAACAACAGTAGTATAATAAATACTCGCTTTCAATTATTTAATATTGAAATTACATAAAATTCAATGCAATACACTTAAAACATTTGAAAAATCATGTTTGGTAAGCCCAATATATATCAATATTTAAGACAAAAATTATTATTAATTTTCCATCTACAGATACCCCATGTTTAATATCAATTTGAATTAACATAATTTCATAAAATGAGTCTATCTTTAAATTTAGGGGTTTTTACACAAAAACATAGTTTACGCCTAATAAAACTAATTTTGAAACACAATGTACACATAGTATTAAAAAAAAGATGATAAAAACATTAAACAAGGTGCGCTTCACACGAAACATTATTATAAATTACATTTTAAAAACATGGAATTCTATTTTATTTGGATTTAAGGCAAAAAATTATTATTAATTTCCCCATTTACAACAGATTTCCTTGTTTAATCTCAATTTTTAAATAACAAATTCTTAAATTGATTTAGTTAACTTTCTTATAATATTTAAAAAGGGTGAGAAAGAAAACATACTAAGTCTCACAACAGATAAAATATATACTATCTTTTTACAGTTCATGTTTTTTGTACTATCATTAGAAGAAATATGCTTGACGAGCGGCTTTTAATATGAAATTTAGAGGTTTTTACACAAAAACATATCAAAAACATGCATTCAAGTCAATGAAATTACATAAAAATCTAAGAAATAGTAGCACTTAAAACGTTTGAAAAATCATGTTTGGTAAGCCTACTATTTAAGACAAAAATTATTAGTTATTTCCATTTACAACAGATAGCCCACTATTTATCAATATTTAAGGCAAAAAATTATTATTAATTCCCTCATTTACAACAGATTTCCTTGCTTAATCTCAATTTTTAAATAACATAAATTCTTAAATTGATTTAGTTAACTTTCTTATAATATTAAAAAAGGGTAAGAAAAAAAACATGGTAAGTCTCACAACAGATAAATATTAAAACTAAAATAAATATATACTATTTCAAAATGTTTCTACCTTTTATAGCTGTGTTTTGTTATACACAATCCAAACCATTTTGCATGTAAATATCAGTAGCCATTCCGACATGCTTCAGAACTAACCCCATCAGGTTAACTGAAAGAAGAAACACAATCCTATCAAGAATTTTATCTTATATGGTATATGTTTGAATATCTTTTTCGACCACAATTATAGGAATACAATTAGTTTCACATACCTAATGCGGGTGACAGATTGGGCAAAGTATCGGGGGGATCACCAAACTAATCCTTTCAGAACATCGCTCGCATCTGATTATTTCATATTCTTAAAAAAAATATATACCGAATAATTTTTACATCTCTTTTTTTCATAAAACTCACCTATCATGAGTAAATTAAGCACAAAATGGCTCAGCACCCTGTGTCGATATATTTCCCGCAGAGGTGCAGAATAATAGCACATCGTGCATAATATATCATCACCCCCTTCATGCACTCGCACGAAGCCAGCAGCAATCACGCACATATTATTAATAGGCATCAATTGATGACGTCCATATCCGTCATCTCGGTACACATCAACCACAATGTCACCCGAACCACGAGATTCATAACCATTGTCTGTATCAACAGACGGCAAAGTTAATGTTGAAACTGAATTTTGATCATCCATCACCTTAAACAAAAATTAATCAATATTAAATTCTACACCCCCAACCATCTTTAAACATCAACAAAAATTATTTGATATTAAAATACCACTCACAAAAATAAACAAACTAAATAAACACAATTAATAGCCAACAATAAAAGATGCAGGGGAAAAACAAAATCTACTTCGAGGCACACTATCAAAACTAATATAAAATGATCTACTACACATCTATATATAACCAACCCCCACTAATGACCTTAAACGAAAAAAATTCTCACTGGAAATGGATAAAGAAAACACAGGATTACCTAAAACAATCTTCTCCACATCTTCAAATGATTTTTTTTTATTATCATCATAAAAATCCAAACAATTGCCAACCCAATTAAAACTAGGACCCTTTAACGATAGACGATTAGCATTAAATTAAAAAAATATAACCAAGTATCATAACTTTCAATACCATAAAAGCAAATTACCGACATCCGTTCCAGACAAAAAGCCCTAAAACTCGGCATTGGTCAAATAACTGATTACACCCCGTACCGTAAGAATTATTTACATAATGAACCCTTAGGGAAGAATGCGATATATATACATATTTAGTAGATAAATTAAGAACAAATTTAGTTTCACCAATTATAGGAACCCCTACATATCACTCGGCAAATGAACAAAAAAGATTGATTTAACCAATTCCAACGTTCTAACAAAGAAACGCACTTTATGTATCTGGAGATGTCTTCAACATAATTGAAATTCCACTTAGTCCGAGCAGATCACAACCCCATCATACCGACAAAGGAATGAATAATTCGAACAGATACCTATAAACCTGTCACAATCAACAAATCCATTAGAAAACAACACAACCTCCCAGCAGCTGTAAATTAAATGCTAATGATGCAAAAATACCTAAAAATATTTCGTAAAACAAGAGTATTTTAGTTAAATATACAATAAATATTATTCAGTATTGGAATACACAATGAATAACACAAATTTGAGTAGAGAAAGATAAATATTTCTAATTACACATGTGTGAATTTGAATTTACATCACCTGCCCGAATAGAGTGTCTTATATATGGATAGTAAAGTCGTCGCGTCCATACAAATGCATTTCTCACATACGTATGTATATAGTCACCGCGCTTATGTGCGAACTACTACGGCGGATACAGCCCTTCGCATACAACGTAGGGTAGACAGGTAGTCATTTGCTGACCGTCATTATTTTTAGACCCATCGCTTCGTATATATAATGCCTCATTATTAGAGGTTCCTAATAGATGAATTTTATTCATAAATATGGGGATGTTTAAAATGAAAAATAGGAAGTATACATATTCTCTTTATTTATTAATGTATACAAGATATATTTATTTATAACATTTTTATATATTTATTTTAGCAATATTTATCACCAACGCATACTCTCTAAATCGGATTTTGATTTTTTCAATTTCGGATATAAACCTCATAATTCTAATGTTCAACAAGTCATTCTTCTGTCTAAGAACCCTCAGCCTGCTATAGGAAATTGCCGCAAATGCCAACAAATTGACGAATAGCCTCATATCTTTTTATTTATACGTACATATATTGTGAATTATTACACTAATTATAAAACAAAATTAATTATAGATAGACAAACATTATACAGGTATATTGCAAACATGTAATGCTAAGATAATCAGAGTGATATATACATACATGTAAAGAAATTTATAATTTATTCAATCTCTTATTAAAAGAGTTATTAATATTTTTCAAATGAATACCTGACAGCGGTGGAAAACTGTTGAAATTTGGATAGATTAATAGTTACATATGCGAGCTTCAGAATAGCTTCTGAACATGTTGGGCTGTAATTTGGTATACAATAAAAGGCAGCGGGGAACTGAACCGCCTCCCAAAAAAAGGTATTTAATATTAAAATCGTCGATTCCCCATCACAGAAAAATAGTGTATCATACAAGGGAAAAAAGTATTAGATTTTAGCTCGAGGTAAGATAAATTACCGAGAGCTAAAATCTAATTTTTTCCATTGTATAATACACTATTTTTCTGTGATGGGAAAACGACGATTTAATATTAAATACCTTTTTTTGGGGGGCGGTTCAGTTCCCCGCTGCCTTTTATTGTATACCAAATTACAACCCAACATGTTCAGAAGCTATTCTGAAGCTCGCATATGTAACTATTAATCTATCCAAATTTCAACAGTTTTCCACCACTGTCAGGTATTCATTTGAAAAATATTAATAACTCTTTTAATAAGAGATTGAATAAATTATAAATTTCTTTACATGTATGTATATATCACTCTGATTATCTTAGCATTACATGTTTGCAATATACCTGTATAATGTTTGTCTATCTATAATTAATTTTGTTTTATAATTAGTGTAATAATTCACAATATATGTACGTATAAATAAAAAGATATGAGGCTATTCGTCAATTTGTTGGCATTTGCAGCAATTTCCTAAAGCAGGCGGAGGGTTCTTAGACAGAAGAATGACTTGTTGAACATTAGAATTATGAGGTTTATATCCGAAATTGAAAAAATCAAAATCCGATTTAGAGAGTATGCGTTGGTGATAAATATTGCTAAAATAAATATATAAAAATGTTATAAATAAATATATCTTGTATACATTAATAAATAAAGAGAATATGTATACTTCCTATTTTTCATTTTAAACATCCCCATATTTATGAATAAAATTCATCTATTAGGAACCTCTAATAATGATGCATTATATATACGAAGCGATGGGACTAAAAATAATGACGGTCAGCAAATGACTACCTGTCTACCCTACGTATTGCTATGATATTAGTACAATTGTTATAGGGTTGCCACGATCTAGCTCATAAAACAAAATTCTCTCTCTCTCAGGTTCCCTCGGCGAAACTGTACAATGTTCACGTCAGGAATCGTGATCTTAGGAAACAGTATAAAAAAACCACAAATTACTTGAAGACAAAAAAAAAAGAAATAAATAAATAATTATCTTTTCTAAAATCTTTAATAAAAGTGAAAACAGATCAGATATAATTTATTTATTATAAAAAAACAAAAAAAAAAAAAACTTTCATTAATAAATTCTCAAGAAAAAATCCTACCCACTACTTGACCAGATAGGATAAAAAAAACTTGTACTGACAAACGCGACAAAAATGTACCTAATTAAATACTTAAAATAAATAAATTAAATACCTATAATTAAAATACATCAAATTGTAGCAAACTGATACAATAAAGAAAATTATCTACTTTAATAGCTTCTCAAATAAATATAAAATATTCTCAAACACGTGCAGGAAACAAAATGAAGGCTACGAGTCTACTTTTTCAATATTAAAATTTTCTCTTATTATTATTATAAAGAATGCATTCTCTTTTCTTAAAAGTAAATACTTAACTTATAAAACTGCAATAAAACTAATTCACTAACTTGATTAAATCTTGGCTCCGTAAAATAATGAAACTATAACAAATTTTATTCAAACATCAATATCTTTAATTGAACTACACAAAACGGGAGACCAAAATTTAATAATCAATATTCACAGAGCAGGACAAGTCAAAGTCCATACATCCCTACTACCACGTCTAAAACTTCGCACATGTATAGGTACTATATTAATATCAAGTTGAGCGTAAATAATCTTTGAGGCATATTCTCTTTTAAATTCAAATAACAAAATAAATATTAATATACACAGATTACCAAAATACAGTGTGTACCAAAACATTTGCTCCACAGAAAAATAAATTTGAAGTAAATCAATTTTATTAATTTTACTTATCCATGATATAAAAACCATAGCATATCTCCAAAATAACAATTTATTAAATCTGTGCAAAGCAAAGATTTCAGAAATTTTTATTTTCCGCACACAACATCTTACTATCTCTAATGTTTTCTCCAAATACAATATAATATAAAAATTAAAACCCTTCTCCGCACACAGAATATAATTTTATAGTACCTCACAATCTTCTTAAGGATTGTTCAAATATGGATGAAGCATACTAATGTGATATCGTCCCTTCTTAATGCGTCCATCCATTGAATAGAGCTCATATGTGACATTATTAAATATTCTTGTTACAATATACGGACCACAATAAGGAAGATCCAATTTAGCACACTTTTGTTGATTTCTTCTGGCAACCCTATATCTTCTAACAATAACTGTATCTCCAATATTAAACCTAGTTCTTTCTTTGATTTTTTCATTTTCTCGGCGCACATACATCTCCCCTTGCCTTTGTAGTCTTCCTCGAACCAAATTATTTCTCTCCTCTAGATTATGAACAACTTCTCCATGCAAATCCCAGGGCCGACTAGGAGTCATTCCATTCATCAAAGTCGCTGGACACTCTTCAGTAAGGGTATTGGGCGAATTGTTCATGGAATTTTCTATCTGTTGGACATACTGGACCCAGCCTACATGGTGTTCATGGGTTTTCATCCTCAAAAATTTGATTACCTCTTGAATATACCGCTCACATGGATTGGCACATGGATGGCGTATCGAAGAAAAACATACATTAATATTTTGTTCATTCAAAGCATTTATAAATCTATCATTAGTAAAATAACTAGCATTATCTGCTAAAATTCGTCTCATTTTTCCTTGATTTTGTACGAAATTATTAATACATAAAAGTGCAATCTCAGAATTGTATTTTGTAGTGGGAAACAGCCTAACAAATTTAGTAAAAATATCCACCATAACAAATATATTTCTATACCCATAATCTCCTGGTATTAAATTTCCTAAGAAATCAATCGCTACTAAATCCAATTTATTATTCACTATTATACTTTTTATATCATGTTGCAATGTGCGATTTTTATGCTTTCCAAAATAACATTCATTACAATTCCTTACCACCCTTTTCGCAATACTTCTATCCTTAACAGCATAAAAAGCTTCTCTAAAAGTTAACCAAACTTTCCTAGTCCCAATATGTCCCAGTTCATTATGAATAATAGACATTGCTTGACGAGCATACATTTCATTTACAACCACATTATACTGATCACGAATCTGTTTTTTAATAAGCCCATCATGAAAAATATAATCTTTATAATTCCCCACATTTCTCAATTCCTCTTTAATATGATCAAAACATTCATCCTGCTGGACCTGATGGATCTCAACATAGTCAAACATTCCCTCAGCTGCATATCTATTATAAGCATTTAACTCGACATGATTGAAGTTACTTTTTATATTGTACATTCTTGTTAAAGCATCAGCGGTAACATTTAGAACACCTCTGATATGTCTAATTTGAAATGAATATTCTGATAACAACAATGACCATCTATATATTCGATTATTTGAAAATCTAGTTGACAAAAGTGACGTCAACGCCGCATGATCTGATTCTACAATAAATTTTTTAGCCAACAAATAAAAACGTAATTTATTTACTGTATGCACTACAGCAAGTAACTCTTTTTCTCCCACAGTATATCTTAATTCATATTTTTTTAATAGCCTTGAAATGAAACAAATAGGCTCTTCATTTCCCTCATCATCTAACTGAATTAAAACTCCACTTATAGCAGATTCACTAGCATCAACTCTTAATAAAAATTCTTTAGAAAAATCAGGCAGTACTAATAACAAACTATTATAAAATTCATTCTTAACCTTTTCAAAAGCATCTATTCTTTCTTTAGACCAAATAAATTTTTCATTCTTTCTTAATAATTCATACAATGGTGCACATAATTTTGCCAAATACGGGACAAATCTTTTATAATAACCCACAATACCAAGAAAACCTCTCAACATTTTCACATTCTTAGGTCTAGGATAATTTTTTATAACCTCCAGCCTAGAATCATCCACACTGACATATTTTAAACTTAAATTATATCCAAGGAATTTAATTTCCTTTTTTAAAAACTCACATTTCTTAATATTAATTTTTAAACCATTATTTGCTAATACCTCTATAACCTTCCTTAAATGTTCCATGTGTTCTTCAATTGTCTTGCTAAATATTAATATATCATCTATATAATGGGATACAAACGATTCATAAGGTTCTAAAATTTGTTGCATTGCTCTAATTAAAGCAGCAGACGAGCTACTTAGTCCATATGGTACCACTTTAAATTGGTATACAGCTCCATCTACCATAAAACCACAATATCTTCTACTCTTTCTTTCTAAAGGCACCAACCAAAAAGAACTTTTTAGATCCAACTTAGTATAAATCATAGCGTCGTTGCACTTAGATAATAACGTTTCCACAGTTACAGGAGTCTCAAATTGCATCTTGGTACGCTCATTCAACCTTCTGGCGTCCAAGCATAAGCGAATATCTCCACACTTCTTTTGAACCACCACCAGCGGATTGACATACCTCGTGACACCTCTCTCAATAACACCATCTCGCAACATCTTTCTTACTTCTTCTCTCACCTTCTCTTGCATATTTTTGGGAATTGGATAATTTTTAATTTTAAATGGTCTCGACTCATCTACTTCTAATGAATGTACATAATTTTTAGCAATACAGGGAAATTTATCTACTAAGGAAATATTCTTCTTTATCATATCTTTGACCTTTTCTTTATATTTTTCTTCAACATTAATTTCAAGTAAATCTACATCCTCAGGCACCTCGATACACATATTATTGGACTCTATTTCTTTAACCTCTTCAACCTCTTCATAATTTTCACCATTTACACTATTTATAACTTCTTTTACTTCATATACCATTTCCATACTATTTATAATCTTTTCATTTTCTTCATCTTCTTCATCCTGCTGAACCCAAGAAACTACTTGATTCTCCACCACCATACATTTTTTTTCAATGTCTATTACTGCCTTTATTTTCTCTAACAGGTCCATTCCAATAATACCATCTCTTTGTAAACCTTTGACTGACATAAATTCTCCCAAAAACTTATTATCTTCTACCATAAATTCAACTACATAAATTTTATTTACCATTGCAATTATCTTTTTCGTCGCAGACACAATTGTAATTTTTCTTGTAGGTATATATTTACCTGCATTCATACTTTCTAATTTTTTTATTATTTGATCATCCAAGATTGAAATTTCACTCCCCGTATCAACTACACAATTTACTTTCACTCCTCCCATAGTAACTTTTATATGTGGCAACATCTTATTATCTAAACTATCTGAATCATTATCCATCATTGCATTCATACTAATTATCTCTTTGGTTGGCCCATCTAAAAATCCTGACACTTTGCCTTTTCCTCTCTCTCTACATTCTCTCTACTATTTTTTTGTTCAGTACCATTATATGAAAAATTTTTATTTACTCTTTCATTCTGTATATAATTACTATTTCTATTTTCCTCTCTTAATTGACATGCTCTATCATTCTCTCTATTCCAATTTACATTTCTATTTTCTACCTGTGGTCTCACAAATCTATTTGTCATGTTATAATTGTGTGAATTTCTTTCTCTATCATTAAACTTTCTTTGTTCTCTATATCTTATACCATTTCTATCATATTTTAACATATTACAACTTTGAAATCTATTTCCATACTCAGCATCATCTAATCTCCTCAATAATTCTATAAATTGACTAATGGTCTTTATATTTTGTATGGCCACTGCCTGACTTACTTCAAAATCAAAATGACATGCTAATTGTGTAACCAAATCAATTTCTAGCATAGCAGGAGTTAAATATTTTAAAATTGAATATTTTTTTATTATATATGTCTCACGATTATCTGAACCTCCTTTCTTAAAATTACCAAATAATAAATCTTTTCTCACCCTCATTTGTGCCATCTGTCCCCAATACTGCTGTGTGAATCTCTTTTCAAAATCCTCGAACGTCATCACCTCGTCAGAAATCATGTCCCACCAGATAAGAGCATCGTCCTTCAAACAATTTCTCACCATCTGCAGCTTTCTACCATCTCCTGGAACATTCTCCAAACACGCCTTCAAATTCTTCAGAAAACCCATCGGATTTATTGATGTTGATCCATAAAACTTAGGCAAAGCATCATCTGCTACTGGCATCGGAATATATTTTATTATTTCACCATTTCTACGAATTTGTTCATTTTTTATTGCTGTTATCTTCTCTTCCACCTTTTCCATTTCCTTTCCATTTAATACATCTCTCTGTAGCACTTTTATGCATTTATCTTCAATAATATTCATTCTTTCTAACATTTCTTCTTTCATTACATCAACTTTAATTTTTAATTCTTCAATATCTTGTTTATTTTCTTCTATTTTCTTTATTTGACCATCCACCTGTCCAAACTTTGCCATAAATACTTCAAAATTTCTTTGCATCCTTTCTTCCATCTTGTCCATTCTTTCTCCCATTTCCAATATCATTTCCATCAACATTTTATTTTCTCCTTCTTCTTTTTTCTTTAAGATAGACTCCATACCCTGACTCTGCCTCCATTCCATTTTCTTTTCTCCCTCCATTTTGTTTAACACATCCATATTTTGTTGGGCGCCTTGTAAATTTCTACTTCCTTCCATTTTCAAACCACGTTGTTTCTGCCAAATTAATTGCTTTTCTGCCAGACGTTAGTTGCCGCCAAAATAATTGCTTTTCCTCCCCACGTTGGTTCAGCCAATTTAATTGCTTTTCCGCCCCACGTTGGTTCAGCCAATTTAATTGTGCTATGATATTAGTACAATTGTTATAGGGTTGCCACGATCTAGCTCATAAAACAAAATTCTCTCTCTCTCAGGTTCCCTCGGCGAAACTGTACAATGTTCACGTCAGGAATCGTGATCTTAGGAAACAGTATAAAAAAACCACAAATTACTTGAAGACAAAAAAAAAAGAAATAAATAAATAATTATCTTTTCTAAAATCTTTAATAAAAGTGAAAACAGATCAGATATAATTTATTTATTATAAAAAAACAAAAAAAAAAAAAACTTTCATTAATAAATTCTCAAGAAAAAATCCTACCCACTACTTGACCAGATAGGATAAAAAAAACTTGTACTGACAAACGCGACAAAAATGTACCTAATTAAATACTTAAAATAAATAAATTAAATACCTATAATTAAAATACATCAAATTGTAGCAAACTGATACAATAAAGAAAATTATCTACTTTAATAGCTTCTCAAATAAATATAAAATATTCTCAAACACGTGCAGGAAACAAAATGAAGGCTACGAGTCTACTTTTTCAATATTAAAATTTTCTCTTATTATTATTATAAAGAATGCATTCTCTTTTCTTAAAAGTAAATACTTAACTTATAAAACTGCAATAAAACTAATTCACTAACTTGATTAAATCTTGGCTCCGTAAAATAATGAAACTATAACAAATTTTATTCAAACATCAATATCTTTAATTGAACTACACAAAACGGGAGACCAAAATTTAATAATCAATATTCACAGAGCAGGACAAGTCAAAGTCCATACATCCCTACTACCACGTCTAAAACTTCGCACATGTATAGGTACTATATTAATATCAAGTTGAGCGTAAATAATCTTTGAGGCATATTCTCTTTTAAATTCAAATAACAAAATAAATATTAATATACACAGATTACCAAAATACAGTGTGTACCAAAACATTTGCTCCACAGAAAAATAAATTTGAAGTAAATCAATTTTATTAATTTTACTTATCCATGATATAAAAACCATAGCAGTATGTATGCGAAGGGCTGTATCCGCCGTAGTAGTTTGCACATAAGCGCGGTGACTATATACATACGTATGTGAGAAATGCATTTGTATGGACGCGACGACTTTACTATCCATATATAAGACACTCTATTCGGGCAGGTGATGTAAATTCAAATTCACACATGTGTAATTAGAAATATTTATCTTTCTCTACTCAAATTTGTGTTATTCATTGTGTATTCCAATACTGAATAATATTTATTGTATATTTAACTAAAATACTCTTGTTTTACGAAATATTTTTAGGTATTTTTGCATCATTAGCATTTAATTTACAGCTGCTGGGAGGTTGTGTCGTTTTCTAATGGGTTTGTTGATTGTGACAGGTTTATTGGTATTCATTCCTTTGTCGGTATGATGGGGTTGTGATCTGCTCGGACTAAGTGGAATTTCAATTATGTTGAAGACATCTCCAGATACATAAAGTGCGTTTCTTTGTTAGAACGTTGGAATTGGTTAAATCAATCTTTTTTGTTAATTTGCTGACTGATATGTGGGGGTTCCTATAATTGGTGAAACTAAATTTGTTCTTAATTTATCTACTAAATATGTATATATATCGCATTCTTCCCTAAGGGTTCATTATGTAAATAATTCTTACGGTACGGGGTGTAATCAGTTATTTGACCAATGCCGAGTTTTAGGGCTTTTTGTCTGGAACGGATGTCGGTAATTTGCTTTTATGGTATTGAAAGTTATGATACTTGGTTATATTTTTTTAATTTAATGCTAATCGTCTATCGTTAAAGGGTCCTAGTTTTAATTGGGTTGGCAATTGTTTGGATGTTTATGATGATAATAAAAAAAATCAATTGAAGATGTGGAGAAGATTGTTTTAGGTAATCCTGTGTTTTCTTTATCCATTTCCAGTGAGAATTTTTTTCGTTTAAGGTCATTAGTGGGGGTTGGTTATATATAGATGTGTAGTAGATCATTTTATATTAGTTTTGATAGTGTGCCTCGAAGTAGATTTTGTTTTTCCCCTGCATCTTTTATTGTTGGCTATTAATTGTGTTTATTTAGTTTGTTTATTTTTGTGAGTGGTATTTTAATATCAAATAATTTTTGTTGATGTTTAAAGATGGTTGGGGGTGTAGAATTTAATATTGATTAATTTTTGTTTAAGGTGATGGATGATCAAAATTCAGATTCAACATTAACTTTGCCGTCTGTTGATACAGACAATGGTTATGAATCTCGTGGTTCGGGTGACATTGTGGTTGATGTGTACCGAGATGACGGATATGGACGTCATCAATTGATACCTATTAATAATATGTGCGTGATTGCTGCTGGCTTCGTGCGAGTGCATGAAGGGGGTGATGATATATTATGCACGATGTGCTATTATTCTGCACCTCTGCGGGAAATATATCGACACAGGGTGCTGAGCCATTTTGTGCTTAATTTACTCATGATAGGTGAGTTTTATGAAAAAAAGGGATGTAAAATATTATTCGGTATATATTTTTTTTTAAGAATATGAAATAATCAGATGCGAGCGATGTTCTGAAAGGATTAGTTTGGTGATCCCCCCGATACTTTGCCCAATCTGTCACCCGCATTAGGTATGTGAAACTAATTGTATTCCTATAATTGCGGTCGAAAAAGATATTCAAACATATACCATATAAGATAAAATTCTTGATAGGATTGTGTTTCTTCTTTCAGTTAACCTGATGGGGTTAGTTCTGAAGCATGTCGGAATGGCGACTGATATTTACATGCAAAATGGTTTGGATTGTGTATAACAAAACACAGCTATAAAAGGTAGAAACATTTTGAAATAGTATATATTTATTTTAGTTTTAATATTTATCTGTTGTGAGACTTAGTATGTTTTCTTTCTCACCCTTTTCAAATATTATAAGAAAGTTAACTAAATCAATTTAAGAATTTATGTTATTTAAAAATTGAGATTAAGCAAGGAAATCTGTTGTAAATGAGGGAATTAATAATAATTTTTTGCCTTAAATATTGATAAATAGTGGGCTATCTGTTGTAAATGGAAATAACTAATAATTTTTGTCTTAAATAGTAGGCTTGCCAAACATGAATTAGTTTTTATTAGGCATAAACTATGTTTTTGTGTAAAAACCTCTAAATTTCATATTAAAAGCCGCTCGTCAAGCATATTTCTTCTAATGATAGTACAAAAAACATGAACTGTAAAAAGATAGTATATATTTTATCTGTTGTGAGACTTAGTATGTTTTCTTTCTCACTCCACAAATACCGCAAACAAAATTGCGGTGGAGGGTATTCACATGCCGCTTCATGTTGTCGCGCCGGGTGAAGGATTTTCCGCAAATGATGCAATTCATTCTATGAAAAACAAATTAAAAATAATTTATATTGGGCTTACCAAACATGATTTTTCAAATGTTTTAAGTGTATTGCATTGAATTTTGTGTAATTTCAATATTAAATAATTGAAAGCGAGTATTTATTATACTACTGTTGTTCAGTGGTTAATATTTAATGAAAAGTATATTTCTTGTAATGATATAAAAACTATTTGTAAATACAATGTCATCCAAATAAAATAGAATTTATAATAATGTTTCATGATAGGTTTTGCTATTTTTCTCAAATTATAAAGTGCTTTAAAATGTAATACATTCGCTGTTGTACAAAAATGCATGATGTGTGAAAAGATGGACTCATTTTATGAATTTATGTTAATTCAAATTGATATTAAACATGGGGTATCTGTAAATGTAAAAATGATGATAATTTTTAACTCTTAAATATTGATAAATAGCTTGGCAAACATCAATTTTTCAATTGTTTTTAAGCGATGAACAAGTATATATTTATTATTTTGCAAATCTTTTGGTTAGAACGTTAATACTGTCTTTATATTAGTTTTTTTGTGTATACTGCTGTTGTTCAGTGGTTAATATTTAATGAAAAGCATATTTCTTGTAATGATATAAAAACTATTTGTAAATACAATGTCATCCAAATAAAATAGAATTCCATGTTTTTAAAATGTGATTTATAATAATGTTTCGTGTGAAGCGTACCTTGTTTAATGTTTTTATTCTCTTTTTTAATGCTATGTGCACATTGTGTTTCAAAATTAGTTTTATTAGGCATAAACTATGTTTTTGTGTAAAAAACCCCTAAATTTCATATTAAAAGCTGTACCTCAGGCATATTTCTTCTAATGACAGTACTAAACATGAAGTGTAAAAAGATAGTACATATTTTATCTGTTGTGGGACTTAGTATGTTTTCTTTTTCAACCTTTTTTAAATATTATAAGAAAGTTAACTAAATCAATTTAAGAATTTATGTTATTTAAAATTGGGATTAAACTGGGGTATCTCTAAAATGGAAATATTTAATGCTATTGCTATTTTTCATATGTATAGTGTTTTGTCAAAAAGTTTTGATTGCTGAAAAAAAAGTGGGTAATAAAAATTTTGATAGACCATGTATCTCAGCTCTATCGTTTTACTGCATTGTTATATTGCACTATATGGATCATCTCGAGAACATTCCTTGCCTTTGCATTTGATTGTTTTGTTTAAATTTTGATATTTGTGAAATTGAAAGTATGGTTGAGGTTTGTTTGATGTGTGTAGTTGTTTTATTTTTAATAAATTGTTTTCTTAAAAATATGTTGTTCCTTTTTATTTTATAATATAGATATATTAAATAAGGTGACTATCAAGTTTTTTTGTGTATACTGCTGTTGTTCAGTGGTTAATATTTAATGAAAAGCATATTTCTTGTAATGATATAAAAACTATTTGTAAATACAATGTCATCCAAATAAAATAGAATTCCATGTTTTTAAAATGTGATTTATAATAATGTTTCGTGTGAAGCGTACCTTGTTTAATGTTTTTATTCTCTTTTTTAATGCTATGTGCACATTGTGTTTCAAAATTAGTTTTATTAGGCATAAACTATGTTTTTGTGTAAAAAACCCCTAAATTTCATATTAAAAGCTGTACCTCAGGCATATTTCTTCTAATGACAGTACTAAACATGAAGTGTAAAAAGATAGTACATATTTTATCTGTTGTGGGAGTTAGTATGTTTTCTTTTTCAACCTTTTTTAAATATTATAAGAAAGTTAACTAAATCAATTTAAGAATTTATGTTATTTAAAATTGGGATTAAACTGGGGTATCTCTAAAATGGAAATATTTAATGCTATGTCTATTCTTCATATGTATAGTGTTTTGTCAAAAAGTTTTGATTGCTGAAAAAAGTGGGTAATAAAATTTTTTTGATAGACCATGTATCTCACCTCTATCGTTTTACTGCATTGTTATATTGCACTATATGGATCATCTCGAGAACATTCCTTGCCTTTGCATTTGATTGTTTTGTTTAAATTTTGATATTTGTGAAATTGAAAGTATGGTTGAGGTTTGTTTGATGTGTGTAGTTGTTTTATTTTTAATAACTTGTTTTCTTAAAAATATGTTGGTCCTTTTTATTTTATAATATAGATATATTAAATAAGGTGACTAACACAGCGGTGTCGACTTATTTCTTGTAGTGATATATATAAAAGTATGTATGTATACTTATGGATGAAAATAATTATTATAAGTCTATCAATTTATTCATATGAGGATTAGAGTGTCTATGTATTTATGTATGTGGTATTATATATCTAGGTCTTCTATGAAGAGAGGTAGATATAGGAAGGGTTTTGATTGCTATATATCTTTTACCTATGGATTTATATGTCATAATTGTTTATCGTTGTAATTCGTTTAATGTTTTTTCCCTATGATTGATATGCTACATATTAGCCATAATTCACCTACAAAATGTGGTTATTATTTTTTAATAAATTGTTTATCTTAAAATATGTTGTTCCTTTTTATTTTATGATATAGATATATTAAATAAGGCTACTATCATAGAGGTGTTGATAGCGATCAAACGTTGTGGTTTCCATTAGAAAACGTGTTTAGATCTGTTAGAAATATGCTGGTAAGCTCGATATCAAGCTTTTTGAACTGTTAGGCTGCACAAATACATTTCATTTATGTGTCTATCACTGAATGTATGATTTGAATGTATTGTTTTGGAATGATGGCTTTTAAAGAGAATGATTTGATAGTGGTTTTAATAGATTGATGCCTGATGCCACCGAAGTTTATTAGATTTTTGGCGGCCATCTTGCTTTTCTAAAAATCCCTACTTTGAAACGTCCTGTATATTCATACTTGGTTGCTATGTTATCCAGTATCATACTGTATATTTATTTTATGATTTTGAGATGGTATGCTGATGTCAAATATAAATCCTCGGTGGTGGTGTTTGAAAGTATGTTGGGTTTGAGCTAGATGTATCTTCCTAAGTTGATCTGGTGTTGTGGCGTTTTGAAACTATGTTGGGTTGTTGTTGTGATGCGTGATACGGAGTTGGGTATTTTATAGAAGTTGAGTTTATATTTTGATCGATCATATTGATAGTCAGCCATTTCGCCTGACGTCACCTTAGTTTATTAGATTTTTGGTAGCTATCTTGGATTCGCCATCTTGCTTTTCTAAAAATCCCTACCTTTGAAACGTCCTGTATATTCATACTTGGTTGCTATCTCGTCCAGTAGCATACTGTATATTTATTTTATAATTTTGAAATGGTATGCCGATCTTAGATGTACGGTTTATATTTTTATCGACCATCTTGATAGTCGGCCATTTCGCCTGACGTCACCTTAGTTTATTAGATTTTTGGTAGCTATCTTGGATTCGCCATCTTGCTTTTCTAAAAATCCCTACCTTTGAAACGTCCTGTATATTCATACTTGGTTGCTATCTCGTCCAGTAGCATACTGTATATTTATTTTATAATTTTGAAATGGTATGCCGATCTTAGATGTACAGTTTATATTTTTATCGATCATATTAAAAATTGAGGGGATGGAACACGAACCTAGAAATCAAAACTATTATGTGGTGTTCTGTTCCACTTCATTGAAGTGAATAAAGTACGAACAGTGGAGGGGATGGAACGGAACATGAGTATATAGGTTTTGAAATAATGGAACACGTTCCAGTATTCCAGTTGGTACATGTGTCTCGTGTTCCAGTGACGTCACAAGGTTTATATTTTCGGATGTCTCCCAGCGTAACTAGTGAGCAATTACGACATTCCTGGCGGTATGGATGTACCCATTCAACCGGAGAATATTATTTATCTAGACGAAAACAATGTACTGTATGTTTACGTTACCGAGAAATTAATAAAACAACTCTTTGGGATTTTACTCTCAGACGAAATACTATACACAGTCCTAGTTTTTGTATGAATTGCATGACTATGCGAATACACAAATATTATTGGGTAGAAACTGGGGAATTATGTGTCTATGAAAAGCCTCTGGAGAAGCGCAAAAAAACTAATTGGATGCGTTTTCTATTTACAGGCAGAAAACATGACGAGTAAATAGCGCAACTTTACAATGTATATAAACAGCAGCTGGTCTTGGAGATATTGTTAATTTAAAATAATATTGTTAATTTATAAATAATAATAAATAAATTGTTTTTCTTAAAAAATATATTGTTTGTTTTATTTTATTTTATAAGATATACATTTCAAGCATGCGGCTATCACAGGAGCAGACAGCCGTTGCGGTTTCCGCTGGAAACATGTTTAGACCTGTTTGAAGTACATTGAGAAGCGCGATAGCAAGCCTGGTAATTTATTCAGGAATTCTCTAGAAACAAAGACCATCTTGATGGTCCGCCATTTGTCTGACGTCACCTTAGTTTGGCTAGTGACCGTGAGAGGATGCTGCATTATGGTAATCATGAGAGATGCCATTTCTTGGTTAGTGGCTGTGAGAGGGCGTCATGGTATTTGGGTTGGTAATGATGAAATCTGCCATTTCTTAGTTTGGTTAGTGGCCGTCAGAGAGCGCCACATCAGTTGGGTTGGTAATGATGAAATCTGCAATTTTTAGTTGGGTTGGTAATGATGAAATCTGCAATTTTTAGTTGGGTTGGAGGCCGCGAGGGGGCGCCACATCAGTTGGGTTGGTAATGATGAAATCTGCAATTTTTAGTTGGGTTGGTAATGATGAAATCCGCAATTTTTAGTTGGGTTGGTAATGATGAAATCTGCAATTTTTAGTTGGGTTGGTAATGATGAAATCTGCAATTTTAGTTGGGTTGGTAATGATGAAATCTGCAATTTTTAGTTGGGTTGGTAATGATGAAATCCGCAATTTTTAGTTGGGTTGGTAATGATGAAATCTGCAATTTTTAGTTGGGTTGGCGACCGCGAGGGGGCGCCACATCAGTTGGGTTGGCGACTGCGAGGGGGCGCCATATCAGTTGGGTTGGTAGAGGGTTCTACCTATCTTGCGGGGAGGGGGGAGGGGGGTAGTAGGAGTGGGGGGATGTGGTCCCACAATCGGCGTAAGTACCCTACTTTTGAGATGTTGCAAAATTTTACCTGTCAAGTAATATAATCTACAAAAGCCATTTCAGGACTGTCATAACTAATGATACACCTTTTGACATTTGTCATAATTATCTTTTGACGTTCGTTATAATTGTCATCTAAACATTTTAAATTCGTCAACAATGCTTGCCTCCTCAACAGTATAGCCAAATGTTATGTAAAATATATGTGTAAAAAGAATAATATTAAATAGTTTTATTATAATATTTAATTTGTAACTGGCTGTCATGTAATAGTATTTTACTATGGGAAGGTATACAGCGTGTCCCAGAAATAAAAAGACGGAGTAGCAGGTACTTATGAAAAGTCCGAACATAAGCAGGCCCAAATATACCGCAATAACGAAGAAATTAAAAATTTAATTTTCTAAGTTGTTTTTTAGATAAAAAATTACATTACGGACCTGGCACAGGATGTATGTTTATAAATACACGTGATAATGCTCATTTGTAAATAGAAACGAACACGCATTCATAGAAAAATACGCTTTTATTTGTATAAAACGGGAAAAAAACGTTAAATCGTACTCATTCATACAAAAATTTTTTGCCCGATGTGTAGATGCATCGCAGCTATGTAGTAGGTTGTTGACCCAGATGGGCGACGCACTTTATTACAGGCAATAAGAGATTGTTTTTATGTTTAAAATAGGAAGGTTGTTGCTCTTTAATGTGTTTGTAGTCGGAAAAAGCTGATTATTATTTTAGAATATTCAATAAATCGTAGTAAATATCAAGAATGTAATTCTTTTTTTCTAGCAGGTGTAAAATTAAAGTAATTAATGGTTTGATATTTATTATGAAGTATATCTATTCCTCCTCCTTTTTTTTAACACAAGTAATATGGTGGTCCTGAAAAGGACCGATTGTGAACGTGAAGCAGGTGGATATTTAGTCCAGGGTGGGCGTAAGACCAATTAAATTCTTTATTATTTTTTTCTGCCGTCTGCGCACGAATAAAGACTTGATATTTTGAGGGTACGTTTTTACACAATCTAGCTTCCAATTTCTGCTACTCCGTCTGTTTATTTCTGGGACATACGAGTATCCTGAAATATTAATTAGTTAGTTTAATGTTATTGTTTTGAAATTGTTCCGGCCGATCGAAATTTGTAGTGTTACTGAATCGTCGTCTTTAATTCGTACTTTGGCCGTGTCGGTTGCCAAAACGACTCGACTATATCAGAAAGTTGGTGGAGCTCAGTTTGAACATCTTATGCGATAGAGGTATTTATTTGGGTTGTTTGTGTTGTTACAGGGAGCCAATGTTTGTGTTGATAAATAAATACAAAATTCAAAGGAATTATAGCGTTGTGATATTGGACGTTATTTTCTTCTTGGACATTTTACATAAAGAAAATAAAGGAACGAAAGTAAACTTGTCAGAATTTCTAAAAATTAATAAAAACAGAGTTTCAAATCATTTAATTAATAACAATAATTTTAATGATCAATTATAAACAAATAGATGCCCTTGCTAAATTTTCTTTAGTACTTTGGTATGATTTACTGTATCGATTAATATTGTTAGCAAAATACTCCAAAATATAAACACAGACATTTGCAACTACTGTAACTGTTATTATTAATGTAATTACGTATACGTTAGAAATTTTCATTCAGATGAATGTTTTGTAAAACTTTTAGAAACTTTTACAAAATTAGCAATTAGATTAGAAGTACGTTCTAATTTGTGTCAATAAATGAATTGACTGTGCGACAAAGGCAACAAAAACGACAATTCGATTATGAACAAAATGCCACAAAATCTAAAGAGGGATTCACACTGATGCAATTAGTTGCAGCGATTTATCGCATGTGAAAAGTTACATGAACGATGCAATTTTTAAGAGTTGCACGGTTGGTTCACACTGATCAGGAAGCACAAGCAATCTTTCACAAATGCAATTTTTTTTGTGGTACTACCAACATGAAATAATTATATGTCATCATTACTTTCAATGTATCGTGATAAATAATAATACATTATGTGCTTTGGTACATTTCGCATGCAACTTTTTCAGAAAATAAAACACGCTCTAATACGTGCAACTTTTCACATGCGATAAATTGCATAGTGTGAACGCGAATTTTCGTGCAACTTTTCATAAAACTGGAGTTGCTGCAACTAATACGCTCATTTAGTGCGCGTCATCAAATTATGTTTGCATCCAGTTCAACAGACCTATCTATTGTGACGTATTTACCATATGATCTTTGTTTGCATCCACTTCACTGACTTATCTTATCACCGTGCTTAACAATTTGGCGTTGTGACGTATTTACTAAACGAGCGTATTAATGCCGCAAAATGGTCAATTTCCACGCAAAAATTTCAAAATTCGGACCGGAAGTAACACTTTTACTTTTATCAAATAGCGTATTCATTAAACAGCTTTCTAAAGGAAAATACATGCAGTAGGTATAAACAAGCAAATATAATTTATTACGTGATAACATTGACGTATTAGACATTTTTCCTGTCCCTCAGTATTCTTCTCGCTCTCAAAAGACATTTTATTTTTCAAATACAAGGTTGAGGCTTAATGGAACTTGTAATTATTTTAATGATATTTGCCCGAATTAATTAGATATTAAGTTTTCTTCGGCAATAAATATATAGTACATTATTATTGTTAGTAATAATAATAATAATAATTACGTTGCACGACTTCATGCTCATTATTTCTCACCATGATATTTGTATTTATCTTACACGTTGAAGCGTTTACAGAAAACTGTTTAGGTTTCCCATATCCATCTCCAATATATAGATAATCTGTGATATGCCGATGCGCCGGTGTTATGACGTCACCCTGTTTAATATAGAACAATTCTAATAAAGTCGTTGAGAAATAGAACAACCACTTTAATGACATCGTGTATGCTAATTATCTACTCTTAAAAATTACGATTTAAATACGATACAATGATTAAGTAATGGGGTAATTTAATATATTCTCGATATTTGACATCTTAAATAATAAATTACAGAATTTTGCTTCATTACAAATTGTTCTGACGCAGTAACTCCAAAACTAAAACGAAATATCATACAGTTGTTTATTATACAGGGTGCCCCACCGAAAACGAAACAGATTGAATATCTCGAAGGAGCAAACTTTTTTGAAAAAACGCAAAAACAGGTCGGTTTTTGATCCAAGGGGGGCACCCTTCCATCATATCTTCAACTGTGATACGTCATTCCTTTCCCCTCCATCACTCTAACCGTTACAATTTAAATAGGGAAAGTAGTATATACGAAACATCATTGAAAAGGTAATTGTACGGAGAATTCAGCAAAGTGATTGTTGGTTGCGCTATTTTTGATTTTAGCGCCCTCTAGCGGAAAGAAAACGGTTACGTAATCCACAATGTGACACATCATTTCAAAACTAATTTTATTAGCAACTAAATACGTAATATTTTTGACATTTATTTGTCATATTCTCAAGTACAGACTGTCAGCGTCTTTTGTAAACTAATAAGTTTGTAGTTTCTAATATTAGAGTTCTGCAAGGTTTTTCGATTATTTAATTTTTTTTCAATTGTGCATTAAATTGCTAATAAAATTATCTTCGAAATGATGTGTCACATTGTGAAATACGTAACCGTTTTTTCCCGCTAGAGGGCGCTAAAATCAAAAATAGCGCAACCAAAAATCACATTGCTGAATTCTCCGTACAATTACCTTTTCAATGATGTATCGTATTTAGTACTTTTACAGAGAGAGAGACAGACACACAGACTTTTTTAAAAACCACTTTTTCTCAAAACGTGGACATCTGCAAAAATCTCGAGGTCGAAAATTTTCATCATCACAATACTTCCTTATACTACGTATAAGAAAGTAAAACACATGTATTTAGAGCTTTGAAATTGAAGCCAATCACATACATAATCCGGTTTAAGGGGGCGTTTGAATCATAGAAAACATAAGTACTTTCGTTACTGTCAAAAAATAACAACATTTTACTCCTAAAGATGTCGCACGCTGTATCAAAACTCATCATCTCAAATATACAAATAATTGAATTGGCAGAATTTATTTGAAATAACAAATAGGTATACGATCACTATTAAATCATTTTAAATAACTTAGATATTTATGATTATCTGTAATTTCCTTAGATAACCAGTTACACTACAATATTTTCGGATCTCGCGCCCTCTCTTAGGGAATCCTACAAGGTACAAAATACAAATATGGCCGTTCTTTAACAATTATTTAAAATATGCAAATAAACCAAACTAATACATCATTGCCGAAATTTCTGTTATATTTCTCTTCTACGAAACACGCGTCATAGGGTTAAGGGGTTCTTTTGATAAAATTGAAATAAAAATTTTATAAAAAGAATTTATGTAAATTAAACCCCTATACCATACGTAGGAGGATATTATGACTTATTACACACAATAAAATAAACAATTAATGATTTTATAACCGACATTTGCATAATTATAAAATTATGTTGTATTCTATGATTCAAACGCCCCCTTAAATTGTAATAGTTAGAGTGATGGAGGGGAGGGGAATGACGTATCACAGTTGAAGATATGATGGAAGGATGTTCCCCTTGGATCAAAAATCGACCTGTTTTTTGCGTTTTTTCAAAAAAGTTTTCTCCTTCGAGATATTCAATCTGTTTTGTTTTCGGTGGGGGGGCATTCTGTATACGTATTGATATCACTAAACTACATTTACTACCACGTTCTATTTTTTTTATATTTTAAGGATCTAAAGTACCTCATCGTTTTTATAACTTTTCACCTTTAATTTAAAACATTGCGATCTGTACAAATAAAATTTATTAAATTATATAAATTCGAATATAATTCTTTATTAATTGTTTTTAAATTAAAGCTACTTCTCTAAAAATTATAGTTTAAAAAAACAATACATTTTTTAAAAACAAATATTTGCTGGTGCCCATAATTAAATTACTCGTAAACTTTCAATACGGAGTTGAATTAAAAACATTACTTCCATAGATGACTTTTAGAACAATTAATAGTTTTGCAAGCAAACAAATATGTGTGTCTTAACTGTAATACTCACTCAATATTTAATCTATTTGAATTAAAATTTAATATTTAAGAATGTGTATACATACTTAGGTGAGCAATATATTTATTATTATTATATCCACATACCTTGGTTATTATCAGATACAAGAGTTTAAAATCGCGCTTTACTGTTGACGTCACTTAGTTCAGTCACGTGGTAGAAGTGCAAGGAGAGCCAATTTACGATTTCTTATGAGCATATTTAATATATTCTGCCATGGATACCACGTGATTAAATTTATCCAATTATTTGACAGTTGTAAATCACTGATAGTTATAATATTTTGGATGTGTTTTTTAACCCTAATAACGTTGTAATTTATAGCATTAGTTTCCAATAGTACAAATCTTTTTACACTGCATCACCTACATGACTTCATTCTCATTTTCTATTTGTAACATATTGAATAATCGCCTAACGAACGTTAGGAGGAGGTTTGATCGTTTTTCTTAAGGAGCCGAATGGACTGGTCTTAAGTTGGTTTTGACGCCGTGGCTATTCATGTTTTTACAATTAATTACCGTGTTTCGTTCGAATTACATTCCCAATCTGAAGCGTTCGATTTGAAAAAAACATGGTAAGTGTTTTCTAAACTGTTTTTACATGGCACCTGCATTTTTAATGTAATTTATATTAGTGCTAGCACTTTGTCAATTATTAGGTTAGTGTGCCCTGATGTGTTGGTTTTGTTATTTAAATGTAATTAATTCTGTTGTTTTAGGATGCAAAATTAAAAACGGAAAAGACCCGAGAGAATGAAGCCGAGGTGAGTCTCATTGTTTATCATTATTAACATGTACAAATATTGATATGTAGCAGTGTTACAAGTTCTTTATACTAAGGATTCGACACTTCCAGTATTTATTATGAATATCATGACTACTATGTTTATATTTCATTTTCTTTTTGTATAAACTTTGTACCATAATCAATAACAATAACACAATATTATTGTTTCAATTATTGAATGCTATACATTTAAATGTAATATTTATAAAATATATAATAAGTTATGTTTTAGTTTATTTTTATAAGCAGACTCTCTATAATATTTATTGTATTTTTAATCACATACCTATATCACAAGACCCAGATATATAAAATTTAAAAATTGATATTGTTTGTTATGAATTGGCGTAAAGTACTGAACACTAACATTCTGAATGCAGATTTTCTTTTTGCGTTAAACATATTAAACATGATTATAAGTTAGCTATACCCGTTATAACCTAGAGTAGAATTAAATTTATTATCATTATAAATTACATATTATGGATACCATATAGTGTGCTCATCATTCAGTTGTTGTAACCTGTAACAAATAGAATGCTGGTTGAATAAGATTAAATGTTTATTACATCAAGACCTACCTGTTTAAGAGAAGTAAATCTGAAGAGTGACTCTTTTCTATGAAAGTGAAAATTAAAAAGTTACTATTTAAATCGGTGCTCTTGTCAAGATGACATTAATTAATCTTAGAATGTGTGTATTGTTAAAATGACATGACATACAAATCAGAATATTGTTGTTATTTTTGATTATTATGTGAGATCAAACTTCTGTAAACATTCTTCTAAATAACTTTCTACAGCAACTACTGAATATATATAATTATGATTCTTTTTCTCACATCAAATCTGTTATTTTTTATAATTCCAGATACATTTTATAATAGGTTCTATGAGGGTTTTACTAATAATTTGCATAAATATACCTAAGCTATATATAAATATATAGGCAATAAACAAATGTAAAATACACTCTCCACAGCGTAGCATGTCTGTGCGCTGTCTATATAGACACAGAATATTGTTGTTTATAAAAATCTGCATGCAAAAACCACAGCTTTTCCGTGTATTCTGTGTATGCAACGATACAAAATTGAATTGTATAGAAAACTGCAGAATCTTACACAAAAAATTGTAATGTTAATGCTTATCATTGCGTATTTGAGATGGTTTTGAAAAAAAGAATAAGATAGTGTACCTACCATTTGACATTTTTTAATTGCTTAAAATGCCATAATAACGAAGAACTTTTTTTTATCAAACAGCCTGTATATAGTTGCTGAAGAATTTCATATAAGATAAAGTATATTAGTATGCATTACATATATATTTTGTTTTGTTATATAAATTACTAATGCACACGAAATTTAGTATAACCTAAGTAAATTCCAGTAATTCACACCATGCAAATATTGCAAATATATGTAATTAGAATGTCAATACAATGTCAGATCAGCATTTTTGGACCCAAGTTTACGTCTTTTACGAAATGAACGATATTCTCAAAGTGACATTCATAAAAAGTGTTAATTACATTATATTAGCTTTATTGATAGATTGCAAAACAAAACAAAAGTATGAAAAATACAAATGAAGGAAAAAAACTGTTTTGTGAACGGTGTCATTATTTGTATGACTTGTTTTGCGGGTTTATAAGGTTTGCATTTACACACAAATACCGTAATATAAAGTTTCTAGGACGAAGATGGCATTGAAATACAAAATATATGTCTGGGTCTGAACTTAATGGAGGCTTTTATAACTTAAGGGTCCTATACAGGGTTGCTCATTAGTGCGTCAAAGTCCAATATAGGCGTTATTAAATAGTACTGAAGAAATTTATTTTATAAAAAGTGGCACAGTAACAAAGAACACACGTTTTGAAAATAGTTTGAATCAGTGGCGGCCCGTGTTTTTTTGGGACGGGAGGGCACCGGGGGTCTGAGTGTTTAATATCAAAAATTAAGTACAGACAAAAAACAAACTCAATATGCTATTTAATTAACTTGTTTGAAAATAAAATCCATCCGCCGTTCCTTACGATCAGCAAAATGATTAATAACTCATTCATTGAAGTTTGGTGTTGATGTCAGTACCTAATTGTTTTTCAATGGAACACATTGCTAAGGCACATAGTCTGCTTTCCTGCATGGTGTTTCTAGAAAAATTTTTTATTCTCTTCAAAGTAGAAAAACACCGTCCACTTGATTTTTTCTATTTTGCACGCCCCCAGAGATTCGCAAAATAGCAGAAGACAATTTACAAAATCTTTCGCCAACATAGTCTCGACATATTATCAAAAACAAACTTTTATAACAGTTGTACTATTCAACCTTGGAAGTAAATTACAATAGTAGCATCAGAAAACTTATCATCCAACTCTGCTTAACAATTTATATTGTTAATTAGTAATAAAATGTTAGCATGTGTGCTTTTTATTCTTTGTACAACTTCTATTGCACATGTTTGTTACATTAAGGGCTTACATTTTGACATTTAAATATAATTTGGTTCCATTTTTTTTTTGTTACCAACGTCAAAACAACAAAATTAGCGTGCGATAAAGAAATACTTTTGGAACCAAAACGGATGTCGTAAAGTGAACTTTATAGCACCGAAATAGAAAGAAGCATTTTGCACATTACACCCACACAACCAGTCTGATAAACTGTAAGAGCTTCTGTTGAATTTTCTCGTCACGGTTTTATTAGTTTTCTAATTGTGATCTTATAGTTTAATCAATAAATCTGGTCTAGGGACACCTAGATTTTTTAATTCTGTCTTAATGTTATTAACGCAATTCATAGTTGCATTTGCACCGATAGAAATTACAACATACACTCACCGCTCTATATTACATACTGGACTGCCACCCGGACCGGCACCATAGAGTAGTGCCCTGCCGTCTACATATATACGCGCGCTACCCGCGCCAGTTTCATCGCTCGATTTCTAATACAGACGGGGCAGTCGCGCGAGATGCCCCGGAGCCTACGTCAGACTGCGATTTTTAAACGCGCTGAAAAGACGGACTGTTACTTCCGAAAATATATTATTTGTCATCAAACAAATCAGAAAAATTACATACAAATTAGGTATTTATAATTTATTTATCTGGTAAAAGAAATTTGTCACGGGGGGGGGGGGGGGGGCAGTGCCCCGTTGCCCTCCCTGCAGCAGCCGCCACTGCTAATGGGACCACCGCGGCGGATCCATCTACCTTCGAATTCTTGATTCAAATGGTGTCGGAGATTTAGTGCAAAATGTGCTGGAGCACCGTCGAGCTGATGCCACATATTTTCTCTTAGAACTGGAGGAACGTGTTGCAGAAGCGGAGGCAAGTCATATTGCAAGAAATTCAAATATTCCGCAAAGTCGATTCGTCAGTAAACAATACCTTTTGGAAGAGGTTAGGTGTTATCCTTTCAATTTCTAATCCCCCTTCGCAAAACGTCCTTCTAGTCCCTAAATCAGGCCCCAACAGTTCTTGATGAAAGGAAATACTGTAGTGATGATATTTTTTTTTTAAATCTTGCTTACAGTAGATCGTGGGATATTAGTTTCTGTTAATATTTTGGACGAACTAGTAGAGGGCTCCTCAATTACTGATAACAAGACTTTCAATTTATCTTCGTCACTTGTCCTCTTTGTCCTTTCAAGCTTGTCATAACTCACATTTCCTGTTCTAATGAATCTTTCCAAACTTGTAACGGAAGGTTGTCTTCTGTCAGGATATCTTTGCGCATAAATTCGCTTGGTTAATAGACAATTCTCTTGGGCAGATCCCATAATGAAAATCATGTGAACGAATTCGTTGCTTTCAAACTGTATTGACTTAACTAAAAACCGTAATAATAACATGTGGCAAACAACAAATATACAAGAAAAGTACGTACCTACCCACTAATCCAATCAATAAATAACACAATGACAATATTAAACGTAGAAACTTAAGAAATCGTTTACCCAGTACACTAAATCGAATCGAAAACAAATAATTTAGCGGTTTGTAATGAAAAATTAAAAATAACTACGAAATTATTGGGTTTGGGTATAGGACATTATTAACAAAAATTAAGCGCAATTAACACATCATTCCAAAAATTTAATAATATACGGGGTGTTCCATTTGAAAAAAATCAGTGAACGCTCTTTGACGATACCCAAATTGATTGCATCGTAACACACACCCTGTATAATAAAATGAATGTGTGATTATTTTGTAGGTTCAACACATCCCTTGGCTGCATACTTACTAAATAATTTTGTCTTAGGTAATCGTAATACTACCGCATAGAATTATTTTGGTATACATTGTCGCGACCATTTTTTTATAATTTTCGTTTATAACTCAACAATGCGTCATCCGAAACCAAAACCGCAGATATCGATGAAAACACAAATTAAAGTAGATAAGGAAAAACAAAAGATATACAGGGTGTTTCATTTTAAAAAAAAATTCGAATGTGTGCCATTTTAACGCATCACCCTGTATAATTTAAATTATTTTCAAAATGTGTGTGTTTTTGTTACTGTGTCACTCTTTATAAAATAAATTTCTTCAGTACTATTTAATAACGCCTATATTGAATTTTGACGCACTAATGAGCAACCCTGTATAGTGGATCTGCCAACAATGGAAAAATAGCAGATTTTAGATGCAAGATATTTTTGTTGATTTTAAATTTGGAGAAAACCTTTCAACGTCAACTTATGAAGAATTTAGTAATCTACCCCGCTGAATAATCAAATTTAGAAAAAAATGATCGGATTAAAGAAAATTAATTAATGTTTCAAAATATTAAAAACAAGTTTTCTCAAAAATCCTTCGGAGGAGATTTGTTTGCTTGGGTACCCGTTACAAACTGAACAAAAAGCTACCCCGCTCTGCACTTATTTTTCGTTCAACTGTTCTTTACTTTGTTTAAAATGAATATATGTAAAATAAATTAAAATTAGGCAACCCACATTACAATGAATTGTTATTATAGTAAAAATCTTTCCCGCGGTTACATATGTTTAAATATTTGGTCATAAATGAATTTTTATTCGATTAGATATTGGAGTTATTATTTCAAATATTTATTATATATTCCCTATGTGTAATAAGTACTCGGACATCCTTGGCTTATTAAATTATGTGCTATGCAACCAATATTACATTTCCGATCTACTAGGAACCTTAACGGTTTTGAAAATCATTTTGACAGTGAAATTGTTATCAATTAATCTGTTAGAACTGCTGAAAGCAAGTTTGAAGAAATTCAAATATGGTTTACAACGTCTTTCTCAACAGATTGGACTTTCTTATGGAACATGCCAGCCAGGCTATTTTGTCGGTAGACTACCCTAGACAGACGTCTTGCTTACTGCCAGCGGTTTACAAATAATTTAATGCAAGATGATGGACCTGGTGAATTTAAAATTCTTCTCTGACGAAGCGTCGTTTCATCTTTCGTGGTACGTCAATTACCAAAATACTCGGATGTGGAGTAGTGAAAATCATCATATTTTTATTGAATCGTTTCTGCATTCTGCGAAACTTGGTGTTTGGCTAGCAGTTTCTCGCCGCAGAATTGTTGGACCTATATTTTTTTAATTTTACAATTAATACTGCGAGGTATAGAAACATTTTGAATGAATTTATTAAACAAACTTTAAAATCCTGTAAGATGCCACGAATGGAAAAGAATTATAATCATGGTTTTGTACACAAAGACTTAAAATGTACTGGTTTCGATTGAACTTTTAACAAACAACAGCAAAAGCTATCAATGAAACTATCGCTGAAACCACTAATTTTAATGCTACTGACGTATGGAACCAAAAATTTAAACGAAAATTTGGAATAAGACATTTAAAAATTGCGAAAGGAAAATTATCAGCTGTACCGGAGCATGTAGATCCATTCAAGATTTATCTTCGAAAGAAAGTACAGGAGCTGCAAATAACACATGATCAATTATACAATTGCCGACGAAGCAGGCTTGTTTTGGAAATTACTCCCAGAAAGGACCTTGATTACGTCCGGCCCCTGGTCGAAAAACGGATAAAGGTAGAGTTACTTTTCATGCATGGACGTGCCAAAAATCCAAGATGCTTTAAGAACTTTTCACTTCCAGTGAAATACGCAAGCACAAAAAATGCTTGAATGACGTCGGGGTTATTTGAAAATGAGTTTCATCATTCATTTGTCCCGCAGGTTCGAAGATTTTTGAAACAAAAGGTATTACCACAAAAAGCTCTTATACTTTTGGATAACGCTCCAAGTCATCCGCCAGCAGAAAACTTGGTTTCTGATGATTTAAAAATTCTTACTGTCTACATGCCACCGAATATAACAGCTCTTATACAGCCCATGGACCAGAATGTCATTAGGTTAACAAAATTGTTTTATAGAAGAAGCCTTTCATCCAAAATAGTTGCTTCTCATAGCAATGTGACTCTAAAAGATGCTGTTACACATCTTACATTAGCATGGACCAATGTGAAAGAAGAAATATTTGCTAAGTGTGAAAAATATTTTATCAGATACTTTCAATAGCGAAACTGATTCAGAAGAAGATGTTCCACTGGCTATTCTACAAGAACATTACAAGAACAGCGTCGAGGCAGTGACAACTCAAGAAACTGTAGCATTACTACAGGAAGTGAACGGAAACATAACATACACCCGTGAAGACATAGAAAACTGAAATAAGGATATCATAGAAGAACTTGAAGAGGATGACAAAGACAATTTTGTATTGTACCAACAGTACCGGTGTTCCATACAAAATGGAAAAATATTTATATTCTCTAAGTAGCGCATGCTTTAAATTATTGAAAATTATATTCTTCACAATGGGCACTGACATTGTTAGTTAGAAAAATTAAATTATAAAAATTTCACCGTCGGCGTCGGTCTTACACTGATATAATACAAAAGTTGAATACAATCTCTGTTTAATTGCTGTTCATAGAGGTTTGAATTGTGTTGCCTATCTGCCATTTATCAGTACGCAATTTGTGATCAATCTCATTATAGTACATATATTAAAATACAAGTTTCATAAGACACAATTTTTGCGCACGCGTTCAAGCCGCTAGACGAGTTTTCTAAAGAACAAGTGCGCAAAATGTCTTATGAAACGTGTATTTTATACTATTTTTTCTATTTCGGTTATCAAAAGTTCAAAAAAGCTTAAAATAAGAGGCATGTTTTGTTCGAATATTTTAGAAATTTTCTTTTTTTTGAAGTTGGTTACTCTGATTTTTAAGTAGAACGTTTTAAATATTTGAATATCGCCGGTGCTATATGTAATTATGTTTAAAATTCAGACTGATTTAGGCAATAAATTATTTCAAATTATCAACAAAAAGAACGAAATAAATAACTGTACGCCCCCAGATATTCGCAAAATAGCAGAAGACAATTTACAAAATCTTTCGTCCACAAACTCTCTACATATTTATCAAAACAAACTTTTATAACAGTTGTACTATTCAACTTGGTAAGTAAATGTCAATAGTAGCATCAGAAAACTTATCATCCAATTCTGCTTAACAATTTATATTGTTAATTAGTAAGTCAAATGTTATTCTTTGTACAACTTTATTGCACATGTTTGTTACTTTAAAGCAGGGGTCTCCAAACTACGGCCCGAGGGCCACATCCGGCCCGCGGACAGATTTTGTCCGGCCCGCGGAGAGCTAGCATACTTGAAAACTCCTTTTAGAGAACATATTTTTTATAGCAAATTAAATTTAGTTTACTGAAGTATTCTAATTTTATGTTGAATAATTATTAATATGACATCTACATTGATATGGTCATGGGCTAACTACTCATAACATTGTTGTAGGCTTATTGTTATTGTTTTTGTGATAAGTTGGATAAAGAAACACAGAATTGTAATGAGTAAAGACATGTATAATATATGCAGAAAATTTTACTTCAGTATATAATAACTAACAAATTATTGAAATGAATCCAACTAACATTTTATACATTTTAAATAAAAACATAACTTATAACAAGCATAATGACATATGAAATACTAATGAGATTTGTGTAATTGAGATTTTCCACTGACAATAGTTTGTAGTTGTGGACTAATTTTACTTGTACCAATTATTAAAAGAGATTTAAGATGCTCATCAGTTAATTTAGACCTGTAAACATTTTTTGTGTACTTCATTTTGGAGAAGGTCTTCTCACACAAATAAGTAGTACCAAAAACAGAAAACAGCCCACGAGCAAATTTATGCAAATTATCAAATTGTGTCAGTGGAAGACTCTTATAAAATTCCAACAAAGATGAGTTTTGATATTTGTTCTTAATTATATCACTGCACTGTAGATCAATTATTTCCATTTGAAGGTCCGGGGCCAGGGTTTCAATGTCAGTATCAAAAGGATTCTGAAAAATCTTAATTTGATTCGCAATGGCATCAAAGTCCGAGAAACGAGTATCAAAATTTATTTTCAAAGCACTCAAAGTTTCGATTGCAAAATCGATAGGAAACTCAGTCTCAGTAGTGTGGCTGAATATTTCACATGTTTTAAAATGTGAAAAACATTTACTTCGTAGTTGTGATTGAAACAGTATTAATTTCTTCCGGAATGATTTGATATTAGTGTATAAATCAGGAAGATGCTGGTTTTCTCTTTGCAATCTCAAATTCAGTCCGTTCACATGTTTTGTCAAATCAACATAGAATGCTAACTTCCACAGCCATGCGTTGTTTTGTAATTCAGTAAGAGGGCGATGCTTTTCATTCAAAAAAATTTCGATCACTGCTCGAAGTTCAAAAAAGCGCTGAAGGACTTTTCCACAACTAAGCCAACGTACGGCAGTATGATAAGGTAAGTCATTTTCTCCAATCTCTTCAATAAATTGTCGGAATTGTCGGTGATTCAGCCCAAAAGATCTGATAAAATTAACAGTTGATATGACTGGTTTCAGAACTTCAGACATATCCAAACATTTTCCGCACAAAGACTGTTGATGAATGATACAATGTAAGACTAATGGTTTTAAACCACCGTCATTTTCTACAGCCTTTGATACAAGAGCCACCACTCCTTTATCTTTCCCACTCATGTTTTTGCCTCCATCAGTTGTAATACATTTCAAGTTTTTCCATCGAAGGTTCTTTTGATTAATGGCCATTTCAACTCCTTTAAAAATATCTGTACCAGTAGTTGTGCCATGAATACTATTCATATCAAGAAGTTCTTCATGCACTTCATAGCTTTTATCTACTCCTCGAATATAAATCAACACCTGAGCAGTATCTGACACATCCGTTGACTCATCCAAGACCAAAGAAAACCACTCAACATGTCCATTTTTGTCGAACAGTTGAGAGGATATATTTTCAGCGATGTTTTCTACCCTTCGAGCCACAGTGTTTGCTGACATACTGACACTTTTTAATAAATTTACCTTATCAGGGCTCATTTCTTCGGCTACTGCAATTATGCATTCTTTGATCATTTCTCCATCGGTGAATGGTTTTCCACGTTTTGCAATTTCAAGAGCCACACGAAAGCTGGCACGCGTTGCAGCCTCTTGTTCAGTTTTGAGTTTTGTAAATGAAGATTGCTGCGATTTCAATCCGCGCTTCATAGCTTCGAATTTTTCTGTCCGCAAACTTCCTGTATATTTTGAGTAATTTTGAAAATGTTTTGTTTCATAATGACGTTTAATGTTATATTCTTTGAGAACGGTTATGCTTTCATTGCAAATCAAACATAGCGCCTTCTTACTGGACTCAATTACGAAATACTGAATGTTCCACTGATCTTTGAATTTTCTGCATTCACTATCAATTTTTCGCTTCTTTTCCATACTACTAAATCACACACAAAAGCAACAATTCAAATCAAAATACTGTTACAAAGATGTCTTAAACTTAAACACGCACAAACACGTTTTAAGGAGGTACGCACTATTTTATTTCACAACAGTGTCATAGGAACTGACTTGTGGTTGCGCCACTAGCCTTCTTATATATTCCAATTACTGCCATCTAGAAGTGAGTGGAAGACACCAGAACTTTCTCGAACCAACGAGATTATTCTGTACTAAAGTCCCTAGATATATAAAGTACCGCAATTACCTCCATTTTGGCGCCAAAGAAGCGGCAAATTTAAAAATCTGTCAGTTTTTTTAACTACAAAAATACAATAGTTGTCAAACAATATGTCAAAAATGTATTCAAATTGTAAAATAGCTTATTGATTTCTTGACAAAATACGAAAGTTGTCTAATTAAACTTTAGAAAAATATAATTGTGATTGTGTCGTTAGCTAAAGAGGACCAATCGAAAAGCAGCAAGCTAGTGTATATGTGTGTGCATGATTTTTATTATTTATTACTCAACAGAAAATCCAAGTATAGAATAAATGTACAATAGAAAAGACAAAAAATGTATATTAAAAAGGTAATACATATAAATAACAAAATATAGAACTAAAAATAAGAGTAGATACATATAAATATTATATATTAAAAGTTTAAGTATTTGTTATTCATTATTAAAGTAAAGATTTACAACACGGTTTCTTGTCATCCTTCATTCATTCAACAAATTATGATCTGCCATAATATATCTTACATCTTCATGGACTATTTCTTTATAAAATCCACAGTGTTTTCATGTATGCTCTCGTCTACGCTTGACCAAGCAAGTTTTGTATGTCTACTGGTAATTATTTTGAACTATTTAAACATAGTCTTACAAAACCAAGCAGTGGTTGCATGAGCCTGATGAATTTTCCCTTTCGCAATGAAATATTCAATGCCAGCACCTGTATCATGGTGCAGAAGAGCATGTGCTGTACTGACATCCATTTTTGCAAAGTGGGTAGGATCAAACATGTGTCCTTTTAGTCTTGGAGCGACTTTTAAATTCATTTCTGAATCTAAATCAAATAATTGTCGTTGGTCGTATGGCTCCAATGTCAATACATACACTGCCAAGATTATATTTTTTTGAATTACTAGATCAATTTCAAAAATTTTGTGTGTAATCAGTGATGTTGCCAGATTTTTAAAAACATGAACAGGGTCTGGCATAATATATAACCTTTCTTGTTTGTTCAAGTGATGTGGACAAAAATTAACTATTTTAGAATGTCTATTGGCTGAAATGTTAAGTAGTCTCCAGAAACTTCTATTTAGGGGACCCATGTCCGAACTTATAGTTTTCACTGTTACACCTACATCACTAGCTCGCTAAATGTATTGAAATAGTTTTTTCAGAACTTCATCAGCACTGTATGGCTTTGTAGTCAGTTCAGTTCATACCCCACTGTAGTGTAGTGCAGAATTTGTTTCTAAATGTTCTTGATCCTGATTGGTAACAATTGGAGAAGTTGTCGCATTAGCAGTCGGGTCTGCAACATTTGCAATTAGATATGATTAACAATTGGAACAGGACAAGAGGCATCTTACCTAATAGTTTTCGTTTAATTCCTTGATTTCGTGGAAAGTCAGCTATTGCAATAATTGGAATTGCACTTTTTTTTAACAACTTCCGATTATCCAACCTGTTTAATTCGAATTGGTCAAGTTCGAAGTGTCTGAAAATTGCAAAAAAAAACAACATCTTCACATTAGGTAACATTCTGCAAGTGAACAAGAATATGAAAGAATTGAGCAAATATAGGATACTTACCTCACATAACAGAGCTCGTTCGGGCAAGTCAACTCGATTGATAAATGCAATCCATGCTTTACGCCGATCATCATTATTTAATGTTGGTATTCGGAAAAACCGAAATCCGTTCTCGCCACGGTTTCGACATCCACTCAAACAACAACTGGGCATGGTTCCAACGCACGTAATAACTTTACCCTTTATGTCATTATGTCAACAGCGATCAGCTGATTGCTCCGCGTGTCCAGACACTACCAACTCAATCACTAAAGTCCCTAAAAGTCACCAAATCACCGCCATTTTGGCGCCGTTATAATGGGACAAACCAATTGCGGTACTTTATTATCTAGGGACTTTATTCTGTACGTGCTATTTGCGCCATCTGTTAGCGATAGAAGGTACTACCTATTTCCGCTTGTGTCCACCAGATGTGTCACGTTACTCCTCATGGCTCGTACTCTACGACTAATCTAGAAGTTACAGCCTTTTTTAAACGTTGCGTACTTTTTCGGACTTTTTTTCATCAGTGGACTATTTCACTTTTTACCACCGGCAACAATGATAATATGGTTTTGGCCCTCGGAACTTACTGGAGTAATCAGTATGGCCCTAAGGCTGGAAAGTTTGGAGACCCCTGCTTTAAAGGCTTATATTTTGACATTTAAATACGATTTGGTTCCATTTTTTTTTGTTACCAACTTCAAACAAATAAAATTAGCATGCGATAAATTAATACTTTATGCAACGACAACGGGTGTCGTAAAGTGAACTTTATAGCACCGGAATAGAATTTCTTTTTTGTAAGGTAAGGGTTACTTTGAAAGTAAAGTAAATACATTGTCGTGTTCAAAAGGAAAGCATTTAGCAGATCTGAAGAGGGAGATTATACACGTAAATACAAAATTTGGAATTGATATCTGCAGCGGTTTGACCGCTATCGTGGTCACACACAGACATTTCTTAAAAACCACTTTTACTTTCTTAGTAGTAGTATAAGGAAGTATTTGTGATGATGAAAATTTTCGACTTCGAGATTTTTGCAGATGTTCACGTTTTGAAGTCGCCTGATACCGAAAAAGTGGTTTTTAAAAAATGTCTGTATCTGTCTTTGACCACGATAGCGGCCAAACCGCTAGAGCTATCAATTCCAAATTTTGTATTTACGTGTATAGTCTCCCTCTTGAGATCTGATTAGTTTTTCAGTAAAATCGGTAGACCGGAAGTAACAGTTTACAGCAGACCGATTTTCATGTGGCCGATGGGAGAATTTGTACGTGCGTTAAGTAAGGGTGTTTATCGCCAACCGTCAGTACAGTGAAGCGTTACCATAGCGTTTTACGGAGGTAAAGAAACACTTTATCGTACTGTACAATAATAGTATATTAAAATACAAGTTTCATAAGACACGATTTTTGCGCGCGCGTTCAAGTTTAGAAAACGAGCCGCTAGGCGAGTTTTCTAAAGAACAAGTGCGCAAAATGTCTTATGAAACGTGTATTTTATACTATTTTTTCTATTTCGGTTATTAAAAGTTCAAAAAAGCTTAAAATAAGAGACATGTTTTGTTCGAATATTTTAGAAATTTTGCTTTTTTGAAGTTGGTTACTCTGATTTTTAAGTAGAACGTTTTAAATATTTGAATATCGGTGGTGCTATATGTAATTGTGTTTAAAATTCAGACTGATTTATACAATTAATTATTTCAAATTATCAACAAAAAGGACGAAATAAATAACTGTACGCCCCCAGAGATTCGCAAAATAGCAGAAGACAATTTACAAAATCTTTCGTCCACAAACTCTCTACATATTTATCAAAACAAACTTTTATAACAATTGTACTATTCAACATGGTAAGTAAATGTCAATAGTAGCATCCGAAAACTTATCATCCAACTCTGCTTAACAATTTATATTGCGAATTAGTAAGTGAAATGTTAGCATGTGTGCTTTTTATTCTTTGTACAACTTTATTGCACATTTTTGTTACTTTAAAGGTGCCAGTCCACAATGAGAATATCTCATGAGATTTGTGTCTCATGCAATAAAAATCGCAGGACAACTCCAATTTCATTGGTCTTTGGACCGTTTCCACAATGAAATTGAAGCGATTTTTATTGCATGAGACACAAATCTCATGAGATATTCTCATTGTGGACTGGCACCTTAAAGGCTTATATTTTGACATTTAAATACGATTTGGTTCCATTTTTTTTTTGTTACCAACTTCAAAAAAATAAAATTAGCGTGCGATAAAGTAATACTTTATGCAACCAAAACGGGTGTCGTAAAGTGAACTTTATAGCACCGGAATAGAAAAAGTACTTTACCTGCCGCTAATATCTGTCAGCGTAGCCATGACTGATGACTTTAAAAATAAATCGTTTGTCACTGTCATAAGTTATTATATCTTTATTTCTTAAATTAACAATTTTCACGGTTGGCGATAAAATTTTGTATGCACCACGTTAGTAAAGTACCTTTACCGAACTCGTCTGTTACTCGCCGCGCTCGCTTCACTCGCTTGGCTCGTAAATCAGACTCGTTCGATAAAGTATCACTTTACTGACTTGTTACATAAATAACTATTTATTATCGCTTAAAACGATGTATGTATGTATCTCTGAATTTCGTGCGCATCTCGAGGGCGGTACTTCTAACCGGCCTCATGAAAATCGGTCTGCTGTATTTCGGTGAAAAAATCGAATTTTGCCAATATTTCGTCAACTACTAAGTTCAAACGAATTTATAAAGAATTCACACGTACTAAAAATTAAAATTGAGAGTAATTTTATTTAAAAAGTTTTTCGAAATTCCTACCGGAAGTAGGTCTTTTACTCTTATCGAAAATCAGTTTTTTGCGAATATTTCGCAAGTCATGCTTTTTAGACAGGTACGTTACGGGTATAAAAGTATTTAAAACATAATTTTCAATATCTTTTGTACAAAAAAAAATTCAGACCGGAAGTTCCACTTTTACTCTTACCGAATAGCGATTTTTTGTAAATATGTCGTAAGTTATGCATTCTATATATATTTATCAAGAGTACAAAAGTATTTAGAACTGGAGTTGCAATATTTTTTGTATATATGAAATTTCAAAATTCGGACCGGAAATAGCACTTTTACTCTTAGGGAGTAGCCCTTTTACTTTCTTATACGTAGTATAAGGAAGTATTGTGATGATGAAAATTTTCGACCTCGAGATTTTTGCAGATGTCCACGTTTTGAGGTCCCCTGATACCAAAAAAGTGGTTTTTAAAAAAATGTCTGTGTGTCTGTCTGTCTGTAACCACGATAGCGGTCAAACCGCTGGAGATATCAATTCCAAATTTTGTATTTACGTGTATAATCTCCCTCTTGAGATCTGATTAGTTTTTCAGTAAAATCGGTAGGCCGGAAGTAGCAGTTTACTTCAGTATAAAAATCGAATTTTGCCATTATTTCGTCAAATACTAAGTTTATACAATTTTATAAAGAATTCATATGTACTTAAAATTAAAATTGAGAACAATTTTATTTAAAAAGTTTTTCGAAATTCCTACCGGAAGTAGGTCTTTTACTCTTATCGAAAATCGGTTTTTTGCGAATATCTCGCAAGTCATGCTTTCTAGGCAGGTACATTACGAGTATAAAAGTATTTACATGAAAATTTTAAATATCTTTTGTATAAAAAAAAATTCTAAATTCGGACCGGAAGTACCACTTTTACTCTTAGCGAGTAGCACTTTTTTTCGAATATCTTGCAAAGTATGCATTCTATAGCGATTTAGTAAGAGAATGAAAGTACTTAGAATAAGATTTTGAATAATTTTTGTATAAAAAAATTCTTAAAATTGTATACTTTGAAACGCTCATACATATAAGAAAGTCGTGTGGTGGCCACACCTCATTTTTTTCGAATATCTTGCAAATTGGATCAGGTTGGCTTCTCTTCATGTCTTGTACAATTAATTGCGTCATACTTATCACATAGAACTGGTTATGTTTATTATAATGGTCATTCATCCAATATCATTTCCATTTCTTCTGGTGTCCCCCAAGGTTCGAATCTTGGGCCTTTACTCTTCAACATATATATTAACGATTTACTGGAAAAGCTAAACAGCGACTTTTTGGGTTATGCGGATGACTTAAAAATTTATAACGTGGTTAACAATCGTGCTGACTGTGTCAAACTGCAGACTAACTTCAACATAATCAAAGAATGGTGTAATCTAAATTTAATTTCTTTAAATGAGGAAAAATGTGCAATTGTTTCTTACACAAGGAGCTCCAATCCTTTACTATATAAATATACATCGAATTCCATGCCTATTGTTAGAAAGTCTGTAATCAAGGATTTAGGAGTTTTCTTCGATGATAAACTAACTTTCACGCAACACATATCGACAATTTGTTCTTTAGCCTCTAAAACCCCTGGGATTTCTTTTGAGATCATGTCGTTCATTTAGTAACTTAAACAGTGTGAAAGTATTATATTACACCCTAGTGCGTAGCAAGTTGGAATATGCATCCGTAGTCTGGTATCCATATTATTTACATCAGCAGATTTCGATAGAACGCGTTCAAAGGAGGTTCTTAAAATATCTGTCATATAAAATAAATGGCATCTACCCTGGTCATGACGTTGATTATATAAATTTATTATCATACCATGGTTTTCAATCTCTGTCGTGTCGCCGTGACTATTCCAGTGCGAAATTTCTCTTAAACTTGCTAACAAATAGAACTGATTCCCCTTCACTACTTGCTCAAATAAACTTTAACGTGCCGGCTCGAGATACTCGCCATTTCACTTTCATTGCTACTCCAAGAGCTAGGACCAACATACTAGTTAAGTCTCCTGTTTCTCACATGTCAGCTAATTATAATAAATTATATAGAGCTATGTTTTAAATGTTTAATATTTAACTATTTTTGTAATACCTCTTATTTTATATGTCCTATAAATGGTTTGTACTGTTGGACAATAAAGATTATTATTATTATTAAAAGTATGCATTCTATAGCGATTTATTAAGAGAATGAAAGTACTTAGAATAGGATTTCGAATAAGTTTTGTATAAAAAATTCTTAAAATTGTATAGTTTGAAACGCTCATACGTATAAGAAAGTCGTGTGGTGGCCACACCTAATTTTTTTACTTTCTTATACGTAGTATAGGGAAGTATTGTGATGATGAAAATTTTCGACCTCGAGATTTTTACAGATGTCCACGTTTTGAAGTCCCCTGATATCGAACAAGTGCTTTTTTAAAAATGTTCGTGTGCGTGTGACCACGATAGCGGTCAAACCGCTATAGCTATCAATTCCAAATTTTGTATTTACGAGTATAATCTCCCTGTTGAGAACTGATTAGATTGTCAGTAAAATCGGCAGACCGGAAGTAGTAGTTTAATTTTGTAAAAAAATCGAATTTTTCCAATATTTCGTCAACTACTAAGTTTAAACAAATTTATAAACAATTCATATGTAGTCAAAATTAAGTTTGAGAAGAATTTTATTATAAAAGTTTTTCAAAATTCCTACCGGAAGTATAGGTCTTTTACTCTTATCGAAAATCAGTTATTTGCAAGTCATGCTTTTTAAACAGGTACGTTACGAGTATAAATGTTTTTAGAACTTAATTTTCGATACTTTTTGTATAATTTTTTTTTAAATTCGGACCGGAATAACACTTTTGCTGATATGGAATAGCGATTTTTTGCAAATATGTCGTAAGTTATGGATTCTATATACAGGGTGTTTAAAAAAGATGCGGCAATATTAAAGGGGTTGATTGTCCAGGTCATTTTATACAAAAAGTTTATAATAAACAAGGCCCGCAAACGCTTCGTTACCGATCTACAGCGTGTTGAAGTTTAATTAAAAGAAACAGTAAAAATTATATTTCTCCAAGACGGCATTAAAGATCATAATGAAATTTTAGGCGTGTTATTTTTCAAGAAAAAAATAGGACGCCGCTGATTTCTCTAAAAATAGAAATATGTTTCTATTCTTTGTTCAATTGTGAAGAAAAAAGCTCTCTTAACTTTTTATCGTACGACGCTTGCTAAAATTGTTGGTATGGTAAAATATTTGTTTTTGGCCTTTAAAACTCTTGTTATTTCAAAAAAAAATTCTGTAATAAATGTACATGCACTAAAACGTGTTTTTTTTACTAAAAAACGGTACGTCGTATGATAGAATGTTAAGAGAGCTTTTTTCTTCACAATTAAACAAAGAATAGAAATATATTTTTATTTTTAGAGAAATCAGCGGCGTCCTATTTCTGTCTTGAAAAATAACACGCCTAAAATTTCATTATGATCTTTAATGCCGTCTTGGAGAAATCTAATTTTTACTGTTTCTTTTAATTAAACTTCAACACGCTGTAGATTGGTAACGAAGCGTTTGCGGACCTTGTTTATTATAAACTTTTTTGTATAAAATGACCTGGACAATCAACCCCTTTAATATTGCCGCATCTTTTTTAAACACCCTGTATATATTTATCAAGAGTACAAAAGTATTTAGAGCTAGATTTGCAATATTCTTTGTATACATGAAATTTAAAAATTCGGACCGGAAATAACACATTTACTCTTAGCGAGTAGCAATTTTTTTCGAATATCTTCGAAAATATGCATTCTATCGAGATTTATTAAGACAGTGGAAGTACATACTTAGAATAGGATTTTGAATAACTCCTGTATAAAAGTTTTTTTTTAAATTGTAGTTTGAAACTTTCATACGTATAAGAAAGTCGTGTGGTGGCCACACCTAATTTTTTTCGGTATCAGAGTACATCTGCAAAAATCTCGAGGTCGAAAATTTTCGTCTTCACAATACTTCCTTATACTACGTATAAGAAAGTAATAGTATATTGAAATACAAGTAACAGAAGGCCTTTCATTCCAGCATGATTTCCAAATACGGACATGAGCGCGCAGCGCGAGTGGCCGAAGGAAAGAATGCTGAAACGGCCTTCTGTTACGAGTGTTTTACACTATTTTCTCTGTTTCGGATTGTATTTACATTATTTATTTATAGAAACATTGTTAAAAATATACATTAAGGGAAATTTTGATAACGTGACGTAGTCGCTTGGTAGCACTGATTTATATTTGACAGTTGACTTGTAAGAATGGTTTCATTCAGCAGACGGATCGGAAACCGATCCCGTTCCAACCGTTCACTTCCAACAGTTTGAGTGTTCGCTGGACAGGATCTTTATGTCATCGTCTGTCATCTGGTACTTTTCATTGCTGCCATATGTTAAAATTATAGAGATTAAACCGAATAAACAATAATAATAAATTGTTTTTCTGCATTAAGTTTTGGCGTAGTTTTTAGTGGAAGGGCTGGTTTTTCCAAGCCCGAATAAAATACTGGGTGAACTCCAATATTTTAATACATTTACTTCTGCACAATACCTTTAATTTGTTGTATCTTACTTTTCTAGTAACTTTCTTCAAAATTATGTATTAGGTTGGTCTTGGAATGCATCAATGGCGCATGCGTACAGAGTACGCTCAGTAAGTGAGCGTAGAATTTTTCCGCTCACAAAAATGGCGGCCGCTCCTGAACATGTTCAGAGTGAGCGGTCGTCTACTCGACATGATCACCGAACAATTGCGCAACTGTTGTGTCTGCTGAATGAAAGCAATTATTTGAATTGAAAAGTTTGGTTGAATTAGAGAAAAACTCATATTTTCTGTGGGCGGAATATCAGACGAAGAGCTTCAATCTGAGCCAACAGAATTGCGGGACGTGGCCTCCAACGCCATTAATAATTTACTCCCAGGTAAATCGAAAAGCAATTATGAAAAAGAATATGAAAAAATTATGCCACCGACCTATTTCTACTAAAATATAAAGTTACCAAAAATCGTTTAAGAATGGAGTCCATTCTAACACCAAAATAGCTGCTAGAATATCTTGTTCTAATACCGAAACAGAGAAAAAGTATTTTATAAGCACAGTAAGCTGTATATCGCTGAAAAACGAGAAGTGCTGTATTTTAACTATTTTTTAAATATAATTGCAAATTTTAATCGACAGTTACTAGAACAAATACTGATTATTTTTTTCATGTAGTGGCAATTTTTTCAAGTGCCTTAATCTTTGCGATTTTTTGCGTGGAACTTGATCATTTCGTGGCATACGCCGATCAAGTAAAACCCCCCTCTAAATTAAGGCTTTTTAATTTTCCTACATATTATGTAATAACGGCATACACATACATGTGTATGTATAGTAAAAAAAACACTATAATAGGTTTATGTACATTTGCGAGATCATAAAGCGGGACAGTTAAGCTTTATTAGTGTAAAGTAGGTTTTACACTATTATACACTATTTTTTTCTGTGACGGGAATCTCGACGATTTATTACTACATATATATATTAAAGTCAGAAAATCAATGTCGCTGGTAGTTCTAGTGTTCAAATAAAATCCCTTCCACCTTATTGTATATCGCAAAAACAAGAGCTGACAAAATATTTCCTTAGACGGCGACAATGTTTGTATTGGTTAATACATCAATAGAAATATGTGCTCGATTCGATTTGAACGTTTGCAGTGGTGTATTTTCGATTGATTACCGCACAATTTCGGCATGGTCGGGTAAACATATTCCCACCGATACATGCAGACGTGTAATGTGCCCCGTAGTATTTGTGTATAAACATGCGAAACGATTTCACTTTGGTATTTGGCAGACGCTCAAACGCCGCGCCGTTCAGAATCGCTCTCGTAATAAACAAACAGAATCTCGACGTCGTCGTCTCGTCGCTTTACTCGACGAGGCACCCTTCTCGGATTTTTTCTCGGTTACGTGAGGTGTCGTGCGTTTACCGCGATATGCCATAATATTACGAATAGCCTTCGCGTGCACCGCTATCCGAACACTCCCGCCATGATCCTTTTTCTTGGCCGCTGCGGAGAAGCTCCACGGGCGAACTTTTCAAAAAGATCAATCACCATCCTCCGGCCTGTGTTATTCACGCGTGGTGACGTGCCTCCGAGGTCGTCGCTTTAATCGACAGGATAATCAGTCCCGGCACTCGAAACCGTACTGTTTTCCCTACACAGGTACCGTAGCGTACCCGTCATCTCAGATAGTCGTGTGTGCGTGCATATGTGTATGTGCAGGGGATGATGCGCGCGAAAGTGTTTGTGTTCGATGTTCCTGGCGTATGTAAATATTCAAGTATTATTTAGTGCTTTGCTTACGTAACCGGAACGAGAACGACGACGACACGAAGTCTTGATCGCGCATCGATGGCCCTCTCTGGATTGTTCCGTAGGAGGGGACGCACCGCATTTCTGAATCCGGTACGCATGAACGCTTCGGGGTTGCAAGAGATGCTGTTAACCAGACGGACTGTAATGAAACTCATGAATATTAACCCCCCTATAGGTATTACTTAGTAAGGCCCAAAACTGGCCGAGATACTGAAACGGTACTCAATTCCCACAACAAACAAATTTTTATTTTCCCAGCTGCCAGCCTAGATAAACATGAAACTCTTTGATTGTTAATTATACGCTAACTTGATAACTTTTTGTGTTTCTCAGGAACGATCCAGGATCCTGATCTGTTTATTTCATCTCTAATATTAAATGAACAATTTAGAGACTATGACTGACAATAATCAAAACAAAGAAAAGAAATTTTTGAAATGTCAGTATTCAAATATTCTATTTATTCCAATATTATAATTACCTATATATAAAATAAAAATTAAATGCAGGTCCCATTGCAACAAAGAAAAAGCGAAGAAATCATATTAAAATGATAGGTGCTTAGTTACTTACCTTCATTTGAATTGATTGTTCAAAGGAAATAATAAAAGATCCTACGAGACAACTAACAAGAATTGAAGATACGAAACACGTTTTAATTTGGTAGCTACATGACATACTACGTATTAAATACACAATAAAAATAATACAAGAAAACACATTTTCCGGCTTCAAGCGAGAACGTTCTGCCATTACAATGTTATTGGCTTTAGAGAAAGCCCTTTTTGGTATACAACATTCTGAAAATTACACCTCGTTGGCACAATCTACTTGTTCATTGGAGAACAAAGTATCCAAATGGTTTTTTTTCATGTTACTTTCATAAAATTCAACTGATGACTTTTCCCTTCGTTTTCCAAGGTATCAAGATATCTTTTAGGTGCCTTTTTGTTTTAAGCGCAGAGATTTAAAAAATCCTTCCTTCTTTCTACACTTTGGATATAGAAATGCACCAATGTCAGATATTTCAATTGATGAAGCAGCGGTAACCAAAACATTACTAGAAAAAACTTTTGTGAACATTGATTGAAATTCTCGTTGCAAAACAAATTTAATTTCTTTTATATCTTCCGGTCATCCTTGTCAACTTTTGAAATGAAATTCTCCATCAAACGGTGCAAAATGGTTATCCCCATTGAATTCGTCGGTTGTAATTCTGATGAGAATAAAGTTGTGGCCAACTCAAAGGATTCCAATATTTTAACAATATTTTCAATGATGTCCTTTCATCTTTAGTTAACATTAAATGATGCCCTGCCAGAGGTCTTGTAATTATTATATAGGGTCGGGCAAAAAGAGCGGAACACCGAATTTATGGCTTAACTAGCACTTTTTCGAAAATTTAACCTAAATTAAATTTTTTGTATACTTTATGTATTATTTATTGGTGTTTGCAGATTTTCCGTTTTTGTCACATTTTTGGAGATATGATGTCACCGGATAGTATTTTAAATGAATCACCCTGTATTTATATTTTTTTTGAGTAGATATTTTTTTCCTGAATTCACTAATACCAGGTTTAGTGGGTCTCTGACTTATGGTTTCATAAGAAAAAAATAAAATGTAATGGCACCTAAATATTTATTTAATAAAAAACGAGACATGACAAATAATGTATTAATGTCAAATAATTTGTAAAATCAAATGTGATAAAAGAACTTAAACAAACTGGAGTTTTTGTACCTAATAGTGTTATTCGAATGTACGTTTTTACTTTGACAGAACTCAGAAAAAAATATTGTAGATAAAAAGTTTTTGGTATACCTACTGCGATAATTACTTAGGGCCGATATCATAATAAAAGTTAATGCTGCATTAAAAGTTCATGTCACCTTCAAGCGAGAAATGAATTTCATAATCATTTGTTAAAGTTAATGGACGCTTTAATGAATAGAATCTTTAGTTATTGTCGTTCGTTTTTTATTAAATAAATATTTAGGTGCCATTACATTTTATTTTTTTCTTATGAAACCATAAGTCAGAGACCCACTAAACCTGGTATTAGTGAATTCAGGAAAAAAATATCTACTCAAAAAAAAATATAAATACAGGGTGATTCATTTAAAATACTATCCGGTGACATCATATCTCCAAAAATGTGACAAAAACGGAAAATCTGCAAACACCAATAAATAATACATAAAGTATACAAAAACTTTAATTTAGGTTAAATTTTCGAAAAAGTGCTAGTTAAGCCATAAATTCGGTGTTCCGCTCTTTTTGCCCGACCCTGTATAAAAAAATGTTGAATTCCAACAGGTCTTAACTGACTGAATGAGATTGTGTTTTTCTAAATCCAGTTGAGTTTTTTGTACGTTAAAGCAGTTGTCGCGATGTTAGAGTGCTCAAAATGACCAGCAATATTGCTGCATTTGCCAATAATAGGCTTATCCTCTAATGCTTTGTTCAAAACTAATTCGAGGGAATATACAGTCATGTGCAGTAAAAAGTAAACGAGTTGCGAAGCTGTTTTGCTAGATTGTTACGGACTTCATAAAAATATGAAGTTTCTTTGACCTCAACCGTATAGTTCAAACACTGGAAAAAAAAATGAGGTGTGGCCACCACACGACTTTCTTATACGTATGAGCGTTTCAAACTATACAATTTTAAGAATTTTTTTATACAAAAATTATTCAAAATCCTATTCTAGGTACTTTCATTCACTTAATAAATCGCTATAGAATGCATACTTTGCAAGATATCAAAAAAGTGCTCCTCGTTAAGAGTAAAAGTGCTACTTCCGGTCCGAATTTTGAAATTTCATATATACAAAAAATATTGCAAATCCAATTCTAAATACTTTTGTACTCTTGATAAATATATATAGAATGCATAACTTACGACATATTTGCAAAAAATCGCTATTCGATAAGAGTAAAAGTGCTACTTCCGGTCCGAATTTTGAAATTTAATATATACAAAAAATATTGCAAATCCAATGCTAAATACTTTTGTACTCTTGATAAATATATATAGAATGCATAACTTACGACATATTTGCAAAAAATCGCTATTCGATAAGAGTAAAAGTGGTACTTCCGGTCTGAATTTTGAAATTTTTTTTATACAAAAGATATTGAAAATTATGTTTTAAATACTTTTATACCCGTAACGTACTTGTCTAAAAAGCATGACTTGCGAAATATTCGCAAAAAACTGATTTTCGATAAGAGTAAAAGACCTACTTCCGGTAGGAATTTCGAAAAACTTTTTAAATAAAATCATTCTCAATTTTAATTTTAAGTATATACGAATTCTTTATAAATTTGTTTAAACTTAGTAGTTGACGAAATATTCGCAAAATTCGATTTTTTCGCTGAAGTAAACTGCTACTTCCGGTCTACCGATTTTACTGAAAAACTAATCAGATCTCAAGAGGGAGATTATACACGTAAATACAAAATTTGGAATTGATATCTACAGCGGTTTGGCCGCTATCCTGGTCACACACAGAGAGAGAGACAGACACACAGACATTTTTTAAAAACCACTTTTTCGGTATCAGGGGACTTCAAAACGTGGACATCTGCAAAAATCTCGAGGTCGAAAATTTTCATCATCACAATACTTCCTTATACTACGTATAAGAAAGTAAAAATAACAAATTGTAACACACTGTTGTATTTTCTGGATGGGCGGTAGTAATAATAATAAAGATTTTTTCCTTCTTCATTTCATATTAATATTTACATATTACATACTTAAGTATAGTTTTGTAGAGTTTATAATAAGTAAATATTAGAAAATACGAGTATGGTAACTGATGAAAATTATAATTTTAGTTTTAATTTTGGTCTTATCGTTAAATTATATTTATTGGAATTTAAAAAATGGGTTTGAAAATTCAGCTTGATAACAAATTTGTTTTAATTAATTTGTAATATTCAGTAAATTTTCAAACATAAAACAAATAGCATTTGTTCGTCTTTTCTTACAAGAAAAGAAAATATTTTTTATTATTTGTCAAAATGTCCGTTGTTATCAAGACTACCATCACACATTACCCATCACACAATGATGATTTTTGTTTAAAAAAATCCATATATAAAAGTTCCATTTACGTATTTTAACTCGTTCGCACAGATGCTCGAGGATTATACATTCACTAAACATTTACTTAAACCGCTTTAATACTAAAAAAAAAACAATATAATAAATAGTTAGTTATTATATTGATATATAATGTATAAAATTAGTTGTATGTAGTTATAGCAAGTTAGTACTTTGTCCATCCACCTTGTTTGATTAATTATTATCACAGCACGTAAGCGTTTCGGCATAGATCTTACAGTGTTTCTTATTTCATCTACAGTCAAATTATCCCATTCATTTTGAATAGCTTCCAGTAGTCCTATCCTATTATTTGGTTGGAAATTCATAATGCCCCTATTCACACTACTGAAGTGTGAATAGGGGCATTATCCTTAAATGAAGGCAGTAATTAGTCAGATGTCATATATCACGACTCTGACTACCTAAATATTATTATTGTTATTATTATTGAACAAATTTTACCTGTTGGAAAATGAAACCATCAGGAAATTGCAAAGAAACAGATGGTAACATTACATTCTCCAAAATTTCCCTGTAATGAAGACTGTTTCATCTACCATCTATGTTCCAACATACACCTGCTCTATGAAAGCTTATCCAACCGCAAATATTAACCGAAAAGTGGCCACTCTGACTACTAGGACAAATATAATTATTTTCATATCGAGATTGGCTTAAATACTCGAATGCGACCATTGTGATAGGATTGAAACACTTTCTCGTTTGAAAATACTACATTTTGCCAAAATTTATCACTTCGTCTTAAATATTCTTGCGCAAAGTCCATTCTTTGCCGTTTATGGATTTCTGTTAGCGCAATTTTTCGCAATGCGCAATAACTTTTCAATCCGTGTTCGTGAATGCGACGTGAATGATTTGTTTCTCTAGAAGCTTTCACCGTAGAATGAAAAGGAAAATTTCTGACATAATGAACTGAAGCTTGGTCTTATTGTGCCGTTGATATTTTAGATGCCCCTGATCCATTAACTCTCTTGACTGTTCCTTCAGTTAGCGATTTTTTTTTAATTTTAAAAATACAACCTTTGCTCACATTTAGAATATCAGCCACACTTTAAAGTGACCCTCTAATTTTGTCACAGCTCTCATTTTTTCAGCCTCTGTTAAATGTCTTCTAGGCATTTTTTAAGTTTTTAACAAAAAGCAGCCTTCGTAATAATTTTACTTAAACTACTGTTTACAGGTTTGGACGAAATATAACTAAATTATAAAATTTGCTCATCCCATCATCTGAATTATCAGTGAGAAATCCAATTCTTATTTTATTACCTCCCTAAAGTGGAAAAAGAAAGAATAATGTTCCAAGCTTCCCGGAATTTTATATAAAAATATTATTCATCTCACACATGTGTAGCAAACATTCATACCAACAAATAACAATAAGCTGTGCAAGTTAAATAAACATCTCCGTTCATTGCACGTTATGTAAATATTTACATATGGAACGAACATTGTCCTATTTATTTAATTTAAAAGGACGTCGCAGTTAGGAATGATATTCTCTTCCAACCCGACTTACACTATAACTTATCAGTCGTTTACTTTGCATTGCACATGATAGTACAATGCAACAAACTGAATTGTACGGCAGCTGCCAAACTGCTTCCACAATATTTGCGGCATTGGCATGCACCATTGCCAAATATTTTCTCTTCTATATTCCATTCCGTCTCTCAATTTTTTCCTTCGAATAACGTTAATGGTTATGATGTTACAAAAATTATTCAAAATCTATCTTTACACACTTTCATACACTTAATTAGACTTGAAACGCCTGTATAGGATGCATGACTTGCGAGATATTCCCGAAAAATTATTTTTTGATAATAGTAGACGACCTACTTCCGGTAAAAGTTTCGAAAAATGCTTTTTATAAGAATTCATAATAATTATAATAATTAGCAAAAAATTGATGCCCACCTATTTTATATTATATCTCTGCATGCATACAGTAGAACTTATGTTTTCACTCACATACCGTAGTCGTCAAATTTTAATTTCGGTTTACACTTCTATCGCATGCAGAATATGACCTTATAATATGCAGCGATGCCTGCTTGCTAACAGTGGTGGGAGAGCAACGCAGTGTCGATGTCGGGGGACCCTCACGCGAGTGTACTGTCTTGGCAGCCTCGCTTATGTTTATCTTTAGTTTATTTCGTCGCGCTCTTTTCCTCTTTCTACTTTCGTATCAGAAATTAAAATATGTCGACTACGGTATATATACACACGACGACTATCGTGTATCTTAAACTACAGTTGTAGATCGGGAGTTATTCCTCGGCCGAATGCTGTCCCTTGACCGACTACTGTCGTCAGAGTATCCTATTTTCTTTTTCTCCAAAATACATAATTATGCATTTTTGTTACTCTTACTTGCTTCGCAAATATTCTAGAAGTATTTATGTTCGTGCACACAATGCTTCACACGTGTGAAAACGGGTATTTTCTCTTTGTTCTGACGTCACTATTATCCTAGGTCAAGCTTCACAATACAAACAAACCGGATACCTCTTTTTATCGCGTGTAAACAGTAATTTTGACAATTGTCAACATAAACTTACCAACTTTAACATATCATGAATTCGAAATGGATAAGTAATTCTCGGATATTTAATACGTACTGCACGTACTCTTTCTCTAAACTTAGTATCCTATACGCAAAGACGAAAGAAAATATATTCGAAGGACCTGTCTGATATAGAAAATTGATGAACGATGGAAATTTTGAGAGGAAACGAAAGAGAAATCTCAAAATATTTTGTGTATACTAAAGCCATTTACCACAAACAAAATAGATAAATCTATGTAGAAATACAAATGTGTGGTATAGAAGAGATGTTGACGAAAACATTTTAGAGGTGTAATATGAGCTTAAAAGTGCATTTTATGCATTCACATCTGAACTACATCGTTAAAATGTAAGATATTTTAAGTCACAGAAAATGAAAAATCTATGTAAAGGAAGGTAGAAATCAGCACGATAGCCGCTAGGGTTGCGCATCGAAAGCAAAACATCGATGGTGCATCGATGTTTGATATTAAATACAATCTATCGATGTCTTCGATATATCGTACAAAAAACATCGATGTCTTCGATACATCGGAAAAAAATGTCATATTATTTAGAAATCCCAAAAAATATGCATTTACCATTCAGCTAACAGTCAGTGGTAATTTATGTATTTTTAATTAATTGCAGAGTAGGTAGGTAGTCAGTAGTAACTTTATAGTTGTTAGTTTTTCTACACTTATCAATTTTTTCACCAAGATTTTAGCATGCTTTTAGGTGAATTAGTAGTACCAATAGTGCAAAAGTACGAAATAAAAAAAAAAAAAATTTACCGAAGATTTGTGTTTGATATTGAATGTTAAATTAAAATTAACTGCACAAGAGCTGCAAAAGAAAATAAATAATTTAGGCACACAATTCTTTCAAGAAGTATCAAATTAACGTCATTCTTAACAATATTCTAAAATGGAATGTTTTCATTTTACACAGTTGGCAAAAAACTTTACAACATGAATTTTGCTAGAAATCACTAAAAAGTTGATTAAGTTGAGAAGAAAAATAGAACATGTTCTAATTCAACAAGTTCTTTGTCAACAAATTGATCATTGATTAAGTCCACTTGACAAGTGTAATACACGACTTGTCGTCAATTTTAACTTGATCTGGTTCTTGGTCAAAAAATTGATAAGTCTAATAGAGCCTTAAGCGTGGTACATAATCAATAATTATTATAAATAAGAAAAGTAATTACTTGGTAACTTTATTACAAATAACTACTAAAATAGAATAATGGTAATAAATAAGTATGTATAATCTTATAAGCTACACTTGAAATTACAAATCCCAAATAAGCTTATCAAGGGATTGTAAAAATAACAATTGTGATAGACGTTTTCTTTTGAGGCGATTTCTTTGTTGAGATAGGATTTGTCCAGCCTTAGAAAATAATCGTTCTGAAGGAACTGATGTTGCAACTGTCGTGAGGTACTTCAGGGCTACACCGTATAATTTCGGATAGAGGAGCTTCAAAGATTTCCATTCTTCCAGAGGATTCTTCGACAGATTTAACAATGGGCTCTCCAAGTATGCTGCTACTTCATCAGTGGAACGCGAGTTAGAGCTACTATGAGCTTTCATCAAATTGTAATGCTTGGTCCAAAAAAAAAAGACTCGCTGGTACTGGTTCCTGGGACATCTAGTTAACAAAATACAAAATAAGCTCTTAAATAATTGAATGTGAAGACAATTAACTTACCAATTTCGGATTCACGAGGATGTGCTTGTTCTACATCTTGCACAGTTAAATCCCTTAATTGTTTAATGGCTCTGGAACAGGCCAGTGCATCTGTGAAATGAATCGTCTTGAACCTTGGGTCAAGTATAGTGGTTAACGCTAGAAAGTATACGCTTTCCCTGTGTCCAAATCTTTTTTTTAGCTTCATTCATTATTGAAGTTCGAAGTGCTGTAGCAATGGGAGTTTCTGATTTTATGTTACTCACAGTGTCAAGTAAACAGTGCACCATTGGTATTATTGAACTAGTAGTTAAGTACTTTTCACCACAAGCTTCTCTTGTGGCTGCTTCGACTGGTTTCAAAATTTCAGCAATTTCTCTTAATTCAAAAATATCTAATGCTGATAACATGTTTGGAGCCTGCGGATATTTAATTAGAATTTCGTTAACAGCTTTATAATTTACTAAAAATCTCTCAATCATAAAATATCTTGAGTTCCATCTTGTTGACACTTCCTGTATTAATTTTAAATGTGTAATTTTTCTTAACTCGTCAGAAGCAACAACACTGTGTTTGAACCACGTAACAATACTTTTTACTCGTGTGATTAACTCAATAAGTCCAGTAGTCTGTTCCATGGCCTTGTCTATCATTAAATTGAGAGTGTGAGCAAAACATGGTAAGTGTTTTCCTTTCTCAAATGCCACTTTCGACAAAGGCAGTACATTCTACACCTGGACTTGAAAATTGTACACATCTTGATGTTGAAGCTACATACTTCGATGTTGATTGTGTTGAAGCACTAACTTTTACAGCATGTGGATGAAGACTTTTTACGTGACCAGTTAAATTGCTGGTATTTCCCGACGTTTTAAGTTTTTTCTTGCACAATCTACAAGTCGCTGTACCATCTGAATGTTTTTCGAAAAACATTATAAAGTAGGAGTAAAAAAAAAGACGCGTATACTTAAACTGAACAGTATCGTAATATGTATCAAAAATAAAAATGAACCAGGTTCTGCATGCTGGCCCTATTTATACTTTTACGCTGTAAATCCTAGAAATGCTAACTGGTGAACTACTTACCCCTTTCAGTCATCTCTTACTTAGCCAATGATGTGCCGTTTCGAGTCCGTAAATCCCATAATTCTAAAGTTTTGCGATCAGAAAAAATAGTAAATTTCTCGTATGAGTAATTAGGGACTCCACTCCCCAAACTGATGACTTTTAAGTCGCCAATGAGTTTTAGAAGAAATATTATAACATTATAGAAAAGATATTTGTCATTTCATAAAACTAGTTATGTTACGAATATAAAATATTTATTTCAGTGGGCCAAAATGGTTCTTTCAAATTTTCTGTGTAAAATATGTAAGTAATAACTTGTGTAATCTTCAGTTCATTTTTTATATAGATATTATTATTATTATAACCAATATTATAAATAAACGTTATAGATAGAAATATGTTTAAACTATAACCTTGTACAGTATTCGTTAAAGTAATAGTGCAGTTGGACTCAAATAAATTGGTAAATTATAAAAAAAAATTAGTAAATATATCAAAAAGGTATTTTCAGTTGAAAAATTGATACTATTTAGAGCCGTATGACAATTTAAGAATGGATCTCCTTGGTCTGTGAAACGGAATCTATTAAACAACCCTCTAACACCAAGTACTTGGTTTTATTATTAATTTGAGATAATTTAAGTACATGAGAATCTAGATATCTGTTTCTTTGATGTTACGTTTCCTCGTATCAAATTTACAAATTTCGATCCCACCGGCAATATAGGTTTCTATAGATCATTGAACATCGATGTTTTGGACCAACATCGATTTATATGGAACTACTAACATCGATGTCAAAACATCGCAACATCGAATTACAGACATCGATGTTTCGAAAACATCGGTGTTCGATGCGTATCCATAAAGCCGACTAATGCTGCGTGTTAAAAAGTTATGATCCGGTAATTCCATCAGGGAAAATGCGGAAAAAAAGTTTAGAGAAAAAACACTACTATCATAAAATCATGATGATTCTACTGCGATTACTTGAAACAGTCTGTTTGTTATGATTAGGGGGCGGACACGTGATCTATAAAATACAAAATACATTATTTTTTGTTCATTTTGTAGTTCACGTCGAGTAAAATCTTCCTACCTTATTTATCTTACGAAATATAATAAATTTTAAAACTTCTCACGCTTCTACCTACGCCGATGAAGAAAGGAATTTAAGAGTAAAAACCACTTTTTTGCTGTTCTTTTTCAGGACCAAAACAGATGTTGCAGTTCACCATATGAATAGTGCTATTCAGTAACGTGATGTTATACATTATTTCTTTTGTCCGTCGTAATTTCGGCCTCATACGTCCGGTCTGTAGTTATGATTTGAATTATTTTCTCCGCAAAATATGCAATAGTTTCTCGGAAAAAAAACTTCTTCCGAATAGAAAAAAAGGGATTTCATTTATGGCATTAACGGCACTAAAATATTATGCAGATCGTTTATCAAAACGATAAAGCAATTTTCAAAAAGTATTTTTCTACAAATCTGTGTAATCAATAATCAAATCGGCAACAGTTTTACGTTAAAAAATTTCGCCATGCGCCTGATTCGAATGTATCAGTGTAATATGTATGTGGCGTATTTATTTTTAAAAAATACATAAAAATCGCTACTTTTAATCAACTTTGGCAACTGCACAAAACACGCACAGAGTCCTGAAAACATTTTTATCTACATTTAATGACAGAAATATTGGTCATGAACGCACACAAAACCGTTTCTACAAAATGTTTGTAATGAAATATATTTATGAATACTTCTGTAAATGCTGGCACAATTTACTTGACATCCGCTGTTTAGCACAATTTAAATTTGCGACAGTTAAAACAAAAATAAATCATCACCAATATAGACGCTAAATACACTCAAAATGGAGTGGAACAGTTATCTTCAGGGCTGTCGCTGCTGCTTCGATTACCTGAAACATACTGGTTAATTCGCCTGCGGGAAACGGGTTAATGTTGGAATTACTGTGACATCTTCTTTTAATGGAGCGAGATTGTTTTAGTTCGTATACTAAAAATATTGTAATAATTGTAACATGGTAGAAGGTCACTTCAGTTACCGGACGGCGAGGCCAACTGGCGATATAAGGCCGTCACATAAAGAGGTTTTTCTGATTCTGTTAATTTCAAAATATCGATCCTTATGTAACGCCATCTGTCCAAGGCATTATGAACTACTTGGTAATCGCTGAGCATTTTAAAAATCACGTGCTAAAAATAGGCAACATGATTGGATTATAGCAAGCCTTATTGATATTTGACTGATTTGACATTTATTTTGGCTATTCTTTTCTATTCTATTTCTATTTTTGTTATTTGGAAATATTCTATATTTCTTTTAATAAGTGTACGTGCATGTATATCAGTTTATTGTAATAGTTGAGTATCCTGTACAACAAAGTTATGGATTATGGTTTTGTTATGTCTTAACAAGATCATCTAGATCCGATGCTGTAGCAGAAATGTTTCCACATGTTAGGCTTAAAGGGGGCGCAAATAATACAACCAATGTAAAGTCCCTAGATATATAATACCGCAATTACCTCCATTTTGGCGCCAAAGAAGCGGCAAATTTAAAAATCTGTCAGTTTTTTTAACTACAAAAATACAATAGTTGTCAAACAATATGTCAAAAATGTATTCAAATTGTAAAATAGCTTATTGATTTCTTGACGAAATACGAAAGTTGTCTAATTAAACTTTAGAAAAATATAATTGTGATTGTGTCGTTAGCTAAAGAGGACCAATCGAAAAGCAGCAAGCTAGTGTATACCGTAAGCGTCATATTTTAATTTCGGTTTACACTTCTATACCATGCAGAAGATGACCTTACAATATGCAGCGTAGCCTCCTTGCTAACAGTGGTGGGAGAGCAACGTAGTGTCGATGTCGGGGGAATCGTTTGTCGAGAGTACTGTCTTGGCACTACTTGGCAGCCTCGCTTATGTTTATCCTTTAGTTTAATTTGTCGCGCTCTTTTCCTCTTGCTACTTTCCTATCAGAAATTAAAATATGACGCTTACGGTATGTGTGTGCATGATTTTTATTATTTATTACTCAACAGAAAATCCAAGTATAGAATAAATGTACAATAGAAAAGACAAAAAATGTATATTAAAAAGGTAATACATATAAATAACAAAATATAGAACTAAAAATAAGAGTAGATACATATAATATTATATATTAATAAGTTTAAGTATTTGTTATTCATTATTAAAGTAAATATTTACAACACGGTTTCTTGTCATCCTTCATTCATTCAACAAATTATGATCTGCCATATCTTACTGGCACATCTTCATGGACTATTTCTTTATAAAATCCACAGTATTTTCATGTATGCTCTCGTCTACGCTTGACCAAGCAAGTTTTGTATGTCTACTGGTAATTATTTTGAACCATTTAAACACAGTCTTACAAAACCAAGTAGTGGTTACATGAGCCTGATGAATTTTCCCTTTCGCAATGAAATATTCAATGCCAGCACCTGTATCAAGGTGCAGAAGAGCATGTGCTGTACTGACATCCATTTTTGCAAAGTGGGTAGGATCAAACATGTGTCCTTTTAGTCTTGGAGCGACTTTTAAATTAATTTCTTAATCTAAATCAAATAATTGTCGTTGGTCGTATGGCTCCAATGTCAATACATACACTGCCAAGATTATATTTTTTTGAATTACTAGATCAATTTCAAAAATTTTGTGCGTAATCTGTGATTTAGCCAGATTTTTAAAAACATGAACAGGGTCTGGCATAATATACAACCTTTCTTGTTTGTTCAAGGGATGTGGACAAAAATTAACTATTTTAGAATGTCTATTGGCTGAAATGTTAAGCAGCTTCCAGAAACTTCTATTTAGGGGACCCATGTCCGAAATTATAATTTTCACTGTAACACCTACAGTCGAAAGCAAAAAAAAGTAGACAAAATATCTTCGACTTTGTAAATTTGGCTTTATTTACTTGTCATTCTGTCAAGTCATTATCCTATGGAATATCAAATAATTATCAAAACATCTTCTCATCTGATTAATACGAATCAAAATACTAATTACTGCATTCACTACCGAAGAAAATTACTTTCAATAAGCACGTTTGTGAGGTGGCGGTCTTGCTCAACTGTTGATAGTCTTTTGCGGCCAGAACCAAAAATTCTTCAAAATCTGTGGTGATCTCTATGTTTTTTTAATAATTTTAAAAGTATTTATATTATTTCTTTCCGTAATTTCACGTATTTTGAAACCGTTACTCAAATCTGCAATAACATTGACTTTAATATCTTCATTTATGGAAGGCATCTTTATAATAGCTTAATATCAAATGTAAGGTTGTCAATTTTGATAGATAACCAAACATTGACAAGTAGCTATGAAGCCGCTATTACACTATACTCCATTCAGTCTAAGAATAAAGTAGATGGCGCTACAATTTGAGCACAGTTTACACACGATGAACTTTGTATTTTGAAAACAAGTAAAACATATGTTTACTGTCAGATGGATAGCAGGGATATACATATCTGATATCATTATATTTTGACATTTACGTACATTTTTGTACAAGTTGGTAAGTCATTCCTCAAGAAAAAGGAATGCACATGTCGTCTAATTGTACTTTTTTGTGCTTCATCCAATTTATTGTAAGTATGACGATAATTTCTTTTTCTTGGAGGAGAAATTGGAACTCCATATAATTCCATTTCTTTAATAATGCAGTACATTGTATTCCTATTAATACCCACTTCCTCTGCTGTTTGATTGACTGCAGCTGTTTTAGACATATTGTCTTTATGCTTAATGTACACATTATAAGCCATTTGCCTTTGTCCAGATCTTATGTGTTTCCCTTTACGATTTTTTGAAGGACCTGGTAAAATGCTTCCGCCGTACTATAGAATATTAGCGATTACGAAATAACGAAATTGATAAAATACCTTAACAAATGAATATTTCACTTGCGAGTTCTAAGAAGAACTATTTTTTAAGAATATTAACAACAAATAACTATGTAAAATACGGAAATCGACAAAATCTTTGAACAAAACTGTCAGTAAACAAATTTTTGACAGAACGAGCTAAATGCGATTATTTTGCCGGTGTAAATGCACACTCGATTTCAACCAATCACAAACGTTTATTTTAAGCCCTATCTTTCCCAATGCTTTATTCTTAGACTGAATGGAGTATAATCATTTTTAAAAAGTTTATGACAGAAACCTGTATTTTTGTCTACTTTTTTTTGCTTTCGACTGTACATCACTAGCTCGCTAAATGTATTGAAATAGTTTTTTCAGACCTTCATCAGCACTGTATGACTTTGTAATCAGTTCAGTTCATACTCCACTGTAGTGTAGTGCAGAATTTGTTTCTCAATGTTCTTGATCCTGATTGGTAACAATTGGAGAAGTTGTCGCATTAGCAGTCGGGTCTGCAACATTTGCAATTAGATATGATTAACAATTGGAACAGGACAAAAGGCATCTTACCTAATAGTTTTTGTTTGATTCCTTGATTTCGTGGAAAGTCAGCTATTGCAATAGTTGGAATTGCACTTTTTTTTAACAACTTCCGATTATCCAACCTGTTTAATTCGAATTGGTCAAGTTCAAAGTGTTCCTGAAAATTGCACAAAAAAAACATCTTCACATTAGGTAACATTCAGCAAGTGAACAAGAATATGAAAGATTTGAGCAAATATAGGATACTTACCTCACATAACAAAGCTCGTTCAGCAAGTCAACTCCATTTATAAATGCAATCCATGCTTTACGCTGATCATCATTATTTGATGTTGGTATTCTGAAAAAGCGAAATCCGTTCTCGCCACGGCTTCGACATCCACTCAAACAACAAGCATGGTTCCAACTGGTTCCAACGCACGTAATAACCTTACTATTTATGTCATTATGTCAACAGCGATCAGCTGATTGCTCCGCGTGTCCAGACACTACCAACTCAATCACTAAAGTCCCTAAAAGTCACCAAATCACCGCGATTTTGGCGCCGTTATAATGGGACAAACCAATTGCGGTACTTTATTATCTAGGGACTTTAAACCAATGACAGAGTGTCTAAATATTTTATAAGGCAAATATTGCAATGTGGAAAAGTAAAAGCTTGAAAATCTTCCAATACAATTGAAATCGTTGATTACGTTAGTACCGCACTATTTTTAAAATCCAAGAGGTCATCTACAAAACCGAACAAACATTTTACAACGTAATTGAACCCCAATTAGTTTTAGTTTTTGAATTGTTAGAATAAGTTTGAAACGTAATTAAAATTGTTATTCTTGAAACTATCCAACAACCTAATTTATTTCAGCAACGCTTTATTTTAATCTTATTTCGGTCCATTCCATTATTCTAAAATTATTAATATTAATAATAATAATAATAATAATATATTTATTCAGTGTAATAAAATCATTACATGAAAGGTCAAAATATACATATATACAGTAACAAACAAACAGATTAAAATTGTATATTATTAAAATTATCATTTAAATATTCATTAATTGAATAAAAACTTTTCGTAAGTAGAAGTTTTAATATTTTACTTAGGAAAGTACTAGCATTCATTGTGTGCAGGTGCTTCACTTTGTTGTAAATCTTTGGCCCCCAGTAGTCCACATATCTTTGGGCAGTCTGCACACGGTGATAAGGGGTTCGCAGTTTATCCCTGTTTCGTGTATTGTACTGGTGGGAGTCCCCATTTGCGGCAAACTCATCCTCATTAAAAATTACATACTTAATGCAGTTGTATATATATATAGATGGTAATGTGAGTATAGCCCCTTTTACAAAATATTTTCTGCAACTATCCCGATGTCCCAAACTGTACAACGCTCGAACAACCCTCTTCTGCATTTGAAATATTCTCTCTGCCGATGGTAAGCTGCCCCATACCAAGACTCCGTAGCTCATCTTAGAGTGGAAGTTGCAGTAGTAAGCCGTTGTTGCAGCTTCGTGAGTTGCAACACTTTTCATACGTCTTATTGTGTATGTTGCCTTTGCAAGTTTATCAGCCAGACTGGAAACATGATCCTCCCAAGTAAGCCTACTATCCAGCGTCAGACCCAGATAGCATACGTTGCCGTTCGGAGGTTGGTTTTTTGCACAGAAAGTAAGTTGTTGTGTTTTCCCTTCATTTAGTTGTAGACCATTGCAAAGGAACCATTCCCTGGCTTTCTCCATAATGTCCTTCGCCTGTTCATTCAACTCTTCTTCATCTCTTGCAGTCACCAAAAAGGCAGTGTCATCCGCATATAAATAACATTCCATCGGTGCTAAGCATTGCGGCAGGTCATTGATATATAGTATAAACAGAAGGGGACCCAAGATTGAGCCCTGTGGTACCCCATTCTTTGTTGATTTTAAAGATGATGTTTGTCCATTGAGTTCAACAACTTGCTCTCTATCCCTCAGATAGGACACTAAAAGATCATGTGGAGTGCCTCTAATACCATATTGTTGTAGTTTGTGTAACAGAACCTCATGATTGACTAAGTCGAAAGCTTTACTCAAATCACAGCAAGTCAACTGGATTTGCTTTTGCTCATCATATGCATTTACGATTGATTGTATAATGTTCATAATCCCTGTTGTTGTTGATCTCTTTCTTCTATATCCATGTTGACTAGCCGTGACGTAGCCGTTTTTATCTAGATATTTAGTTATTCTTCTTGCAATCACCTGTTCAAATATTTTCGATATTGTGGGTAATATCGCTATTGGACGATAGTTATTTGGATCATCTATATCCGCCTTTTTGTACACTGGAACTACTCGAGATTTTTTTAGTTGTTTCGGAAAGACTCCTTCATTTACGCACTTATTTAGTAGTTTGGTCAGAGGCGTTATGATTTCATTAGTAATTTGTTTTAAGAGATATGTTGAGGTGTCGTATATATCTCGCGTGTGTTTACTTTTAATAAACTGAATAACATTTTTGATTTCATTTTCGTCAATGGGTGAAAAATAAAACGAGTTTGTATTGTTTAAATTAAGATTTTTTACGTGTTTCATTGACTCGATGGTAGATGTAGAGCTGATAATTTGATTTCCAATTTGCACAAAGTGGTCATTCATATCATTTGCTGTTAGTTTGGTTTGAATGTGTGTTGTTCCATTTGTCTGACGAGTTTCATTTTTAATTACTGTCCATATTGCTTTCTGTTTATTTTCTGCGTTTTTTATATGCCTTTGATTAATTTTTTGCTTTTCTGTTCGCACCACATCCAAGTAATCTCTTTTATAGCTTCTGTATATCTGATAAAGATCATGATCCTTATTGACGCTCACCACAGTATTCAGGACATCTAAGATATTCCTCATTCCTTGTATTCGCTGATTACAAAATATTTCATTGTTTTGAAATTTCAGTGTGTTAAATCTTTTTTTTTTCTGGGGAAAACTTAAGTTAAAATAATACAGGAAGGTATTATGAAATTTTTCAAAAGCTTCATCTGCCGCAAATCGATCCCAATCACACCAAGAGTGCGAGGCTAGCTTTTCTCTGAATAAACATATTGTGTCGTTATTTATTTGTCTGGTTCTCATCTCATGAATCTTTGTTTCATGTGTAATAGGAAGAATTTTTGTTCTAGCAATCTGTGTTAGATGATCTGAGAGATGCAAGTTCATTGTTTGTGTCGTCATTATAATCTGTTGCCCATGATTTGTAAAAATATTATCTATACATGATGAGGTGGAATTTGTTACTCTCGACGGTTCATTAAACAGATATTTTAGATTATATGTTCTCAATAAATCTGTGAGTTGTTCCTTTTCTTTCGTGGTTTTTGTGAAATTTATGTTGAAGTCACCTGCTAATATGATGATGCGATGTTTCGGATGAAATTATTGATAATCACATCGATTTGACAACTCATTTTTTATTATGAAACTTGGTTTAGGAAATAATCTTAACAAATATAGCTCGAGCTTGATAAGTAGTCGACTATTACATTGTTTCAATTTTTCTCGTGTGCCTCCCAATTTGACTTAACCAAAATTGGCATTAATAATTAAAGACTAAAGCCCTCGAGCTAAAGCTCTCGTGCTCTAGTCAAATTATTAATGCCAATTTTGGTCTCGTCAAATTGACCGTAGCGCACACTCGAAAAATTGATCACAATGAAATAGTCGACTATTTGTCAAGCTCTCGTTATATTACCTTTGATAATAAGATCATTTTTGATTATTTCTATTGCACACATTTCTATGTGAGTTTCTTCTGAGAGTGATTTAATGTGTGAAATTTCTGTGAATTTTAAATTTTCTTTTAACAAAATGAGTGTACCGCCATGTTTAGCTTGCATTCTGCAGAAAGCAGCTGCTACATTGAAATTTTCAATCGTACAGGTATGAATATTACTTGGAGTCAGCCAATGCTCTGTGACACATAAGCATTTAATATTATGTTTTTTTAGAGCTATACTTAGAGCATCTGTTTTGTTGTGAGTAGATTGAATATTATAATTCGCTAACGTAAATTCATTTACTTTGTCATCTACATTTACATTAGGTTTCTCTAATTTACTGTATTTTGAAATAGTGAGGCTCTTTTCGAAAAATTTTTGTATTGTTTTACTACAACGTTTACTGGCCATAGTTCGGGATCAAACATCCTTTCATAACAATCTACACTAGGTATTAATTATTGTAAAGTTAATGTTGAGGTATTAATTATTGTAAAGTTAATGTTGAGGTATTAATTATTGTAAAGTTAATGTTTAGGTTGTTAGTTTAATAAAAATTGAGAAATCCTTTGGTTTGGGTTACTTATTCTATCTAGACGGCATTACTTAAGGATTAATATTTTGAGGTTACCAGAATCTAATTCATCAATGTAAATTGAAGTTATGTGACCCCCTTATATCCCGAGATCCAATTGGGCTTGCGGACTAATAACGCTTACTCTATCTGGTGGGTTTTCCTGGAACTAACTGGACGACAGGCGGACAATAGGGCAAATATACAGCCAATACCAATCCTTGTATATGTGATTTAGAACTGCACGTTTTGTGTAGAAGTACACATCTAATAAAGTAGAGCAACTAAAGAAAAACTGATTCAGTGTAGCAAATATAGCTAAAATTAATTCGAAAATACTAGGGACCAAAAAAATTTTTTTTTTGTTTAGGCATGTATAATCGTCTAAGAAGATATTTGTTTCCTTATTTAAAATTACACCTACCTTTTTATACTTTTATTATCGCTTTGTTCTTTCTGTTTATCCCACGAACACTTCATCGCAAATTAACTTTTATTGTGCTTAACATTTTGTCTGTTTTTTCTTTATTGTTTATGATATAATTTTTTGTATAGAAATATAATTCTATAGTAGTTAATAAAAATAATAGTTATTATTAACTACATCCTCGTAAACTTTATTTACTGTGGCGTCAAGTATTGTATAAGTACCATGTTGTCAACTGCTGTGTGCGTTGTTCAGTTTCTTTAGGGTTCTACATTTAAGATATAAGAAAGAAACTAACATGAAACATAACGAGATATCGACAGCGACTCATTAAATTGAATTATATATATCTCATTGTTTCAGACCAAAACGAATTCTCTGTCTGGTCCACCGCCAACGACTCCACTCAACAAGACAAAGCTCACAACAGGAACCGTCCAGGGTCCTCTCATCAAGAAGGACAAGAGGCATTCTAGTTCGCGATTCAACATTACCAAAAATAGGGAATTGGAAATGTTGCCAGTACTAAAAGGTAAGTGGTTTCCCATGAATAGTCAATGATCTTCTGATACGTTAGACGGAGCGTTAATATATCTTGTGTTTATGTAGCATTGTCGTAATTACAAGAGAGAAAGTAACAACTTACAAATTTCAAGAGCGACAAAAAACGACATACTGATATCACACGTGGGTGATGTTAATTTCGAAAATCACTATGTGGAAGAGGCACGAATCTTAAGGGATAATTTAAGTAAGATAAATAAAGTGCAGCAATGATAATTTATTGAAAAATTGTAAATACAATTTAAGTAATTAACTACCACAATAATATAGTATTCATTAGGTAACGAGCTGGATTAAATAAAATTATGTAATATTAATAATCCAATAATTCACTACAACATTCATGAAAATACATTCCACCCTAAACGGTTATTGGGTAACAGTTCTTCTGAAATAATGAAATACATAATAAACCTATTTATGTCTTGTTTTGTGGATAAATTACGGGTTTTCAGTCGGTCAATTCGCAAAAAAAAGAACTCCCTTTATAAAAAAAAAAAATATTTAAGGAATTTTCTTTTAGAATATAAAAATTAATTTAAAATGTTAAATTATTAAGATACTCAAAAGCAGAAAAATTGGTAAAGCGGTAGGTATACCCATAATATAAATCACTAAATTAATTTTTATAGTCAATCACTACATTAGTCTTTAGTAAAACTAACCTAAAGCACTAAACAGAAAAACACCTTGTTAATTCTTAACATCCAGTCAGCAAAGAAAGTAGAACCACGCCCAACTAAGTCCTTGTTTACATTGGACAAGATGTAAGCTGAACGTAATATAAACGTAACGCGTAAAGTTAAACATATGAGAAACCAATGCACCTATTCACAATGGTCGTCGTAGTGCTTATGGTATGTTTAAGTATGCCTTATGTGTGAACTTAAACCGATTGGTAACGATATTATAAAAAAACCCGGTGAGCCTGTAGAATCACATGCGTACGAATCGTGCCAGTTGGAATTGTGACGATTTTGTTCTGATAACGTAAAAAATAAAAAGGCTTTATCCACTTTATACCACTTGTTATGCATGTCAAGACATTCAGCAATATAAAAAAAAAACCTACACTAAATATTTTTACTTTAGTACTAAAAGCACCACCAAAGGAGCCGACCACCATGGTGCAGCATATAATGCTTTTGCTGTCTTTATAAACTTTCCTAAATGTAAGAGTGAATCAAATATTCTTGAAATGTGATTATAACCTTGAATTAAAGTGCAGCGTCTAATATATGAATGCGAATAAAAACCTAATCGGCAATCGGCATATAACATAGAGATGGTTAAGGATTACAATGTTAAAAGTTTCATTATCTGAGGATATTACCAAAGTAAGGCTGTTTTATTTTTCATCTACCTGAGATTTATGAGGAATATATGAAAAATCTTCATCGAAAGAATTGTGGAAATGGGCCCACTTCATCGTCATCCTTGATATAGCGTGCCTTCAAAATCTTACCCCTTTAAAGTAGGTTGTTTTTTAAGGCTTCGGGCTACCTAAATTATAGGTATATGCAATTACTTGTAAGCGTTTATTTCTCTTTACTTACTTATTTGGTAACATGAAACAATACACTATTTCTTTATATAGGTATGAATGAATACAAGGTATCTATTAAGATACAATGTAACAGTAATTCTTGGAGAGTAAGCGCTCTCACACTACATATTAAATCACGCAAGTATACATATACGAAAAAAAATTTTTCGTATATGAATAAATGCAACATTACCTTGCGATGTCGCACTTGGGTAACAGATGTCATATGGCACATAATATCACATGGCACATAATATCAGGTTTTCTAAGCTTTTGAGGGATTGTGATCAAACACGTTCGTGCACTGATGAGACCAATGTAAAGTCGAAACAGCTATCTGCACGTTGTTTGTTCGCAATACCGGCTTAGGGTAGATGTGCATTCATACATTTATTCATATACGAAAAAATTTTTTTCGTATATGTATACTTGCGTGTATCTATTAAGCCCTTTTTTCAAAAAGTCTTTAAATGTGTCTTAAACAAAATAAAACAAAATAAAATATTGAAACATTTTTTTTTGTTTCTTAATGTTGAAGATTAAACCTTTTTATCGTTTAATAGAGCGTTTGAAACTCTTGCTCTCTATTAAGCCCCGTTTTTTTCAAAATTGATATTTACATAGATATTTGATATAAAATAAATTAAAATTAGGCAGCAATTTTCCACGACGTTTTGCACAAATACTGTCTCTTAATTTATTCAATAAAGACGCATATGTGCCGTTCACACTTGTATTGCGGTCTTTGAAGTCAATTAGCAAAATGCCCTCACAATCCCAGAATATTGTGGCCATCACCTTTTTCGTTGATTTAACGACTTTCGCCTTTCTGGGACGAGGTTCATCAGGTCGCCGCCATTACATGGACTCCCATTTCGATAGAGGGTCGTAAAACAGAACCATTGTTTCATCCCCTGTGACAATGGACTCAAATCGGTTTTGAGTCGTCTCCACACGTGTTTAACCCTGCAGTAGTCGCACCTTTCAGTGTGACGCGACTGGTCGCGCCTAGTCTGTTAGACCCATATCTTATTTAATAAGAAAAAGTAACAAATTTTTTGGAAATTTATTTCAAACAAATATAGGCAATGGTATACAAACAATTTTTAGCAGTATATACACTATTATTGACAGTTTACGCATCTAAAATGGCAATGCTTTAGGCACAGAAATTTTTTGCAAATTTCACAAAAATATCTTGTTTTAACTTTGTTTCACACAAAAGTAACACCTTTTTCTAACGTCGGGATTGCAAGGATCGCCTCTCGGATATTCATACGTGGTACCTGCTACTTCAGCTCTTCTCTCCCGGATTGCTGGTGGAAGATTTTTCAGATTTGATCTGCGTTGCAGGTGATTTTCGGTTAGAGAAAAACTCAGTCGCTTCAGATATTCGCGTCGAAATATTTCTTCAGTAGAATTATTTTGTAAATATATAAGAATTTATAGCACCAATGTTCAATAAACTGTAAAATATGACCATAGGCCATCGCCTCGTATTCCTTGCAACGTCATAATTTGAGCAATATTGATCCACAGTGTCCACGCCGCCTTTAGTGGAATTATAAAATGTAATAATATCTGGTTTACATTTATCGCCACTTTCGATGTCTATTTTATCATCATGGTGCATAGAAGAAGCTAAGATGACATTCTTTCCTTGTTTCGGTATATAAGATACGATAGTTACATCTTTTGAAAACCCAAACATACTTGAGAATACTGGTCGGTTCTTAGTGTTTACAAACTCTGTTGGTAATTCTCTTTTGTTCTTCCTTACCGTTCCAACAAACGTGAGTTGGTGGTTTTTCAAAAGTTATACTATCAATCCAAAGGAAGTAAACCAATTGTCGCACGTTACATTACGAGATGTTTTAGATATTGGGCGAATTAATCTTTCTACAACATCTTGAGCACCATTTTGGACCCTGTACGGACCATCAGGTTGTTGTCCTACATAAACTTCTAAATTTTTTACGTACTGCATTTTTGCGTCAACTAAAGAGAAAATTTTGATTCCATACTTATTTGGCGTTGATGGGATATACTGTTTGAATTGGCAACGCCCTCGAAATGCCGGCAACATTTCGGCAATTGTCACAAAATCGCTAACGTGATACATATCTTGGCATTTTTTTACGAAAATGTCCAATATATCTCTTATTGGTGCCAATTTATCAACTTGTTTTCTTTCTTCTCGAGTTAATCGATCATCAAATCTAAGGCTTCTCAATAGAAAGAGGAATCGCTGTTTTGACATAGCTGAAATCTTTCTACCCCACAGCCATTTTTGTCCCATAGTTCATCTACATTTAGACGACTGCTTTTCAAAACACCACTCAAGTACACTAAGCCTAGTAAAGCTTTTATTTCTACATTATCTGTTGGCATAGCGTCTCTCTCTCTTGAGTAATTTTCACTAATACTGCGAATGAATTTATTAGTATTTTCTACAATTATACGCAATATTTCCTCGGGGAAAAATAAATCCCAGGTCTCCAAAACAAATTTCGTACACCAGGTAAATGCTTTACAATATCACCTTTCCGCGTACGAACTTTTTTACTTGGACAATGTTTGTTCCACTGTGATGTTTTATCGCGACCAAGAAAATAAACACATTTACCCTTCTTCTCTGCTATTTCCTCCTCTTCACTGGAATCACCTTCTTGCTCCGTATCAGAAACTTCTTCTTGTATCTCAATTGCATCTTCTTCTGCACCAGCAACCTCGTCGTCATCGTCGGCCTGTTCTTCGGCCTCTACTTCCGCAAAAAGTCGCTGCAAACGTTCTTGGCCTTTTTCGTACCAACTCATTTTTCAAAGAAAAAGATATTTACTTTGTAACAATCCTAAATGTACAGAAAAAACGCGAGCACTCAACACCTACACTTCGAACTTCTAGTTCTAAACTGTTGCATAAAAGGTCGCGCTTAGTCTGACAGACCCCTCTCGATAACTCGCCACGTAATTGGCTAGTTGTTAATCAGAATTACCTATGATACTAATTTAGGAAGCTAGCGTGAGCGGGGCTAACATAATAGGGTTTGTTTGTAAATTAGCGCAAATTTTATTTCGGCGGGGTCTCTCAGACTAGGCGCGACCACTGCAGGGTTAAAAACGACTGCGCACATTCGACTCGACGTTCACGTTGGCGAGCAGAAAGAAGTCGCGGTACCCATCTAGCACTAATTTTATTCATACCCAAATGATCATGGAGAATTCGGCGAACACTTGTTTCGGAAATGTTTGTTATCACTACTTATCACTGTTAATTCCTTCACTTTCAAACGGCGTTTTTTTGCACTAAATGTTCAATAATTGAAATTTGTTGAGGCGTTATCACTTCAATTGGTCGAACCGACCGATCAGCATCTTCCAGGGATTCTTGTCCCAAACGAAAACATTTTGCCCACTTTTTTTACAGTTCAATACGAAGGAGATAAATCACCGTAAACACCGTCTAAACGTTCTTTAATGTGATAAGGTGTATGCCCTTCTTTTGTTAAAAATGTAATAATGACCGCGAGGGTACTCAATTTTCGTTACGTCAGACATTTTCCTGCGCTAGTCACGTTGGTTGGCTGGTTAGTAAAAGCTACTAGGCTTCGAACCGTCATATTTATAGTGTACACCTCGCGCACATACGCGAGGTGTACATGTTTGCATGACGTGACAAAGCTTGAATACGTTTGAACATGTATAAGCCTGTCAGGCCGAGAATTTATGGCGCCTACCTCGTACCTCCACTTTTTTGCCCCTAGAAATATTTTTTTTCTAACGATATTTATATTTATACTACAAATCCTCTGCTAAATGTTTTTTTTTTTAATTGTTCAATGCCTAGTGACACAAACTGTACGCGGTAGGTAGTATGCAAATTATTTTTTGCCACTTAATGTAATAGATTTTTCTACATTTCTAATCTGTAATTTTAAACACAATACTGAAATAAATGGTGGCACAGGGCACATAACAGGTGCGTCATAATAACATTGTTTGTACTCAGAGTGTGAATATTACATATAGCAATTTATCTATTCTTTTGTTAGAAATATACATACGCGAATTAAATAAATCAGAAGCAGATTAGCGTTTTTAAAGAGTATTTTCTTCAAAAACTAGAAACAAGTGAACTGGTTAATGGTCACAATACAATTAAATTATACTTAGGTAGTACATTTATCAGAAAAGAACACTTTTTTACCTCTCTTACGTGACAATTTCTTGTATTGTCGTTGCTCTGCGTCTTCATCTTACGTCCATATAATTCGCGTATATAATATTAAAATTAAAATAACAATAACGTATTTTTTCCATCCTGGTCGTATTAATAATGTTAATAAACTAAGACTATTTTTTTTTCTTTTCCTGGGAAATAGCGGCAAAAAAAACTTAAATAAAACTGCATTTTTTTCAGTGTTTCGAAATTTATTATCATGTGTTTTTCAGATTCGTTCACCCAATAATATGAACAGAAGAAATTAATCTCTTATGTTAATAATTATAAATTAAAACTTGACTTTTAATACTTTTTGTATATTTTTTTTTTGAATTCCGACCGGAAGTAACACCTTTACTCTTATCAAACAAATAGCGACTTTTTGCAAATATTTTATAAATTATACATTCTATGTAGAATTATCAAGAGTACAGAAGTATTTGAGCTATATTTGGAATATTTTTTTATGTATAATAGAAATTTCAAAATTCGGTCCGAAAGCCACACATTTACTCGCGGGCTTATTTTTTTAAGAACATAAAAGTGTTTAAAACTACTCCTGTATAATTTGGAAGGGGCATATAAGAAAGTCGTGTGGTGCCCACGCCCCATTTTCTTTATTTTGTTCTGTTTCATTATTTTAAATTATTAGTATTAATTATTGTAAAGTTAACGTTTAAAATGGTATTTTAATTGAAGATTTTATTTTAATAAAAACTGCGTAATCATTGTTTTTGGTTTGGTTATTATTCTATTACTAGATGGCGATACTTACGGATCGATATTTTAAGGTTAGCAGGATCAATGTCAACAATGTAAATCGAAGGTATGTGATGGCCATATTATCACGCAGCGATAGTAAGATCCAGTTGGCCGTGCTCATTTAGATCGAATGGCGACATAAAAAATAAAACTGAACTTTAAATTTTACCTTGCAAAAATGTATAAAGTGGAAGAAGATGTGCAACCTAAGTGAATAAAAGTGAAGAACTGAATTGCCTGGAAGCCCTGTTTTACTGATGTATTTGAACATCGCCATGAGAAAGTAATAATATGTTCATGTTGGTGTCCACTGTCCAAATTAGTACGGCTGGTACTGTATACAGTGAGCTCAAAAAGGTTGGAATAAATTCATTTAAAATTCAACCTTTAATTTTTTTAAAAAACACTGGAACCCGTCAATTTTTATTTTTAGATGGGCATTTTTTAAACTAATTTTTGTTTATACAGGGTGACTCAAAAAAAAGATTTCATTTGACACTTCATTTTTTTTTAATTGAAACACCCATTTTTTATTTTATTTTCGGATTCTACGTAAAATTTTGATCACATTTCATGTATTATAACCTAAGTCTAAGTTAAGTTCTTTTCTAAAATAATCAATGTAATTTAAAAAAAAAAATTATTTACTTCTAAATAATAAATGTCTCAATGATTCGCAATTAAATTGTGAAATATTAATTTAATAAATGTTGAAATTGGCTACCACCAACATCCTGGCAATATCCGAGGCGATCTTCGAATTCTTGCAAAACATTGTGCACTATTTGAGGTTCTATCGGTCTCATTTCTTGTCTTATTCGGGATTTAAGTTCGTCAATATTGTTCGGTCTGTTGATATACACTTTAGATTTTAGGTAGCCCCACAGATAATAGTCTAACGGGGTCAAATCAGGGGATCTGGCCGGCCATTCTATTGGGGCCCGTCGACCAATCCACCTTCCAGGAAAAACACTATCTAAATATTCACGCACCGGGCGAGTAAAATGGGCTGGTGCTCCATCCTGTTGATACCATAAGCTATCATTGGGAATGTCAGGATCTTCTGGATTTGGATACACTACAGCAAGCGCAGGTATCAAATCGAATTCTAGAAATTCTAGATATCTTTCTCCAGTCAAAGTGCCGTCAAAGAAGAAGGGACCCAAAATTCTGTTTCCAATAATCCCAGCCCAAACATTTACTTTTTGAGGGTATTGTGTGTGACACTCCATAATCCAATGCGGGTTTTCTGTAGCCCAATAACGGAAATTTTGCCTATTCACGGTTCCGTTTAGGCAAAACGTTGCTTCATCCGAGAACACAATTCTTCGTGAAAATTGAGGATCATCAATACATCTCTCCATCATTATTTCACAAAATTGCATTCTTCTATCTGGATCGTCCTCATTTAGTTCATGAACTAACTGAACTTTATAAGGATGCCATTTATTTTTATGTAAATAGTTTAATACAGATCCTTGACTAATTTTGTTCTCGTCAGCAATAGCGCGACTAACTTTATGGTTGTTCTCTTCAACGGATAATAGCACATTCAACTGCACATCTTCTGAGATAGTGGGCCGGCCTTTTACATAATTATCTCTCACCTGCCCCAAATCCCTATATTTTTTTCAATTTTACTAATAGTTGATTGAGATATAGGCGCTCTGTTTGGGTATTTATTGTTGACCAGTTCGGAAACTTCCAGTTGGGTACGCATCCTATCTCCATAGCCAATCATCATTAGTATTTCTATGCGCCCCCTTTCATTTACTCGTGTCATTTTACAGTTAAAAAAAACTACTTTTATTAGAACTTTTATACAAATGTTTAAATACTTTTGACAGGTAATGAACTTCAACGTCAATGTAACTAGGTAACAGATAAAAATGGTATTAATGTTTAAATGTTTACAGTTTCAGTAAATTTGATTATGTTTAACTCCTAATATGTAGAGTTTAAATGAAAAGAAATAAGCTAACTTAACTTAGACTTAGGTTATAATACATGAAATGTAATTGAAATTTTACGTATATTTCGAAAATAAAATAAAAAATGGGTGTTTCAATTAAAAAAAATTGAAGTGTCAAATGAAATCTTTTTTTTGAGTCACCCTGTATAAACAAAAATTAGTTTAAAAAATGCCCATCTAAAAATAAAAATTGACGGGTCCCAGTGTTTTTTAAAAAAATTAAAGGTTGAATTTTAAATGAATTTATTCCAACCTTTTTGAGCTCACTGTATATCTCTCGTAGAGGTGTCCATTTTCCTTTGTCGATTCCGTGTTAAGACGTTAACAGGTGACGCATGCGCCTCCCCATTCACCAGAGTGAGCAATCCATATTCCACGACTGAAACTCGTACACCTCCCCTTAAACATCGCCGTCGTCATGTGTCATCGCGTGTGCGTGCACCACCAGAGTGACATTATCATTTCTCATCGACGAGGGTAGAAATAAGGACACGTCGCGGCTCGCCCAGTCTCTCGATCACCAAAGGTCGACCCATTAGAAATTAATTCCGTGCTTGAATTGACGTCGTAGGTGCCGATCGGTGGGGTTATGTGCGTCGCGCCGGAAGACGTGAAAGGTGTGCTGCGTCGACGATGCTGTCAGGATCATTGGCGACGGTGTCGCATTGCCACCCGTAAAAATGGTCCATTCAACGTTCGCGCAAGGTCACCTCCTGACGTCGTCCAGGGAATGTCCGCCGACCGCCCTCAGTAACGTCTCGAACAGTTCACAGTCGGGCGCCCCCGGGGGCATTCCGAAATCACCCTCGTTTCACAGCGGCCTAGATCTGGTCGCTTCAGCGAGTGTCGATTCTTTAGTGAAAGTGCAGCAGAGTTCGTCCACGTCATCCAGTCCGATCGACCCGCTGAAATCTGAATTCGCCGCCTCGAACCATCACTTTCCGGATGATTACGTTAAATGCGGCGATGGTGGAGGAGCGGGTGGCGGCGGCGGAGGAGCACTGGCCGCTCTATTGCCCCAGTATCGCTTTTACGACGGCAACGGCTCCAACAACACTAACAATAACAACACAGACAACGACGTCGACGGCCTATACGCGAAGAACGACGCCTTCGGACAGGGGAAGAGGAAGGCCTATTACTTTTATACCCCGGCGTACGAGAATCGTTCGCCGTTTAACAACAGAGGATGGACGTCGCGTGGCGGAGCGACGGTGATTCGTTTCAATTTCCAACCGGCCTGCAATTTACCACTTCTCACAGGTGATTTTTGCGGCACCACCATTAACCCCTCTTTTTCAGTAGGTATACACATTCTTCTTGAGTCCTTGTTCACAATGGACATAAGACATAAGAAACTCATAAGACGTAAGATACACTACACGTAAGAGATACATAAAGCGTAAAATTTAATTACCGTTCACAATGAATAAACTAACATAGAACATAAAGATTGACGCGAGCGCTATTGTGGTATTTTGTTTATTTATTTTGACGTCTTAAGGTTAGTAGTTTCCTAAAAATTCTGACAATATTGAAACACAGACTAAAGAAACCAGACCGGCAACTACTTGATAGAAAAATATCCAAGATCCTTTATCTTTGTCACACGTGAGTGAACGGGTACGGAGATGGCGCTAGCAGCATATTGGCGCGGAATTTGAAATGACCTTGTTTGTAGATTATGTGTATTTAATATGTTATTAATGTAATAGAAAAATACACAATACTATTGGACAAATCACACATACCCTCAACTTGTACGTTTAAAAAATTCGAATACTTAGAATTTATTATTGAGAGAAATCTCTGTTTATTAAATTTACAATATATTAAATCACTCTCCAATTGCACGTCATCGATGACGCTTACATGTTGTCATAATTCTATTAGAGAAACTAAAAAAAGTTACTTTGTTAAATTATACTTGAGGGCATTAATTTCATTAGCTTAAATAGAAGATTTATAAATTGATCGTAATATACGCATTCATGGCAAAAAAAACACATAATTTCCGTTTCAATATTAAATTTCTTTGTTACATATTTTTAATAGACTAATAGTTCGATTCGGTGTTGTCAGACAAATCATATCTGTCAAAAAGGCGTGTGTTGTGTATATTGTGCCTGTCAAATTTACGTGTTTATTTTTGCTTTGATATAAATTGTTTAAAAACAGTTCTTCTTATAAGTGTATTGATTATTTATTTGCGTCCATTGAATATAATGCCGAAAGGTTTCTGTAAACAGTCGAAGCTTTTTACAAGCTTTTCTATAATCATCTGATTAATGAGAATAGCGTAAGTATTGGTTATTTTAAATTTTATTATGGATACGTTATGAAACATTTATGGTTTTTCGACAATCTAAATCAATGTAATAAATAAGGTGAGAAAGACTAAAGTCTTTACTAAATATATTACGTTATAGATATTGTATTGTGAATACTTTCTTTCTTTGCTTATATCAAATGTCACTGACAGAAATAAAAATAGATCCGGCAACATATACAAGGCGAGTAGTCATGGATCTAGTATGACGTGCAATTGAATGTAACACGTTTCCACCATATATTCCTATAAGTTTATATTACAACACAGTTCACTAATTTTCACTCTTTACTTATTTAATCATTAACTCGCGATCAATATCAACTTACTTAAACTTAATATGATATACAACAAGAAAGGATTGCAATAATACGTCAAATTTGAAATGTTGTTTGGAATGACATATGACATTGATTGAAGGAGTAATATGTATTCCTTCAATCAACGGTATAACCACAACATATCAAAAAATTTCAAATGACGCTAACGCTATCTCATTTCCCGTTCAGTTAGAATGACAAAGAGGGTAGAGGATTGATATTTTCATTTGCTAAATATGGATAAAATTTGGGATTTAATTACCAGTCTGGTTTGTTTAGTTTGTGAATGAAATTTCTATTAGAATGGATAATAATCTGCATATTACCCTTATTGTTATTAACAAAAAGGAACACAAATAAATGTCAAAGGAAAAAGAGACACGGTGGGTTTAGCCGGTAAAAACAAGAAGAGCAAATCGAGTCTCTAAAACCTATTTATGATATTATGTATGTTCTGAAATATATGTACTAAACTTCATAACCACACAGATTAGAAGTTTATCTATTTAAATTACATTATAAAGTCTTTAAAAATCATTATATCTGTATTTTACAAATATAGGTATCTTTATTTGAAATAAAACCCTTTGTTTTTTCTTTTGCCATCGTGTTCTATTTATACATACAATTTGTTTTCAGACATATATACAAATATTAAATCTTAGGTTTGTAACTTGTTTTTAATTCTTGCTTTTGACGTTATAATGTACTATTGTAATGTCCTTAGAAAATGAAATTTTTAACATCGTAATCCTTAACCATCTCCATGTTATATGTTGATTAGCTTTTTATTCGCATTTATATATTAGACATTACACCTTAATTGAAAGTAACAATCACATTTCAAGAATATTTGACAGGAAAAGCATTATATATACCGTGTGGCCGCCGTTCATAGCGCGATGCATGTATTAGTAACTACTGGTCGACTATAAATGGGCGTGCCAACTTGGATTGCCACACCGACAGCGGGCGTATAAGTTATACGTATAAATGTATTCGTAGGCAAATCAAGTGAAAAGCAATGTAATAGGTATTGCGTTCCCGTTGTAAGTAATTATTTGTAGTTGTTTGAAGCATCAGATAATCACTGATAATATGTCAGTGAAGTAACTCATCACAGCTTCATAAACAACATAAAAGAGCAAAAATAAATAATAAATAACTCCTAGACTTTAAAATAAAAAAAACTTCTTAACTAAAATAATATTTTTCAACAAATATTATAATCTAAAAACTCAACTATAATAAAATACTGAAACATAAAATATTTACTTCTTAAAACAGAATTGTAATTCAACATTGCAATTAACCTGTAATTAGCTAAAAAAATGTTATTCTTAAGCAATAATAAAACTCGAACTGACGCCCATATGTGGACTGCCCGACTACACCGTATAATGTGGATTTTTTGGACAAATACGAGTGCATCATAGGCATATGCGAAATACTAGCTCTGTTGTAATCCAGTATAACACTGCGTCTACTTGTTTACCGTTCTAATACACAGACATCTCTATCTGTTTCGCTTACTCTACAGGTATCGCGATAATGCAGACGCACGCGGTCTTATGATATATGTTGCACCATGGTGCTCGGCTTCTTTGGTGGTGGTTTCAGTACTAAAGTAAAAATATTTAGTGTAAGTTTTTTTTTTTGCATTGCTGAATGCGTTGAGGTGTTTCACAAGTAGTATGTGGAGGTATAGCAAAATTCAAGTCATCACATACATATTTCAAACAGCACTATGGAATTCTAAACTGTTCGACATTATCTCTAATATATTAATAATCATTTTTATTGTCTTATACAGAGTACTATTGCTATTTACTAGCACAAAAATACATTACTCCCACGGTTCACTTAGACCGGAATACTTACTTGAATAAAATTGTCACTGGCGACATTGCAAAGCAAGTGAGTTTTTACATCTGTAATCTCGGATGCGTTTTGACACACTTTTAAGTTTATTTAACAAGTTTTTAAAATAATGTTTTATTTAATATCCCAGGTTATGTTTAATTGTCGTAATTCAGGTTAAATACTACAGGTTTCCCAGGAAAGAAACAATACATGTGCGGATAAATGCGTGTAAAGTACAGGATTTAATAATTGTACAAAAAGGGTATTACTAGGAATTGCTTGTATCATTGTTCATAATTTGAAATTGTAATATGTAGGTATTATTTAATTCGTTTTGATCCCACTGTGTTTTTTCCATACATCGTTCAAATACGAGCACCGCCTTATAGCACAGCTAATCATTTGAAGTTAACAAAAAACGATTAACCGAAAAAGGATAAAATAAAAGTTACGTATATTTAGCAATTTTATTTCTACCTAAACATTATTATAATACAAAATCTCTTAAAATGCTAAAGTACACGACTACTATTATTGTTTAATCTGGAATCAGGATTAATTCATGGCTTTAAATCACCTGAACTTATGCTATTAATTAATTGTTTTAAAAGATAATTGAAACACTTGTTATTTGAAACCTCTAAATATATATATATTTTATAGTAATACTTGTCTACGTTTTAGCATATTTCCAATTCTTAACGGCCATTTTGTATTGAAAATTTAATTCGAACACTTTTAAAACATGTTGAGCATCTTTATTGCATATAGAATACTACTTTGTTTAATTGAGTGCCCGAATAATTGCTTATACATACAATAAAAACTAAGTTTACTGCGACTACAACTATAAATACCGCAACCTGGTATATTTACTGCATGGAGTATTAATTAAAAAAAAAATTAAAAGCACTCATAACACAGCTACGATGACAATTGTCAAACTGACTTGCTTCGCAATAATCATTGACCTTTTTGCTTAAGTATATATTTACCTTTTTTCTGTCCCCTTCCGAGCATTTTCTCCATTAGCTAGTACATACCTATTCGGTAGCAATTAAAGCCTTACCTCAAATGACAGCAATATAATGCAAATGATGTCGTACATTGAAATGAATAATTTAAATGCAATATAACAAATACCGAAATGTCTGTATGTTGTTCCTTGGAGGTATTGAAAATTATGTTCGAATACTTTTAAACTCGTAATGTATCTGTCTAAAAAGCATGACTTGCGAAATATTAGCAAAAAAATTAATTTCGATAAGAGTAAAAGATCTACTTCCGTTAGAAATTTGAAAAACTTTCATAATAAAATTCATGTCAAATTTAATTTTAAGTACATATGAATTCTTTATAAATTTGTTTAAACTTAGTAGTTGACGAAATATTGGCAAAATTCGATTTTTTTTACTAAAGTAAACTACTACTTCCGGTCTGCCGATTTTATTGAAAATCTAATCAGATCTCAAAAGTGAGATTATACTCGTAAATACAAAATTTGAAATTGATAGCTGTAGCGGTTTAACCGCTATCGTGGTCACACACACACACACAGAGAGAGAGAGAGAGAGAGAGAAATTTTTCAAAAATTGCTTTTTCGGTATCAGAGGACTTCAAAACGTGGACATCTGCAATAGATCGAAAATGTTCAATATCATATGTACTTCCTTATACTACGTATAAGAAAGTAAAAGTTTCAAATGAAAATTGTATAAGAACGTCTGAATATTTTTTATCCGTTAAACATGTTAACCTATCTTAAACCTGATTTTAATGGAAAATTGATGAATTTTGAATTATCCCTGAGAATTGCACCCCCCTTGCGGTCGTATTAGAACCTTAAGACATTTTTGGTAAAATATTCTTTTGCCATCTCGATTTTTTCCACGAAGTTGTAAAATGAACGGTTGCCGAGATTTCGTGGGTGGCTGCGGTATATTTAAAGAAAACAAACAAAATTTTTTGAATAATAATAACACAGTGAAAATTAATTCAACAATTTTTTAGTTATGTACTATAATTTGGACCACATTAAAAACCTAAAATATACAGGGTGTCTCTAAAAGGTGCGGAAAAAACGCTACCACACATTTCTGAGGGCGATCTAACCCAACTTACCTCAGTCCAAAAGTGGATGCACCATTGCATTGAATTGCCACAAGAATAACACCCAAATTACAGAAGCATGTGTCCATATACGGAATGAATTTTTTATATCCAGATTACTCATAAACGGCTGCTCCAATCAACTGCTACCAGGTATACCTTTTCTAGGTAAAAAACATTGGAGAATAAGAATTTTTATTTAAAAGTTAAATACAGTGTGTCTCAAAAAAGTTATTACGTTTTAAATGGATACAATTTGCCGCAGGTGGCGCCCTCTACATTTTGCAATGAAAATGAGAGCAGATTTAAATTTTTTACCCCACGAAACCCCCCCTACCCAAATATTGTGTCAATATACCAATTATTACAGAAATTATTTATAAAAAACTAAAACCAAATTGAACTTTTGACACTCTGTATCTCCGAAAGCATCCACTTTTGGACTGAGGTAAATTGGGTTAGATCGTCATATTTTGCCCTCAGAAATGTGTGGTAGCGTTTTTTCCGCAGCTTTTAGAGACACCCCAGTATATTATTCTGTTGTTAAGAAATTGGAAAAAAATTCAACTTCTTAAGGTTTTTTCTGCATTAGCATAATTTTACAATATAACTTTCGTGTTTATTTGGATTACCCCGGTTTCGATATTTTGAGATCGTCCATTTTCATCCATGCATGGAAACAGATTGGGGGGAGGGGGGTCACTACTGTAATTACTATTGTAGTTGCAGGCATTCCTGAACTTTGCGGTATACTTGCCAATGACAGCTGTAGTATTCCGTTTCCAACTTGCCATTTTCCATGCCGAATTGTCTCGGATAATTAATTCTCGTTAAATCGTGTGCATCATTTTCAAAATGCGACGACGGGCAGATTCATTCCAACTTTAGTCGACGTTTTATACGTTCGCCAATTTCTGGCAAATATAGAGGTGGAGGAGGAGGACAAGGCTGACGTGCACGCATAGAACTCTGTACTCCCAAAAATATAGTATGTATGTATTTATTTTGACGTGTCAACGCACCCACCCACCCGTGTTTTGGTTATTTTCATGTCGGTGATGTAACCGATGGGGAATATGAATTTGCTGGCATACGGACAACGATCGCTGGTTTCACGTTGATACGATAAACACACTAATAATAGACGTGGAAAACGATCATATTATTAATTTCTTATTGTTAAACGAAACTCTAAAGGTTCTAATCACTCGTGACAAACAAGCGCTGGCTACAAAAAGGAATTCTGTTGGCCAATATTTTGCAGATACGTCGCACAGTGTTCAGAATCGACAAAAACGTGATCGTAATTAAAAAAGTGTAAAATGTTTGATAAGGCCCTCTAACTTATGTGTTTGTTTGTACGCGTCATCATGCAATTTTTCACCAAGAATTGCTGTTTTATCTTTGTCAGAACCAGAGATATTAACTATCAAGCACTGTTAAATTAATAATATTTCTATAGGGTATATATTAGTACCCGAAACTTGTATTTGTTATTACCTGAGCTAGGTATCTTGGTCGATTTAAAAGTAATTATTACAGGTGAAAGTACTAACTTTAAGGATTCAAATGGCACTATTCCTTTCCAGCAATCTGTTTTTATTTCCAGGTAACATCGGCTGTCTATGACCCTATAACAGCTATATATAAATGAATTTTTAATGAAGGATAACGTTTATTGCTAGTACTTGCTAGTCTGTGAATTTTTCATTAAAGGAAAGATTATAGTGTAGGTAATGAGAAATGTTATTATTTTACTTGCGAAAATATATATAAATGTGCGATGAGTGTCGTTCGTATCTAGTCTTTTATTATAAGTGCAGTCATAAGTACAGTTTATTATTTTCTTGGTGTCCTCGGAAAACTTTTTAATTTCGCATAATTGTTTGTTTCTTTAATTAGTGTGTAATAATATTGAATTTTCCAAAAAAAATGGTAATAAGTCGTAAACCTTAAATTTTGGGCCTATACTTACAACTTTTACTTTCATATACATAGTATAAGGAAGTATAGGGATAATGAAAATTTTCGACCTCGAGATTTTTGCAGATGTCCACGTTTTGAAGTCCCGTGATACCGAAAAAGTGGTTTTTAAAAAATGTCTCTCTGTGTGTGACCACGATAGCGGTCAAACCGCTGTAGATACGAAATCCAAATTTTGTATTTACGTGTATAATTTCCCTCTTGAAATCTGATTAGTTTTTCAGTAAAATCGGTAGACCGGAAGTAGCAGTTTACTTCAGTGAAAAAATCGAATTTTGCCAATATTTCGTCAACTACTAGGTTTAAACAAATTTATGAAGAATTCATATGTACTTAGAATTAAAATTGAGAACAATTTTCTTTATAAAGTTTTTCAAAATTCCTATCAGAAATAGGTCTTTTACTCCTATCGAGAATTAGTTTTTTGCGAATATTTTGCAAATCATGTTTTTTAGACAGGTACGTTACGGGTATAAAAGTATTTAGAGCATAATTTTCAATATCTTTTGTATAAATGAAATTTCAAAATTCGGACCGGAAGTAACACTTTTACTCTTAGGGAGTAGCACTTTTTATCGAATATCTTGCAAAGTATTTATTCTATAGCGATTTATTAAGATAATAGAAGTACTTAGAATAAGATTTTGAATAATTTTTGTGTAAAAAAATTCTTAAAGTTTTATAGTTTGAAACGCTCATACATATAAGAAAGTCGTGTGGTGGCCACACCTCAGTTTTTTACTTAGAATTATACGGTGAATACAAAAATGTAATAATGTATAGGATATTCCATTTAAAAGACTCTAACTGTGGTCAGCCACCAAGTTATGGAACACTCTGTATAATACAATATAACTTTAAAACGTACTCCCAATGAGTGGCTATCATTGGAAGAAAACCACTTCGAAATATCATCACCGCGGATATGAATCACACTGTATATTAAAAGAAAATGTATAAAAATAACTTCTTAAATTCTCAAAAACGAATAACGCTAATTGTAATAGAACTCTGTGCATGTTATGCATTAAATGTCTCAATTTCATATACATAAGAGGTTGGTATCTTGTTTATAATCTCATCATTTATGTCGCACATTTATACCTACATATGAACCTATTTTAATTTTAAAAAAGACTTAATGGACTTTTTTTGCATTTCCTTTGAATCCCTCATTAACGGCCTCCTCCATTTTACCTCCCTCTTTGACGTATGTATATTTCGATTCGGTTCAAAAAACTGATCACCTCGGAAATGGCTACGGATGTGTTTTAGGGTCTTCCGAATGCATTTCATATACTACTGTATTTACTGACAGTTTTAGTGACAGCTATTTACTTTATTTTTGAGGAAAACTCTAGCATAATCTGGAGAGTATTCCTATGATGCTGCCTCTACACATCGCCGAATGTATTTGCCGAAGATTCGTATACGAATGTTTCGTCAAATAATTCGTGCGGAAATATGAACGAATTGCCTATCCACACATCGTATTCGCGTTGAAAAGAAGATAGAATGATGGAAGGTAAACAAGTTGCGTTTACCAACAAATAGAAACTCATGCAACTTATATTACTCGCGGGACGGGTACACGCAAGTGGGTGTGAGTAGGTGGAGCTACACGATATTCGGTTTCGTCACAGCGCTTCGGATTTATTCACAGATTCTGTCATAGATAAAGGAATACAATAGATGGGAAACATAATGTATAAAGAATGAGTACTTACGGAACTGTATTATACACTCGAATATTATAGGTATATATGACATTTAAATGCGAGTGGCAGTTTGTAATTAAAATGTCACCCGCATTTAAGTCTGCAATAGCCGACCGATTCCGATAGATTTTCGTCTTCGTTAGGACCGGTAGAGATACCGTAAAGTGGGGATAGACGACGCGATTAGCTTGGAAAAACTTCGTATGAAATGTGTGTGACAGTGTTTCCTATTTAATGTTTTTTATCTTTAAAAATAATTACATAAATTTGATTTTTTCTTTATATCGTACATCAAATGTGCAGCTGGCGCGTAGAGGTCGTTTTTTTTTTCTTTTGTGTACCAGCCTTAGTTAGTAGACATTAATCAAATTCATGCATTTTAGTGGTTATTTCTAAAACACATAACTTTCTTAAGAAAATAAATTAGTACAAAAACTGACCTTGACATTATAAATTGATGTCTTTTGCATAACTAACCCAAATTTGAGATTCTTAAATTACAAAATAAATTCCTTAAATTACAAAATAAATTCAAAAAAACGCGAAACGGCGATGCCTTAGTTTTCGACAGGTAAGCGCCCCTCTTAAGTCATTACTCGACTCCGCCATAATTCATTAACGTATACAGAATAATACCTTTTTTAATTTGAAATCATTAAATTATAGATTATGTTTATGAATTTATCTATTTACTTACTTAGGTATTCATCTCACTTCAGTATACGATGTGTAGTCAGGTTATTTGTGTTCGGATACGAATTTTCTTTGATGTGTGAAACGAAAACCGACTCCGAACGGATCGGCATTCGTATTCGGCGCGAATATTGGCTGTTCGACGTAATTTGCCGAATGTTCGGGGATGTGAAGAGGCGGCATGAAGTTTGGTGCCGATCGGATTAAAAATAAGAAAGAAAGCTCATTATTTTTCAAAATTGCGTTTTGGATGTGGAAAAATCGTGTTTTTTACACGGTCAGTTGAAACGTTGCTTGTTTGTGAGTTGGGCCACCAAAAAATTTGCATATTAATACACCAGATGAAAAAACTTTTAAAAATCTATTTCCGTTAGCATTACGATTAAAAAAAAATGAGGTGTGGCCACCACACGACTTTCTTATACGTATGAGCGTTTCAAATTACAGAATTTTAAGAATTTTTTTACAGAAATTATTCAAAATCCTATTCTAAGTACTTCTATTCTCTTAATAAATTTCTATAGAATGCATCCTTTGCAAGATATTATCAAAAAAGTGCTCCTCGCTAAGAGTAAAAGTGCTACTTCCGGTACGAATTTTGAAATTTCATATATACGAAAAATATTGCAAATCTACTTTTAAATACTTTTGTACTCTTGATAAATTTATATAGAATGCATAACTTACGACATATTTGCAAAAAATCGCTATTCGATAAGAGTAAAAGTGGTACTTCCGGTCTGAATTTTGAAATGTTTTTTATACAAAAGATATTGAAAATTATGTTTTAAATACTTTTATATCCGTAACGTACTAACCAAAAAGGCATGACTTGCGAAATATTCGCGAAAAACTGATTTTCGATAAGAGTAAAAGACCTACATCCGGTAGGAATTTCGGAAAACTTTTTAGATAAAATTATACTCAATTTTAATTCCAAGTACATATGAATTCTTTATAAATTTGTTAAAACTTAGTAGTTGATAAAATATTTGCAAAATTCGATTTTTTCGCTGAAGTAAATTGCTACTTCCGGTCTACCGATTTTACTGAAAAACTAATCAGATCTCGAGAGGGAGATTATACACGTAGCTACAAAATTTGGAATTGATATCTACAGCGGCTTGACCGCTATCGTGGTCACACACAGACACACAGACATTTTTTAAAAACCACTTTTTCGGTATCAGGGGACTTCAAAACGTGGACATCTGCAAAAATCTCGAGGTCGAAAATTTTCATATAAGAAAGTAAAAACACTTCATTTTCAAACCAGTAAATACAAGCGAGGTTTTTTTTGGTCGTAGCAACGCGCACCGAGTATCGCAAGCATAACAATATTAATTATGTTATTTGTTGAAGGATTGTTAGAAAAAATGACTGATTTTTTGTATATTTCAGATGCAACGCCCACCGAAAGGGAAGACTTGTTCATACAGAAGCTGAGGCAGTGCTGCGTACTGTTCGACTTCGCCTCGGATCCTCTCTCCGACCTGAAATGGAAGGAGGTAAAGCGAGCTGCCCTTCACGAGATGGTGGAGTTCGTGACGCAACAGAAGGGTGTCATCACGGACGCCATATATCCAGAAGCCGTGAATATGGTACGTACGTTCGTGTTAATTATGAGGCTGAAACATGTATCCATGTGCGCTCTAGGACGTTTGAGCGCTGAGACACTTGGGCGCGAGCAAATTAAACACACATTAATAATATGAATCACCGTTTCCTTTATTTGTCAAGTGTAGACATTTTTTTTAGAATCTAAGCAAGGCGCGATACATTTTATGGATTCATTTCGTAATTGTAGGAAATACCTCTTAAAAATCCCATAATATTCATATTATTTGCCTCGTCAACTTATTGTAATCTTCAAGCAGGTTTTTTATCTCTCTCTGAGCCTGAATATGTTTTTCTTTTCTTGGAGGAGGGTCTTTTCCCGCAAGTAAATGCTCATACGCAACATCTTTTCGACACTTTTGGGCTGTTGATAGATTTTCAAACGGTTGAACAGTTTGACAACTCTGTTCGTAGCCTTCAGTGTGCGGCCTCTGAGTAGTTGTTCGTTCTATCAGTGTTTGTCAGTACCCTATTTACTCTCCACAACTCTGGAGGAAATATTCAAAGTGCCCGTGTCAGTGTTAATAATAATAATAATAATTTATTGGTCCAGTAGACTACATATGTAGTATAGGATAAGTCACAATGTCAGTCACAATGTCAGTTACAATATATAAAAAAAAAAATGACTTAACACACAACAATAGAGAAAAAAAGAGCACAAAATACAGATCAGTATATATACATAAAAAAAAAAGAAAACAAACCGTGAATAACGAAATATGCTAATCACTCTTATCATTGAAAAATTCATCCAGTGAGTAGTAGCATTTTTGCAGCAAGAACCGTTTAATAGAACTCCCAAAAACACCGACACTTCCCGACTTAAAACGCTCTGGCAACTTATTGTAAGCTTTTATGGCCAAGTAATGAGGACCGCGCTCGTAAAATGACAATCTATGTTTAGGAAGTTCAAGCACCGACCCATGGCGTGTGTTGTACGTGTGATAGCTACCCAATTTTTTCATTCTATCAATATTATTCCAAGCATACAATAATAATTGCATTATATAAACGCATGGCAGGGACAATATCCCCATATAAGCAAAATAATCTCTACAACTTGTTCTATAGCTAAGTCCATTCATTGCTCGTATTGCACGTTTTTGTATTTTAAAAACTCGATTGAAATCTGGAGAGGATCCCCACGCTATAATTGCATAAGATAACACCGAATGAAAGTGACCATGATAAAACGATAGCAGCACATCAAAACCCACTTCCACCCTTAGCCTCCTGAGAACAAAACACATGGGCGTCAGTCTATTGCATAAATTAGTGATATGTTCCCTCCACTTACAAGCATAGTCAATCGTAAGACCCAAGAACTTAATGCTATCTACCTGAGCAATACTCTTACCGTATCTAAGTAGGCTAGACTCAGTCCTATCATATGTTGCAGCTCTAAACTCTATAAATGCTGTTTTGTTATTATTCACAACCAAATCATTAGCCAACATATAATCCCCGATGATAGTCATATTATGTTCGGCAGTTTTTAACACACCCGGTTTTGTTGTAGCACTCACCAGCAGGGACGTATCATCTGCATACAAGACACTTTTGTCTATGTTAAAGTCATTGACATATATTATATATAATAGGGGGCCAAGAACACTTCCTTGAGGCACCCCTCTATTTAGAGGCAATTTCCTAGAACGATGACCATTTATTTCTACGTAGTGCACACGATTACTCAGATAGCTTCTAAACCATTCCAATACATTGCCCCTTATACCATACCTGTGCAACTTACGAAGCAGTATTTCATGGTTGACCAGATCAAACGCTTTGCTGAGATCCAAAAATATACCGAAAGACAAGTTCCCCGCATCAATGTCACTATATAATAAATCGAGGAAACACGCTATCGCAGCCGACGTGCTGTAACCCCTTCGGAAACCAAACTGTCGATCATTCAGTAACCTATATTTCTCTAAGAACTGTAATAGTCTTACTGCCATTGCTTTCTCAAATACTTTTGAGAACGAGCTCAGCAGAGATACGGGACGATAGTTGCTCACGACCCGCTCTGAATCACCCTTAGGAATAGGTTTAATTCTTGAAACTTTTAATACCATTGGGAATTTGCCACGAACTACGGACTGATTTATAAGCTGTGTCAATGGCGCAACTACTTCATCAGCACAACACTTCAGCAAATTAGTACTAATTTGATCCTCACCATATGAGTGTGTATTTTTAAGTTGGCATATAATCTGTTTAACTTCTTGTTCATAGACAGGCTCAAAGAAAAAAGAATTCATCGAAGCCGAACCAACTTCATCAAACCGCTCAACTCGGGAACCTGTGGCGAGCAAACCGTCTGCCACGCCATGGAAGTAGTCATTAAAATGTTCTGCAACCAGTTTCGGATCCGTGACAGTTTCCTCCTTTACGATTATGGCAGAATTCCCCTTCGCCTTCTCCCCCGAGCCAGTATATGAGCCTATAATATTCCACGCAGCGCGAACCTTGTTTGACGACTGTGACATAATTCGGTTGTTATGCAATAGCTTAGCGCTTGCAATTACTTTTTTATATACAGTTTTATATTTTTTATAGTAATCTATATTTACAACATTTCCGGTTAACGTAGTTTTGTATAACTCCTTCAACTTTAGTGCAGACACTCTTATTCCAGTTGTAATCCATGCATTATGAACCCCCCCGTCTTTAATTTTTTTATGTACCAAAGGAAAAGCAATCTCAAAATTATACTTAATGGTATCAATAAACCCTTCCCATTGTCGGTCAACGTCCACATGATCAATAATGCTTGCCCAATTCAGTTGCCCCAGCACTTCCTTGAAATTTTCTATTTTATTTTTATTTTTTATTTGTCTATATGATATGCTTAAGGTATTAGAAGGAGGAATTTCAGGCATTATTGGAAATACAAGCAACTGGGCTGAATGATCAGATAAACCATTATGAACAACAGCAACCTCAAATCTCATTAACTCTGAACTAATACATATATTATCTAAGCAACTACTTTTTCTCGTAGGCTCATTCAAGGTTATAATAATATTATGTGCCGATAGTAAATCTCTAAATGTTTCTAATTCACTTGAAGAAGACAAAAAGTTAATATTATAGTCCCCACAAAGAACAATACTATACCCTATAAAATTCTGTAAGATTTCCAACACTTGATTGGGCCTATCCAAAAAAATAGAAAAACTACCTTTATTGCTCCTATAAATCGCTGCTACCAGCAATTTTAAATTGGGCAGCTGAACCCTAGTCACAACACACTCAAAATCAATATCAACCGAAACATTCCTGACTGCATCAATGCCACTACTAAATTTGGCTATGTTATTACGCACATATATTGCCACCCCCCCATGTTTCCGGTTTTTTCTACCATAATAATCTATTAAACTAAAGTTTTCTATTTTTAGCTTCTCAATATCATTCCCGACACACCAATGTTCGGAAACACAAAACACATCACAACCACTTTCCAGAAACACATCAAGTTCATTTATTTTGTTGTTGATACATTGGACATTTTGATGCACAATTGACATATTTATTGAATCTTCCTCATATTCAAAATTTCTTCTAAAAAAATACCATTTTTTTGGACAGTCTTTGGTTCCATTATATCTTTTATAACTCCTAACAATTGTTTGCTAACATATTTTTTGATTTGATACTGTAAATGGATGCCATCTCTAACATAACTCTCAGCGCATATTAAGTTATTTATACAAAAAATATTTACGTGATTATATTTTTTCGCCATGCTATATATGCGATGGTTAATATGCTCTATGACCTTATTGAGATATCTTTTACTTAACACAAACGGAATAGTACTAATTATTATATTTGTTCGGGTAGTTGTTTCCATTATCTTTTCAAATGTGTTCAATAAGTTCTGTATACTGACACTATCACCACAATCCTCCATATCATTCGAGCCACCCATTATTATTAAAATATCTGATTTGGTCAGTTCTTTGACTGCGTTCTCAAGGTTTTCAATGATATTAACTAATTTTGCACCCGGCTTCACTATTCCTATTGTAGGATCAGTCGTTCCCACTTTGTTTTTTAACATTTGACTATAAGATCTTCCGTGACTATCAGACAACAATACTAGTTTTCTTTGTGGGTTATCACTCAGTTCATTATTTTCAATGGCTTCCACTTATTTATTTTTCCTTTCATCGTTAATACCACAGTTAGTCTAGTTAGTAAAAAAATATATATATATATTCTATTTAATGTTTCATAAAATAGCCTCTTACTCGAATGAAGAAATATTAGAATATATTTTTTATACTCCTACATCGCACAGTGGTCTGAAACGTTAAAAAGTTGGTCAAAACCTAAAAAAACATTTTTTTTTCAAATAGTTTCTTGTGTGGTAGTCGGTAAACGAGGTGCCTGCGCGTCTATTTCTCGAATAGCAGATAGATGGCGCGCCTACGGGACGTGTAGTTGTGTGTGAAAGTCGCGGTTGTCAAAACTTGCTACGTGCAACATTCAACAATAAACGAGAAAAACAACATTTGAAGTGCACACAAAAATTCGTGAACGTGCAAATATCTTCAACAACAGGATGGAGGATACACCTGAAGATTGGTATAATGTTTTGACACTTTACTTTTTTTAAACAGTTTTTTATAATTTGTTATTAAAAATTTTCCGAAATTGTCAAAAAAGTTATGTTTCCGCGAGACTCCGCGTTGTTCGCTGATTCATTTCCCAGATGAATGTCTAACTAACTAGAAAATCGAATATTCAGGTGCGACTTTCTGCGATTCTCCTCGCAATTGATTTATTTGTATTTGGTTGCGCGGCCCTATACATGTGACGCGTCACATGTATATGTCACATCAGAATTACATATTGTAACGTTTTCGGGTTCGCAATAAACAACTCGTGCAATTATTTATTTAAAACAGTCTGTATATTTATATACTTAAAATTATATAACAATATAAAAATATATAACTAAAGTATCACACTTAAACTACTATTAATAAATTTAACATTAACACTTGTATTTATTTCTATTACTAATATGTCGGTATTTATTTACATAACACTTCTATTTATATCACACGGCACTACTATATTTATTTTTACCGAACGACTTATATTTATTTTCTTATATTTATTTCTAGGCGCGTCGGCTATTTCTTACGGACTTTCTTAATCCCGAATTAATTCTTCGGCTACCACTATTTATTTCTACGCACTCGAGACTACTTAAGGACGTACTTTCCCGAAACTCCGCAATTACTCATCGCGCAATGAATCGTCCATCGGTGACCCAGTCGCCTTATGTACACCTGCATGAAATGTTCTCGAAATGTACCAGTAAGTTCCAGTAATATACCAGTGGAAATCTGGACTCTTCCTTGCTTACGTCGTACATCTGTGAGATGACTCATCGACTTGTTTACATATCGTTTTTATACGCCGCGCCGAGATGATTTATGGGCTCTGCTTTTTGTCGTCGTACACTCATTTCGTTACAATATTTTTAATTAATCTTGAAGAGATTTAATATGCGCACGATCCGAACCAAATAGTAACTTAGAAAAAGTCACTTTGAATTATTTAAAGTACAATTACCAAGAAATAATCATAATTATTATCATTATTTTCATTTTATTATTATTATTATTATCATTATTACTATTGTTATCATAATTGTTACTGTCTTTCTCGTAAGTATAATTATAAAAAGTATAATGAGAAAAAACACAAAATTTATTAAGCCAAATTTTATATTATTTTATCGTATTTTTGAACATAAAACTGGCAATTTAAATCTCCCCATTTTGCAATTTACCATTTTTACCTCAAATCTACAATCAGAAAGTAAAAAAACTAAAGCATACTGATTTTCAGCCAAATCCGAACCTTTTTCGAGTTTTGACTAGCTTTTCGGGCGTTTCAGCCCACTGTGCGTGGTAACTGTCAGAATGTTAATATCTATTCTTGGATTCAAAAGGTTTTACAAACGCATAAGTGACACTCTTTCTGTTTTATTGATCTATAAAAGCTGCGCCCAAATGATTACGCTAAACGGGTAACATTTTGTGACGAACTTTTGGTGAAAATAGAAAAAGATGCAAATTTGTAAAGATGAATTTTTTGGACAGTTGAAGTAAAATTTTCACAAGGCAGCGGAAAATTCGTATCTTCAATATGAAGAGGAAAATCGGCTGCAGATTTTCATTAATATTTTTTTTGTGTGTGGTTCAAAAGTTTTCGATAATTTTCAACTGCAGTATTTAATTAATGTATGGTGCCAGATGGCTGGAGGTCCGACACATGTGACAAGAGATTATTCTTGGGTCGATTTTGTGAAAAAACTTCTTCAGATATTTTTGTGAAATTTTGAACATGCCTTTTATGCATCAATATGCATTTTCTGATGTGCAATCAATTTTATAATTTTTACCTGTGATGTCTGTGCGGGTTCTTTTTGTAATTTTTGAAGTGTAAACTTCTTTAGGCGCGTTGCGCTGATTGTAGGCACTGAACAAGACTGACTGCAACGCTCGGATATGTAACGCTCGTTCGGGTAAAGTCGGCTAAGGGAACAAGATAAATATATCATACAGAGGTATTTAATTTCAATTGAATTGAAATTTAAATGAATAAATAAATTCATGTCTCCGAGCAGATTCGACGCCTTACCATCAGACCAAGCGCGGGACCGTAAGCGAGTATTTATATCGTCTATTTATATATACACATACGTCCGAACCGACCAAACGAAATAGCCGCTCGCGTAAATGTAATAAATGTGCAAATATGTGTTATGTAATACGTTACTGAATATTATACGCGTGTGTACATGTGTAAATGCAATAAATGTGCGAATACGTTTTATTTAATACGTTGCTGAATATTATACGCGTGTATTTCGTATTATTAACCTCGCCTTGATAAAGTTTACACTTCTGCTGTGTGGTTTTAAGCACACCCATTTTCTTGTTTTTTTGAACAAACATATGTTACGCCATTGTTTTTTTTAAAGTACTTTTTTTTTAAATCCCCATCCGTTTCTGAGTATATGTGGTCTCTTGTTTTTTTTTTTGTTTGACGTACGGTTTTCGCTTAAAAAACTGAAATTCGTTCATGTGCACTGTTTAGGATAAATAATATTGCATAAGAAAGACAATTATTATTGTTTTATATATTTATGTGGAATATTTTAATTTCAAATATTGTTAACTCACACTGTATATGTATATGTTTTCTAAAACTACAAGTTTAGTCAGAAAAAACCCAGATTTCTTTTCTATTGTGACGAAATGTATGTAAACATTTATGTTATTGCCAATCATTATAAAGATACTATGGTTGTGTCCCTTTCTACACAAACATCCACACGAATCAGTTGTGTTAGTCTTCAACAATGTACATTTTAAATGTTAGATAAAATTAAAGACAGTGACATATTTTCAGTGTTTTATTTAATATTTAAACAAAAAGCATTTATATTCTTTCAAAAAAGGAGGAATCAACATGCACGGTGTTATGAAATAAGGTATTAACAATGATGAAAAACGATCTAGTAGGTAAGAAGCAGATTTTATTTTGTGTAATCATAAACAGTTTTGACATTTTTCTACCTACTATACTTGTTACGTATTTAAGTCGTTCAACATTAACTGTTATTAAAAAAAACATGGTTCAATTTAAGAATCGTGAGTATGCAAACATGCATTACATTTACGGGCTAGCTGATGGTAATACACTGGAAGCCAGGCGGTTGTATGAAGACCGCTTTCGAAATAGAAGTATTCCGAATGCACGAACATTTTCAAGCATTCATAGAGGGTTGTGCGAAAAGGCAAGTTTTGAACTAGACAATCATCTAAAAGGACTACAACGTACAATAAGAAGTCCAGAAATTGAGGTAGCGGTTTTGAATTTAGTTGAGGAAAATCCACATATTCTTGTTTGGAAAATTCTCCATGATTTTTTATTATATCCCTACCATATCCAACCGGTTCAGGTGGTAGTATACTACCACGTGACTTTCCATTTCGGATAAACTTTTGCCAATGGTATCTTCATAAATTGATTGAAAATCCATAATTTCACAATGAAATTTTATTCACCGATGAACCCAATTTCTCCAGAAACGCCATCCAAAACTTCCACAACCATCATTATTGGTCTGAAGAAAACCCACATGCAATCTTGGAATACCGTCACCAGGAGCACTTTTCCGTTAACGTGTGGGCTAGAATATGCGGTGATTATTTAATTGGACCATACTTCCTTCATGATAGATTGAATGGGCATAATTACCTGCACTTTCTCGAAGAAAAACTGCCACCTTTGATGGAGGATATTAGTAAGAAATCGACTATGCGACGGCGGGCCGCCAGCGCATTTCAGTGTTCTGGCGCGCGAATATTTAAACCAAAATTACAATAATCGCTGGATAGGTCGCGGCGGACCACAGGCACGGCCACCTAGGTCCCCGGACTTCAATAGCATAGATTTTTTCATGTGGGGCCATCTGAAAACATTGGTTTACAGCACATCAATTCATATTGAAGAGCTGTTGAGAAATCGCATCGTAATTTCTTGCGAAACAATTTCAAACACTCCCGGCATTTTCCAAAAAGTACGTGAGTCCACGAGAAAAAGAGCAGAGGCATGCCTATTAGCAGGAGGTGGACATTTCTGACATCTGAACATCTGATTTAATGTATTTCTTTGTGCGTTCAGGATAATTTGCTGTTACCATTTCAAAATGTATGTGGATTACGTTATTCTCTTAAATAAATTGTTGTTCAAAGTTACATAAAGAGTTTTTTCTTATAAGTGGTCTAGCGAGATGCACATGAATCATTTTTTTTTAAACTTTAGCACCCCACAGTTGAAAAGTTAAGACATTTAGGACATATTGCTGTGGCAACATAACTATTTTGAATATGATAATTGTAGTATTGCCATACATTAGGTCTTGCCAAATAAATTATGTTGTGTGCTGTTCCAGCAACATAATAATTAAGATGATGATAATTTTTATTATCCTTAATGTGTATTTTATTTATCTTAACAGCACGTACTTTATAAGTATACGTGAATTCTTCAGTGTATCTGAATTTCTTCCCTCTCGTCAAATCTCTTGTATTTATTTAAGATTGGGATAAGATTATAGCTTATTTAAAATGAAAAACCAGAAATCATATAAAACATAATTGTCGAATTTATTTAATATTTATTACATAAAAATAAATATAGCATCGCTATACTGTATTCACCATATATATTTTAAAAGAAACATAATTATAAGAAAACGTTTCTACCTTGTTCTAGGTTGTAACGTTTCTTTATGATACGAATATATTTTCTTATACTTAATTAAATAGAACTCTAAAAATATTTTCCTGTTTATCAACGAATAAATCCAATTAACTTTTGTATATTGTTTATTTTATGGTCAATGTTTGGAGAAAAGCTTGAATCTGATTACTATCTATAACCATTCGCACGCGTTATAGCTAGCATTTCAGAGTCCGCTACCCAGAAACACTTTCCTTATTTCAAATCTAATCTTAAATCATTAATTCATAATCAAAATTTTATTGTAACTATTAATGATGCCAAATACTGTGCCAGAAAATATACATTTGCACGCTATATCCTCTTAACACTCAACACCATTAATTATTTTATCTCTTTTAAACTTGAAACTAAAGAATGCTTATTACTATCTCAGGAAAATATTTATTATCCTTGTTGCATAACGTTATATTGAATATACGTTCGCACGATATATTTCAATACTCGTATAGCCACATTGATAAGTCTGCCTCTAACTTACTTTGAATGATTGAAAAACTTTTCAAATTCGGTCGTTTGCATCTCCATTATTTTTACAAAATTACACAAAAACAATTAAACAAAGAAAATAAAAATGAATGAAACTTGAATGAAAATAAAATTAACACGCCAATACAAAAGAAATCAATATGAATCGTGGTGTATCTAACCCTACGATTTTAAGTTTTATATAACCAGCTAAACTGTGAATCAATTAATGAATGAATCGAATGAATATCAATGAATGAATCTTGTCGATTCTTGTTTTCAATTTATATTCCCGGGAAAGACACGTGACCGTTCTCAACGCCATCTTCAGAAACTACCATTTAAGTTGTCACCCTGCATCTTCAGTGCTCCTGTCTTTCAAGTTGCCGTAATGATTTGAATACCCACACACACGCACTTGTTGTCTTTTTGACAGTTCCTCACCGCAAAAGGTCAACACCCCGAGAATTGTCTGTTTACAACTTAAAAGTTTCTTATAAATTGTACAGCGTTTCTCCAACGTAGGTATACTTGTATTTATATAACTCTTCTTTATATTTGTCTATGAATTTATTCTTTCCATTAGCTAACACAAATCTTATTTTGTTTTATGTCCAGCTCTCGGCAATCTTGGAAAAACATTGTAAATAACAGGTATTCTTTTAATAAGATTACTTGTACTACTATGGTCCATTTGGTTTGCCTTTTCGTCGCCTCCTTCTATCCAAGACTTTTCCAACGGTGATATATCTATCTGTAATAAACTACAAACCAAGTTTACATTATATTTTCCTTTTTATTTTGTAGGTCATCGAAAAACCGTACAAACCTCTCTACAGCTTATGAAACATAATATTACATATACAAATTCCTGAATGTATTCTATTATTACCAACTGTCGTTTATAAAAAAAACACTACTGCTGATGTCTCAGAATATTTTTATTTATATCCTTTTTTTATTTACTTATCTAGTCATAAGTTAAGGTAAATATTTATTCTTTTTGTATGATTTATTTAATAAATTTTATTACCTCATGCACGTTCTCAAGTTTACATAATTATTCAATTATCTTTCTCTCGCGCATATCGAATTCTATTTTCTTCATTATACACAAACCATACATCTTGTTTCTCTTTTCTATAAAAGAAATATATATACATCTTAAATTCTATCTCGTCTTTTATTTTAGTACTTATTTAAATTGTAAATATAAATTCAATTTTTATGTCTACATTTTCTCACATAAAAGTGTATGCAACCCAATATATTCATGTTAAAAATTTTTAAATACAATAAACTTATTATTATTTGTTATGCTGTAAAATTTACTTCTGTATTTAGTTCTCGTAAGATTATGTGTCTTTGTTTAAGTACGTAGAATTTGTATAAGCGCGAGACTTTTTTAGCGAAACTTGTACATCGTTTGGTTCACCGTGTGAAGAGGTCGTTTGTTGTATGTCCGTGCGTGTGCTAAAACTACTATTGTGCTTTTGGAGCCCTAAGTCACGAACCGTGAGATTGACACATGTGTAATATGTAATATCGGGCAAATACACTCTTTATGTGTAAAAAACTCTGTATCTTATGTAACTACTTCTAACTATCTTATCTCTAGCTTATTCTAACCTACCTGTAAATTTGTATTTTCTGCTTTTGCAGTTACTTTTTACGTCTTGTTTCAGTTTTATCAGTATCTGCTTATTTATTACTTCCGAACTCTGCGAAGTGCATTTATTTGTGTATTTAAATTCTTCGACACATTAGCCAGCCTCGTTGTATTTACTCTCGCCTGTGTTTATGCGTATTTCTAGGCATAGACTCTCTTGTACGGCTGACTAATATTCTGCCTTCGTGTTTGTGCCACTAAAAATGCAAGGAGTATTAAATAGGGAAGTGCTTGGGATGTAGGGCATACTTTTATTTGTTTTGCAGTTCGTTTGTTGCTCTATCTTCGATATTCTAAGTATTAGAAACTTCTGTTAATTTCGTCCCCAGAACCGTTGTAGGGGTTAAGTGTCGTTGTTACTCTGAAACATATGTTTTGGTCGGTTCTTTTTAACCGCCGGTTGTAGCGTGATTTAAAAGCTTGGAAAATTTCAATAGTTACCTACAGAATCCTTGTTCTTCCGTACTTAAAAATTGTGACTACATCGGAGTTTGTTTTGATTTCCATCTGTCAAACGTTTGGTTTCGTCGACAAGGTGAACGTTCGCTTCACGCTTGCCAACCGTTTAGCATGTGTGTTCCTCTCGAATTGCCGACTTGGTTAATTTTACTTACAATTGTAGGAGTGTTTCGGTATTCTCTTTTCGTCTAAGTTATGTGTAGGGTTGTGTTTAATTTTATATACGTCACGATGTTGACTCTCTTCATTGTCAATTTAGTTTTGTGCCTATTATGTTCATTTGAAATCTCCCGCCTTTCGTTCTGAGATATTTCCGGGCATGTTACTTCGGAAAGGATGCGTGTAGCTGACGCGCATTTGTGATGAAAGAGGTTCCCGCTTTTTGACGGCACTTTATAGTCGATTCTTGTGTAAGAACATGGTGTGCAAATTGCTTATCTTCCTTTAGTACTTTGTTACATTATCTATGTAGATATTTTCGCGGATGCGGCTTTGAATGGAGTAAGCAGCAATTATCGATACCTTAGTTTTGGTTATTTATCGTGAATTTTTACCGATATACCGTTGCCTAAAATTCACGCATGGCCACGTGCTGGTTTTTTTTAATCTAAATTTTGCACCTTTGAGTGACTTGTGAAGTCGTTTATCGCGGAATCTCCATTATCATTTTGGGGTAAGTGTTTGAAACTTTGTGTTAATTTTCAGGATTTTATCTTTGTTTCGTTTCTCTTCTAATTTAATAGGATTCTTTTGACGGGCACAAAAGCCCCCAGTAGCCATATTTCTGGCATTATCACCCCGCATTATCATTGAAGAGTGTGGTGGATTTTATCGTTGCTGCATTAGTTGCACCTAGACGTCCATCTTGTCCGTTGAAGTGGAATTTTCATCGAGGGGCCCTCCGCCATTTGGTTTCCGGAAGCGGCCATCCTGTCAGTTAAGTGCAACTAATGTTGTAATTTTCATCATAAATTTACGACTGATTTTCGACGTCTTTATGCCAGAGTGCTGAACTTAATCTTACCTAAGTTTGACCTAGGAATTTTGAGTGGCTATATTAACCAATGCACCACTTAGTTAACTGCAAGGTCACATATTAATCCAATTAATTTACCATTATTTCTTTTGTTTTTTTTATGCAATCTGGAATTGCTGAATACAGAGTGACCCTAAGAAGATTAGATAAGGGCTCTCACTGTTATGTTGAATTTTTAGATCAATAATAATTTTAGTAAATTTCATTACCATAGCACTACATCTCTATGGAGTGCTAATCTTTAAATTAGTAGTATTTCTGGTATTTTCATTACCGAAATAATAATAGTATTTCTCTTTGATGTGTTGAATTTTAATCTTGTTTTTGATAATAATTTTTGCACGTTTATTACCGTAAATTTAGGAAATTTGACTTTCACGTATGTTCTTGTTTTAATTTTCTGAGCTATTGGATATAGTTAAGTCATTGTAGGAAAATTTAAATACCGAAGCTCAGTAGATTCTTTTACGCTATTACTGGTTTTCCTTTGTAACTTTCAATAGCGTCGTTTAATTGAATAATTAATGTAAGCAGTTTATTTGGATTATTTCAAAATTTTGATATTGTAATTTCACGTTTTACCTGTCACTTGATTAATTAAATTACTTTAAGTCTTATGCGCTAACTTTAATCAATTTTATTTTCTTGTAAATAATTAATTTAGAACTTCGCCGTTGGTGGCGTTTATTATTAACATATGTATATTGGCCTGTAAGGCAAGGAAACGTTTCTGCGCCAACCATCCTCCTGCCAAGGCGCAGAGGTTCTATTGTTTTTTTGTATTTACCGAATAACTTTTCACAACTTTGTTTAAAATATGTTTTAATTCATACATTATCTGTTCACATTTTAATATTTTCAAAAGAAAACAATTTGATGAATATAGCACCTTTCTTCACATCATAATTTCTTTTCTTTTAATTATTAATCCCTCAACATACCTTACTATTATCTATTATATCTGTGACAAGCAGTTGAATAAGCGTTAGGTTAGGTGCAGCGGATTATACAGAGTGTTCAATAGGAAACCCGCTGGAGGGACACAGCCAGTGGTAGCTCATAGGAGGCGCAGGTAGGTTATCGTAAGGTAACATAGTGTCCTGGTGCCCGGACAACGTCGCTAGCGTCGTTGCCGACCGACGCTCTACTTTTGGTGTAAGTTTATCTGAACCGTCACGCCGTCTGCGACAGAGTTAGCTCGGCCCTGCGTCTTCCAGAATCAAACATCGCCTATTGTGATTCTCCGTTATCTTTAACTGAAATTTAGTCTGCTATCTTAGAGCGACGTAGTTCCGGCGTAACATATTGTTTCTTTTATATTTTATACACTTAAATTAAGTCTTAATACTATTACTGTTATCTCATTAATATGCAAGATACCATGGCAATATTTTCATATGAAATATTTATAATGAAATGGACCCAAGAATAACCCTCTTAAATATAAGCATGTTATTAAGGAACAGCCTGTATAATAGACGTGTTCGTGGTACATTGTTGTTTATTACAAAATTGTCAAATTAATAACGAATGTTATAATTAATTATGTTTATAACATAATAAACCGAACGACGTTTGTTTAGTTTGCAGTGAACTTATTCCGAACGCTGCCGCCCTCGTCCAATCCGAACGGGGCGGAATTCGACCCCGAAGAGGACGAACCCACGTTAGAGGCCGCCTGGCCCCATCTCCAGCTGGTCTATGAATTGTTCCTGAGGGTGCTGGAGGCGCCCGACTTTCAACCTAGCATCGCGAAACGCTTCATCGACAACAAGTTCGTCCTGAACCTGCTGGACCTGTTCGATTCGGAAGACCCGCGCGAACGAGACCTGCTCAAGACGACCCTCCACCGGATATACGGCAAGTTCCTGGGACTGCGCGCCTTCATCCGCAAACAGATCAACAACGTCTTCTATCGCTTCATATACGAGACGGAACATCACAACGGCATCGCGGAACTCCTCGAGATACTCGGTTCGATCATCAACGGGTTCGCGCTGCCCCTCAAGGAGGAGCACAAGGTGTTCCTCTTGCGCGTCCTGATGCCCCTGCACAAAGTGAAATCCCTGTCGGTGTACCACCCGCAGTTGGCCTATTGTGTCGTGCAGTTTTTGGAGAAAGATCCGTCGCTGACGCAGCCGGTCATCAGGAGTCTGCTCAAGTACTGGCCGAAGACGCACAGTCCGAAGGAGGTGATGTTCCTGAACGAACTGGAGGAGATACTCGACGTGATCGAACCGGCCGAGTTCCAGAAGGTCATGATACCGCTCTTCAAGCAGCTGTCGAAGTGCGTGAGCAGTCCTCACTTTCAGGTTGCGGAGCGCGCCCTCTACTATTGGAATAACGAGTACGTGCTGTCGCTGGTGTCCGAGAACGCGACCGACATATTGCCGCTGATGTTTCCCAGCCTGTACAGGAACTCGAAGAGCCACTGGAACAAAACCATACACGGTCTAATTTACAACGCCCTCAAGTTGTTCATGGAGATGAATCAGAAGTTGTTCGATGAATGTACCCAACAGTACAAACAGGAGAGGCAAAGGTAAGAAATTAATTATCGCTTTTCCAGTCGTTCAGCCTGTCGCGTATAACTTCAATGTAAGAGACAAGGATAAAAGCATATCGTTGGCTTTCTTTAAAAACCCAGTATGTCTACATTTCCAAAATTTTCAGGAGACGCAAAAAACTATGGGAAAGCGTCAAATTTCTCTGTAACCTGGTAAAAAATGGTGAAACATCTTCTGTTATATTTCGTTATACTAATTTAATAAAAAAAACTGTGCTGTTTGTAACTGCAATGCATTAAAATAATTAATTTTTGGACATACATGGTTTTTATTGCTAATGTACACTTTGTTGTTAGACTTAGAAGGGTTTTATTAGGTAAAAATAATTGATATTAACGGAATTTAAACAAAAATCATAACTGAAACAAATTAACTACCAAGGCATCCAGCCCTTTGAAATACATCCAAAAAATTGAACTGAAAGAAAACTTTGCTTCACTAAAAATACTCTTTTGATTACCATCTGCAAGAGTTTAGAATAGAAAGAAAACAATAATAATAGCATTAATTAATTTATTTTTTATTAATAATGTGGAAGTGAATCATAAAAATGGTGATGTTCTTTCTCCAACACTGTTTTTAAACTTTGGAGATGGTTCCATTTTTCACTTTTAATTTTAAGGCGTTCATTATACTCTTTGGGTATTTCATTATTGGGACAACTGTAAGCTCTAACATTTTTTCGTTGTGGAAGAATTTGCCAATCATCAGTGTGATGTAACTTGAAATTAATTGCTCCATCTGGATTATAACGAATCGCTCTAAGATCACTTGTAGTAGGATCTCCCGTCTTATTTCCGGGCCGAAGAGATTTATAAAATTGGCAGGCGACTGCCTGACTATAATTTCGAAAAAAATCATGATGAAGATACTGTACATGATAAGGTTTTGGTTTAATTCTAGCATGTTTGCAGGCATCTATATACCCAGATGGAGTGTAAATATCTTGATTCCTAAGCCGCCGTTCTATGGTAGCGTGCATAGAGTCACACTCCATCTGGGTATGACCTTTCTCTAGAATTTTCTGCGTTATAGTTATATTGCACTGGATTGCACGACTAAGTAAAGCGTTTGATAGTGTTATGTTTCTATTTTGATAACCGCACCCATCGCTGAAGAAGATAATTTCATCACCACTCTCGAAAGGTACTTCTTCGGATATAAAACTGCAAAGAATGGATGCAAACTCGTTGGCATTTAAAGAGCCCTCCGATTCATCCCACAGGTAACAATACCCCTCGCTATTTTTTAAATTGAAAATAGTGAAATTGTGAATAATTAATTTTGTCTTATAGTATATTGCGGAGGCTTTAAGCACGGGGCAAAGAAGAACCGACTGTAAATCCATTGTGTACACAAATTTTTTATGCAATTTATCTTGTTCTTTTTCTCGCCTGGCCTCGGTTTTTCTTCTTTGGTGCATGTCATATTGTTCTTGGGATATTGTCATGTTTTTTGTATTAAAAGCAATGCAGATGTCGCATTGATCTTTCTTTGGCAAGAAAATGCTTAAGTTCATGTCGTTGAATACATCCTCAAAAACATTGAATTTAACTGACCGTATATTTTTTTCAATACAGTCCTTTTCATATTGCCGAAAAAGATTTGTTTTACTTCGCCAAATAGGCTCTAGATATAGTTTATTGGAAGATGAGCGACAGTAGTGCGACTCGACCTTAGGCAACATGTTCAAAAAATTTCTAATTTGCTGCCTATCTTCAGTATATCTCGTTTTGTTTCTGTTCATTGTCTGGGATTTCTTATCTTCGTTGCTTTCGTTTTCCACCCAGTGAAGTACACTCCATTGCCTTATCCCGAGAGTGCTAAGAAACATTTTCTTACAAACCCTAATTCTGAGCTTCTCCTTTTTTAGATGAAAAACTAGCGTTTTGTTTCGCCTGGATATATTATTTTTCTTATTCTTAGTATCCACTGGATTTTTCACATCTATCAGCATTCTCACAAAAACTTTCTTTTCATTCCATTTCAGTTTCCAAAAGTCATTGAAAATATTTCGTCTTAAGTCTTCACTAAATACATTGCATTGAATTTTAGTCTTTTTTTTACTCATAGCACAGTTACATGTTGGACCCAATTTCCTTTCTTCTCGAGGAGCACTGTACTGCCATCTACCAAACTCATTTTTTTTAAGACCCTTATAGGCTGCACCTGCTTCTCTCTTTTGCTGATTTTTCTTAACAACCCATTTTTCTGGCTTTCCATGTCCCTTCCTTGGTCTTTTCTTTTTAGGTTCTTCTTCTGGTTCACTATTGCTTGCTACTTCCTGGTGTGGCCCTATGTTGGTTTCCTCCTCTACTGCTAAACTTTCATCACTGTTAGATACGTTTTCTGCATAATCCGATAGATCGGTTTCATTACATTCACTCGCGTCTGAAGCATCACTACTTCTTAAGCAGTTCTCTGACTCCTCTACTTCAAAGTGGATTTTCTCTGCTTGCTCAGTTTCTGTGGTTTGATTTTTATTACTATCAACAAGCTTTTGGCAATTATTGTCAAATTTTATTAATTCATTTTGCAACTGCTCATCAAACAATGTTACCTCTATCTTATTGTTTATGGTCCCAGTTGTTTCATAATAACAAATGTTGTCTTGTCTACCTAAAGCATCTTCACTAGAAGTCTGAACATCATTTCCAGTGGCATGAACAGCCAAACTAATATTCGATGTTGTATTGAAAGGCAGATTATTGAAATCTACGGACGTGTAGAAGGCTCACATGCCTAATTTTTACCATAATTTCATCTCATCTTACCTTGTACCTCACCGACAGTTAGTATCAAATTGCTGTTAACTGCTTTTGTTACTTCTGTTTCTTCACCTCTATTTTGAATTTTATTTTCAACAATTTCAACAGTTGTAAGTTCATTATCAACAGACATATTATTTTCATAATCTGACATACTGTGATCTAGGTAAAGAGTAACATTAGATAACAAATTTCGTTAAATCCTAATACGATGACTTACCAGCTTCTTGTTCCAAAGCTAACCTCAACAGTTTTTTTCCTCTACTAGACATGTTATGTATAATATCTGGTAATTTAGACACTTTTACCAATAAAATGAGAAAGTAGCAATAACGAAATTAAGATCTAAAGTCACAAAACTACACAGTCACCACTTTACAATGTTTCTACACCTCCTTGGCGATACCTAAACTGTAAACTTGTTAGCCAACATACAAACATTAAAAACCGTGTACGTCTGTCTTAGAAGGTTTCTAAATTAAAAATTTCACATTAAAAACCGTGTAAGTCAGACTTAGAAGGTTTTTAGAATAATTTTCCTGTTTGGAATACATAGGTGGTTTTTAAATTTAACTATAGAGGCGCCACTATACATACTAGACATACGAGGTTTTTACAGACGATGCGGAACATAAATTTGGTTTAAAAGCTGTTCAAAACCGAAAATCACCTAAAATCGGACTTACACGGTTTTTAAAGAAAGCCATCGATATACAAAGTAGAGACATTCGTTGAGCCTATGAAGAATTAAGCTCGGAATTGCAGTCCGTACCTTGAACTAGTTAAAGAAGAAGATTTCCGAACAGTAGCTACGCTGGTTTTGAAATATTTCGCGTCTAATTTCAAAATTGACATTTTAAAGTTTGCTCATTATTTGAATACAACATATCTGTGTATAGTAGCATCGTTTTAACAGCAACCGACGTGCAAGTAATATAACCTACAAAAACCATTTCGGGAATGTCGTAACAATAATAATCATGTGGAGATGTCCAAGATGCTGTCAGATCGAAATCAATATGGCGATGCTATAACGGTTTCTATACGAAATATTCTTATTGATCCACAGTAGCGTGTCTATTTACATTTTCTGGGCACGACTCTGTACCGCTTTTTATCTATAAAATTCACTTTTAAAAAATACATCGTAACATAGACAATTAATCTGTTACCACATACACGCTGCTATGTACGTAATTATTTTAGATACATAATAGCACATCCCCTTCTTAATGTGCTGATAAAAATAACCACTTTTCGTGCTTGTACACATCTTTTTCAAACTCGGGCCTTTTTTTGCTGAAGCATATTCATCATGCTTCTTCCCCCTTCGGGGCATTTTCTCCATTAGCTAGTACATACCTTTTTAGTGACAATTAAAGCCTTATCTCAAATGACATGAATATAATGCAAATAAAATACAATACCATTGAAATGTTTACAACACAGAAACTGACTGTTAAATTAACCCTTTAGCTACTGGAATGTATCCACAAATGTGTGGACACAGGTAAACGTAGAAAACAGAAAGTTGTACAAATGCTGATACATTAATTTCTTATCTGTATGTGACGAGTTATGTACATAAGAACGTTAAAATTAGAGGGCAAACACTTTTTTTTATAGACAGGGGGTTGTTGGACGGGGGTGAATGTAAAAAATTATAATTTTGAGTAATATTCACATATACAGGGTGTACCACTTAAAACTCCCAGGTCAAATATCTCGGAAACGGATAAAGATATTTGAATTTTGTAAAAAATAGTTACTAAAGAATGTGATTGACTCTAGTTTGCTCACACAATTGTGTTTTATTATATGAAGATATAGATGGCGCTGCGATGAAAAGAATTATTTTGATCGCCCCAATCTTCATTTGTTTCTTATTTGAAAGAGTATTAAAATTAATGTAAATTTTATTATTTGTGTTAGTTTCCAAAATTTAACGGTTTTATAGATATTCGTGTTTAAAGAAAGTAAAAGTAAATTTAACGTTTTGTCTTTATTTTGTTTAAATATTTAAAAGGATCAAATATAACTAACAAAGATGTTCAAAATTGTTGCCTTCTTGATTGCTACATAACGTATATCGCCTTATTAGTTCTCTTCCGCAAGTATTTAACAATGTATTTCTACTAATTTTTTCAACACTTGCATAATTTTTTTTATAAAGGTCGCCCATATCTGTTATGGGTTCCTTGTAAACTTCAGCTTTCAAGTAAGCCCACAAGAAACAAATCTAACGGGGTTAGATCCGGCGAACGAGCCGCCCACCTAAGGACTCCATTAGTACCAATCCAACGACGTGGGAACGTTTGATTAAAATTGTCAGTAACTATGTTAACATTATTAGCAGTTTGATGTAACCACATTTATTTCGCAGCTCCATAACATCTTCCAAAAGTAGTGGCAACTCATTTTGCAGGAAATGTAAGTGGCGCACACCTGTTAATGTTTCATGATAAAAGTGGGGGCTAAAGATATATCCGTTTAAAATTCCACACCAAACGTTAACGCCAAAAACTGTTTGATTTCTTGTTTGCCTTATCCACCTAGGATTATCTTCTGACCAATATCAAGCATTATGTTTAAGTACCATTGTTGTGAAAACGACATTCGTCACTCCACATGATCTGATTCACAAAGTTGTTGTTTTCCGCTAACATTACCGTGCTAATGTCAAAATATTTCCTAAATAATCAAAGCAAGCATACATACATATAACACAGACATGAATGCTTTTCTGCTTACATACCTATGGGTGCCTATGAAGTGGAATTTATAAAAAGGGACTACAAACTATAAAATTTAAATTATGAAGTAACTATAATAGCAAGAATTGTGAATATGTTTACTGCTATTTTTCCCTACAAATTAATTATTTAAACAAAATAAAGACAAAACTTTAAAATTATTCTTTACTTTCTTTAAACACGAATATCTATGTAACTGTTAAATTTTGGAAACTAACACAAATAATAAAATTTACATTAATTTTAATACTCTTTCAAATAAAAAACAAATGAAGATTGTGGCGATCAAAAAAATTCTTTTCATCGCAGCGCCATCTATATCTTCACATAATAAAACACAATTGTGAGAGCAATCTAGAGTCGATCACATTCTTTAGTAACTACTTTTTACAAAATTCAAATATCTTTATCCGTTTCCGAGATATTTGACCTGTGAGTTTTAAGTGGTACACCCTGTATAGCGAATTATAGATAATTCATTGAAAAATAACATAATTATACATATAGGAAACGTATATTCTGGGTTTCAGCTCTACTGAAGAAGACTCACATGTCAGTCGAAACGTTTAGAGAAGAGACAACACTGTTCGATACCCCAAAAACAAGTTTTATGCATTAGCACGATTAGAATCATTATTATTTCAGACATCATATTTCTACTGATGCCAAACTAAAACTTAGTATTTCAAAGAACACATCAAGTCCAAAAGCAATTGGGAATATGTTGAACTTTATTATACTTCAAAATTTATACCTACAAATAACACAATATATAGAAGAGTTTACATAACATCCATAACTTTTTTTCATCAAAATTTTTTCTAGTGCAATAAATTGTCTAACATTCGCCTCAACAAAGTCCTACTTTACAGTCTGGACATCAAATTGTAACATACTTCCCGTTTTGTTTTACCTGGGTCAGTATTTGAAGATACATAGTAAATTCTTTGCCCCTTTTGTCACTCCCAATTGGTGAAACATTTGCATGCGAATGTCTTGACATATATAGTGATGAAGAAGACATTCATTCACTTAGTAACCTGAATACTGCAAGTGATTGTAGTGAAAGAAACAATGATTCAAATAGTGATAATGATAAAGAAACTGTTGCAAATACCCGCCCAGTTGAAAGAAAACGGGAGTATGTTACAACTTTGTGTCCTGAGTGCAGCAGGACTTTGTTTAGGCGAATGTTACATAATTTATCACACCAGAAAACAAATTTGATGAAACAAGTTACATATTTTCCTTTCAATTTGTTGTAAGTCTATTTAGGTAGGAGTTTTAGTTTGTCTACTGATAGGGATGTTATGTTTATCCCTCAAATTTTGACATTCTTATGTAGGTACAGCCGTAGTTAAAATATAAAATGCAACTAAACACACCAAAATTACTGTTAAGGAAACTTCCTAGTTTGAAAGTACCGTAAAAATAAAACTCAAATTCAGTTCAAATACACATTTATTTAGTTCGGTGTGCGCCGAGAATTTCGGGGCCGCTCTTGCATCGAACATAAAATTACAACATATATACATGTGCATCGCTCGAGAAGCTAATGGTCCCTATATGTACGCACATGTCAGACACTGCCGTCCGTACGTACACATAGGAGGCCTTGCATCGCCTTCGGTGTACAGTCGTGTAACTCTGCCGGCAGACAATAAATTCGGCTGGTGAGACTGTATGTGCCCGAAGCCGGCTCCGCATCAGTATGCGTAATATTTATATGTAAAAAATACATTAAGTGCCAATTTATTTTAAAAGTTGAAAAATAAAACACATTACAAAAATATAATAACACATAGAAAATAGAGAAAGAAATTCATATATACGAGTAAAACAAGAAACAATAATATGAAATAAAATAAAAGATGTTAAGTTCTTAACAATTACTTCTAAACTGGCATTTCTTATGATAAAATAAATAAAACTCAAAAAGCCACGCCTGATACCGGCATAATTCATCAAATCGCTTATTGACGACAGCCGTAGTTAAAGGGTTAAAAACAAAATAAATAACGCCAGTCGGTTTGAACCAACTGCCATAAAGTACATGAGATTTAAAAGAAACTCAAATTTTTGAAACCTGTCCGAACATTAATGTTTACATAAAATCTGAGCTAGATAAGATTTTTAAAAACGGAGAAATTTTCCTGATAGAGCTTTACGCGTAAAGTAATTAGTATCATGACTTGAACCTTCTATTTCAAAAATTGACGGTGCCTTATTGCATCAAAGACTACTTTACGCTACCGACGTTCCGAAAAATTTGAATAAAATCGCTTCTAATAAAGATTTTTCAACACGGAAAAAGTGTAATTTGTAGGGCATGTTGTAAAGTTATGTAAAATTCCAGCCTTCTGCAGTAAAAATTAACGGTTTGCTCAAGAAGGTCACCTTCGTTTTATGCAAATTTTGCAGTTTTTGGCACTTTGCCAAGCCCCCCGCTTTGGTTTTGTGAACCCTAATTTGACGCACATACTAGACTCTCCCACCGTGCTACCCCGGATAATGTTATTTGGTGTTATTTCTGAAACTTGAATCACATAATATTACTAAACGAGCATATCAAAATAGAGGTGTTAGAATGAGAGAATGCGTTTCAATACAGCGAATTTTAAGGTGATTGTTATTTGTTGTTGAAAAAACATATATATGCGCTCTTGAAAATACTGCAGGTAAATGTACAAATATGTCGAATATGTAAAGTCGATTCAGTAATATATGGTAATGTTCTTTGATATTTAGGATAAAGTTACGTCAAACACTTTAAGATGTAGTTTTATATGTAAGGCAGTCCATAACTATATACACACTAGTACGGTGAGTGGAATTAATTAAACGCCATAAACATGATCCTGGAGAATAGGCAAACTTGTTTCATCGTTGTCAAATTCATTTAAAACACACGCACTGAAGGAACATCTGATGACACACTTATTCTCTAATAGTAAATTACAAAATATGAATTATGAATTATTTACGCGTAAGGAATATTTTAATCCGGAATGTAATTAACAAAACTATAAAGAGTTAATTATCTTGAAGACAATTTTCTTCAATACAGGCAGACAGACAGAACATATCTACTAAATTTCCAATCAAATACAAAGGAGTTAGTTAGTTATTTTAATTTTAATATTCAACACATTTTTATTATATTCTATTAAATAAATACGGATAACGAATATGTAAAGATCCCTCCCGTATCTATTCATAATACTTGAATAGCGCGCGTAGTGTTCTGGGATATTCGCCAAGCGCACACACATCTTTAGATGTTTTCCGAGTATGTAATAGTAAAGGCATATTATTGTTGACCATTGCAGAGAGCGCGAAAGGCAATACGAGCGTGAAAAATTCTGGAGTCACCTGGAGAATCTGGCGTCGCGAAGTCCCAGCTATGAGATTATGAAGATGAAGAACGACGTGGAATACGACAGCATAACGAACAGTCCCGATCAAGACGACGACATCAGTCTGGACAAGTTAGAACAAGAAGCGCAAGAGGTAATATTCAGATAGGTATTTCGCTCTCATTTTTATTTATCAACACTTTCACGTACATACAAATAACACATACATACACAACCCAACCATTCACCGCCTGCCTGAACAGTTTCCTCATTAATTATTAAGGCCCGGATTTTAGGTAGTAAAAATTTTTCGAATAGGTACCTACCTAGGTTATCAAAAAGCTTAAATTAGGTCATCTTAGGTCGAAATTTTGGGAAAATAGGTAAAATAGGTTGCATGTTTTTTTTGAATTTTTTTTTTTATTATGTATTAAAGAAATTGCACTAGAACAGGTACATATTTAAACAGTTTTATGCTATTATAGGAGGTATAAATATATTAGTGGCGTTTGTAAGCATGACAAACCAAATACTTCTCAAAATTGTCTACTGTAAATGAAGTCCTCTTATCAGATAAAATATTTTTTAGCCAAGAAAAAGATCTTTCAACGTCACAAGACGTGGTTGGTGCAAACTTGTAAATTGACCAATCGAAATTCATTTGTAAATTAGAATTACCATTTAAAAGTTTTCTAATATTATTCAAAATTTCATAACCCGGATTTTTTCCCAATAAAGAAGTAAGTTTTTGCATGGCTTTTGCTGCTACCTCTCCATTGGCTGCACTTAGAGATTGTCTTAAATCATCCAACACTTTCAGCGAATCAGTTAACTGAAGACCGCTTTCTTCGAGCTTTTTTATGCTTACAATGAGAATTTTAAAATGACTTTTAATATACAGAAAATTGTTTTTTATGCCATTTTGTTTAAAAGCATTCTGTGCTCTCACGATACAAGCTGCATCACTTGACTCAAATGCTGCAACTACCTGAAAGTGAAATTTTTAAATAAAATATAAATAAATGTAAATATACCTATTTACTGATTTTATTTCTTCAAAATGTCAGCATAAAATAGTGCTGCCTCCAGCCACGTGCCCCATCTTGTAAGCACAGGCTGTGGTGGCAGTGGAAGATCAGGTAAATGCTCCTTGTAATACTGAATTCGAAGAGGCGCTTTCAGAAAAACTTTTTACGTTAGAAATGAGAGCATCTACTTGCTCAAAATTGTTACGAACGGTTTCTGCTACTAAATTAATGGCGTGATCTAGACAGGTGAGATGAATAACGTCTGGGTAAATTTTTTTTAAATCTCTCCCACATTTGAGCATATAGGCAGCACCATCTGATAAAAATAATTTTACTTTCCCATACCTAATACCATATGGCCAAAGAATTCCTTAAAATTAAAATAAATGTAGATTAATTTACTAAGAAGAGAAACTGAATCTGTTACCCAATGACTCGTTAATAAAACGACAAATGTTAACAGCAGTTGTGTTTTCCAATTGCTTAATTGCCAGTAAATATGGCACTCCAGGTTCTGTGTCTATCAGTTTACCAATAATCAAATTAGCCATATTTCGACCCATAGAATCTGTAGTCTCATCTGTTGATATCCATATATTGCTATCTCCAATTTCTTTCCTTATCGATTGGATGGTCTATCAAAATAAATTTATTTACAACATTTGAGTAGTGTAGGCACATTGTAAAACCGTTAGGTTATTCACCTCAGTCTAACATTCCACCAGGTAATTTTTTTTTAGTGTAGATTCATTCGGGATTTTTCTTTGACAATAGGTTTCGAGAAAACAGTTCAAGGTAGGATTGTTCAGTTTATTCCATGGAATATCTGCTGCAAGTAACGCTTGGCATAAATCCATGTTAAAACTGCGATTGGTTTTCGTTGAACCAGAAGCCTGCGTCATTGTGGTTTGTCGAAGAGGACTAAGCATTTGAGTTTTATGACTTTCTCCATTTATATGCTGATCAAAATGACTTTTCTTCTCGCATTTAAACTTGGTAAATCCAATATAAAATACACTTTTTTATAACAAAATATATAAAATAAAAGAACCAAAAAACTTACTGTTTTACCGCAAGCTTTGCAAAATACAACATTATATTGCAGCTGTTCATACAAAGTAGGATCACATTTTCCTAGCCAACTTTGAAATTTAACCTTAATACTCTTTGAAATTTTTGTCATATTTAAGCTTTAATATAGGAAAAAAAACACAAACTCGAGATTACGACTTACGAGACGAGAGACGAGGTAACGAAATTATTGAGGTTATGTTCTAAATTCTAAAATCTGTCGGTTGACGTTTGGTGTTTACAGTCACAATTTAAGGACTGGTGACTGTGCTTAAAGTTACAACAAATTGACTAAATTAAAATTATTTCTTTATTTTTTTCTTAATTTTTTTTTATTTCTGGTAAGCTTAATATTGCTTAATTTTTTAGAAATTTTAATTTTTAGGTAAAAGTAGGTGACAAAAAATGAATTTAGGTCGTGCGTCTGCTTTTAGGTTAATAAAACAAAAAATAGGTGTTTTAGGTGCTATAAACTTGGTGTCATATAACTGCAAATATCATAAAACGAATTTACATATATGTAATTTTGAAATGCCTTGAACCCATGAAATAGGTATTTTACCTAAAATCCGGGCCTTATTAATTATATAAACTCCTGGTCCGTTCTACAATAACTATTTGTATGAATGGATGGGAGATTCAAGAAAAACCATTGTGACGACTTAAGGTTTTCAAATAAAACAATGCTTTTCTTAAAAATAAACATTAATTTATTAGAAAACTTTTTGAACCGTTACATTAAATGTATACGTAACGACCGACTAACTATTCTAAAAGGCATCTTAAACGTTAAACGGAAAATGCAATTGTTTATCTATTTTATAAAGCCCATAACACTACGTACGCTACTTAGAATTAAATGGTAATTGTGTTCTTAGCGTGTGCGACTGGAATCGCAACAGACGACACAGTTTTTATATTGTTGATGAGTCAATGAAATTGCATCTTTAATAAATCTTACCATTCTCATATATATTTCTCCACAATCCATCATTTTTGCTTACTTATAAAAACCGTTCTCATTTATTATCTGAACTGTTATACTGAATTATATATATACATATGTCATATACAACGATGAAGAGGAAGAATATTCATCTAAATGAAGTTAACCGCAACAGATGTAATCAAAATCACGAAATATTATCACTGCAACAATACTTTCTACTGTTACATCATCAATATCACACATATGTGACTTAGGGCCGGTTTTTCCAACACCGATTAAAATTCTCGGTTAACTAATCATTGATTATTTTCAATCGGCGTTTTTATCTGTCTATTAGTATCTCGTTGTCTATGCAACTCGATTCCGTCTCGTTGCATAACGACATCCTTGAACTTTTAGCTTAGATTTTCGTACTTGTATTATTGATAACTATACAGGGCAACCTACATTTTTTTCAACTTCATTGGATTCCACATTCAAAATTAGGGGTTTCAGAGTTATTTTGGAAAATGTATTAATTCCTTTAAAGTTTTATTTTGTATAATCAGTTAGGCTATGGAAACTCATGTAAATAAATAAAAACAAAACAAGGCATCATTTAATAATGTCCTAAAACATTTAAATGAAAACTACACAATATCGAGAACAAGTAGTCTAAATAATAGTTTCTAAACACTTTCTTACTCTTATTAAAATGTTCGTACCCGTGGCACGCTGAATCATGGTACCGTCTAGATTATTAAACGCGCCTCGCACTCTGGCCATCATATCTTCTTTAGTGGTAGCCCCAAATAAAATAATCTAGGGACGTTAAATCGGGTGATCGCGGTGGAAACCTATAAGGTCCTTTATTTCCGATCCACCTATCATAAAATGTGTTGTCTAATACTTCTCCAACAGCTCTGGTACTATGTGCTGGTGCACCATCCATCTGAAACCATAGACTACGAGCTTCTTCTGCGGACAGTGTATTTAAATTTATGACGTTTCTTAAGATGCCTATAAATCGCCCACTATTTAAATTTTCTTCATAAACATGCAAAGCAAATATTTTGTCATGTTTAATAGCACAAAATACATAACTCCAAGACGCTTGAAAACGTCTTTGCCTAACATCTTGAGGATTATCTTCGGACCAAAAATGGCTATTTTGTCGATTAGATATTCCATTTCTACAAAACTTTGCTTCATCTGTCTATACAAGATTTTTTGTGAAATCGTAGTCTTCTTGTGATTTCATTAAAAACCACTCACAATACTGCGCTGTTGTTACAAAATCAGCTTCATTAATACGTTGACAAGTTCAAATTTTTTCAAAATTCGATGTATGCTCATTCTGGATACACCTACTTCAGCTTCTGCATCCTTTAGAGAATTACTAGGACGTGCTGTAAAGTCAGCAAGTGCTGTTACCTCCACTTTTTCACTATCAACAACAGGTTTTATTTTGGTTGTTTTCGCCAAGAATTATCCGAAGCAAATGCAATTTTTTAAAAGATTGCTTAAGATACTCTTGGTAGGTCTTGACCGATTTGGATATTTCCCTGCATAAACACGACATGTCCTGTCGATTACTCTATTACATTCATCATATGTTATTATTAGATTTAAAAAATCTTCGTTATTAAATCCAGATCGCGACATTATTATTATTATTCAAGTATTCAGAAACGGAAGACAAAGAAAACGCTGAATAGCACTAGTAAATACCGTACTGATGACAGGTAATATGATTGCAACTTGTTTTTATTTATTCACATGAATTTCCATAGCCTAACTGATTATGCAAAATAAAACTTGATACATTTTCCAAAATAACTCTGAAACTAAGACGTTTAGTTATAGGGAAGTAAATACATACTGCCCCTAATTTTGACCGTGCAAACCAGTGAAGTTGAAAAAAATGTAGGTTGCTATTTAAAAATAATAAGATATTGATATTTTCTAGATGAAATGTTTAACATGGTTTTGTGGTCAGCCTGTATTATTTTGAAAAGTTTATAATACCGCATTTGAAGCAGTATACTTTCCAAAATGATTACCTAAAATTTTAATTATTCAATTATTGGGAATGTTGTTATGAGTAATAGTCTGCAGCTGTCAATTGTTTTACAAAAATTGAAATACTTCAAAAACTACTTTAGACGCAAAGTTTATCTAGAGTTTATCAGACAAACTATCCTTAAAATTAAGTTGGAAATACGAATCAATCATAAAAAATGGGGTATTCCATTTAAAATAAGGAAGTTGATATCCATTTCCGGTGTAACCGGAAGAAGCAAAAATTCAAAACTATTTTAAATCGAAAGAGCTTAAGGCGAAACTAATATTTCCGAAATTTCAAAACTCAACTCTTATTAGTTTTCTATATTTTTCTAACGAAATCTCCTCGTGATATACCCTGTACATTGTCAACTAATTAAATAATATTGGTAAAATATACTTTTCAGTTCAGTTGTAAAAACTCGTAAGACATAGTTCAAAAGCCGGTTGAAACAGAATGACGTAACTTGAAAATTATCTCTCATGCAACTAAAGAAACTACATTTGAAGAAACACTTAATTTATGATAGCAACACAGTCAGTATCTGCCTTTCACAAATTACCAACGTGTGACCCATTTGTTTCTGTGTGTCGAGCTGATTGTCAAAATAGTATATACAGGTGGCGCATTAGTGTGGAGAAGCCCGATTTATTTGACATTATAAAAGTAATGAAAAAGAATTATTAAGGAAAGGTGTAGGTATTCTGAAGCTTCATATTTTAAAATTAGGTACACATATACAGAGTGTTTTATAACTCAGTTGTAGACTTAACTTATATTTCTTTTAAATGGAATTTTTTTTTGCGTGTTAAATGCCTGCTTACTTTTGCGAGCTTCTTCATATAGGGTCTGCCTATTCTATACCGTGTGTTTAAAAAGTTATGATCATTTTTACGTCTAAATTAAAAAATTTTGAGAGGGTTAGTTCTGGAAAGGAAAAAATTATTCGAACTTTTTCACACCGTTACTTGAATTTAATAAAAAACAAATTTCTTGTATATAGGGTGAGTCAACACTCGGATTCTTAATTTTCTCATTAAACTTAAATGGAAGAATAAAATTAAATTTTTTATGACGTTGTGATAGATATTTGATTTTTTTAAAATTACACAATGTGCGTTATCGATAAAAGAAACATCAATACAGTGTTACAGTCGTTGTTCAAACGATCGACTAACGTTCCTTACCATTTCTGCATCAATACTCTGAAAGGCTCTTATTCTTTCCATCATATCTGCTCGTGTTGTTACCGGTACTTGACACACACAATCTTTTACGTAGCCCCACAAGCAAAAGTCAATTTTTGTCAAGTCCGGGGATCGAGCTGGCCATATATTTGACTGGTCCTCCTCTTCCAAACCACCTGTAGGAAAACGTTGTATTGAGGATGGTTATGGATTAATGCAGTGTTATGTACAGGAGCCCCCCCTCCCATCGTGTGAAAACCACATTCTTCGACGTATGTTCAGAGATAAATTTTTCCAAAATTATTATTCTGCAGAAAGTCCGAATAAACTAAGTTATTTATTCGTCTACCAAAGAAATGTGGTCCAATAACGAAGTTTCCAACTATGCCACCTCAAACATTCAAGGATCACCTAGTTTGGCTATGACTTTGTGTAATATGGGAATTGCCGGTAGATTAATAATGAAAGTTGTGTTTATTCATGCTTCCATTTTTATGAAGTATTGCTTCTTCTCCAAAAAGGATTCAACAAAATCTATCCGATCATGGATTTGTTGTTGAGCCCATTCGCAAAGCGCAACTCTCCAGGCAAAATCTTCGTTCAGCAACTCTTGGTATAAAATGGTATTTGTTTTTTTTTTTTAGTATTCGTTGAACCTTCGACTAATATTTCGTTGCAGCGAAATTTCACGTCGACTACTATGTGGATTTTCTATAACGCCTGCTATCACATTAAATTCATTTTCTTCAGTAGTGACAGTCTTTGCCCTTTCACGTTTTTCGTGCTTTATTCGTGCAGAACGCGTCATCAGCTTTGACCAATTATTGATCGACTTGTACATGGTACTGTTTTCTAAAAAAAAAGACACCCTGTATACAAGATATTTGTTTTTCATTAATCTCACGAAACATCGAAAATAGAAGACGTACCCAAAACAAGTAACGGTGCGAAAATGTTCGTATAGTTTTTTCCTTACCAGAACTAACCCTCTTAAAACTTTTTAATTTAGTCGTAAAAATGGTCATAAATTTTTAAACAGACGACATAGATCAGGGAAACCCTATATGAGAAAGCTCGCAAAAGCAAGCAGGTTTTAAATACACAAAAAAATTATAGCATTCCGTTTAAAAAAATATAAGTTAAATCCATAACTGAGTTATAAAACACTCTGTATATATATATAATTTTAAAATATTAAGCTTAAGAATACCTACACTTTTCCTTAATATTTTTTTTCATAACTTTTATAATGTCAAATAAATCTGGCTTCCCCACTCTAATGCCCCACCCTGTATATATATACAATATGTCTCACTAATTTGGAACCATATGGAAAACTTTTTTGTTATTAATTTTAGGAAAAAAAGTTATTCTTCATAAAAAATTCTGCATGTTCTAAAATCTAAAATACAATCATCAGGTATTACATTTTTTCAGTTGTATACGAGGTATGTCAAAAAATATTAATTTTAATCAAGAGGAAAGTACCTTTATATTTGACAATATCGAATAATGTTATTAAAGAAGTTGATTAGAACTAAAAATTACGTTCAAATATGCAATTACATCCATTTATATAGAAAAATTCATTTTTTGTATTTTTGTTTACAATAACAATGCAAATTTAACTAATAAATGTCCATTTGTAAAGTTGTAAAATGAAGCAAAACAAAAAACAATGATGGATCCTCTTTATTCTTTACAAAAGTTTTAATTTACTCTACGGTACTAGTTTCGACATTAAGTCATCTTCAGCCGAGAATAGTCAAATGTTTTTCAAATTATCTCTTATCATAAGTTAATGTATGCAGATACAACTATGGGTTTAACAGGATCTTTCGAAAATACTTGATAGGTGGTTTTCATATTAAAATAGGATGATGATAGATAAAAATTTTTAGATAAAATTATACGTAAGATATTAAAAACACAAGTCACGTGACTTGTGTTTTTAATATCTTACGTATAATTTTATCTAAAAATTTTTATCTATCATCATCCTATTTTAATATGAAAACCACCTATCAAGTATTTTCGAAAGATCCTGTTAAACCCATAGTTGTATCTGCATACATTAACTTATGATAAGAGATAATTTGAAAAACATTTGACTATTCTCGGCTGAAGATGACTTAATGTCGAAACTAGTACCGTAGAGTAAATTAAAACTTTTGTAAAGAATAAAGAGGATCCATCATTGTTTTTTGTTTTGCTGCAAATTTAACTGTTGTTACATGGTATCCAGGAAGCACTTACATACAAATGATTTGTTGTTTGCTAGAAATGTTTGATAGTGAATGTCAAAACGCGTTAGAATTTATATGACACATAAATATGGTAGCTTTGTTAACTTGTGAAGAGAAAATAGAAATTGTTTTGATTGTGGGAGAAAACTATAAAACGCATAGAGAAGCATCAATAAAAATATTAATCATTCAACTGTTACAAAAATAATGAATAAATTTAAGAGTACTGGAAGTATTAACAATAATTATAATAGAAAACCCCAGAAGCTGGTTGCCGATGAGAATACGCAGTTGGAAGTAATGCTATCTGTTGTAGAAAATCCAAAAATGTCATTGCGCAAAAGGAAGTCGTTGATGCAACAAAATGTTAGTAAAGATACAGTGGCAAAAATTTTAAAACTAAATAAATACAGACCATTTAAACCAAAAATCGTTCACACATTAACGAAGCAACATTTTCGTCAAATGGAACTGTCTCGTCACAACATTGTCGCTGGCGGTCTAAAGAAAATCCCAATTTTATAATAAAGGCTCATGACCAATATTCATTTAAGACGAACGTATGGTGTGGCATTTGTAAAAACAGATTAATAGGACATTTCACCAACCAATAAATGCCGAACGTTATTTACAGTTTTTACAAACTTACATCAATGACTTCATGGATGAACTACCCATACAAGAACGTCAATGTATTTGGTTCCAACAAGACGGTGCCACATGCCACAGTACATTCAATGTTAGGGAATATCTTGAACATATGTTCCATGGAAAAGTTATTGACAGATATGCTAATCTAAAGTTCAATTTGCATTGTAATTGTAGACAAAAATAGAAAAAATTAATTTTCCCCTCTAAATGGATATAATTGCATATTCGAACGTATTTTTTAGTTCTAATCAACATTTTTAATAACATTATTCGATAATACCAAATATAAAGGTACTTTACTATTGAGTAAAATTAATATTTTTTGACATACCTCGTATACAACTCAAAAAATTTAATATCTGATGATTGTATTTTAGATTTTAGAACATGCAGAATTTTTTATGAAGAATACATTTTTTTTCTAAAATTAATAATAAAAAAGTTTTCCATATGCTTCCAACTTAGTGAGACATATTGTATATATACACACAATAGATTTAAATCTAAAATTATCTATACCAGCGGTTCCCAAACTATGGGAATCGCTAATCTAAACCATTGTCGAGATCCGTAGGTAAAATAGAAACAAACGTCTTGAATTGATAATAGTCTATTAAAATACAAGTTTCATAAGACGTGAACGATGTTAAGTTATGTAGATAACGAACCGCTTGCGTCGAATTTTCTCAAGAACGAGTGCGCAAAATGCCCTGTGAAACGTCTTCTTATACGATGTTTCCGGTTTCGGGTTTTGAATGTTAGATAAATTTCATTTAGTCCGTCTATCCCATTACAGCACCTGAATGTACAGTTACGAGACAGTCTGTTAAGCTTTATAGGGTCAAGTGGGTTTTTTGATATAAAGGGATCCAAGGTTATCCATGACTAATAAACGTCAAAATGACAATTGATAACTGCTCAAATGTACTTGTAACTTACAACACAAGACATGTCCTGCTTTATGATCCCGCAACTGGACATCTCATTAAAACAATTCATGCGCCGAAAACATTGAAAATAAACGTCCGTTCGTTATTGTTTCAGGCACGGAAGGTCCGCAACACGAACAAACCGTTAGTGCGTCGCAAATCTGAACTGCCCCAGGATCAGTACACAGTGAAAGCCCTCAGCGATCACAAAAGGGCCGACGAATACCTAGTGACACCACCCGACGTCAACAAGTGCTAGTCCCGCTCACCGAGTCCAGCGCCCACACCCCCACAGTCTCTTCGATTTAGCGAGAAAAAGAGAGAGAGCGAAAGAGAGAGAGAGAGAGAGAGAAGAGCTCTAGCTTAGCTATAGTGTGCCAACAGATTCTGTTCGTGTATTGATTCGCGCTCGTCGAAACAAACGTCTTAGTTTAATTGTTTTTTTTCATTTATCATTTGTTTAATAACTCTTTTTTTTGGGCCGCTTTCGTCTTTCTTTTTTGATTTTTTTTTGCTCCAAAGTTTTACTATACTACGCGACTGTTGCTGGACGGAAAGAAAACAATTGTGAACGCACGTGTTTCTGTGCATCAGCGGATTTCCGATGGGTGTAAATATATATACAGTGCGAAAATATACAATTAAATATACGGCAATTATACAAAACAAAGCAAAACTACTTAACCTAAAAAGTTGAAAATGATCGGCCCGCTTGCCACTGCATTTTAGATGATCTTTTAAATTTATTTATTTTTGAGTTTTCGCGTTTACTACATGGTCGTCGCAATTATGAAGAATTTTCAAAAAGCTTTAATATTTTATTGATATTTGTGGTCATATATTATACCTGACTTTACAATGGTTCTTGGCAATTTTCAAGTCCCAAATCAAACTTTCTTAGTATCTTTCATGCTCAGAGATGCTGGTATTGTTCTTTGTGGGCGTCCTGATTAACGTTCCCAAATGTCTAGTAATTTTAAACAGTCAGACTAACATAACCAAAAATGTTAAGTTGTTCCTAAATACTTACGCAGAATTCAGTGAAAATACTAACAACGACAAAAAAAGAAACAAAACATACAATTTTCTAGTAATAATACTTCAGTGTATTTATTGCCAAGTAGTCAGCTGCTGATATAGAGATTATATTTTGCACATATTTGATAACTACAGTTCTGTTGAATAAAATAATAAGTACTTGGTGTAATAACTGCTTCTGCATTATATCTACTTTTCAGTTGCCCACCTATACGTGTTAAAGATAATAATTATTTTTCTCTTGTGTATTACGTTTATCTGTAATACATCTTGTGTTGTCCGTAATCTCAAATCGAAAATAAACGGACACTTTTTATGTTACATTAAAAAACTATCTTTGCCATCGGCATTATTATTGTTGAATCGCTTTGGTAACCGACACGCGCCAATAAATTAAAATTGCAAATGGTCAAATTTTAAGTGTTGCAAAATTTTGCCCGTCAAGTAATATAACCTACAAAAGCCATTTCAGGACTGTCTACAATAATAATATTCTTACATATTTTGACGTTTATTATGTCATCCATACAATATCAGTTTGTCAACAATGCTTGCCTCCTAAACAGAATAGCCAAGTATTAAATAAAATACAGGTATGGAAAAGTAATATTTAACAACGTTATTTATAATATTCAATTTTTAACCGACTTGCATGTAATAGTATAATACTAGCGGAAGGAATTTTAATTATGTAATTAGTTTAATTTTATTGTTCGGGTCGGTGGGAACTTGTATTGGCATTGAATTGCCGTGTTTAGTGTGTAGTATGGCCGTGTCGGTTGCGAATACAACTCTACCATAGACCTATCATTTTAATAAGTTGTTGTATTTTTATAATTTTTATCGTGAATCGTTAGTAATTATTTATTTTTATGAATCGTCTCTGTAAGTAATAATAATAATAATAGTTGATTAGGTAAACAAGAAAACATTTTGTTTAATATTTAGTTTCAAGAGGAACCGTGTCATTATCAAGTAATTACACATCTAAAACCAACAGTTATACGTCGGTATATTTGCATTAATGATAAATGATAATGTAGAAAAAATACTTAGGGTAATTAATTGGAAAAATTATATTAATTATTTAATTAACAGCTTCGAAAAAATATGTTTCTTATAATGATGATAATAATAATGGTGTTTATATGGCAGGTTATTGTTGTATAATTACATCACGTTGTATATATTGTTTTCACTTAGATTTACATATCTGTAAATAAAGTTCATGTCTAATAACAAATACTTACAATATTTATATTATTACTTACGTTGCTGAGGTCCTTTAAAACTTGAAACTGCTACAGCCAATATGCGAGCTAGACGACGCAATTGTAAATTCTCTATCTGTTTGAAATTTTGCGCATGATACGTCGTTGATAGTACAAAAATGCTCACAAGAGGACGCAACGCTTACAAAGAATAAGATATTTAAACAAGGACCAGATAACAGGGATCATGGCAAAATTGTCCGAGAAAATATGCAAAAGAGATACTTAATTGTAGACCGGAACACCAACAAGTCATAAATGATAGCCGTACGTCGTATCTAAGCGTGAGACAATCTGTAGATAACTTATGAATCTGAGCATAGCAAATACACCACTATATGTGAAGCTTACTACCGGGAAAATGGTAGGATTAGGGTTTGTCGTAAGTACTTACTTTCGGCTTGCGGCGTTTCGGTTCCCTTTTTGAACCTTCATCAGGCCTTTATTAAGTATGAATAAAAGAAAGAACATATTACATTTTGTCCAGCTAGTTATAAAATGTTTTACAATGGTAAACATCTCTTTGTACTCATATTTGCCGAGAACCTATATACAATGGGCCTTATCTGTATATTTATATAACATAAAAGCTTAATGATTAAAATACTACGGCACATTTAAAATGGACAAATCTCATTAGGAAATTTTCCATGTATTTTCTGTTTCCCGGTAGTAAGTTTCACACAGTGGTATACATCATCAGTACACAAACCGAATTTCGTCAAATACTATATATATATATACAGGGTGAGTCATTAGTAGCCGCTTCCACGATTCCTCTTTTGTATTTTAAATAAGAGAAAAAACAATGGGTGGAGGATTAACGGTTGCTTGTGGCGCATATTCTAAAAATACTTTTTAATGCACTTCCAATTTCACCGGAAATGCTATACGCTTATTTTTTTTAAATGACACCCTAGATATTTTTGGATTTTATAGTACAGTTTTAAATTGCCTATTCAACTGTTTTTTTTTCTTTATTCAAAATTGAGCCAAAAGTTTTTGTTATAATTTTTTTTTTTTGGAAATTTTTGGAACGAAACACGTTTTCAGAAAAAGAAATCATGTTTGCCTGGTTTTTAAAAGTAAAAACGTTAATTTAAGTGGTGCTTGTTGCCAAGAAAAATCTGCATCATTTGGTATAAGTTGCACTCGACAATACCTCAAGAAACTTTGCTTTTTACCGAAATTTTCGCATACCAAATTTTTTTTTTAATAGAACAACCTGTGCAATCGATAATAAATATGGGATGTTTGACTTATTGCCTAGAACCAGTAAACCTGCCAATGTAAAACGTAAAAAGTTTCAGATTTACAACAGCTGTGAAAAAGGTCTAGTTTCTTAGCTTGAACATTAGAATACATCGGAGAAATATATTAATGTAGGTTTCACATTAAATGGAATACTACTGTTAAAATCCATTTTACAAATTTCTTTCTGTAATACTATTTACATTCAATGAAAACAGAGCGAACCATCGCTATTTCCTATCACAAATGTTTAAATCCTCTCGAAAATTGATTTTGAAAAAGTTGGTCAAGGTTAGTAAAAGGTAAAATGACAACTTGCTTGTCTAAGGTTACCTCGTCCCCTAACTTTTATTTAACATACTTACATCCCCTAACTCTTAATACTTTACTGTGTGGTAGGAGTTTACGACCATGTGCGACGCGGTACTCTACTGTCAAATTATATAGTTTGTATCATAACCAAATAAAATTATATTTTCGTATACGGTAGGTAACGTGGAACACAATGACGTAGAACGTCGCCATAAACCACCCCCCGTTTTCTCCTGAAAATGCCCAGAGGGGATAACCTTTATACAAGCTGTCATTCTACCAACCTTGAGTTCTTTGGACTTTGGCGCCATCTGTTGAAGGGCGTTTTTTTGAAAACAATTTTCAGGTTCAATGAAAAACGAATAATTTTTCCATTTTTTAATTCAATATTTGACCACGACGGTTTTATTAAGTGGATTACATTTGTCAATGAGAACACAATTGGCTAGTTTCATATTAAAGTGATTGTGTTTAAGAATCATGGAGGGTCCCTGTCAATGTCTTTTTAAAAGGGAAATTCCACGGCCACTGTATAACTGAAATTACATGTTTACATATATTTTTTGTAAATTGATATATAATTGTGCGACCTATTTGAGTCAACCATGATAAATTAATTGTTTAAAGTTGTAAGAATTTCTTTTTTAGTTACGGTAAATTTTTGGATAATTCCTCTAGTGGGTCTTTTATATCATTTTTTTTTCTTCTGTCTTGAAATTATATCCGTATTTAAAAATAAATAACTTGTAATTATTTACATTTTAGGTCTGCATTATTTTATTATTGGATCGCGTTTTAAACGTTTTTATTTTACCAAGAAGTAACGTTTTCGTTTCGTAATCCGAACGACAGTGATCGGACTTATACATATGATTGATTGCATTACCTTAAGAGAACTCGGAAGAAAGGAACCAAACGAAAATAATTTCTTTACTGTAGATATTTTTAAGTATGGATTCATTGTCCTTTGTTACATTGATAAGTGACTAGAGGATACAAAATGAACATTATACATTCAACAATAGAATTTTTATTCGTATTATTATGTATTTTTAGTTAATGAAATTATTATGTGTATATAAGCATATATGATGATAAGTATAAAAGTTGAATTGATATTAAATGTACACAGTATTTTTTTTATGTACAGCTTTGCTTTGTGGATGATAATGATTATATATATATAAATATATATATATTACTATTATATAAATATTATACAAAATACAAGTAAGTTCCTTACTGTATCATTGTTTTCCTTCCAGTTTTTTTTTCCTCTTTTAAGATATATCGGATGTTACAATGTTTTTAATTCGAGGGTAGTGCATTAAATAAGGCTGTATGTTGGTGTGACAATCGAGAAGGTTTAAAGGGCGAGGGTGTTATTATTATAACTCATTAAAGTGTGGAAGTTATGGAAAATATCGTAATGATAAATAAGTATCATGCCTGTCATTTATTATTTTTCACGATTCGCCAACTAGCTTATGTAGTTTTCTAATTTTTCTCGTCAATATCTTAAGTCTCCATGCATCCAAAATATAGCAATAAATATACCAAATGTACCTTAAATTTGTATATACAATAATTAAATTATGTAATACTCCTTTATAATATTAACGTTTTTACACAATGTTATCATTTTCTAACACACCCTATTTTATACTCGAAGCAAATAAAAATTACGTTTTTGAAGTATTTTTAAGAATGTACCTTTGTGACAGATTGTGTATATATTTATTTACAGCTGTTCAGGAAGCTTTTTGAAGTCAAATAAAACAAACATTATTGTCGACAAAAGAAACATAGTCAGTGGTTATACCAGTGGCGGCTGCTGCAGGGAGGGCAACGGGGCACTGCCCCCCGTGATAAATTTCCCGGTGACAAATTTCTTTTAACAGATAAATTAATTATAAATACCTAATTTGTATGTAATTTTTCTGATTTGTTTGATAACAAATAATATGTTTTCGGAAGTAAAAGTCCGTCTTTTCAGCGCGTTTAGAAATCGTAGTCTGACGTAGGTTCCGGGGCAACTCGCGCGACTGCCCCGTCTGTATTAGAAATCAAGCGATGAAACTGGCGCGGGTAGCGCGCGTATATATGTAGGCGGCGGGGCACTACTCTATGGTGCCGGGTCCGGGTGGCGGTCCAGTATGTAATATACAGCGGTGAGTGTATGTTGTAATTTCTATCGGTGCAAATGCAACTATGAATTGCGTTAGTAACATAATCGAAATGATAGAAAATAACACACTGAGCTGTGACATTAAGATAGAATTAAAAAATCTAGGTCTCCCTAGACCAGATTTATTGATTAAACTAGAAGATCACAATTCGAAAACTAATAAAACCGTGACGAGAAAATTCAATAGAAGCTCTTACAGTTTATCAGACTGGTTGTGTGGGTGTAATGTGCAAAATGCTTTTTTTCTATTTCGGTGCTATAAAGTTCACTTTACGACACCCGTTTTGGTTGCAAGAGTATTTCTTCATCGCACGCTAATTTTGTTGTTTTGACGTTGGTAACAAAAAGAAAATGGAACCAAATTATATTTAAATGTAACAAACATGTGCAATAGAAGTTGTACAAAGAATAAAAAGCACACATGCTTTTTATTCTTTTTACTAATTAACAATATAAATTGTTAAGCAGAATTGGATGATAAGTTTTCTGATGCTACTATTGAAATTTACTTCCAATGTGGAATAGTACAACTGTTATAAAAGTTTATTTTTGATATGTCGAGACTATGTTGGCGAAAGAATTTGTAGATTGTCTTCTGCTATTTTGCGAATCTCTGGGGGCGTGCAATTATTTATTTCGTCCTTTTTGTTGATAATTTGAAATAATTTACTGCATAAATCAGTCTGAATTTTAATCAGAATTACATATAACACCGCCTATATTCGAATATTTAAAATGTTCACGAAGGTGGCCGAAGTCAAAGCAATGCCTCCATCGACATTCCGAAGACGTCCGAACCTATACGAAGTTGGCCGAAGTTAAAGCAAGGCCACTACTGACATTCCGAAGACGTCCGAACACAAACGAAGTTGCCCGAAGACAAGGCAAGGCCTTCACTGATATTCCGAAGACGTCCGAACCCATACGAAGTTGGCCGAAGTCAAAGCAAGTCCACTACTGACATTCCGAAGACGTCCGAGCACAAACGAAGTTGGCAAGGCCTTCACCGTTATTCCGAAGACATCCGAACACAACCGAAATTTGCCGAAGCCAAGGCAAGGCCTTCACCGACATTCCGAAGACGTCCGAACCCATATGAAGTTGGCCAAAGTCAAAGCAAGGCCACCACTGACATTCCGAAGACGTCCGAACACGTATGAAGTTACAGTTTCCATAGACGTTTTAATCATAATTACATATAACACCGCCTATATTCAAATATTTAAAATGTTCGAACGAAACGTCTGTCATTTTAAGCTTTTTTGAACTTTTAATAACCAAAATAGAAAAAATCAAGTGAACGGTGTTTTTCTACTTTGAAGAGAATAAAAACATTTTCTAGAAATACCATGCGGGAAAGCAGACTATGTGCCTTAGCAATGTGTTCTATTGAAAAACAATTACTGACATCAACATCAAACTTCAATGAATGAGTTATTAATCATTTTGATGATCGTAAGGAACGGCGGATGGATTTTATTTTCAAACAAGTTAATTAAATAGCGTATTGACTTTATTTTTTGTCTGTACTTAAATTTTGATATTAAACACTCAGATCCCCCACCCCCGGTGCCCTCCCGTCTCAAAAAATCACGGGCCGCCACTGGTTTATACATTTAAAAATGAAACTTGAAGTCCAACATAAATGAATAATATCATAACGTAAATAATTTTAAAAAGGTAAGTATGTACCTTTAATCATTTTTTTTTTACAATACACCTTCAGTTGAAATTATTTTCTCAAATTGATCAAAATGATTTACTTAGATTAACATTTCTGTTCTCAGCGTTGATACTGAACCAAAGTAATTTCCATTGAAAAATGAGGTGTGGCCACCACACGACTATCTTGTGCATGTGCGTCTTAAGTCATACCAAACGTGTTATAAATTAACTCTTCTTAAAAAGGTAAACCTGTAAGCGTGTTACTTCAGGTCCGAATTTTGAAACTTCTTTTATACAAAAATAAATAAATCCAGTTCTAAATACTTTTATACTCTTTGTCTGCCTAGAAAGCATAACTTGCGCGAAAATCTTATTTTCAATAAGAGTGAAAGACGCACTTCCGGCAGGAATTGCAAAAAGAACTATTAATAAAATATTTCGCAAATTTACTTTTGAGTAAATTTGAGTTCTTTATAAATGTGTTTAAATTTAATATTTCACCAAATATTGGTAACTTTCAATGTTTCACTGAAATAAACTACTAGGTACTTCCGGTCTGCCGATTTTACTGAAAATCTAATCAGATCTCAAGAGGGAAATCAAGGGAGATTGTATTTGTAAATATAAAGTTCGGTATTGATAGCTTTCGCCGTTTGGAAGCAATCGTGGTCACATATTTTCTAAAAACCAGTTTTTCGGTAACAGGGGACATCAAAACGTGGATATCTGCAAAAAAAAAACTCGAGGTCGAAACTTTTCATCATCACAATTTATACAATCCTTACACTTTGTAATAAGAAAGTAAAAAAAAATAATGAATTATTGAAATGCACTACATTCTTTCAACAGCACACTGCGACCCACGTTGATAAAATAGAATTCATGGTTTTTCTGTAATGTGTTCTTCAAGAATTTAAACCATAGATCTAAACTTATTGAACACAGATGACGCCAACACGATTCTTTAATATTAAAAAATTATTTTTACAAATACATAATACAAATTAAGGAAGCCCTCATTATTATACTTATTATTATATAAATAGTTTTTTTCCTCATTAATAATTCTAACATAGCTATAACAAAAATTGTATGAGAATTGACTGAATTACCTGATTTTTACACATATCGCTCGCCGTCAATTTGACAGGTAGCGGTGCCCGAAAGTAGTTTTATTTACACTACACTTTCTCGAGTGGAAAAATGGGTATAACAGACGAAACTTATTTACCAACGGAAGAAGAATTAACAGTACCCGAAATAAATGTATCAGGACCTGTTTTAAAAGCGGGTGCACATCATTTAGGAAACGCTTGTTTGCACGAAAATAATGTAGGTTTGGAGGTTAATTATCTAACCAGCTAACATAATCTTCACGATGTTACGTTTTCTCAGGAATTTATGCTATGTCGAAATGAATTAGGAGATCCTAGAAAATGTATAGAAGAAGGAAAAGCTGTTACTAATTGTGCGATGCACTTTTTTAAACAAGTCAAGAGTAATTGTGCCAGTGAATTCACGCAATATGTAAGCTGCATTGATAAGTCCAGTAGTTTCCAATCATTTCTGCCGTAAGTACTCTGTCAATAGCAATAATAATGTAATTCAGTAGTTTAATTTTCTCTATTTGCTTATAACAATACTATATGCAGAATTTTTTGTGTATCTTCAGCTGAGTTACCAAGACCATATTGATGCAGAACTAAGCATATGCCTATGGATTAATAGAAATATAATCAATTGCACACCATAAAGTGTTGTAATATATGAGCATTCATTGTTGACATATAATGAGAGATATAGATGGAAGTTTGACGTCTTACATACAGTCACATTGTGCATAGTGTGAGATGCGTTCAAAACAGTAAATCTCTCAAATAATCATAATTTCTTTCTACCTGTCCAGGAGGTTCCTTGGTTTTGTGTTAATTTCTGTCTATCTTTCTAGTACGATCTTTCTTTTAATCCATTTTCCTAGCCTCATATTGATTTAATCTGTCTTTTATTGTATATTCTGATAAGGTGCCTTGCCCATTTAAGTTTCTTTGCTTCTATTTTTTCTATTAATGTCTTTATTTTGAACAAAGTTTTGATATCAATATTTTTTATCAAGTCCTTTGAGTCCTCTTACTTGTCTCCACTTGCAGTTTCAATCATCATGCAGTACCTAATTTTCTGCGCCATATGATATGATAATATGGCTTTATATATTATTTGCAAACTATAAGTTATATGGTTTAATACTTTGTTTAAGAATATTTTTTGTATGGCATTGTATTTGTCCTTTTTTTAAATTCCGTTTCTCATTTTCCTCTTGCGTTCCTTTACTATTCAAAGTTATTCGTAAATATTTACAAGTGTTAACTTGGTCTATTTAACGCTCCCATCGCATTGATATTTTCCTTATTCATGTGCTTGTCCTTAATTATAATACACTGTAATAACTCCTTGAGGAAATGGAATAACTCACGTCATTGTCTTACGTATGCCCCCGTATAATAAGTAGTGCACCTTATTCTTTTAACACGCAGATGTCGTAAGACCCAAGGTGTTTTCGACAAGTGCATGCGTGACAAGCTGAACATGGAAAGACCGCCGTATGACCAGTACGCCCGGGTTCAAGTGCACAAGACAGACAGACCGAAGCTGCCAATCGAAGGGCCCACAGTCTATCCGGACGCCACGCCTTACTTACCCGACGACGTCGAGAAACCCCCGGCGAAATATGGCGCTCGCTTCCACTGGATGTGGTAAACTCGGTGACGATGGAGATGCTGTATGTTTTGAATCCGATGAAAGTCACTTCAATAAATTGTATAGTTCGAAATAGCATTATTATATAGTACGCAATTGTAAATAAACTGTGTAAAATGTGTTGTTTATGTATGTTTTCATCTCATTAATTATCGAAAATATCTAAGGTAACGTCCTGTCAGATAAAGCGCATTATTAAAAACCCTGGTGATCCTGTTATGGTATTGCATGATATGGAATGAATATCGCATAAGTCAGTTACTGTACTCCTATTTACAGGTGGGCCACGGTCTTATGCAGATGAAATGCCTTTGCCCATGCTGTCATTACATCACTTGGTACAAATCTTAGACCATTTAAACATTATAGACACGCCTTAACATTCAAGTAGTGAAGCAAAGATAATTCTACGCAGGTGACGTCACGCGTCGGCTCAAAGCAGCTATAAACCTAAACTTTGTACTGTAAAAGTATAGAAAATCGTTTATTTTAGTTCAGCAAAACCTTCAATCTAGTTATTTGAAGAATATTTGCAAAACAAAATCTGAAAATATAACACACAAATTTCGTTTATCGTAGGTGCCTCAAACTAACTATATAAAAAAAATCTAAAGACCAGTCAATTCCATTTGTAGTTATTCAAAAATAAAACTGAAAGCAATTTGTGGTACACATTTATTATTAAGAAACTTATTTCTTAATTTATTCGAATATTTGTTGTAGATTATGTCGCAAGATTTGTGGTAAAAAACGCAAGAAAAAAATTACTAGTTTTACTTATTGTAAAATTAGATTACATCATGAAGGTGAATGCACGACCTTGATGATATAATTTAATATTACAATAATTAAAACTAATAATTTCACTTAAATTTACAATATGATTATTGTCGACATCGTGGTCATATATGTGTTCTTTGTATTCGTTGAAAATTGTACCATGAACATTGCACAGAACATTTATATACAATTTAGTCATTACGTTTTTTCTTTCAATTTGTTGGCATTATAAAATTCTAATTTAACTTTCAGCACTTTTATAAATATGAATAATGTCTTTCGAGTAAAATGAGATATGTCACACTGGATTGCTTTTAAACATATACCGCAATCTAAATGTTTTTTTTACCACAAATTCAGCGACATATTCTACAACATCTTGAACATAAAACGCCTGTTTCTTAATTCACCAATTATTTAAGGTGAAATCTACCAATGGTGAACTGTCAACCATGAATTTTTCTCTTGCTGAATGTATAGTTGTATTGAAAATATGTTGAATAGGGAAACGTATATGGTGGATAAGTGCTGATGCGCTTGACACATCGATATATACAAAATATTTAGTTTCCCTCAAACTAAATGTACTGTAATCTGTTGTAATCCCCTAGTTACATTATTATTAATTATGTGCGACACCAGTTTTCTTGGTACCATAGTATTGGTAAAACATGTTACAGTGGCTTTGGAACATCCATCAGATGATGATTTCTTAACTTCTTCTTCTGATGAAGAAGTCATATTAAAGATAAGAAAGGTGCACGAAAAGATTAGGGGGTATGTGAATAATGTTGTCCCATATTATGACGATATTGATTTTCAATCTCATTTTCGCTTTACACGAGAATTGGTAGAGGTAGGGCAGTAACAAAAAGATTTGTGCAATGTTGATTAACACGTTAATTTACATTGTAGAGAATACTGCAAGAAATGAAACTAAAACCAGTAATTGTCTCAGCAGGAAGGCCCCCAGTAAATCCCTTAGAAGCATTTCTGCTAACTCTTTGGATACTAGGAAATCAAGAGTGTTTTAGAAGCACAGCAGACAGATTTGGTTTTAGTCGTGGATATGCGCATAAAATTTTCATAAAAACCATAAAAGTCATCACTTCAAGAAAGAAGAAATATATCATTTGGCCCGAGGGAGAACACTTGATGAACAATGTTGATAAGTTTAATAGTTTGAGAGGAAACAACTCATTTCCAAACGTCGTTGGCTGCGTTGATGGCACGCATATTCTTATTCCGGGTCCTCGTAATGATAACTCATTTTATAATAGAAAAGGAGTAAATTCTATGATTTTACAGGTTGGTTCAATTCCACTACCATTAATAAAAGATGTAATTTTGATGTCCTTGTAGGGAATTTGCAATTCTGAAATGGCGTTCATAGATGTGTATTGCGGATGGCCAGGGTCGGCACATGATGCCAGAGTATGGAGGAATTCACCAATTTATCAAAATTTGAGAAATCATGCCATTCCTGTAGAGTATCATCTTCTCGGTGATAGTGCATATCCTTTACAAGATTTTATAATGGTGTCTTTTAAAGATAATGGTCATTTAACTGCACAACAACGGCGATTCAATAAAATACTTAGTAGTAGCAGAGTGATAATAGAACAAGCATATGGCCGTCTAAAAGGAACATGGCGAAGACTGAAATTCTTGAATATACAAAATTTAATGTATTTTAAATATATTGTTACTGCTGCTTGTATTTTACATATTTGCGTCAAAGAAAATATTCGCTTTGAAGAAGACGAAAGTGATGAGGAGGACATTGATGATAATGCACCATGCAATGGAAATGTTCCTACATCAGCCAGAAATAAGAGAAATTTTATAATAAATAGTTTATAATAAAATAAATATAATATTGGAATAAAATAAACATATACAAGTATGAAATCAGTCTTAACTTTCCTATTTGATTTCGGCCTAATTTAGACATAATAAAAGTTAACTCCCAAAAAAAATCATCTGCAAATAAATTTCAAATGTCGGCTAAGAAAAAAAAATTATACACTATTTCTGAGAAACAAAAAAAAATCCTCTATTCTAAAAATAAATTGTAAATATATAGTTTCATTTAGTTGTCCTTGATTTTGTTGCTTCCATTATAGCTTGCGCCAAGTTATTGATAGCACCGATCTCGTCTTTCTTCAGTTGTTTCGTTTCATCCCATTTTTTAAGAGCAAATTGTCTGTCTTCCACATGCCTTTTTTCTTTAAGGTACAAATATTGTGCCACAGGTAATTCATTGCATAATTTACGCTTTTTCATGGCTTGTGGCAAGTTTTCTTTCACTGCTTCAAGTTCTATCTCATGGTCAGACTGATCAGAAGTTTCTGATTCAATAGATGTTGATAACAGATTTTTGTCAGGAATTATTGATAGTTTTCTGCCTAATACATTATCAAATATTTCAAAATACTTCCATGTTATTTTAGACTCTCCAGTTTTTGCCTTTTTTTCTTTATTTTGTTTGTATGTTTGGAGCAAATTCCTGTATTTAGCATTACAGTCATGGCCACCAATACGGTAGCCAGCTTCTTGCATTTTATTTGCAATTTTTCCCCAAAGCTTTACTTTCTTACATTTAGGATTCACAAATTCAGGTTCCATGTCCAACCGTTCTTGGAGCATTAGTTTTATATTACGTTGTCCACTTGAAAGAGTTCGATGTAGAACCCGCTTCATCTGTTTCAGTACCTGTTGCTTGTCTTTTTGCACCTCGCAGTTCTTCTAATTTACGTTCATATTTTTCTGGATCTACAACACAGTAATATTTTTTTATTGTCATTTTAACAACTTAAATCGCAATTACCTGAAGAAACTTCTTCAATTTCTGCATTAGTCATAGATGTTGAATATTTTTGCTTTGTTTGATTATCTATTAAATCTACCACAAAGTAAGTTTCAGTGAAGGATGAACAATCTTTACTTCCTGTTGCTTCTTCCATAATAAATATCGAGTTAACACGAATTTTCAACATCAACCAGAACCTTACTTTTATCCTTCAACGATTTTGACATTTCCCCCACTATTCGTCCACCAAACAACCAACTTCGATAGCAGGTGGAAAAAGTGGATTTGTGTTGAGTCCAGCATAAAACTTTTGGTGAATATAGAAACGCGTTTTAGAGACCCATCATAAATCTAACCGTAATATAACAACATTTTGGTGGAAAACTGATTCCACCAATTGATCCACCGATGAATTTAAAAAACGTCCGCAAACTGATAAAGTTTTAGAATAATTTAAAGTGGTTGCCGCATAGTTATGGTCACTGTAGTTATAATCATAAATTTCTGTCTCATCTCAAGTTTCTTTTTTGACGAAATTGTAGTAATTGCAAAACGAATTATTGTTGGTGCCTATTCAATACAATTTGCTTCTAAAAAACCTGCAACTTCTGTATGCACTAACAACTTCTTATATGCAGTCAGAAACTGTTTAGGAGGGATTATTGTTAAATCCACAGTAACTCCCAATAGCACTAAAGAACACCTCATGGTGATCTTTACATAATTTATATGACGAAAGAGATTTGATAAATAAAATTAGAACGATTTAATCAATATGCACACAGTTCATATAACGTTACGCACATTAGACATATAACCATAGGAGAAACATGCCCACGCGTGACGTCACACGCCTGCGTTAATGTTTGCTTCAGTTGGTATTCAAGGGGGGGGGGGGCATCTATAATGTTTAGATGGTCTAGGGTACAAATAACACATATATTGTAATAAAGTGGCACTACGTATGTCATATAAGGTGTATTTTATTCGCTCTGCTGCTCAGATCAGTTCATGTGGAACGACAAGTGACGTCACTCAACTGATCAAATCTGCTTCCCGCCGAGTTCCAAGTGATTTTGCTATTTCAGAGGATCAGTTCGTGATACTGAAGTGATCCGCTAATAGAAAGACCGGAATTTATTGGCGGCAAATCGCATATTAACAAACGAAATGTTGATATTTGTAGTGAATACATTATGCAATTTAACATTAATAAATTTAAGATATTATTTGCCGCCTGCGTACTATTTTCGATTCATGTGAGCACGAAATTTAATATGTTTAGATGACAAACGTTAAAAGATAATTATGACAAATGGCAAAAGGTGTATGAAAATTATTATTTATGTCAGTCCTGAAATGGCTTTTGTAGGTTATATTACTTGACAAGTAAAATTTTGCAACGTGTCAAATTTGACGGCATTTTAATTTAGTGGCGCATATCGGTTGCGATAGCGACACAACTATACATATGGTTGCCTTTGTTAAGTAATGTAAGTATTAACGTTTTGGAATTAACTTCAATATTGTGAATAAGTCTATTTATTGTTGATGATCATTTGTATGTTATTATTATTATTACATCAACAGTTTCATGTTTGTAACAAATTGTCAGTGAAAATTTGGTATTAGGTACCTTTGTGTAACTTAAGAAATACATACGATAGAAATTTGTGAATTAAGGTTATTCATGCGACGGTAATTCTAAATTTACGTAGCCCAGCCGACATAGTGACTGTAAAATTATTTGTACTTTACTTTCAAGTCAGCTCATAGTAGAGACGTATGGATCATCTATACCTACATAGATTTTCTAAATTATGTGTAGCTGTTAATCGTTTGTCATATAAATTGTAACTTCATTAAGTGTTTGCATACTTATTTAAATTAAATGTTATTGTTATACCTTAATTGTTTTCCTTGGAGAAGGATCACGTGATGTCAGTTGAATTGAGTTCCGATTTAATCAATTAAATTACGACATAAGCGGTCACTGTAAATCATAGATCATCGGTGGCGCATTATACACGGGCAATTATTCTAACACTTAAGGGGGCTTACGCAGAGGTGCCGACTAACTGCCGTGAGGTAGGACGTAAGGGGGTGGCGCCATATGCGCTAATGTAAATTCTGGATTTTAGAAGGTTTCGTTCAAACAATAGTACTGCTTTCGTTTACGAAATACCAAAACGAAATTTAAAACACAAATAAACAAAGGCGCAATGCATGTTCGACTGAAATTAGTTTTTAAAATAAAGCTTCTGAAACTATGATATGAAGTTGTAAATTTTGCCAACTTTAAGAGTGAAATATAAGAGTTAATAATTTTAATTATCAGAAAGTACTCCCAAGGAAACCTTAATTAATCCTTTGTAGTCAATTTAATGCAAAAACATAAGAAAAACAAAAATTTTTGCTGTTAGTTTTATTTGAACGAATAATACCTTACAACGGCGGAATTTATTTCAGCGAATATGGCGCCATCCCTTTACGTACTATCTCACACCAGTTAGTCGGCACATCTACGTAAGCCCCCCTAAATAAAAGAGTCAAATTTGCTGTACTAGACGAGCTAGCAATATCAGTGCCACTAAGTAATAACAACCATTGACCTTCGGGGATTGCAGACGGGATAATTTTTAAACAAACAAAAAAGGGATTGTTACCTGCGAGGTAAGTGTCCGATCACACATATATTGTAGAAGGATTGATGGGCACCCTGAATCTTTGCATGTAAAAGTACCTTCTACTGCAGCTAATTCTCCTTCCTTAACACCCATTTTCTCCTGTTTGAAGATTTTCTTTAATGACGAGCTAGATGCAGCAGCAGTGTTTGACAATATTAAATTGAAACTAAACAGCAGTAGAACATACCCTTAGCACGTATGTAATGCACCGTTGATAATTAAAAAATATATGTATATTGAACTGGTGTTGATTATGTGACAACACCAGTCAAATACCCACAAACACATGCAGCCACCCTTTAAAACCCCTTGAATACAGGCAACCCTATATACATCGGCGATGCATTAGGTTTGGACCCTTGTATAGAGTACAGGTAAAAATTCATAAAACTTAATGCAGAGTTTGCTAACGAAACTAGTAAATTCTGAGAACCCCATCAAATTTTAAATATTAGAAAGAAATTCACCCCCAAATTTAGAAAACTAAACCAATGACTACTCTTTTCAGGAACCCCAACTGAAACCCCCGTATTAATCACTAAATATTAGAATAATTACCTGATTAGTTTAAAATACACATTAGTCTTATTTTTATACTTATATTTAGCAAATTTCCACAATACAACAATAATTAGTTAAATGTTATATAGGCAAAGTAATTATATAAAATGAATCTGACAGCCATTACAAATGGACAATTTTAAATTACAAATTTCAACATTTATTACCACACTATGAGCATATAATTGAGTACCATTTTATAGTGTGATTTCTCAAGAGTAAATTGTCACAAAAAGTCAAAGGTTCAAGGTTAAAGCAAGGTTGATAGTATCGAAAGCATCATCTCAAACTTTGGCAAAAGTATTGCACATGCATGACAAATTGTTATCTAAAAATGCATAGCTTAAAACTAAAATAAACTAATGGTGAACATAAAAAACATTTAAACCATAAACGAGTTTACAAGTTACAAGCATGGTAACAAACAATAAAACTCTTAGATGCGCACATTTAAGTTAAGCATCATTTTAATTTTCAAATTTCGACGCGCCATTTTGACAAAAGGCATATTTAATTCCAAATATTTCCTATAAGTAATCAAAGTAATTATAAATTCACTCTAGCAGTTACAAAGTCTAGCAAGACGCTTTTATGTTGGAATATTTTTCAATGTCATATTTACTAGTTGAGTACAGATATTTAAATAAGCATTTTGAAAAATTTGACAGTTGTCAACATAGGTGAAAGAAAAGTTTTATAATATTAATTACAAGCTATTTAGATAACTTAAAAAAAGGTGGTATAGATTAAGAAAAGGTCATAGTTTCATGTTATAACAGTAATTCGTAAATAAATTAAAAGACCATTTAGCTATTACACTTCAAAAACTAACCACACTAATTTTTTGTATAAAGAAAGATTTTAAAAAGGATTAAAAGACGAAAAAACATTGTATGTATTTATAAGTTTAATTTGTAAAGGTAAAGTTCTACTAAAAAGGCATTTTAAGCCAAAATTCTGATATTTAAATTTATTTTATTAGCGTCAATGACGTCACCAAAAAAATGACAGTCGAAATGCTAAATTTGCCCTTTAATTTTTAAAAAAAATGTGTTTTTCTAAAAGAAAACGAATTAAAGTAATTTTATTGTACCGATTGAAAGACGAATTAATTTAACTAAGATAAAACATGATTCCACAAATATTCAAAAATAAACTTGCCCGTAAAAAGACTTTGTAAAATTCTACCGTATAAAATTGCCATGGTTACGACGTCCACAACAGAGATTGATATAAAAAGGCACACCCGACGAGAAGCAAGGATTATTATTCATTAATTGATTATTCATCGATTGATTTTTTTTGTGAACCGTCATTAACGAGCCATTCACTTCGATTCATTTTTTTTGCGATCATGCAATCATCAGTCGATTAATTGATACATCGAATTAAGCCAAAGAGTGTCTGCTGAATCATTCCCACGCACGAGTCAGAAGGTCATCCATTGAAGAAGTCGACCTTAAACCGAGCCGAATTAGGTCAAGGACAACCAGTACACCGGCCACAGACAACTGGAACGACCGTAGACACGCGGACACGAGCCGCATCTGCAGGGAAGCACACCCCATTGAAACAAGTACCTGGCCTTAAACAAGATAAGGAATTAATACACAGAAGGTACCAAGTCTATTATTAGTATATGCAGTTTTTTTTCTTGACACAAATGTGGGTCAAATCTAAATCTATGTCACATTCATGTAACGTCTTTTAATTCGATCATCTCTATCAATTAATAAAATTCAAATCTAGATACATAGCTTATATAAACACTTGGAAAATCAATTTAAAATTTCAAACAATATTATGCTTATTTAAAAATAAATATCAGAATCTACTTACAGTTAAATTTAATCCTATCTCATTTGTCATGCAGTCCATTTTAATAGTTGGTACATAGGGCCAAACTCGTATACTGTGCCTTGATTTCAATATATCAAATTTGTAGAACTTCTGCCTAAATAACTGCTGTTCTCATACACAACAATAGTGTGTTGTTTAAGATAAATATTTTTTGGACATTGTTGTATTGTAGTAGATATTCAGTGTTATGTTTTGAATAAATTCAGATTTGTTGTTTTCTTGTATAAAGTGTTTGTTTTCATCACTGTTAAAACTCATTCTTCAACCATAAGAGGTACACATATTCTGTTGAAGCTCCAGCATTAGAGCTGTCTCTTCAAATTGACTTTCTAGGTTAGATTCTTCAAGATCGTCAAACGACAACTGGAAAGCATGGTATACCGGACTAAGGTAAATCAAATTTCGAACCTCAGTAACGCCCTGTAGAGAACTCAATTAGAGTGACTTAAATATCACCCACTTAGTTAATCACATAACTTTTAAATTTCTTTTTGATTACTTAATCTATACACACGTACACATTAAGTATAGCGTCCGAGCGCGAATTTCAGTGTTCGTTCCACCTCTTGGATAAAGTATATCCCGATCTTGCGCAGTCATACGTTGAATGCCGCGAAATTTTTGAATTATTAATAACGGTATTTATCTATTAGGAAAATGTTGAGATACTAAGTGATACATAAACTAAATAGATAATTTCTCTCCGTGTTCGTAGAATGCAACCCCCTTTAGCTAGCCGGCAGAATTATAATTGAAAAGTTAATAGTTCAACATATTATTGTGTTTAGCAGTTTTTGTGTTAGGATAAAGTAAATTAAGTGCTCTAAGTCTCATTACCTCTCCATTCATTATTATAACATAGGTCATTGTAAATTAAGTACCCCCAGTACATTAAGAGTACCGCAACTAGGGATTTTGTTAGGGTACCTACCCCCCTATACATCCACCCCCCCCCCATAACATTTTGGCGCACCAACGATTTGGGGCCGATTATTAAACTTTAGCCGGGTACTTACTGTATTTTTCAGCTCACTCCAGAAGACTAGAAGATCACCAGAAGCAGAGGATTCTTATAAATTAAAAAAAAAAAAAAATAATTGTATAATAAAAATATAAAAAGCAACATGTGTTTTTAATTTTTTTTTATTTCTTATATATGTGTACTTCTATAAATCGATGGTAAACAAACAAACACTGACAAAAGTAAAATCATTTATTGGTCTTTATTAAAAAAATAGTAGAATCAAATACAGGTATTATTATTATTCACATAGTAGGTACAATACATTATACAAGGGTCTTATCATAAAGTAGTATCAAATTTTTATTATTATTGTGTGTATTTGTAAAAATATAAACCTGCAAGATGAATACGAGATCCAGAAGCGTTCCTAATGTCCATCAGGAACCCTCCAGCGAAGGCGACGATGTATCTCCACAAAATCAAGGTGATAACACCCAAATTACAGCGACGCCCGCAGAACAAGGAGTTGGTTCGAAGCCAGAGGAAAATGATATACTCAAACAGATTAGTTTGATGTTACAGAACAACGAAAAGAATATCCAAAGAATAGAGAACAAAATGGATGAGTCTAAACAAGAAAATAAAAAGGAGATGCAAGAACTAAAGGAAGGGTTAGAGAACAAAATGGACAACACCAAGGAAGAATTAGAGAAAAACAGAATTCGAGATAGAGAGGAAGATAAAAGAGAGAACAAGAAAAACTTAGAAAATTTCAAGAAAGACCTAGAAGAGAGCCTAGCACTAAAAATGGAGGAAAGTTATGTAAAATTATTTAATAAGAAGGACACAAGGGAAAATAAAACAGCTGAAGAATCAGCACAAATAGAAACAGTGTCCGTAGAAATAATTAAAGAAAAAGAAAAGGAAGAAATAACAGCAGCGATACAATTGTGCGAAGAGGACAAACACAACCTAGCTGAAGAAATAATAGTAGAAAGACAAACGTGGGAAAACAACGAACAACATACAACCGAAGAAAAGGCATTAGAAAATTTCGAGAAGGATGTTCCAAAGGGCCTAAACAATGGAAAAGACACCGTAGAAATCAAGAAAACCTCCACAATAATACTCACACTGTGACGGTGCTTCGTCGCGACGCTCCTGTGCGCCTAGGATAAAACTAGCACCGACGAACGACCGCTCAAAAATACCGTCCGGACGGTCGCCTACGGCTGGACGATCAGGTACTGCAATTCTGCTCCTAGTCGGTGAACGCGCTCATGCATAACTTAACCTGGCCGAGCGCGTCGGCGCTATTCAATCTGTCAATGTCGAAACACCCACACTTCTCACTTTCTTCTCGGTAGTTAAAAATAGTGAAAATGTGAAAGAAAAGTGAGTTTAAGTTACCTACGGCTAACAACATCGGAGTTTGGATTCATTATTAAACGGTACGTAATCTATTCTGCTTTAATTATTGTGCTTTACTAAAGGATGTCGCAAGAAACAGATAACGAACAAAAAATAAACAAATGCTTTCAGATAAATTCATCTAATTTTATTCGCAAACTTGCATAGTATATTTTATTGTCCCACACATATATATACACGAGAATATATACAATAAATTTACAGTGAAATATGTCACAAAGAAAAGAAATAACAGTCGTATCAAATAAAAAGAAATTTTGTCGTTAACGTCGAGTTTCCCATATCACAAATTATCTGACATTCGTAATGCGAATAGGCGTGCGCATTAATACATGCTTCTAAATAAATTGATCAGACTTGCTTAATTAAATATATTATATATTTACAGTTTCATGACAAATGAAATATGCTGGGTCCTTTTTATAATACAACACAATTATTTCTACTATAGTTTATATCGCATACAAATATCTACTCTAATTGTTCGGCGTGAAATACAACGTACTTGTCAAAATTTACGGACATCGCGAGTCGGTAATACAGTGTAAATTCGATATCTGACGTTTGATGTAAATAAACATTTAACTTTTCAGTGATGTATTTCCGAATGAATGTGACCTAGACCTTTATTTCTTATTTAAAATAAATGGCTTTTATTTACGATAATCAATGTAAAATAACCGATTGGTTTATTTATTCACGATTCGTTGCATTCGTACGTGACACAAACGGAGGTGTGTATTTAAACTGAAAAATATAACACGACTCTGGTATGTCGAATGACTAGGAATTTAAATGTTACTTCAAACAAATTAGCTCCACGTGATCAATTAATTATTCAGAACCTGAAGTTAGATTAATTAATTGATATGCGCGGTTTTGACAACGTTTTAGCGGATTGACTCTAAGTTAAACAAAATAGAAAGACAGGATCAATTAATCACTCAGAACCTGAAGTTAGATTAATTAATTGATATGTGCAGGTTGAAAACGGTTTAGCGGAAATAATTCTGAAGCCAAGTTCCACAGAGCATGTTAAGCTAGAAAAGAACTTGGTAAAGAATGGTCTCGACAGAGTTTAAAACTAGAAACGAGACCGGTTAAGGACTGCTTTGTCAGAGTATAAAACTAGAAACAAAGCCGGGGACGGATTGCTTTGTCAGAGTATAAAACTAGAACCAAAGCCGGAGAAGGACTGCCTTTTGATATTTAAATTTTCGCCTTTTATAACAACCGATCTGCGCGCCAGCGACCAAAAGTTCGTGCGTACAAACCCCACCTTACTAGCGCGGACCAGCCGTTCGTCACGTAGCCCCGTGTGACGTATTATCAATAAAATTTTCCATAAAATTTATATACTTATTTCAAATGCAAATATTGCGACAAATTACTGGAACTATGAAAATATGTACATACATTTAAATAATGAATTTGAATTATTTACAATTTTACAAAGTTAAAACGTTTATGAAAAAGAAAATGCCTTGCTAAATACGGCAAAATATTTGTATTAATTACGGATTAGCATAATCAAGGCGTTTTCTTTTGGATTAACGACGCAGTTCGTTACAACCCCCATCTCAAAAAAAAGAAAAAACATGTTAAAGAAATGAAACAAAATTAAAAATGCAAATGCAAATCTTACAACTAAATTCGTATTACTTAAAACGTCTCTACACTTTTTCTCGCACTGGCACTAATTTCACTATGTCTTTTTTTGTGCAGGGCGTCGTAGTAGGCTTCCGCCTCTCGACGCGTCATGGACACGCTCTTCCCGTCGATCCTCACGCTGACCCTCTGGTTCAGACGACGTCTCCTCCGGACTTTCTTGCCAGGACGATCGTCACGGCGGATCCACGCCCCTGGATTGTGGACGGCAGGCTTTTTACCCATAGGACGTGTATCTGATGGAGGAAGAGGATCAGGTACGAGGAAAGGCATGTCTAGAGGACGGCTTGGAGTGAGAGGAATGAAAGCGGGAAGGGTGATACTCTCTGGAGCGGATGCGGTTACATTCGTCGGTGGTTTAACTGTCTCTGGTGTCTGTGGCAGCGGCGATAACAGATCTGGAACCGGTGACACGCCAAATAACTGTAGGTACCGGAATTCCAAATATGCCTCGGCACCTGGACTCGTTAACGCCGGGCCTACTTCTACTTCAGGTACCTTGGTAACGGACGCCTGCGGCTGCGGTTTCGGAGGCGTATTGCAGCAGCACTCTTTATATATTTCCTCCACGATGGCTATCGTCTCCGGTGATATTATAAATTGTGGCGTTATTGGCCGCTCTGGTGTCTTTGGGGAGGCCACGAATCTCAACACACCACTGGTCGGAGATATCCAGTGTCCGGAGTTTACTTGACGTCTAGGAGACTTTGTCGAAGACATGGTTGAACAGGACGGTAATACACGATCCATCGACTTATATGCCCGTCTCGGATGTTCCCCACTGCTTCTCTAGAGGGGGATCTTGAGTGGGAGGCGGAGTAGGGATTACGGGCCGGCGGTGGTGGACAGTTTGATGTCCTTCACGTGGACTTTGGCGGATTTGCGGTGACCTGGTATCTGCAACAAAACAATAGAAGGGGACAAAATTTTAATTATTTTCGAGGGACCTTCGAACTTCGGTGCTAACTTCGCAGAAAACTTCTTGGCGGCGTCGGACAGATAATGGCATTTGTGGTACACCCATTGTCCTACCTGCGGACGGAAAGGACGGTGACGGAGATTGTAGGGCCTGCTCTGACGCTGAAACGCTTCAGCCAATTTTACCCTCACAATCTGGAAGAAGTCATCTAGTTTTGCCATTTCTGTTGCCAATTCTCCGGTATCCGGCTCACTGGAATCATTGGTTGGGTCCTCGACGGTCCGGCGGAGGGATCGTGGCGGGATGAGTTCCCTTCCAAAGTTCAAGAAAGCCGGTGTGTATCCCGTGGACTCATGTTTGGCAGAATTCACGGCGAAGACGAATTGTGGTAAGTATTGGTCCCACTCCCTATGATCTCTTTCTATGTATTGAGCTATCATAGGACCAATCACTCTGTTTGTCCTTTCCACCAGGTTCGATTGCGGAGCATACGGCGCTGTGTACTTTATCTGGATGCCAACACCTCTAATATAGTCCTGGAAGTGGTGACTGGCGAACTGCGGACCATTATCTGCCAGTAGCAACTTGGGGCACCCGAAGCGATATATCAGTTTTTCCTTTAAGGCACGGATGATCGTCTTCGACGTGGCAGAGCGCAGCGGCTGGCACTCTACCCACTTCGTAAACCTGTCTTGAAATACCAGTAACGACGTGAAGCCCTGTTTGGAGCGGGGAAACGGTCCAAGTAGATCCACACTCACCTGCTCCCACGGAAAATCAACAGGTGAGTACTGCATCTGCCCTAGCGGCTTTCCTTGGTTAAACTTATATCTCTTACAAGACTGACATTTGTTCACGTAATTTCTGATATCTCTAAACATCCCTGGCCAATAGTATAAGGCTGATGCACGCGAAATGCTTTTAGCGACGCCTAGATGTCCGGCTTCGGGTGCGTCGTGTATCTCCATTAAAACTTGTGCTCTTTTGGGCCTCGGAATGCATAATTTCCATGTTCGAATGCCGTCGACGTTCCGCGTATCGGGAATGTACTTATATAGGTTACCATCTTTAATTCGAAAATCGCCGTTTCGGTCTGGTTGTGCTTTAACATCGGCAATTTTCCTGTTGTACCACGGACATTGTACATCGTCAATCAACGCACATGTCTCGTCTTCGGGCTCGGACTTACGGGGGAGCGGTGATCTTGAGAGGGAATCAGCCAGGTTATTCATCGATCCTCGGCGGTACCGTACCGTAAAATCGAATTGCTGTAGGTCTATGGCCCACCTGCCGAGCCTTCCGGAGGGGTTTTTCAGGTCATTGAGAAAACGTAAACATTGGTGGTCGGTCACGACGACAAATTTATAGAATTCCAGGTAATATTTGAATTTTTTAATTCCCCAGACAACTGACAGGCATTCCTTTTCCGTCGTCGAATATCTGGTCTCTGCGTCGCTCAGAGTCCTGCTCGCGTACGCGATCACCTTCTCGAGCCCTCCTACTTCTTGTACTAATACGGCCCCCAGTCCTTTCTCGCTGGCGTCTGTGTGTAACTGGAAAGGTCTTGTAAAGTCCGGACACACCAAAACGGGACTCTTTGTCAGGGCCTCTTTAATTTTAGCGAACGCAGATTCCTGCTCTTGCGTCCATTCCCACCGAGTATTTTTTTTTATTAAAGCCACCAGCGGAGTCGTTATCTGAGCAAAATTTGGCACGAAACGGCGGTACCACGATGTTTGCCCCAGGAAGCTTCGCACCTCTTTCTTAGAACGTGGTGGCTGTACGTTCAATATCGCAGCCACTTTCTCGGGGTCTGTCTTAATGCCATCGGGGGTGACGATATGTCCTAAGTATTTGATACTTTGTTGAGCGAATGCACACTTATCGGTTTGTAGTCGCAGTCCTGCTCGCCTCAGGCACCCAAATACTGACTTTAAATTCTCCAAATGTTGGTCGAACGTCTTCCCCAGTACGATGATATCATCCAAGTAAACAAACGCGAAGTTTGCCATTTCGGGGCCTATCACTGAGTCCAATAGTCTTTGAAAAGTGGCCCCCGCCGAGTGGAGCCCGAATGCTAAAACCTTAAAGTGGAATAAACCTTTCCCTGGGATGGTAAATGCCGTGATAGGTCTGCTGCTCTCCTCGAGTTCCACCTGCCAATACCCACTCTTTAGGTCTAACGTGGAAAAATATTTACTGTCCCTTAATTTGTCCAAGATATTTGAAATGTACGGAAGTGGGTATGAATCCTTGACAGAGACCGCATTGACCTTTCTAAAATCGACGCAAAATCTTGCTTCCCCATTCTTCTTCTTTACTACTACAATCGGGGAGCTCCATGGACTATCACTAGGTTCGATGATATCATCCTCCAACATTTTGTCTACCTCCGCGTCGATCAGCCTCTGTTTGTTCGGATTACACGGATAGTACCTTTGTTTGACCGGAATGGCACCTGGCTGCAATTTTATCACGTGCTTTACTAAGTTTGTGCGACCTGGTACATTCGCGAACTTCTTCATTTCAGTCTCTATAAACTGTTTCAAAATCTCTTCTCGCCTATCCTCTTCTTCGGCAACTAAGCAACTCTCGACGGGCGGTGCATCGTCGTTGCTCTTAAAATATACCTTTTTCTTCGGAAAATCGAGGACGGCTCCCAGTGCTCGCAGCACGTTTACTCCGAAGATCACCGAACACATGCTCGTCGGCAAAATCAGAAAATTTACGTCTATTGTTCTGTGTTTCATCTTCACTGGTAAGGAGATCCTGCCTGGTGATTCGATAATCTCTCCATTGGCCAGTCGGATACGTGATTTATATGTACGCACGTCTCGCGTACTCTTTGCTCCCAAACGATCGATTAAATTCCCGGATACGAACGACGACGTGGCACCACAATCTATTAGAGCTTTTAAATTCACTCCATGAATACTTATTGGTACCCACACGCGGTTATCGGGGGTCGTTCGTTCTTTCTCAGATTCGTTCGGGAGCTCGGGTCCGGATTTTACTTCGTGCGGGTGACCTGGACATCCACGCCACCCTCTTTGTGGTTTCCCGGGCACCTGCAATCTATGGAGCGGACGTCCACTTTTCCACATCGCGAGCAGAACAATCTGGGTGGGTTACGACAACTACGCCTGCCGTGTCCCTCCTGGGCACACCTCCAACAGCGTCCCTCGGGATTAGATAGCTTTTGAACTCTCTTCGGCGATGGTGACGTCTGACGAGGCCTAATGTCCTGCACCGCGTAAGATGAATGGGGCGCGCGATGCGCTGTCGAAGGCACTTTCGGTTCGTCGCGGCAAGAGCGCTGCGGCGTCTGTGGGTCATTCTTTCCTCTAGCGAAGCGAATCTGCTCTTCTTTTATGAGCTCATACTCCGCGGCGAGTTTCGATAGTTGTCTGAGCGACGACACCGCGTCTCGGCGTATATAAAGTTTCATTTCAGGGGACATGTTGCTATACACGCGTTCCAACTGTTCGTCATCAGACATGGGTTTGCCGCGTCTCATCAGGGTCAATAACGCTGTCAGGAAATCTTTGAACGACTCGTTCGGTCTTTGCAGCCTCGACCGTATTTCCTCTTCCACCAGGTAATGATATCGGGACGGAAGGAACTGCAGCTTAAAATCGTCCAAGAAATCGGTCCACGTTTTCCAGTACGACCTATTGTTTCTAAGCCAGAGCAAGGCCTTGTCTTTGAACAATTCAGGCAATGCCATCAACATATGATCGTCTTTAATATCGTAGCATGACTGTAACTCACTTAATCTTTCCAGGAAGAAAACTGCGTCTGAGCTGCCACTGAAATTCAGGCCCCATTTGCGAACTTGTTGGCAGATCGTAGCACTGGAGACGTCATCTTCACTGCCACTAGGCTTCGAGCCTTCTGTATTGCTGCCTTTGTTCGAAGAGCCAGATCTACGTCCTTTGAGAAACGTGCTGACACGCTCACGAACGTCTGGAACGGTACCGGTGTCATCGAGGTCTAGTGATCTTGCTATCGCGTTTAGATCCTCCTTTTTGAGGGTGTATATCCACCCTAGGGTACCTGGATTCCCTATTTGGTCGACGTCTGTCATATTGTATATATTTTACTTTGTAGACAAAGTGGAACAATAAAATAAAACTTGTAATTGGTTTATCTGCTTTTAATTACTTGTACCAATGCGTTAATATTGCCGTAAAAAAGATTACAAGAATGTATTAAAAATTATGGACAAATTATTGACACTTATTCTCTTACATTATCTTAAAGCACTTGCTAATTCTGAATCTTGAATCCTCTAGTTTTAAAACAATTCAAAAACCCGAACGGAATTCAGTCACGGCAGCTGAATTACACTTGAAAATTCTCGGCTGAACTAATTTTTACATTTGCGGAATTGAACGGCTGTAAAAATTTTAAAATTATTTTGGGCCATAATTAATTAATTAACCAGCTAATTATGGCCCCACGTTGGGCGCCAAATTGTGACGGTGCTTCGTCGCGACGCTCCTGTGCGCCTAGGATAAAACTAGCACCGACGAACGACCGCTCAAAAATACCGTCCGGACGGTCGCCTACGGCTGGACGATCAGGTACTGCAATTCTGCTCCTAGTCGGTGAACGCGCTCATGCATAACTTAACCTGGCCGAGCGCGTCGGCGCTATTCAATCTGTCAATGTCGAAACACCCACACTTCTCACTTTCTTCTCGGTAGTTAAAAATAGTGAAAATGTGAAAGAAAAGTGAGTTTAAGTTACCTACGGCTAACAACATCGGAGTTTGGATTCATTATTAAACGGTACGTAATCTATTCTGCTTTAATTATTGTGCTTTACTAAAGGATGTCGCAAGAAACAGATAACGAACAAAAAATAAACAAATGCTTTCAGATAAATTCATCTAATTTTATTCGCAAACTTGCATAGTATATTTTATTGTCCCACACATATATATACACGAGAATATATACAATAAATTTACAGTGAAATATGTCACAAAGAAAAGAAATAACAGTCGTATCAAATAAAAAGAAATTTTGTCGTTAACGTCGAGTTTCCCATATCACAAATTATCTGACATTCGTAATGCGAATAGGCGTGCGCATTAATACATGCTTCTAAATAAATTGATCAGACTTGCTTAATTAAATATATTATATATTTACAGTTTCATGACAAATGAAATATGCTGGGTCCTTTTTATAATACAACACAATTATTTCTACTATAGTTTATATCGCATACAAATATCTACTCTAATTGTTCGGCGTGAAATACAACGTACTTGTCAAAATTTACGGACATCGCGAGTCGGTAATACGGTGTAAATTCGATATCTGACGTTTGATGTAAATAAACATTTAACTTTTCAGTGATGTATTTCCGAATGAATGTGACCTAGACCTTTATTTCTTATTTAAAATAAATGGCTTTTATTTACGATAATCAATGTAAAATAACCGATTGGTTTATTTATTCACGATTCGTTGCATTCGTACGTGACACAAACGGAGGTGTGTATTTAAACTGAAAAATATAACACGACTCTGGTATGTCGAATGACTAGGAATTTAAATGTTACTTCAAACAAATTAGCTCCACGTGATCAATTAATTATTCAGAACCTGAAGTTAGATTAATTAATTGATATGCGCGGTTTTGACAACGTTTTAGCGGATTGACTCTAAGTTAAACAAAATAGAAAGACAGGATCAATTAATCACTCAGAACCTGAAGTTAGATTAATTAATTGATATGTGCAGGTTGAAAACGGTTTAGCGGAAATAATTCTGAAGCCAAGTTCCACAGAGCATGTTAAGCTAGAAAAGAACTTGGTAAAGAATGGTCTCGACAGAGTTTAAAACTAGAAACGAGACCGGTTAAGGACTACTTTGTCAGAGTATAAAACTAGAAACAAAGTCGGAGACGGACTGCTTTGTCAGAGTATAAAACTAGAAACAAAGCCGGAGACGGATTGCTTTGTCAGAGTATAAAACTAGAAACAAAGCCGGGGACGGATTGCTTTGTCAGAGTATAAAACTAGAACCAAAGCCGGAGAAGGACTGCCTTTTGATATTTAAATTTTCGCCTTTTATAACAACCGATCTGCGCGCCAGCGACCAAAAGTTCGTGCGTACAAACCCCACCTTACTAGCGCGGACCAGCCGTTCGTCACGTAGCCCCGTGTGACGTATTATCAATAAAATTTTCCATAAAATTTATATACTTATTTCAAATGCAAATATTGCGACAAATTACTGGAACTATGAAAATATGTACATACATTTAAATAATGAATTTGAATTATTTACAATTTTACAAAGTTAAAACGTTTATGAAAAAGAAAATGCCTTGCTAAATACGGCAAAATATTTGTATTAATTACGGATTAGCATAATCAAGGCGTTTTCTTTTGGATTAACGACGCAGTTCGTTACAACACAAACAAAAACAAAATATATGGAGTCTGGTAGGAGAATCTTGAGAACGCACTTGGACGCGCTTCTAACAGAAGAGGAAGAGGACAGATATTTTTGGTTCTACACCTCTAGAAAGTCAACAGGTATGTTTACAGGTGCCGGAAAATATACAAGTTCGTGGAAACGACAAACACTTAGGACACAAATGGGTAAAATCAACAAGACATACAAAGAAGTTATCACATTTAGGGGCATAGACACAAACACATGGACAGATATGCGAAGTAAGTCAATTCACACACACATAGAAAATGCAAACACACATACACACAATTTACCAAACTTGAACGTACACGCACAAACGTTAATAACACTCATACATTACACATGCGAAATGCACAACAATTTCAAAACTCTAAAGGGAATTCAAATAGCAGCAATCTTGTATGAAGGAAATCAGGTAACACTTCGCCACTTCGCGAATACACACACACATTCAGGTAATCAACCAAATAGGAAACGTAAAATACAAACTACTAACACCGATGACATCCTTCGGGATAACAAAAACATCATCGACTTTCGCCTCAAGATTTTAGGCACCTAGACACACATACAAATATATCGGAGCAGGGCGAAGGGATATACAGGCGACCTTCGATGGGATAGCGACCCCACTCCTACCTGAGCAGTATCAAGTAACGAAAGCCTAATAAATATAACGGAGCAGGGCGAAGGGATATACAGGCGACCTTCGATGGGATAGCGACCCCACTCTTACCTGAGCAACACCAAGATACAAAGGCCTATCCACCTCATAGATCAATATAGGGGCACCACGAGTCCCGACACCCCAGGAGTCATTTGGTCGAGCCCAAACCAAAAGGAGCCAGGAATCTAAACAAAATGCGCTACATCGGACGAACCCAACCCTTTGATAGCGGAATCATCCCCCAACCAATACAGACGAGCCCAATCTGTATATCCAAAGATGTAAATACACCCGGAATTTAATATTATAAGAGTTTGCATATAGAAGATAAGAAGTTCATCCATAAATAATTTTAAGACACATAGTAAATAATTGTTAGTTTTTCCCATTCCTATATCAAGCAAGTAGCAACACATAAGGAGGTTATATAAGTTGAAAAATGTCTGGAACACTTCAGTCAGAATAAAGAAAATGTACAAATACACAGCAAGAGGATGCAAACATGTTATGGAAGAGGAATAAGAAACACTAGGAAGAACAAATCTTTGAAAGAAAACTTATAACAAAGCGTACGGAACCACTACCATTAGAAGAAAGAAAAATTACACAACTGCCTTTATATAGAATACAAAAATAAGGTTACAAGTCAAAAACCAATCAAGAAACATATTCACCTACAGAACAAAAAGGATTCAAGAAGAATTGAACAAAATATGAAGGAAAATAAAATATTTAAATATGAAGAAAGGGCCTAAGAATTAAAATATACCACGGAGCGAAAATAACGCTTTTATAAATAAATAAAGAATTGAACCCATGAAGAAACCCATGAAAAGATATGGTATCGTGGAAGAAAAATAAATATAATTAGAATTTACCTCATAAGTAAACCCATGAGAAGATATGGTGTTATGGGAAGACAAAAGGCGATGTACAACCTAAAATGGGTACATCAGCACGAAAAAGTGCAATATTAATTGAAAATATGTTCCGCAAATAGGAAGATGAATACATGACAAAATGTCAAATATAATAGGTAACAAGAATAATTAGTTGAAGCAACAAAGTTAATTTAAGTGTAAATACACTCAAGGTATATTAAAATAGGCCACTACTCTCGCAGTATAGAATTTGAATCCGAGACACTATAGGTAAAAGAAGCAGTATAAACAAAAGAAGCATTATTGGTACATAATAAAACTTTATAAAGGCAACATCCATAGAAAATACAAGAAGGAAAACATACGCGCACATACAAAGATGAACTTGTGTTCATATTTATCAATAAAAATATAGGTACATAAATACATAACATATACATAGCATCTTACACTAATACCCATATACAGGGACAAGTCATTAAATAAATATTGTTAAAAAATTAAATTTTGTTAGGAAAATTTCCATACACACATACAGCTTATATTACAGACATATGACAGAACTACAAATATAAAAACTCAGTTAATTAAGCCCTTAGTATAATACAAAATAAATATATCAGTTTGTTAAAGAAAAATTTTGTCACTTAAAATATATAAGTTAGTTAATTATTACAATTACATTATAAGGTTTATTTATAACGAACGAATTTTTTTATATACATAAAAAACTACCTTCGTTAAGGGGCAAGTTGAACTGGTGTTGATTATGTGACAACACCAGTCAAATACCCACAAACACATGCAGCCACCCTTTAAAACCCCTTGAATACAGGCAACCCTATATACATCGGCGATGCATTAGGTTTGGACCCTTGTATAGAGTACAGGTAAAAATTCATAAAACTTAATGCAGAGTTTGCTAACGAAACTAGTAAATTCTGAGAACCCCATCAAATTTTAAATATTAGAAAGAAATTCACCCCCAAATTTAGAAAACTAAACCAATGACTACTCTTTTCAGGAACCCCAACTGAAACCCCCGTATTAATCACTAAATATTAGAATAATTACCTGATTAGTTTAAAATACACATTAGTCTTATTTTTATACTTATATTTAGCAAATTTCCACAATACAACAATAATTAGTTAAATGTTATATAGGCAAAGTAATTATATAAAATGAATCTGACAGCCATTACAAATGGACAATTTTAAATTACAAATTTCAACATTTATTACCACACTATGAGCATATAATTGAGTACCATTTTATAGTGTGATTTCTCAAGAGTAAATTGTCACAAAAAGTCAAAGGTTCAAGGTTAAAGCAAGGTTGATAGTATCGAAAGCATCATCTCAAACTTTGGCAAAAGTATTGCACATGCATGACAAATTGTTATCTAAAAATGCATAGCTTAAAACTAAAATAAACTAATGGTGAACATAAAAAACATTTAAACCATAAACGAGTTTACAAGTTACAAGCATGGTAACAAACAATAAAACTCTTAGATGCGCACATTTAAGTTAAGCATCATTTTAATTTTCAAATTTCGACGCGCCATTTTGACAAAAGGCATATTTAATTCCAAATATTTCCTATAAGTAATCAAAGTAATTATAAATTCACTCTAGCAGTTACAAAGTCTAGCAAGACGCTTTTATGTTGGAATATTTTTCAATGTCATATTTACTAGTTGAGTACAGATATTTAAATAAGCATTTTGAAAAATTTGACAGTTGTCAACATAGGTGAAAGAAAAGTTTTATAATATTAATTACAAGCTATTTAGATAACTTAAAAAAAGGTGGTATAGATTAAGAAAAGGTCATAGTTTCATGTTATAACAGTAATTCGTAAATAAATTAAAAGACCATTTAGCTATTACACTTCAAAAACTAACCACACTAATTTTTTGTATAAAGAAAGATTTTAAAAAGGATTAAAAGACGAAAAAACATTGTATGTATTTATAAGTTTAATTTGTAAAGGTAAAGTTCTACTAAAAAGGCATTTTAAGCCAAAATTCTGATATTTAAATTTATTTTATTAGCGTCAATGACGTCACCAAAAAAATGACAGTCGAAATGCTAAATTTGCCCTTTAATTTTTAAAAAAAATGTGTTTTTCTAAAAGAAAACGAATTAAAGTAATTTTATTGTACCGATTGAAAGACGAATTAATTTAACTAAGATAAAACATGATTCCACAAATATTCAAAAATAAACTTGCCCGTAAAAAGACTTTGTAAAATTCTACCGTATAAAATTGCCATGGTTACGACGTCCACAACAGAGATTGATATAAAAAGGCACACCCGACGAGAAGCAAGGATTATTATTCATTAATTGATTATTCATCGATTGATTTTTTTTGTGAACCGTCATTAACGAGCCATTCACTTCGATTCATTTTTTTTGCGATCATGCAATCATCAGTCGATTAATTGATACATCGAATTAAGCCAAAGAGTGTCTGCTGAATCATTCCCACGCACGAGTCAGAAGGTCATCCATTGAAGAAGTCGACCTTAAACCGAGCCGAATTAGGTCAAGGACAACCAGTACACCGGCCACAGACAACTGGAACGACCGTAGACACGCGGACACGAGCCGCATCTGCAGGGAAGCACACCCCATTGAAACAAGTACCTGGCCTTAAACAAGATAAGGAATTAATACACAGAAGGTACCAAGTCTATTATTAGTATATGCAGTTTTTTTTCTTGACACAAATGTGGGTCAAATCTAAATCTATGTCACATTCATGTAACGTCTTTTAATTCGATCATCTCTATCAATTAATAAAATTCAAATCTAGATACATAGCTTATATAAACACTTGGAAAATCAATTTAAAATTTCAAACAATATTATGCTTATTTAAAAATAAATATCAGAATCTACTTACAATTAAATTTAATCCTATCTCATTTGTCATGCAGTCCATTTTAATAGTTGGTACATAGGGCCAAACTCGTATACTGTGCCTTGATTTCAATATATCAAATTTGTAGAACTTCTGCCTAAATAACTGCTGTTCTCATACACAACAATAGTGTATTGTTTAAGATAAATATTTTTTGGACATTGTTGTATTGTAGTAGATATTCAGTGTTATGTTTTGAATAAATTCAGATTTGTTGTTTTCTTGTATAAAGTGTTTGTTTTCATCACTGTTAAAACTCATTCTTCAACCATAAGAGGTACACATATTCTGTTGAAGCTCCAGCATTAGAGCTGTCTCTTCAAATTGACTTTCTAGGTTAGATTCTTCAAGATCGTCAAACGACAACTGGAAAGCATGGTATACCGGACTAAGGTAAATCAAATTTCGAACCTCAGTAACGCCCTGTAGAGAACTCAATTAGAGTCACTTAAATATCACCCACTTAGTTAATCACATAACTTTTAAATTTCTTTTTGATTACTTAATCTATACACACGTACACATTAAGTATAGCGTCCGAGCGCGAATTTCAGTGTTCGTTCCACCTCTTGGATAAAGTATATCCCGATCTTGCGCAGTCATACGTTGAATGCCGCGAAATTTTTGAATTATTAATAACGGTATTTATCTATTAGGAAAATGTTGAGATACTAAGTGATACATAAACTAAATAGATAATTTCTCTCCGTGTTCGTAGAATGCAACCCCCTTTAGCTAGCCGGCAGAATTATAATTGAAAAGTTAATAGTTCAACATATTATTGTGTTTAGCAGTTTTTGTGTTAGGATAAAGTAAATTAAGTGCTCTAAGTCTCATTAGCTCTCCATTCATTATTATAACATAGGTCATTGTAAATTAAGTACCCCCAGTACATTAAGAGTACCGCAACTAGGGAATTTGTAAGGGTACCTACCCCCCTATACATCCACCCCCTATACATCCACCCCCCCCCCCCATAACAATATATTATAAATTCAAATCACAATCGAATTAATATATCCGTGAAAGATAAACGCTAGATTGGGGAATTCCCTGTTTATGCGGCCGGTATGGCGCGCATATTTTAACTTACGCTTGATTTCTCGATTTGCAATCTACACTACTTAAATACATAGATGCATTTAAAGTTTTACGTCGTCACATTACTGGTTTTCGAGACAAATGCTATAAATTCGAGATGTAAAACATCGGGACAGGGACTGAAATTTCGGGACTGTCCCGGGAAATTCGGGACGAATCCCGATCTTTAATCACAACAAATTAAAAAATACGTAAAAGATAAAAGTCATAAATAATATGTTAGTTTAGTGTATTGTTACGTGTGGGTAATTTAATATTTAAAATGTATAAAACATAAAAACAAATACATAATAATAATAATAATAATAATAATAGTGTCTTTATTTTTCAACAAACAAAAATATGAAAAATAAGTTAACAAAAGTGATATACAGAAAGTAAAAAAAAAACATCATATTTATACACACCTTAAAAAACATGTTTTGGAAAATGTGGCGGAGTTCAGATGCGTCACTAAAGTTGTCACCTTGACTGACAAGAAGTGTAATTAAATCAGTCGTTGCCATTACAATATCTAAGACTTTTCTAAATATCATGTATATAAAATATAATGCCCCTCCCCCCGTCTCAGTGAAACACACAAAATGAGAGTAACAATTTGCTGGCAAAATGGCTCGGGCATGCAAGCGATGGCAGATGATGCGCATGTTAGTAAAACCTGCATTTTAAAATTAAAGCAGAAGATTGACCAATGAGTTGATCGAGCATACCACAGGACGGGGATGGAAACGATAAACCAAACTCATTTTCCTGGTTCCATTTCAACAGCGAGATTTTGGGCTGAAAAACTATTCTGCTTCCAAAAAGTTTGCGTTAAGCCGGTTTTACATTTACGAGTAAATCGTATACGAGCGTACGATTCGTAGAAAAAATCATAGGCGTAAATGTAAATACGTAACTCGTATACGATTGTCAAAATGAATAGGACTTATGAAGCAATTGCTAATATAATGGACATTCGTATCGATGCAGTTAATAAAAAATAATAATTTGCGCTCTACTTATGTAATAAAGAGAGAAGAAAAGGATTAGTGTAGAAAATGTGTTGTCTTTTTTCTAGTGTTTCTTTTACCCAAATTCGTCTCTGAATTCGCATGTGACTATTATGCTTTTTCATAATTTTTAGAAAGAGAGTAGCTACACCGACATGCTATGCTTTACTTGGAGCCATATCTAAAGTACTTTATTCAATTACTTCAATCTACGATACCTATGAGATAATGTTAATGTAGTATGGTACTCGTATACGAGTACTCGTTAATGTAAGGCCGGCTTTAGAGTCACAACATAAACAGTAGAGATTAAATTTTGCTAATTTATATGTTAATGAAAACCTAGATTTTTGAGAACGCGTTATCTTTTCTGTTGAAAAGATCTTCCAATCATCTCACGATGGCCCGGTCCGTGTATACCATAAGACCCCGTGCGTCTGCATTATCGCGATACCTGTAGGGTGAGCGAAACAGATAGAGATGTCTGTGTATTAGAACGGTAAACAAGTGGACGCAGTGTTATACTGGATTACAACAGAGCTAGTATTTCGCATATGCCTATGGTGCACTCGTATTTGTCCAAAAAATCCACATTTATACGGTGTAGTCGGGCAGTCGCATTCGCCGTCGCTTCCACATATGGGCGTCAGTTCGAGTTTTATTATTGCTTAAGCATAACATTTTTTTAGCTAATCACAGGTTAATTGCAATGTTGAATTACAGTTCTGTTTTAAGAAGTAAATATTTTATGTATCAGTATTTTATTATAGTTGAGTTTTAAGATTATAATATTTGTTGAAAAATATTATTTTAGTTAAGAAGTTTTTTTTATTTTAAAGTCTAGGAGTTATTTATTATTTATTTTTGCTCTTTTATGTTGTTTATGAAGCTGTGATGAGTTACTTCACTGACATATTATCAGTGATTATCTGATGCTTCAAACAACTACAAATAATTACTTACAACGGGAACGCAATACATATTACATTGCTTTTCACTTGATTTGCCTACGAATACATTTATACGTATAACTTATACGCCCGCTGTCGGTGTGGCAATTCAAGTTGGCACGCCCATTTATAGTCGACCAGTAGTTACTAATACATGCATCGCGCTATTAACGGCGGCTACACGGTATAGACCTGTAAATATGAGCTATGAAAAACGGTATTTAAAGCCAATGTTTCGTAGTGGTAGATTTTTAGTGCATGTGGAGACTTGGATCAGTTCTTTGGCTCCTGGTGTTTATTGGAATGTTGAAGAAAGCAACTACGGTTCCGCAGGTTTTTGGAAATAATTTCAGCAAGACAATTAATAACTACTTCCAGATTATACAACAACACGTATTATTCGTGTACAGCAAGTCATCGACGCCAATGGAACATGGACGAAATATTAAAATAATTCAGATCTGCTTTCATTCTATATTCTCGTTGCGTTTCAGTACCTATCCAAATAACCTTATTATTCAATAAAGATATGTGTGAATGGCAAGTTCATTATTTGCACTAGTATGCATTAGTTACATTAAAATTCAATATTTATCATTTGAAGCACTATACAGGCTGCGCACATTTTCTAACCCCCTATATGGGTATCTTTATTTTAAAGAATCGGTTAAATTAGCTCAGTTATTAAGAAATTTGAGGAGTATTTGGTAGTAATTTGTTCGTACAATTTAATAACTTAGTTAAAAATTCATGGCATACTTAATTATCAATATATAATATCAACTAATGTTTTTTTAGTTGGTCATGAGTTCATAAGGATGCTTATTTTTTCTGATTTCGTACATATAAGGCTTGGTATGGTGGTCTTTTTAAAATAATTATAAACGCGAGAGTAAACCAATTAATAAATGAAAATTTCGGCAAATTTCTTTAAATATCTTCAAAGGTTTGGCAATAAATGTTAAATCTGAAAACACTAACAAACACTCCTCAAATTTCTTAATAACTCAGCTAAGAAAGTGACCCATATAGAGAAATAGAAAATTTCACACCAGGAGATTTAGAGAAATTTGAATGTTAAGAGTCGTTAACTTTAAAGCTGGTGGTACATTAATACATAGGCTGCTCCATTTAAAGTAACTAAGTTAGTATCTACTTCCGGCACAACCAGAAGTCCGCCATTACTAAAAATATTTTCCTGAGATAAAGCCTATAATAATTAACAAGGTTCCTAAAGTATATAGGTTGCCTATTAACTATTCAAGGTCGTCATTGGTCGCCATATTGCGCGTCATCGTGCCTACCCAGTACCCATATTATGCTGTTAAAGCCATTGTTGTGTGTTGATTATTACGTTGTTTTTGGTGTTTATGTCGGTTTTTCATTGTAGTTTCGTGTAATATTAGTTTTTAAAGAAAGACAATTAATAGTGTGTATTGTGTTTTATCGAATTTAACATATTGGATCTTCAGCAGGGTAAGTCAACAGTTATAACCTTAAATTAAGATCATGCAACATGTGGGCATTTATTGAATTGTGTGAATTTATATTTTTGTATCTACTTGTATTTCTTATTTCACCAGATGCCTGGAGGAAAAATATGTAGTGTTGCTATTTGCAAAAGCAATTCGAAGAAGGCCAAAGAAACTGGGGAAAACATCATGTTTTTTTCGTTTCCAAAGGACCCAGAAGTTAGAAAAGAATGGATTCGAAAATGTTACAGAAAAGATAGCTTTTCTGTGGAAAATAAAAGAGTGTGCAGCAAACATTTTAAGTCGGATGACTTTGAAGATGAGATGAAAGCCAGATTAATGGGCATTCAAGCTCAAAAGTTGAAAAAGACGGGTAATACTTACAAATGAAACCCATTTAGGAAATATTTACGCATTTATGTTTGTTTTTAGCGATTCCTTCATTGTTACTGCTCCCCCAGACCAGAGTTCACACAGAAAAACCTTTGTTGTCAAAACGATCTGAAAGAGCAGAAAAAAAACAGAGACAAGCCTGGGTGGAAAGTTTAATTGGAGAAACAAGTAAAGTTGGTGAACATGGTAAGTGCTAAAAGCTTTAAAATTGCATAATATACAATATTCATTTTAGAGACAGAGCCACAAGAGGTAGAGGTCCAAGAGCCACAAGAGAGGGAAGATGTCTATGCTGAGCCATCCTGTAGCAAAGACTCTGATATACTTGAGCAGCTACACATCCTGCAGCAAGAGAATGTTCAGTTACGGGGTAAAGTGCTGCAGCAGGAAGAAAACACCGAAATGCTTAAAAAACGAATAATGGAATTGGAGAAACAGATTAAAGAATCTGACTGCAGTTTTGAAGATAGGGCCAAAACAGCTTTTATGCACTTCTTGACCCCAAATCAGATTGCAATTGCTTTGCAAAAAAAAACGAGAGCCCGTTGGACGACTGAGGAACTTTCCAGAGCTTTTACGATGCGATATTTGGGAAAACGAAGCTACATCTATTTACGAGAAACCTTAAAATATCCTCTTCCTGGAATCTCTACACTTCAAAAGTGGGCAGCCAACATTAATTTGAGAAGTGGAGTATTACATGATGTGCTTCGAATTATGGAAACCACAGGCAGGGTTCGAATCATTTACCAAAAAACCACAGTTTTGTCCTTTGACGAAGTGAAAGTTGCAGCTCTGTATGAGTATGATCAAAAAGATGATGAAGTTGTTGGACCTCATTCATACATGCAGATCATCATGGCTCGAGGACTTTTTGACAGCTGGAAGCAGCCAGTATATATTGGATTTGATGAAAAAATGACGAAAGAGTTGTTGGAATCCTTAATCAATTTATTGCATCAAATTCATTATAATGTAGTGGCATGTGTGTCAGACTGTGGCGGAGGAAACCAGGGATTATGGAAGGCACTCAATATTGATGTGGATAAAACTTTCCATCCACACCCTGCAACCCAGGAACCAATTTTCTTTTTTGCTGATGTTCCACATCTTCTGAAACTAACTAGAAATTGGTTTATCGATACCGGATTTGTTCTTGAGAATGGGAGACTCATTAATAAAGAACCAATACAGAAATTATTAGTGGAGACAAATACTGAAGTGAGTTCATGCCACAAGTTGACAGATTTACATGTCATTTGCGATAAAACACAGAGGCAAAATGTTAAACTTGCTGCGCAGTTGTTTTCCAACACTACTGCTACTGCACTGAAGTATTATAAGCCTGGTGGAGATGATGACGCTTCTAATGAAGATGTATCAAATTTTGTACAGTTAGTGAACAACTGGTTTGATGTCATGAACTCCTATACACCATCACCAAAAGTGTCATCAAAAAAACCATATGGTTTAGACATCGAACAGCAAGACTACATTCTGGACACAATGAAATCGACTGTTGCTAATATGCTGTGTGTTGGAAAAAGAACTTTGCAAGGTTTTCAAAAGGGTGTGATAATGTCCACATCATCATTACAACAATTATTCCTTCATCTCAAGCAGAAGTTGGAAATAACTTATATATTGACCCATCGTCTAAATCAAGACTGTCTGGAAAACTTTTTTTCTCAGGTAATAATTATTTCAACATCTGAAAATAAAAGATTTACATGTATTTATTATGCTTCTAGTTGCGAAGTCGAGGTGGCCTACATGATCACCCATCTCCACTCAATTCATTATTTAGAATTCGAATGATCTTCTTAGGAAAAAATCCTGGAATGGTGCAATCCCACACAAATGTTGAAACAAGCACAGATACTGGTCCTGAAGAATATTTGGTAGCTACTGCTTTGAAACAAGCAAGTATTACCAATATTTCTGTGGACCCAGCTGTGGATCCAGCAGTTGCAGGACTTCAGAGTATATTGGATTACGACAGTAGTACCACCAGTTCCAGCAGCTCATCGTCAAGGGCGTCAACTCGACGAGGAGCAAGTGAAAAAGACGGGCTTTTGTATTTGGCAGGATACATAGCTAAACAAAATTTAGCTGCGTTTCCCCATCTGGGAGAGTACACTTACAAGATGGAAACCATAAACATGCATAGGTACGTATAGTATGCCTTCGTGGATACAGAGTTTATCATTTGGTGGCCTTATCCAACCATCAAAAGAATGGTCGTCACAAGTAGAAAATTTGGAAAAATATTTTCTTAAATTTCATAAGGAGACAATTAGCAAAGGAAAACATGTTGTTCGGAGAACACTGCGATTTATTTTGAACAAGGTATCTGATGTACCAGAGGTGCTGGTTAAATCATTTTGTCGGCTTCGAATACTGATACGAATACGGTACCTAAACGAAAAAAGGGCAGAACTGAAGTTCCGTAAAAGGAAGGGATCTCCTACAAGATCTGAGCGCAAAATAGCAAAAAAAATGAAAAAAATTGTCAATTAAAAGTAAAGTAAATTAATTTTTTGTAATTTGCAATATATAAAATTGGATAAAATCAAGTATTAATTATTTTCTTCCTTTGAAAAATCCTTTTTTCTAATACATGTTCATAACAATTCATTTAGCTACTTAGCAACGAATCCTCTAAATAACCATTTAATGGCAATGCAGCTTTTTTTTAAGCAAGAAACGTCGATTTTATAGTTAGGTTTCCATAACAAAGCTGTAGAGCAGTTTGAAATGGGCAGGCAGGATGACGTATTCCCGCGTATTTTATGCAAGTTTCTGATTGGCTGGAAGTTAGTAGGCAACCTATATACTTTAGGAACCTTGAATAATTAATACAGTGTAAGTTGCTATATGAATGACCTTCCAAACTCAATTCGTAAAATAGCTATAGAAGCCTGACGAACTATTGCAGGATCCTGTACGTTTTAGTGTTTAGTATCACGCATTATATTTTATATGCTTGTACTTGTCTCTATATATGAGTATGGAATATTACATTAAAATAGAAGTAACAGAAGGGCTTTCATTCCGGCATGATTTCCAAATTTCAAAGGAATGAATTAAAAGAGAAAGTTACCAAAAATCGTTTAGAATGGAGTCCATTCTAACACGAAAGTGGGTGCTAGAATAACGTTGTTCTAATACCGAAACAAACAAATATAATTTTAGAATAAACAAAGTGTTATTTTTTTTAAATACCAGGGTTAATACATTTAGCAATTCTGCCACGTTGCTAACAACCATTTCTTTCCAACTTCTGCCAGTCTTTTTATTTGCTTAAACGTTTACGCCACACAAGAATATGATAGATATTTTAAATAAAAATTGCCATCACCCTTAATTATAAGGCTTGGTTTTTTAAATTCAGTGTGGAAGAATATACCCATATCAAAATAGAATTTCATTTCACATATTGGTTTACCCAAAAAATAATATGGTTAGATAAAAAATGCCCGCATATAGTTCCTAAGTATATACGTATAGGAGCTATACACCTATATCGTATGTATATGTGAATATCGGCGTAAATGTGCAAGTAATTGATGGGGACACTCGCGGTCAAATCGCGTTTATTCCTGCGAGTATTATGATAAAATTACGTCTGGCGGGTAATAAGTCCAGCAAAATGGAAGGATAACTCGATTAGGGACTCGATTCCATCGGATTTCGTCCCCTTTCTTTCGTCGCGACATCGCGAATGAATTGACCGCATCGTGTATATAAAGTGCGGACACACTGTTGTCCAGTACCAGTTGCGGTCTCACCATCACCGACATCGAACCGTTCACATTTCCATACAGTAAGTTGATAGTTTGTTATTTGTTTGTTTTTTAATGTAAAATATATATATGGAGTTACCAAACTTGTTGCCAGTGTGTTATACCTACCAATGTACGCAGACCTTCAAGAAAATTATATGATTAATAAAACACAATTGTTTAGTTTCAAAAAATTATAACGGTCACACACGACATATGTTTCGCCACACTGTGGCTTCATCAGGTGGATGAAAGTGCAATTTCAAAGTACATATTGCCTCCTATATATATCAATACAAAAATAATCTCATTCTAAGACAGGGCGGATTGATTTGAATTTTAAATTGACTAAGGGGAGTTATTTATATCTAGTTGGTCTTTTAAAATTATACCTGAATTTATTATATTTGTTGATTTTTAAACTTTTCAGCATTTCTAGTTGTTTACTTTTTTCTAAAACATGTAAAGTTGTAAAATTGGTATTGAATTTATGATTCTGTTCTAAGCAGTGATTCGCAAAAGTTGAGTCTGTCTTCTTATCCTTATAACATCTTTCGTGTTCTTTCCTTCCAGTATCGAAGGTCCTTCCTGCCCGTCTTACATCCTTTTTTTTACAGTCTTCGGATGTCAACTTCTACACCCCTGAGTTTAATCTATTGTCCGTTTTGTCTTTATTGTTTCTTCTAAGGAATTGTTTGTTTTGAATGAAATAGTCTCTTCCCAACTTGTTTTAATTAATTTAATTTATTAATTCAAGAAAAGTTTTTATCCCGCTTTAGCAATACGTGACAAACCGTAGACAGCCTCTGTTAAATAATGATTTGAGAAATGTTGTAATAAATACGAATATCTATATTAGTAACTTGTATTAATTATTTGACATTTTACATAGGCGTTTTTATTATACCTTAATATACAATAGAATAAGAAGATACACGGCACGTGCTGAAAGTCTCAATTTTAAATCTCTTGTTATGACGTGTTACCAATATTCCTTCCTTCTAGTCCATTAACGGATGCGGTATTCGGGTATACAATTGCTTCTGGATGCATATTTATTTTCTCGACATCCTTGTGTATATGTAGAATATTTCTTTAACTCATTCCACACAACTGAATATATTTTTTAGTTTTTAGGGCCGTTGCTTCGCAATATTTAAGGACCGCTTAACTTTAACTCACATTTTAAATGTCATTTTGTTTTCGGTTGAGCCTCTGGTAAATATAGCAGCGCAAATAGCACCTAGTTAGCAAAAATTTAGTGATATATACCTACTATAGACTCATGACATGTCGACAATAAACAAGTGCACAAGTACTTGTACGTAGTAGCCTTGTCAATTAACACTGCAATTGTGCAACTGTCAATTAATATGGGACAGTGGTTTCTATATGTCATTGTGATCCAATGTACTTTAGAGTAACTACATAACCATAGTCACGACGATGATGGTATTATTACTGATTGGTTGACGCAAATTGATTGTACCCACATAATGGCGGCTTGTCTCAAAAATGTATTTTGCTGTCACATTTTTTAACACACAAATCCATTTAATATACCAATTTGTGCATTTTTGATTAAATTACACAAACAACTAATGTGTGCTTTCTAAATAAAGTGTTATTTATTTTGTTGTTAATACTTATGTTTGCAATTTTACTATTATATACGAAACTATAGGTTATTATACGATGTGACAGATACCCACATAATGGCTAATTTTGCCTCTATTGTCGCCATTCTAACTACAAAATCACTCTAACGTACATTATTAACAGATGTTTGGAAATGTCCTGAATCAAAGTAATTATATATTATTATTAGACTGAAAATAATGAATTCCGTGGCCGCAAGATGTTTCACAATCTTCATCATCGCCGTGGTGGTCGTTAGTTTGTTGCAATCAGTGGAAGGCACATACAGAAAACCACCTTTCAATGGATCAATTTTCGGTAAAAGAGGAGCCACTTCTATTGGTGAGTATCTAGCTTAGGAAACACACACAAGAAGGGCGAGAATACATATATATATAAGAATGTAAAAGGAGATGATTTAATACATTTTCTTTCTCTGATCGCAGATTCTAAATTGCGCAGAACCACCTATGTGTACTGACAAATTTCTTACATGTTTGTTTGACTTTATCGAACGAGAACATTGTCACTCTAGAAAAAGTTTTGTTCTATTTAATTATCTACGTTTTAGTTGACTTGATAATTATTAAATGTCGCTTTTTAAAATGTAGCTTTTCCGTTATTGCTAAGGAAATCATATTTATTTCTTGTCCTTTATTAAGTTTTAATTATCCATGTATACCATCGGTTGCATAGAAAAGTGGTACAGCAAAAAAATCATTTACCGGAATATTTGAAATTCAAATGAAATGTAAATAAATTATTATCCTGGTATAAGGCGTTCATGGGCATCGTTACAACTTAATAAATGTCAGTATGACAGTCATGTCGCCGTTATTATTATTTATCACATTCTGTAATCTTCGGGGTATGTCTCAATTCCTGACTAGTTCTCGGACGAAATCCTTCCTGATACATAATTTCCACCGTTTGTCCCCAGACATTCTCTATAGGATTGATATCCGGGCTGTTTGAGGCCCATGGCAAAACATTTATTCCACGTTCTTCAATGAAATTTTGAACAATCCTTGCTCGCTGAACAGGACTATTATCATGCTGGAAATACACATTTTCTCCAAAATTGGCTTGAACGAAACCTCGACCTTTACGGCTGATCCATGCCCGAAAGTTCACTGAAAAACGACCACTTTTCATTGTTTTTCGAGTATATTGTGCGTTATATTGTTCTCCTCTTGGCCGATAGACACGCACTGTCCTATTCTGGCATGACTGAAAATATTTTTCATCTGAGAATTCGACGTTATTCCAGCAATCATCCGCTTGTCTTATCAAATCCTGTACGAACTGAAGCCTTAGTTCTTTATTATAAATTGTTGGCGGCTGAGCGGCATCTTATCTCAGTGTCACGTATTGTACGCCAAGCAGTATCGGATGATCCTGGAAATTCAGTTTCTTATTTTACCCTGATCGCCGCCCGGGATGGATTTTCTCGAAGATAATTTACTAATTGGTTGTCCTGCTGTTGAGTTGTTGTTGAGTATATTCAATATTCAGTCGTCATGAATTTTCTTTTCCAACACCAGCATCTTTAAAAGATACTACACATTTTCTACTTTCCAAAAAACGAGTGTACAACTATTCTTCACTTAAATTCACCAACTTTAAACTAACTATATTGTAACGTGTGACGTATCGAAACAATATTGAACATAACCTAACTAACATATTTACATTTAGTACTGCCACCTTTGAGTAGTCATGTGCACTAGCTATCTGTCACCCCCCACCGCTCCTTTCCAAAATACGTGCACTTAAACAGTCTCCATACATGACACCACTTTGTAAATTTATTATTTTCTAGATTACGATAACGGAGCCGGCAAGGCTTTATCATCGATGTGCGAAATCGCCAGCGAGGCCTGCCAAGCCTGGTTTCCGTCCCAAGAAAAATAAACAACAAACACGGAATTACTGCCACAAATCAAAATATTTGTATGTTTATTGTAAAATGCAATGCATTAAATTAAATTAAATGAAAGCAGTTTAGTTAAGTCGTTTCATTTCTGTACAACTTGGTCCCACACAAGTGCACGAGTTGCTTCACTTAAGAAATTTCAAATAAAGTATGATCTCTCAACCAGCCATACAATTTGTTCGTGACAATAAGTATTTGTCATGATAATAATACATAAGTACATCCAGCATTTTTTTTAGAGGATGCTTGTAATTGATTCACCGATCGGCCATTTGTATTTTAGTGAGTCTTACGTTTTGCAATTTCTGCCCCTATGTGGTGGATTCACCATACTTGTCAAAATAACAATAGAATCCCATAAGCAGTGTGCAAGAAGCACAAATCATAAAAGAATAAGAATATGAAACTACTCATTATATTTCATCGGGTTGATAAGCAAATACACTAGAACACCTTTACCGCACTAAAAAACAAAAAGGCTAAATACGTATTTCGACAACTAAGTTGTCATCTTCAGTAGCACTGATTAAAAATCGCGTTGTCTAGACAGCGTAGCGTAACAGAACAACACTGATTTATTCAGTGTTTTTTATGTTTAGTATCAAGCCAGAGTAGAAGTTTAGTTTCTTAAACATGACTGGGTTGATAAGGTATAATAGCTGAATAGTATGTATGATCGTATGAATATAAAATTATTTTATAAAGTTAAATATTTATAGGGACGACTCTGGCGGTAGAACTAATGAAGGAAGACGTTTCATGTTACCGATTACGTAACATGTAGATTACTAAAGCGAAATGCTAATTGTAGATACTCGTAATTACAATAGCAAGCGAGTACAGTGTTGCCAAATTTACACTTTACAATTCTTTTTTTTAGCAATGATTTTGAAAATTATCAGCATAAACTGATCAGCTTTAATAGAAGATGCAATATCGAAATTACATGTTATCAATGCCATTTCATCATATGTTATACTGATGATATGATTATAAAATGTTTATTTTGTAAATTAAATATTTAGGTGCGACCCTAGATGTAGAACAAAGGAAGCACGACATTTCCGACTTAATATAACATACAAGAGGTAAATACTGTACTATTTACATATATACGTTTATACGCAAAACGTATATGGATTGTCGGTAATGACACTAGATGTGTGTGTGTATCTCAACAAAACATATACGTTTTGCGTATAAACGTATATATGTAAATAGTATTTACTAAATTAGAATGCTTTAAAAGAAATTACAAGTAATAAGTACTTATTATAATTCAACTGACGTCAGGAATTTTTAATTTGTTGAAAATTATTATTATAAACTGGTAATTAGTTAAATGTACTTGTTAAAAAACGTGCTTTACAGTGTTTTAATCAGATTTTAAAATATTGAGAGTATTGTATTTGTTTCAATCAATGCATGACATTTGTATTACTAGGGAACCGTTGAAGTATTATACGCTTTTTTGTCTTTGGTTCTATTCCAGGTAACTCAATCTGGGAATTAAATTGCTACCTCTCGTATATTAGTTAGCTTCTTATATGCACTATAACAGGTTTATACAAAAAAAAAAAAACGCTGAAACTAAAGTCTTCTATATTTCGCGTACGATTGTTGTGAATCTCAGTCAATTTTAACATCCATCGATAAAATATTACAATTCGACGCTCCATATTTTATTTTATGAGTAAATATGGTATTTATTCTTGTAAATCCATCTCATTTAAAATGATTATACAACAACGAGTTTTTAAGATGTGCAAGAATAATACTGTCATACGTAGTTTTACCTTTGCTTATAATCTTACCGCGTATACACCAGAGGGCGTGTCCTTTAGGAATACAACAATTTCGTTCCAATCGCTTTTTCACCGTGACTAACTAATACATCGTTGGTTTATCAGGACAGCTACTGATTACATTGTTTTAACTGAAAATTATCACAACGTCTACATTCAAGTGGGGAAACATACATAAATGTTAGGCATACGATTTATCATAAGCGCTTTAATGTTGAGATTCTATAACATCTACTTTGATGATAATTGCAATTGAGTCGTTGTAATTGTAACATTTGGCAACGTCGGGTATGTCGGTGATTTAACTGCTTCTTCACTGGCACTATCCTGTTATTATTCGGGAAGAAAACACGAAGAATCAGAATTACCAAATTCTTCGAAAGCGCCAAAAAGGAAAAATACATTTTAAATAAGTTTATGCATTTTAATTTAATTAGCCAATCAATAAGTTACTATAACACTATGAAAATATTACATCTAATGTGTTTTCGTGTATATATATACAATATTTAATTTCAAGTTTCTTAGTACGTATTACAACAAAGCTTCTCTTACTTTAGTAAAGAATATCGCAAAAATCACTAATATCTCTCACTTTCTCACGTGTCTTTCCCATTTCATTTCAAGCAGAAATAACAAAAAAGAACTAGTGGTCTTACACTTGTCTTATATAAAACAATAGTAACAACAACAATTTTGTTTTTTCAACACGCATCCATTCAATGTCACGTTATATTTATTTATAATTTAAAGTCAAATCGTAATTATACAGTGAGTACATTAGAAAATGTTCGCAATGCGAGAGAACGAGTCTTATTCGGCAAGAAAATTGCTTAAAATTTAAAGCGTATACAACTAACGAGATCAGGGATTCATATTATCTGATAGTAGTCAATAAATGACTGGGAAATATGCGTAAGAGAGTGTGATTAAAACGTGTAATGAAAAGGTCACATGAAAATCTAAGACTGTACTACAGAACTGACGGGTTTAAAGAAAACCCGGGAATCAACGAAATCGCATTTATGGCATGTCCTTAGTGGATGGGTGCGGCCACAGGATAAAGTGCATATGCAATAGAAATTTGTACGAATTGTAAGTTGAAAACAGTCTCGCTGGGGATAAGTGTTCCGCGGTCATGTTGCCAAAAGAATAAGAAGCCCGTCGAATGAGATGAAAATATTAAACTTCATCGGATGGTGAGTCTGGTGACTGGAAAGCAGACAATGGCCTGACAGATGAAGATGACACAGAGTGCCTTTATTGCAGAGGCTTATTTTCTGTCCACACCGAGCAGAATTAGGTTAAATGTGTCGCCTTATATTAGGGTAAAGTATGTTCGTTTATTTATTTTTGCTTCTAATATCAAAAATGTTGTTACGTTTTAAAAATTCATTAACGTTTCTAACATGCATTTTGATTTAATTGAATCATTTCTATTACCGAATATTTGTTTATTTAACTATTTTCAACTATTGCGGCTGTTCCTTATTTTTTGGTTATCCCTGTAATTAACTATGCGTATTTGAGTTCTTAATTATGACAACTCTTGGGTTTAATATTCATATTCAATTTTTGGTGTTTTGAAACTCGGTTTCCAACTGTTAATCGGCGTACCTAATTATGATTGTGTTAGATCCATTATTTCGGTAATTATCACACTTTATTCATATATTAGTTACGGCTAACTTAGTATACAGTATTAAATTAGACTTCACATGTGTTCAGTTTGACATTTAACTTCCACTTCTTATGTTTGCCGTTCATTTTCACTTAATGTTCTAAATTTTTGTTAAACTTATTTGCTCCTTGGTAACAGACAGCATTTATTATACTGTGCTGGCTAAGATATAATTATTGTATTACATTCTTTTATAATTTGAATTATTGAAGATACTTATGTAAATTTGTAATTGATTCACATATTTCGCTGAAATATTTAGTTAATTTTAGAACAGCTAATTTGACTTGATTTATCTATTTTTACGATTCATGTACGACTGATGAGATCTCCTTACGTCTACTGTTTTATAATTCGTCAATTGTGTCAAGAGTCAACACGGAGGACCTAACTGAACTTACTTAACAACATTCAATTTACCGAACGTACTTTTTTTGTATGTCAGATTAAATTAATTATGTTTTAGGGTTAACTTTTAAACATAGTTTTCATCAGAGATTTACCGCATAATTTAAATTGCCACAACCTCCACAGGTTTCAAAATTTATATCATTTAATCTTGTCACATTTATTATTAATTTAATAGTATTATATTATAACTTGGCCTTTACTTAATTAATTCTTCCCAACATTAAAAATGGGATCAATAAACATTGTTGAATGGTGTATGACTCTCTGATATTTTCACCCGCATTCAATATTCCTTGAGACCCTCCCCATCACATAATCAATTAGAGGTATGTCTTTTAATTAAGGGCGTGGCGCTTTTTATATATTGTCCAACATCTAGAGTAATTGTGTCGGATTCACGACCGTCTCCACTGGAGTTAAGCGGCAAGGTTTCAAACCAGGAGCATAGGGAAGTTTCAGAAGAGATGTTGAGTGTTTTGACTGTGGCAGATATATTACTTTCATTCAGGGGTTACGTAGGAGTAGTTTACATTTAGTAACACGGAGGTTTGAGTGCGGAATTTTCCTAAGCGTAAACTGGAATAGAGGGCTAGATGGACTTAATGCGCCATTCTTGCTCGCAGCTTGGGGGGTCAGCAGTTTTTGAACACGTTCAGAATACGGGGGTCTGGTTGTTGCCCGTCTACTATTAATATTAATTTCACTACAACTTTTTGATATTTCGACAGATTAATAATAAAAAACCGATTTACACTTTTTTGAAAATCCTGCTGTACATGGCCGAGATAATTAAAAGAAATTAACAGTTTGGAAAAGTTACCAGTCAAGAAAATGACCACAAACGCGTTCAAAATACGAAATTATACAAAGAAAAAACGTGCTCCCGCATTGCGAATCTCTATCACAAAGTATAATGCACACGGTCTGTGTGGGAACGGGATCGGTTTCTATATTGAAAGACTAGCAGAGTACCACTGTAGAACTGCTCAATACGCTAAGAAAAACAAATACCGTCAAATAAAAAATCACTCAAATGCTTCAGAGGCACACGACACACACACACACACACACACACACATCCGTGCCGGCACAACCGTTCCACATACACATATATCAATATATATTTCGTATAAAACATCTTACATGTAATAGTTAATATTAAAATCAAATCACAATGTTATTTATATACTTCATTTAGGTGTGAAAATGGAAGGTGGTGAACAAGAAGATAAACGTACTAAAAGGATTTAAAAGGAATGCCTGAATATAACAATGACCGTTAAAATCTCATTTACCATATTCTATATTATCATTACTCTGTTACTGCAGGGATCTTCTCTTCTATAACGACACGTCCCCGTATTGAAGCGACCACTTTTCGTAAGCCACCAGGCTCTGGGGAGAGACGCTGCGCCTTATTCTCTTCAAGGAATCCAGGAAATCGTTAAAGGTTATGCCCCTCACCGCACCAGGATCCATGTGCTTCACCTGTTCCGGCTGCAGTTCTGTACAGAATAGTTTAATATTAGTGGCGGGTTCACTACGACGACATTCGTTAAAGCAATGATCGAGACGTTTCATAATAGCGGTAGAACAATGGTTGTTTGACGTTTTAAAAATAATTAGTCTGTTACGTTTTTATACGAAGTGCAATTGTTTTCACATATGAATTATACGTCATTACAGTAGTAAGCGAGTACAGTGTTGCCTAATGCATGTTTCTTTCAAGTAGTTCTTCAAAGCGTACGAAGCATAACGCAACATTTTAACATTAAGATTTATGATTCAGAATCGAACGCGAGTAATGCAGCTCGTACATCTGGAGAAAATAATACATCTGCAATGACGTGCAACGAAATAGTTACTTACGAAACAAGTGCGACCGCAGGAAGCGAGTGCTTTTAATTGCGCGAATGCGTGAAAGATGTCTTCACGCAAGTGGTTTGTACTATATGTTTTGTACGAACATAAAATTAAAACAATATTATTGATTAACGTCATTAGTATCATACCTAACCTAAGATAGATTACCTAATTAATTTAAGCATTTCATGTACGTAACTATTACTCAGCTTTCCGTAAAATTAAGTTATTATATTCTTACACATGGAAAACATGAGGATTTATTCTTATATTTATGATTTATAGTACATTTATTGCGTTTTCTTTGGTTCAATAACAATATTATATGAACTGCCAATATGAATGTCAATAATAGATGGCGCTTGAATGTCGCTTAAAATGTCGTCAAATAGATGGCGCCACAAATTTTTTGGAAGAATTTTTAATTATTACTCCTATTTCCCCAACTTTTAGTGAAGAATGGTCGAGGGAAGTAGTATTTTATAAACTAAATTTTATTTCTATTAAGTTAGATTTTTTTTAAATGTCCCAAAGAGCCGTGTTTTTTTCAATTTTTACAGTCGCCTCGACCGGGAAATACTCTTTACTGATCGAGCGACACATGCGCCAAATGTCACTTTACAGGCGGTGAGTACAAAAATTATCATACAACTAATGGTTACCTCTTATGGGCCCTAAGGCGGCGTCTTTGGCGAGCGCCGTCAAATCGCTGCCCGAATAGCCTTCGGTCAAAGCGGCCAACCGTTTCAATTCGGTCGGGGTGAATTCGCATCCCTGTTTCGCCAGCAGTTTTCGCAGCAACTCCATCCTGGTGTCCAAATCGGGAAGAGTCACGTACACCCTCTTCGGAAACCTGCGTAATGCGGCCTCGTCCAGTTCCTGCGGCCTATTGGTAGCTGCCATCACTATCACCTACGCACGCGCATACCACAATCGAATAGTACAATTCCGGCAACCTACGTCAAAACTAACCTTCTCGTTTTCCGGATTGCTGGGCAAACCGTCGAACTCGACCAGAAATTCCGTCTTCAATCTCCGGCTGGCCTCGTGCTCGTTATTGGACCGTTCCGATAGTAAGGAGTCGACCTCGTCTATGAATATTATGCTCGGCTGTAGCTCCCTGGCGATCGCAAACAATGCCCGCACCAATTTTTCTCCCTCGCCCAGATATTTCGAAGTTAGACTGGCAGCACTTATCGAGAAGAACGTTGCCTATGATTAAAAATATAATACTATTATATAGATAACAATTTTTTTAGTCCTCGTGAGACCAATTAAATATCGACTTTGGGTTTGAAAATCATTAATTAGCCAAATACAGATAATCTAAATTCTACTGTTCTGTTGATCCATTGTGTACCACTACAAATTTGCAATGAATCTCAATGTTACTATGCGGCTCAAGACTTCCCAAAACTTTTGCTAACCCACCTACCTGTGACTTCGCCTATCACTTAGACTGCCGCCGGCTCAGTTGAAGATGGCAGGGGTTCCGAAACAGGTAGATTAATTGGCGCCACTCGTATGTTAAGGTATGTCAAGGTCATGGGTGTATGAGACCGCTAGTTGTTTGAAAATGGTAGAGAAGTAGGGTCAGAAGCCCAAAAGGTAATGGTGTCAACGCACACGCAAAATCAATAAAAGACGATCAAGAAAAAACTTACAAGTTCAAAAACAACAACCTTAGTTCAAACAATAATTAGAAGAAGCGACGATCTACAGTGTCTCTACTTAAATTGAAACCATTCACGAGTTAATATCACTTTCATTTCGTATTTTATAAATGCCAACTCGTTTTGACGTTCAAACGTCAAAAATTACATGTCAGTGCGAGGTAACTCAATCAATGTGTAGAAAAATTGTTGCACACATTACGAAACGGAAAGATTATCATCACGTTTTAATAAACAGAAGATAAAAAAAATTAACAAACCCTGATATTTCACGATAGATAAATGTAATTACATACTAGAATTTAGTTTTCAAATCTAATATATTATTTTTTGTAGGCTGTTTTTTAAGTCTTTTAAGTAATCAATGTTGGAGTACACGCTAAGCTTTTGAAAACTTCAAATTCTGACTGATTCCGACAGTTGTCATACTTAAATTCAAATTATAGATGCCTATTATTATTTACATGACATAACCAAACTATCAAAATTATGCACTGTCACCAACCATTAAGAAAAAGCATGGCCGTCTCTAATGAGAACGGTATTTGAAGGCACGGTATTCGCAATAACAGTAAATCAAGCAAAACATAGAAATAAGGCATTGTAAAATATTGATAAAAATTAAAGAACATTCTACTGCTAATATGAAGTACTAGACTGGATACATGCGATAAACAATTTGGGTAAATCACGCAACCCAATACTCGACGTCGAAAAAGGGAAAAATCATTTAACAAAATACTACAGTGATTATTGCACAATTAAAAGGGTTAAGAAAAAAAACAACTATATACGGGCCGTACTTTTAGACCGTAACACTATACTACATAGACCCAGATTCACAAATAACAAGAAAGATACTAACTTGGCATTCCGTGGCCACAGCACGAGCCAGCAGCGTCTTCCCGTTTCCCGGCGGTCCGAACAGCAACAATCCCCTCGCAGGCGTCCGCAGACCCGTAAAGAGTTCCGGCCTTAGCGACGGCAAAATCACCATCTCTTGAAGCGCTTGCTTCGCCGTCTCCTGACCGACGATATCATCCCACTGGATCGCCTGTCCGCCCTCTACTATCTCGTCCAGGATGCTCTGCGCCAGTTTCGGATCGACGCCGCGAAGTGTAGGCGATTTCCTGTTCGCGTTGTTCGTCGGCCTCTGACCTGCGAACGAAAAACGATGTTCAGTGAGGTTGGCGAACGTGAAAACGTCGTGCGACGGTAATTACCGGCGCCGGTAGCTAACTTTCTGGAGGGCGAGTTACTGCCTGGAACGGACAACTGTTTCTTCATGGCCGGAGGTGTCGAGGATAACTTGTTGAATGGACGTACGGGTTGAATGGGGGTCGTGCGGGATCCCATGGATCTCGGCAGGGTCTGGCTTTTGGAGATGGTGGCGTTGGCAGGTCTCTTCGCTGCTACCGTTAATTTCTTACCAGAAGCTGAAATCGGAAATTATCATTTTTTTTAATTGCATTCCCTTTGTGAATTTTAAAATGTAAACATTCGAAGAATTCCATCAATTTCACGTCGCTTTGTTGTTTATTCAATGCTCAAATAAAGTTTAATTAGTTAGTAGAGATGAAACGCAAGCATACGAATAAAGAAAAGCCCTAACCGAGCGAGTTTAAAGCGTGAAGTTGTGCTAATGAGACCACAAAAAGTCGAAATACGTATCCACTGCGCGGGCGATGCCAAATTTTTTTCTCTCTTTACTTATTTCACGTATACGACATGTCCCAAAATGCGCGGAACAGCTGGATGGTGCGTTATTATGAGAGGACTAAGGATCATTAGAAAAATTCCATCGCTGTTAATTTCAAAGAAATTAATATTCACTTTGGATGTCGTTTGTCAAAATTAGCGTAAAACATTTTAAAGATTGGTTTCGATATGGTCAATGGGATAACAATTTTGAACAACTATAACCAGGTATGTAATTAATCACTCTTCTAATTATACCATTTTCAGAACATCGTTTTACGCTAATTTTACCTGAAAAAGACATATGACAACGTTGTCCTGAATTTACGCTTAAACCACTTTAACTTTTGACGGTGTCAAATTGTCCTGCTTATTTCAACCATATTACTATCTTATTAATTTTCGTTGCATTTTAAATGATCTAATTCTTAGCTGTATTTTCCGCTGATTAGTTCTTTAGTGTTCGGGATAGAGGACGTGCAAAAGCTGCAAGGACTCCTGAAGTAGAGGAAGCCGTTTTAAATTTATTAGCACACAATCCAACAATATCAACACGCAAACTCAGTAATATAAGTACTAGACAAATCAGTACAGTTGGCCGAATTAATAAGGATGAGCGGTTTGACCCTTATCATTACAGAAAAGTTCAAGCTTCATTACCTGAAGATTTTCCACGTCGCACAGTGGTCTGAAACGTCCAAAAAGTTGGTCAAAACCTAAAAAAACATTCTTTTTTCAAATAGTTTCTTGTGTGGTAGTCGGTCAACGAGGTGCCTGCGCGTCTATTTCGCGAATAGCAGATAGATGGCGCGCCTACGGGACGTGTAGTTGTGTGTGAAAGTTGCGGTTGTCAAAACTTGCTACGTGCAACGTTCAGCAATAAACGAGAAAAACAACATTTGAAGTGCACACAAAAATTCGTGAAAGTGCAAATATCTTCAACAAGAAGATGGAGGATGCGCCTCAAGATTGGTATAATGTTTTGACACTTTTCCGACATAGTCAAAAAAGTTATGTTTCCGCGAGACTCCGCGTTGTTCGCTGATTCATTTCCCAGATGAATGTCTAACTAACTAGAAAATCGAAAATTCAGGTGCGACTTTCTGCGATTCTCCTCGCAATTGATTTATTTGTATTTGGTTGCGCGGCCCTATACATGTGACGCGTCACATGTATATGTCACATCAAAATTACATATGTTTAATTAATCTTGAAGAGATTTAATATGCGCACGATCCGAACCAAATAGTAACTTAGAAGAAGTCACTTTGAATTATTTAAAGTGCTATTACCAAGAAAAAATCATAATTATTATCATTATTATTATTATTATTATTATCATTATTACTGTTGTTATCATAATTGTTATTGTCTTTATCGTAAGTATAATTATAAAAAGTATAATGAGAAACAACACAAAATTTATTAAGCCGAATTTTATATTATTTTATGGTATTTTTGAACATAAAACTGGCAATTTAAAACTCCCCATTTTGCAATTTACCATTTTTACCTCAAATCTACAATCAGAAAGTAAAAAAACTAAAGCATACTGATTTTCAGCCAAATTCGAACCTTTTTCGAGTTTTGACCAGCTTTTCGGGCGTTTCAGACCACTGTGCGTCGTGACAATTTTTGTAGCTCGGTTTTAGAACAAATACAAAGAAATCCTCAATTTTGCAGAAATATCTTGTGGGCGAACAAAGCTAATTTTTCACGAGATGGATTATACAGTCAGCGAAAGTAACACGTTTATGCTTTGGAAATTTAAAAAAAAAAGTATTTAGACCAGCTAACCACCAGTATAGGTTTAGCGTAAATCTCTGGGCAGGTATTATCGGGAATCAATTAATCGGGCCAGTCATTATGGTTTTCAAAAGTCGGTAGACGAACTTCCATTAGCGGTAATAAATAATATGCGACTACAAATGGATGGTGCTCCTGCCCATCATGCGGCACCGGTGAGAAACTGGTTAAATGAGCAATTTGCCGAAAGGTGGATAGGAAAAGGTGAACCGTTCCGTTGGCCAGCTAGATCTCCCGATCTCACCCCTTTGGACTTTTTCTTTTGGGGTTACATTAAACAATTGGTGTACAGAAGAACAGTTTTAATATAACATAATTACAAATTTTTAATTCTTTATCCTCTCTTATTCCCATGGATACGGACAACTCTAGTACTTTATCCATTATTAGGATAAATCAAACGTGTTGCCAAATATACCTTTACAAATAGACCAATATCCTCTAGGATGAACAATGTGGAATTTTTTAAATATTTTTTCGGTGTTCCTTTATCGCTATTTCAAACCGTAGTGAGGAGCTCTTCCGTGGATTTTGGGACACGTTGTATACCATCACACATCTGTTTACTTTTTAAACGCTCTAGATAATAAAGTCGGAAAGTTTATTTAGGGCAGCAATTAAAGACCGACTTAGCACTTTCAGCCTATTGTCATACACTTTCAGTCGAAGAACATTCGTAATGGTGACGCTATAAGAACGTTTGCTTATTGTTTAGGGCTTCCGACAGTAATAGAAATGCTTAAATGTAAACTACATACATTCAAATTGCCAAAACAAAATATTTTCCCAAATAAGTGGATGTGCACGATATTTATCGACAAGTTTTTAAAGTTTCTGTATGTCCCATGGTAATGGGTAGTGATTTAAATTAATTTGTTGAGATGCAAATTATATTATATGTAACAGAAAAAAAAACAAATCACCCACTAAAAGTATATATTTTTCGAACAAAATTTTATACAAATGGTCTGTCCAGAATATCAAATCAACAAGAAAACAATAATTTTTGTAACTTTTTTTTAATTTTAGATCAGTTTATTCTGGGTTGTAACAGTTTACAGAAGACTGAAAATAGTCATTCTTTTCGTCGTCAGAGGAGCTAAAAAGTCGAGCGCCTATTATATAATAATGAACATAATTTCAGGAATACTATTTATTATAATCCAATAATGGGTGGAGATTGTGGCCCAAAATCTGAAACAAAATACAAAAGGAAAAATCCCTTACCACAAAAATTAAAAAGATAAAAAATCTATATACGTATTTCGGCAACTAAGCCAAACATTGCCATTTTCAGTAGAAATCTGTATAAAACATAAAAGTGTGTTAAACGTAGTGTTTTCGGCTAAAATGTAACCTTAGAAGATATGCTCTTCACCAAATCACCAGTGGGATAACACTACTGAAGATTTTATTATGTCTTTTTAATTTTTGTGGTAGTGGATTTTTCCTTTTGTATTTATTATAATATTTCAGAAAAAATACCACAAACCTGTATCGGCATCATTGAATGAAAATGACAATTTAAAAAATATGAAATCATCAGCCAGAGAACAGAGTCAACTGTTAAACTTTGCATGCATGCTACTGAATTTGTATTCCTACTTTTATGGCAGTTACAATGATCAAAAATGCATCTAACAGTCTTATTTTTATTATTATTAAATAATACCAAACTGTTGGATGTTCATTCATTTATTTAATATGTATAGTATAAATTTGACAATTGACATAAAATGTATTTTTGTACTCTCCGCCTGTAAAGTCACATTTGGCGCACGTGTAGCTCGACTGGGAAGTACGTTTTCCCGGTTGAGGCGACTGTAAAAATTGAAAAAAACACTGGCAGTTTGGGACATTTAAAAAAAAATCTAACTTGGTAGTAATAAAATTTAGTCTATAAAATACTACTTCCCTCCACTATTCTTCACTAAAAGTTGGGGAAATAGGAGAAATAATTAAAAATTCTTCGAAAAAAAAATGGTGACGCCATCTATTTGACGATATTTTAAGCGACATCTTAAGCAAGATTCACGCGGCATCTATTTGTACCACATCGACATTCATATTGGCAGTTCGGAATTGTTTCTATTTAAACCAAAAAACGCAATAAATGTTCTATAAATTTATAAATATAAGAATAAATACCTCATGTTTGCCATGTGTAAGTATATAATAACTTAATTTCAGGGAAAGGTGAGTAATAGTTACGTACATTAAATGCTTAAATTAATTAGGTAATCTATCTTAGGTTAGGTATGATACCAATGACATTAATCAATAATATTTTTTTAATTTAATGTTCGTACAAAAAATATTGTACAAACCACTTGCGTGAAGACATCTTCCACGCATTCGCGCAATTAAAAGCACTCGCTTCCTGCGGTCGCTCGTGCTTACAATGTGCGCTCATGCGGGAAAATAGTCTTCCCGCACTTGGTTCGTAAATAACTATTATATATTTCTGTAAAGGCCATTATGCCGGCAAAACAGTTCTCAAATTTATATTGTAGATATTAAATTGGTGAACATCGCAATAGTTTGCTGTTATTTAGTAATTAATACTATGGATCTTCCAAACGTAAATAAAGCAAAAGAGACTTGTTGAACTACACTTTAATTAAAGTGTAGTTCAGCAAGTCTGTTTTGTTTTATTTACGTTTGTAATATGGAACTACATCAAGTAAAAGCCGAATCTATTTTATTTTTACTATGGATCTTCATCAAGTAAAGACTGAATCAATCCAGCATCTAATCTAACTAACATGCCTACATAAAACTAAGTACGCACGTGCAAAACTAACTAACAAATAAAAATTGGTAAAATACCTGATGGTTGACTAGATTTGGGTGTGGGAATATAACTAGTGTAACTAATTTTCGGCGAAATTGAGTGCTTATTTTCATTCTGAACATCCATACGTTCGAAACTGTGTACGTTCTCTATAAAAGGAAAGAAAAAAGGACAAAAGAAAAAATATAAAACAATAAAAATATATTCAGGCACTAAACTAGGTACAAATCACATGGGAAAGTTAAAAGACCTTCTGTTTTAAATAATAAATAACAACAGTGAATAATTCTCCAGCAAAATGGTACAATAATAAAATAAGAAAATGCAATTTAACACTAAAAATGTGAATTAATGTCATCACTTTAAAATTATATTAATGGTATACATTAGTAGTGTGCCAAATTACTCGATTGGAAAAGCATGTAGTGTTGGAATTTTGAAATGTTATCAAAGAAATCAAAGCAAATGAATTTCCAATTATAAACAAACTAACAAATAAAAACTGTGCCCACAATACTGCAATACAGAAAGTCTACAAGGCATGCAAAAAACTTTAAAGACGTTACAATCTAACAAGTTGCTTGTTAGTAATTTCAGTATAATAATTGAATAAATGCTTTAAATAATGGATATTTACTAAATTGTTATACCTAAAAATTGAAGACGGTCTTTAGCCATAGCCAAGTTACTTTTCATTTTTTCGTGAAGCCTCTGTGCTCTTTCCCAAACTTCTCCACGACCGCCCCAACACTGGACGGCAATACCAAGCTCTAATTCTGTAATACCTTTTCTATACAATTCAATTGCCAAATCCTTCTGACCTAAAAAGCATAACAAGTGGCATTACAGTTTCAAAAATTACCAGCTCCTGCTACCCTCATTCTCCTCATCAATTTTTAATGCTTTCGAAATATATTCAAAGGCTCTCCTGTGGTGGTGCTTCTGTTTAGCCAGGAGTGGGTCTCCGGGACCCGGTCCCGAATTTCGGTGCCCCTGTGACATTTCTATCTCTTCTACGACAACAGTTTGTTCCCCTGTGGCTGCTACAGCATTTTCACACTCACTTTTACGATATTTTATAAAATAGTTAGACGAACTACAATAAATAAAACGTAAAATCAAAAAAAACTGATACAACAATGAACGTAAAATGTTAAATAGAAATATTATTGGAAATGATACGATACATAGATTTCTCTTGTGCACTGACGTCTCCGGTGAATATGAACCGAACATCAAATGTTTGTTGGAATTATCCGGATCACTTTTCCTCGATTTTTTCGGCGATTTACCACTTTGTGTTTTACGAACCATCCGGAGATCATAACAAAATAAGTGAAGATGTCTCTAGAAGTATTGTGCACACATATCGCTCACTGTTCGAGCTATAATTAAATGCCCCAATAAAAATAAACGCACGAATATGCACACTAATCGCCTAACACTAATTAGTTTATTTTTTGTCGTATCACTTCTGTGTTTGACCAGTGGACATTGTGGACCATATGTTTGACAGTTATTGTTTATTTTTGTTGAAAACAAATTACCATAATTTTAACTTTGGACATTTAAACAAAAAAAAAGGATAATTTTTAATGTAGAAAGAATCAATAATAAATTTGCATTGTTATAATAATACGCTCTTGCAAGTCATAAATAAAATTAGGAATTATGAATAGAAGAAATTTGGAAACAGAGAAAATATTAATTAATAGCAACCTTAAGAGCTTTTACTTCTTGAGTATAGATGACTAAAATCAATTTTTTTCTTAGTTCTGTGATGAAATTTTAATTAAAAACTATAAATTAAGCCCTTAGATATTTATATATATTTTCATAACAACAAATTATACAATCAAGAACATTAATCTCATAATAAAACAATTACACGTAGGGCATACAATTATAGCACCATCTAATTGTTGCTAGTATAACTTCGAGAAATGATAATTGTTATCAGAACCCGTTTGCAGTTGCCATCAATATGAATTATGAACTGTTACATAAGTTATAGTGGTTATAGGTTATATTTTTCTAAATACAAACAATTCCAAATTCCATTTTTTTAATATCTTGTGCTTTACAGCAAACATATAAAATGAAGCAAATCCCTTTACTGCGTGTAACACAAATGAATGCCATATACTTTGATAATGAAATAGTAAAAGTATTCACCGAACAATTAAAAAATTGTTTCAAATATTTACAGGTAATGTACCTATTCAGGTCGTTTTCGGTAAGATGTTTATAATATTTTATTTAAGCCAGGATATTCAGCTTTGTACAATGATGAAATGACATTATTACTGAAAGTCATAGTTCGTGGATACTCACTATATAAATGTGATAGCACATTTGGTCAGAAACTGCTATCAATAAAATATGAAAACATTACTGTATTCAAAAAAATAATGTTGATAACAGAATTATGTATGGAGTATATTGAACAAAAATTAGGACAAATTGATAAGACACTACTCAATTATGGCTTGACAAAATTAAAAGCCATAATATATTTCTGTAGTCTCATTAATATTTGTATTTTCTTAAGAAATGGTGCAAAGCCGCGGTTAATCGAAAGGGTCTTGTGTTTAAAGCAAATAAATTCACAAGATCTACAGAGGCACTACGATAGTCATTATATGGCTAGAGAGTTGTTATGGGATAGTTTTATTGTAAGATCTCTTAACATTGATATATCATGATTTACGTAGTTTGTTGCTTTTATAGGAAATATTGATATACATATTACCATTGATTAATTATTACAAAATAAAACGTTACGTAAAATCATTAAATCCATTCCATAAGAAAATAGATTTACCTGAAGCTATTAATCCTATAATGATGTCAACCTCAAAATGTTCTCATTGTAATGAGTTTCCAGTATTGCCTCATCATATGGGTTGTGCTCACATATTTTGTTATACTTGTCTGAAGGTGGGTATTATTTTTTAATTTTGTTCATTACAGTTTAGTTTTAGTTTAATAATACACTGTATTTTTTGTTGTCGTTGTCTTACATTGAATGTATTTATTTGTCTTAGGGAAATCAAATTGCTGATCCAAAATATGAATGTCCACACTGCCAGTATTCCAGTATTGATAGTCTATGCAAGAGAGTGTGCAAAATAAGTAAACTTTGATTTTTATAGTTTTTTTTAAATACAATTTGAAATGTTACCTTCTGAAATAAATGCTGTTTAATATAATAAAATTAAAATAAAAGGAAATAACGGATGGCCTATCAATTCAGAGACATGTTACATGGAAAGTACTTGTGAAAGGGTATGAATTTTCATGTTCAAAATGGGAATAGGTATATAAAAATGCCTGAATCTAGATACCTATACAAGCCATTTGTTTGTTAGGGAAATTCAAAAGCCTGGGTATTTTTGTATTTGTCTGCCTGTCATTTTTGACAGCTTTAGCAGCGCATACATCGTTGTCAAAATAATCATTCCTCCTATAATTTTTTTTCATTTGCAATGAGAACGTCGGCTTAAAATTGAAGTGGGATTATCTCGGCGAGTAGTGTATGTGGTTTTGTTATTTCACTAATGCAAAAATTGGTGGGGAATCGTCGCGATTGAGGTTATATTATATTTTCAATTCACAATCCACATGTCTGCAGTCCTTTTTAAAGCGAGCTGAAGAATGTTGGGATACAGATTTATATCTAATTTATAATTATTCTTTGGTAAGTTAATTAGTTCAGCATACAAGTCGAATTTATTTTTTTATCGAATTAAATTTAGAAAGTATTTTGTACCTATTTGTGTTTACAATAAAACGCCCTCTATTATGTTAAAACCCACCTTATTTATATTTATTTTTCTTGTATTTATTGACTGCGATATTGAATACAACAATACAATAAAAATCGTATAATATTATGTATGACTTCATTATATTTCAGTTTGAGATTAATATCATTAATTTTATTATTTGTACTACTTTGAGATGTTATATACATACAGAAAATTATTTCGTGTGTATATAACAGTTTTAGAACAAATATATAACTTGTTCAAAATGTATTATCTATTAACCGGTAATTATAATCGTATATATTCACAAAACCTTAATTAATAAAATGTAGTAAAATAATGTAGGTATATATTTGTATTGTAACCTGCAATAAATGAAAAATTTATTGTAAATTGATCAAATATTCGTTAATATGTCACAATGATTATGTTATTTTATGAACATTTTCAATAATTTTCGTAATATTCTTATTTAAAAAATCAATTTTTTCGGTTAAATATAAAATTCTAATTTGTATAAGTAATTGTTTAGGACATGAAATAATTTAATATTTCTATTCATAAAAGGCCTATGTTTTTTTTTTGATGCTTCTTCTTTGTTAATGTGAACACGTTCAAGTAAACAAAAATCAGGAGAAATACCCAACATTTCCTGTACACGAAAGTAATAGGTAATGGATAAATACTAGGAGACTTATTAACTGCCAGTGGAACTCATTTTTATGCAGAATACGTTCTGATTTGTGTCCCCTTTTCCATTCAGAGTGCCGAGGGAAGGGAGATATTCAATCAACTAATTATAAATGCGAATATTAAGTGAGCTGCAGAGACGAAAAAATGAGAAATTTATTAAAGGCGCTAAGCAGGAAGTGGATGACATGTGCGGTATTGTCCAGATTATTAATGCCATTCATATACTTAACTTTCTGTCGGGAACGATATACCTACCAAAAAAGCGAAACGATCTCTTTATTTATCTATATTTCTTCGATATATCTAGCTCAGCCGTTTTAGCAATGTTAATTTTATTTTCTAATAATAATCGTTGGTGGGTGGTAGAAGATGAAGATACTATAATACGATCGACATCTTTTGCAAAAACTCTTAAAATCCATGAAATTGATCAAAATATTTCATCGTCGCGGAGTAATTGAATTCCAAATGCATGTAATAACTCAAAAACTAGGCGGTGGTTGAGATTACATACCAAGATGATATTACAATTGTTTTTGATAATTTATAGCTGTTTTGATTTCCGTGTTAAAGGACAATATCAGATTTGTTTACCTCCGTAAAATTATAAAAAGTGCCACGTCAAAATTTAACAAATGTAATAGTAATTAGAAAAGTAATATTTACATTTTATATGTAGTTGTAATTATGAGAAAAGATGCTTTTTTAATTTCATGTACTTTGTAAGTGTAATTAATTCCTTAAAGTATTTTGCAATTGTATTAATTACTACTTGAAAGTAATTGGTAGTAGGTTATTGCCGATTCTAGACCACCTCACTCTTTCTGAAGTTACTTTCTCCACTTTTTAGTTTTGAACGTGGCCACCGACCGAAAGTAGAGGGTGCTAGCGTTTCAAAATGACTTGTTACGTGTTTCATTATGTTATACAATTTTTTTTTATGAAAGTCAAACTATATACATATATGATATACAGGCTGATTTATTTACGGCCCTCACCATGAGGATCTCGCTTATTATTGGATATGGAGTGTAGGTTTAAAATTGGCGAAGTTGTTAAATTTTGTGTTTGTTATGAATCCGTAAAGAACATGGACCAGTGACAAATGACGTTCGTTCTTTAAAAAAAAATACGCAAAACCCCTTTTTGTTCTTTCACCTGTAGCACCTACATTTGGTCTTGTAGATAAAAAATAGAAACACATTCTTATGGCCACTTTTAAACCTCTATCCAATGGTGTACTCCAAATTTTTATCTGACGTTTCGTTTCTTTCTGGCCATCATCAACTATTTAATTTCTTATTGGAATTATGCACATTCATGATGACAAGGCAAAACAGAGCACGGAGGATAGGATTTTTTGCTAATCGTCTCTTAGGACCAGTTATGTATGAAGAATATTTGAATGGAAAAAGATATTTCAACCTTTTACGTACATACGTATCGACTACCTTGACAACAATATTCAATTAAATCAATTTCAACATTATGGTGGCAACAAGCACCACACAATGCGGCAGTTAGGAATTACTTAAATCATGAGATTCCAAACCGTTTGATGTAAATGTATTGTACTCGCTACTGTTGAATTTCGGTTCGAATTATAAAAAATACTTAAGATATCTCGTCTCTCTTTGTTAGTGTATGACGTTTTTGTATTACTAATGAACGATGAATGAAATATTTGAGGATTGAAATTTTATGGCTACCTAATTTAATCTGAAAATTTATGCTTTCAATTAAAGCATAATATTAAAAACTTTTGTCAACATGTAGTATATGGTTGAAATTAGAAAAAATTCTTTCTGAAGGTGTCTAAATTCAATATGGCGCCTTTAAGAAATTAGATAGTTGATGATGGTTAGAATGAAACGAAATAAACATAAAAATTTCGAGTACACCATAGGATAGAGGTTAAAGAATGTGCTTTTATTTTTCCCTACAAGGCCAAAAAATGTAGATGCTCCAGGTAAAGGAACGAAATGGGGTTTTTGCGTTTTCTTTTTAAAAAACACAAACGGCATTTGTCACTGGTTGGTCCATTTTCTTTACGGATTCATAACAAACACAAAATTAAACAACTTCACCAAATTTAAACCTATACTCTATATCCAATAATAAGCGAGATCCTCACGGTGAGGGTCGCAATTGAATCATCCTGAATACAATGGCAATAAGAACTCTCTGACGGTCGATTTGTGTGTGTTTCTGCATTTTCCTTTGAATGATGTTTTAGATCCCATGCGGGTGCCGAGCGCTCAGCATGGGGGGTGACTTTACCTAACCCATGTTGGTATTTATGCTGTTGATCTTGGCCGCGGCGGCCAGGGATCTGTGCCCCACCAGATGCAGCTGCAACAACGAGGCGCTGAGCGCGTTTTGCGCGCGGGCCAGCCTCGAGGTCGTCCCCATACAGCTCAATCCGGACATCAGGAGCATCGACCTCTCCGACAACAGGATATCCACCGTGCATCTGACCCTCAGTTTCTACCACAATCTCGTCTTCTTGGATTTGGCCGCTAACAAGATACAGGCGGTGGGCGGCGCCAATTTCGAATCTCAACGCAACCTGAAGCACCTGAATCTGAGCAATAACGAAGTGGAGACGCTCACCAGGGATTCGTTCAAGGGCCTCAGGGCTCTGATCGAGCTCGACCTCAGCTACAACAAGATCGACAGGCTGGCGAAGAATGCGTTCAGGGAGATGCACTCCTTGGAAGTGCTGCGACTGACGGGAAATCAGATCGTCAGCTTGGAGGACGACCTGTTCGAGCCGGCGAAGTCTTCCTTGCGCGAGCTGTACTTGGACTACAACCAGCTCCTGAACGTCCCGAAAACGGCCATAAGACACTGCGTGAAATTAAAGATCGCCTCGCTGTCGCAGAACCTCTTGATATCGATCGATGAAGATCACTTGTTGGCGCTTCCAGACCTACAAACCTTAGAGTTAAACAATAATATTATAAGTAGTGTTCATCCGGTCGCCTTGTCGGGCCTCTCCTCCCTGGAAAATCTCGATCTGAGCGACAATAATTTCACAGCAGTGCCGACCGTGTCCCTTACGAAACTATCCAAACTAAGGAACCTGCGTTTGAGCGGCAACTGTTTCCGAACCGTCCCACCCGTGGCCTTCAGGGGTCTCTTCCATTTGAAATACTTGAAGCTGGATCGGCTCGAGTCGCTCACGAAAATAGATCCCAGGTGTGTTATTATTTTTAGGATAAATAAATTTTATAATATTGCCAACAAAATCAGCACGCAATATATCAGATATCAGAACGATTCAAAAACCAGTGTGTTCAGCATGAAATTAAGTTCAGGCATACGTTTCTTAATTTTTTCTATCATGCAAGAGAGTCGGTCAAACTCTTTCTGTAAAGACTCCAAAAAAATTTATCAATCGTTACTTTTTAAGACCGTAAATTTTTATGAAGGAAGAGAGACTCACTAACAATATGTTATTTCTGTGCTGAATACTTATGGCTGTATTACACTTATCAATTTCTTGACCAAGAACTTGATCAAGTTAAAATTCACAAGTCGTGTATTACACTTGTCAAGTCGACTTGATCAATTTCTTGGCCAAGAACTTGGTGGCTTAGAACATGTTCTATTTTTCTTCTCAACTTGGTCAAGTTTTTAGTGATTTCTAGTAATATTCATGTTATAAAGTTTGTTTGCCAACTGTGTAAAATGTAAACACAAATTCCATTTTAGAATATCGTTAAAAATGACATGTTACTTTGATACTTCTTGAAAGAAATAAAATGCAAAAGGAAAATCCCTTACCACAAAAAATATATATAAAAAAATCTAAATACGTATTTCGGCAACTAAGTTGCCATCTTCAGTAGATATCTGTATAAAACAAAAAAGTGTTATCCCACTGGTGATTTGGTGAAGAGCATATCTTCTAAGGTTACACCTTAGCCAAAAATACCACGTTTAACACTCTTTTTTGTTTTATACAGATATCTACTGAAGATGGCAACTTAGTTGCCGAAATACGTATTTAGATTTTTTGATATATATTTTTTGTGGTAAGGGATTTTCCTTTTGCATTTTATTTCATATTTTTAGCCACAGTCTCCACCCATTATTGGAACTTCTTGAAAGAATTGTTTGCGTGAATTATTTATTTTCTTTTGTATCTCTTGTGCAGTTATTTTTACATTCAATATCAAACACAAATCTTCGGTAACTTTATTAATTTTATTGTTTCGAACTCTTGCACTATTGGTACTGCTAATTTACCTAAAAACCAATGATCTAATACTATTATACTACTAGATGCACTGTACACTATAGGTGTTTTCGGAAATTAAACCCGGTAATTGGGGTTACAACACGGTTAGCACGAATGTGTTCGTTAATTCAGTCGGGTAAAAACAACATTGTTCGTAAAATCTAAAAAGTAACCGGGTTCAAGAACCCGGTTCGATTTTCATAACCCTGGTAAGTGAGTAGGGTAATGCAGGTTGTTTTACCCCCTCCCCGGTCCATTTCTTCTGTCGTATTGCCAGTATAGCTAAATTATGTTATGAAGATTGCTATTTATAAGGTTTTATGCAGTCGTTTATGTTACGTTACTCAACGTGACCGCAATTGCGTTCGGAAATGTTTCATTTAACCGGGTAAAGTTACTGAACCTGTTAGGTACTTTCTAAACGGGTCAGGGTAATGCCATACATTTTCCGAAAACGCCTTATGTCTTGCTTATTAGGAAGTCACCCACACCATAAGAGAAAGAAGGAAAATTATGTTCGTCGAAAGTTTGACAAGGATGAACGAAATTGACCGTTTTATGTGGGCAAAATTCAAATATATTGCTATAGCTTGTAATGGCTTATCATGTTTAAAAGTATTATTTTGTTAAAAATATGCTATATTAAGAGGAAAGTAAAAGTATTGCAACTTTAATAATCAAAAAGATAAATAATTAAATATATATTATTAATATGGTATTAAATATATTCTGTTTAATAACATTTTAAAGGTATCTATGCTAGTTGCCATTTTTCATTAAAGGAAAGAAAATTAAATAAATATGACTTTTAATGACTATGAGATAACTGTTAATAAATGAACGTACCTTGGAATAGACAAGAATGGAACATTTATTTAGTTGTTATTTAATTGTTATTGTTGTTGAAAGACCTTTTCGAATGTCAGTTTTAGTTTTGATTGTTGTCAAAAAATATAGAGTGACATATTGACAGCTTAATAGTTTTTATAATAGAAATAGTTAAAAATATAGTCAGATATAGCCAGATAGTAATAGAAAATAACATTGTGGTCCTTCGACGAACTTTATTCAGCCCTATAGATGTACAGATAGAAGAATTATGGATAATAGATCGAGAAAGTCAGATGATGTCATGTCCGACAGCAGAAAAAATTCGTCAAATTTAGGAGAAACTTTACAAAATAGGAATGAGAAAGAGAGTACCGAAGATTTTTTTGGGTTCAGTAATGCCTCTATACTCCATTCAAAACATTTAATGCAAAATATGATGAAAAGTAATGATGACAAAGGTACCAGTAGTAAAAATAAACCTAATAGCACAATTACCTCAAGCAGTAAAGGTACGAAAAAATCTTCATTGTTACCTAGTCAAATACTATGTTTACAGTTAGAACATCAGAAAAAGTTAGCTAATATAGAACTACAAGAAAAACAGCTTAAATATAAACGAGACTTAGAAGAAAGACAACGACAATTAGAAGAAAGGCGACTTAAATTTGAGCGAGAATTAGAAGAAGCAAGACTTCGGAAAGAAAAAGAATTTTTAGATTTAGAACTACAAATACAGTTAAGCAAAGGAAACTCGATAATAAATGAATTTGTTGAAAATAGAGGAAGACTGAAAGAAGTCTCTGAAGGTAGGAATAATATATTTGAAAAAGAGGAACAAGGTAGTTTGCAGAAAGTAAAAACTTGGCTTGAAACTAACAAAAATGATTTAAAAACAGAAAGTTGTAATAGCAGCCATAGAGATGTAGTAGATTCTAGTAAAAATGATTTAGAAATGGAGACATTTTGTCAAGATGACAGATTAGAAAAAATTCTCCTTAGACAGACAATAGATAAAGAACTGCCAATTTTTTCGGGAAATGGTAAGGAGTGGCCAAGCTTTTATAGTAATTACACCTACACAACAAAAGCTCTAGGACTATCAGACGAAGAAAATATTTGTAGGCTAAGAAAAAGCCTAAAGGGTGATGCCCTTAGATCTGTACAAGGTCTGTTAATTTCCATGTCGGTTCCTGCCACAGATATAATAGATATTCTACGAAATAAATATGGCAGACCTGATATTATTGTCAGAAACATGGTAAGTGAAGCTAAAAACTTACCTATCGTAAAAAACAATGATTTTGTTGCACTTACCCAATTTTCGGAAACTGTATCAAATCTTGTCCTGACTTTTGAATCACTCAGTATGGAAAACTACCTGTCATGCCCCCAGTTAATGGACGACTTAATGCAGAAACTACCATTTGGTATGCAGCTATCATGGGGTGAGAAAGTTGCGAACAATAAAGGTAAATACTCACTTCGTGATTTTAAGAAATGGGTAAACGAAAAAGCCAATGCTGCTAGCTACGTTCAAAGCATGTCATCACAAAGACAGCTAAATCCGAATTTTAAAAGGACTTTAGTTGTAGCAGGAAATAAACAAGAAAATAAATGCCTTTTATGCAAAGAAAATCATAACTTAGACATGTGCAAAAGATTTATAGAAAAATCAATAGAAGATAAATGGAAAATAGTCAAAGAAAATAAGGTATGCTTTTGTTGTCTAAAAAGCTACCATAGAATTAGTAATTGCCGAAATAAAAGAAAGTGTACTATTGATGACTGTCAAAAAATTCACCATAAACTTCTACACTTCAAAACAAATAAAACGGAACCTAGAGCAAGAGCTGATGCAAGAAATTTACAGAATGAAAATATTTTTGAAACAGGAAATCATATAGTGGGACATACATTACAAAATTATAGAAAAGAAGTGTTACTGAAAATTGTTCCAGTAATTTTAAGAACAGAAACAATTGAAATTGAAATTTATGCTCTATTAGATGATGGTGCCACTGTCAGTCTACTTGATGAAAGTTTGGCAAATGAACTTAATCTGGTCGGAGAAGAAACTATTCTGCGCTTAAAATGGACTGACCAGCATACAACAAAACAGTCAAGATCAAGAAAAGTGTCCTTCAGCATTTCGAATATTGACAGAGATAAATTTTACCCAATGGAAAATATATATACCTCAAAAGATTTAGATTTGCCCATACAAAATGTTGATTCAAGGCGCATTAAAAGCAACTGGAAACATTTAGAACATATTAATTTTCCAAACATTGAGAGTATTAAACCAAAACTGCTAATTGGCCAGGACTATTGGGAACTGATAACAACCAGAGAACTTATAGAAGGCCCCAAAAATTCCCCAGCCTTGTCACGTACTAAGCTCGGATGGATAGTCCACGGAAATGTAGCCCAATTTAAAGGAAGATTAGACCATTATGTAAATTTCCTTGTTCGAGACGACGAAGCTCACAGTGAAGATCTCCACGATATGGTAAAATATTTTTTTACAATTGAATCTTTAGGGGTAAAATATCAAGACACAAAATCAATAAAAGAAGATGAGGAAGCCGAAAACTTAATAAAAAATATTTCAAGAAGAAAAAATGGTAGATGGGAAACAGGATTGTTATGGAAAGATACAGAAGAAACACTTCCCGACAGTAAAAATGTAGCACTTCAACGCTTTAGGTTTATAGAAAGAAAAATGAGTTTAGATCAAGATTTCGGACAAGCTTATTCTCAGAAAATAAAAGAATATAAAGAGAAAGGATACATTAGAAAACTATCTATTGAAGAAGAAGAAGAATCTCACAAAAAAATATGGTACTTACCTCATTTTGGTGTAGTAAACCCAAATAAGCCTGGTAAAATTCGTTTAGTTATGGATGCTGCTTCAAAAGTCGAAGGAAAATGTCTAAATGATTTTTTATACAAAGGTCCAGATTTGCTTAATTCACTTATCAGCGTAATTGCAAAGTTTAGAGAAAAGCCCATAGCCTTCTCAGCTGACATACGAGAGATGTTTCATATGGTTGAAATAAATGATGAAGACCAGCATGCTCAACGAATTATATGGAGAGATTCCCCGGCAAACGATTTTGAGACATACGTTGTTCAGGTGATGATTTTTGGAGCGGTGTCATCACCATACAGCGCCCAATATATCAAGAATATTAATGCCCTAGAATATGAAAAGGTGTACCCTGAAGCTGTTGACGCCATTATTAATCAACACTACATGGATGACTACATTGATAGTTCAGAATCTCCAGAAAAAGCATCAAAATTAATAAATGAAGTAATAGCTATCCATAAGATGGGCGGTTTTGAGCTAAGAGGATGGATTTCTAACTCGGAGGAAGTTTTTCAAAATATACCCGAAGAATTACGTACGGCAGAAAAAATATTTGAAGATTCTGCACCCCAAAGAATATTAGGACTAAGATGGCTACCAAAAGAAGATGTGTTAAGCTTTTGCATTAGCTTACATAAAGTAGATCAAAATATTTTAGATGGAAAAAAAATACCTACAAAAAGAGAAATGTTAAGCGTTATCATGTCTTTGTTTGACCCATTAGGAATCCTTGGAAATTATATTGTGAAAGCGAAAATCTTAATGCAAGATATTTGGAAAAGTGGAATAAAATGGGATGATCAGATTTCAGATGCACAAAATAAAAAATGGAAACTTTGGCTTAATGGTTTGGAGAAAATAAAATCCTTCACAGTTCAAAGATGCTATGTTTCCAATTATTTTCAAGTAAAAAATATACAGCTACACTTGTTTTGTGATGCAAGTAAACAAGCCTTTGCAGCAGTCGCTTATTTCAGATTTGAAGCAGGAGAAAAAATTGAAATTTCATTAGTTATGTCTCGCAATCAAGTATGTCCACTAAAAACCCTGACGATACCCCGTTTAGAGCTACAAGCAGCAGTACTTGCAAGCCGTTTGGCAAAAACAATCCAACACCAACATACACTTAAAATAAATAGAATTGTATTTTGGTCAGACTCCACGACTGTTCTAAATTGGTTACGAACGGACTCAAAGAAATTACCGTCTTTTGTTAGTAACAGAGTAGGAGAAATTTTAGAAAACACTGACGTTTCACAATGGAAATGGGTACCTTCGAAATTAAATATAGTTGACGAAGCGACAAGAGACGATAAAGAAGCTGATCTTAGAAGTGGAAGCCCATGGTTAAAAGGTCCTGAGTTCTTGTATCAGTCACCATGTTTTTGGCCAGAAGAAAATATTGAGCATCATCTAAGCAAAAATTACATTGAAGAATCGCAAATACTCCTTTTAAGTCATGCAGAAGAAAATATTAAAAATTCGTACCTACCTGACATATCAAAATTTTCATCTTTAAGAAAACTATTGAATTCCACAGCCTATGTATTCCGATTCATAAGACAAGTCCAAAAGAAACCATATTTTTCAGATAAAGAAAAATATTTAACATGTTCAGAAATTCAGAATGCGAAAAAACTTTGGTGTCTTCAGTCACAAAAAGTCTCCTTTTGTCAAGAATATAGGACACTAGTAAAAGGAAAATCAGTTAATAAAGATAGCAAGCTTTTCCCACTTTCACCATGCTTAAATGATAATCTAATATGCTTAAAAGGAAGAATAGATAACTGCCCCGAATTAAAGATGGAGACAAAACGACCCATTATTTTAAGTCACAGTCACCCTTTTACACGGCTCCTTGTACGGGAATATCACGAAAGAAATGGACATGCAGGGACACAATTAGTTCTTAATGAAATAAGACAAGAATATTGGATAACCCAAGCAAGGAAACTTATAGCCTCAGTAATAAATAGCTGTAATTTTTGCAAAATTAAGAAAGCAAAGCCTATAATGCCGGAAATGGGTCAGCTTCCATTAGAAAGATTACAACAACCCCCAAGAGCTTTCTTTTTTGTGGGAATTGATTATTTTGGGCCAATAGATGTTGTAATAGGCCGAAGACATGAAAAAAGATATGGTGTACTGTTCACTTGTTTATCTGTCAGAGCTGTCCACTTAGAACTTGCGGAATCTCTTAATACAGGTTCGGCTATCTTAGCTATAAGAAGATTTATCGCAAGAAGAGGACAACCAGTTTGTATATGGAGTGACAATGGAACTAACCTTTGTTCAGCAGACAGAGAACTGCGTAAAGCTTTAAATGAAGTAGATGATGAAGAAATTAAGAAAAATTGTTTGGCACAAAATATCGATTGGAAATTTATAGCTCCAGCAAGTCCTCACATGGGAGGTGCTTGGGAGAGGATGGTACGAACAGTAAAACAAACACTAAAGATTATTTTAAGGGAAAGAATTCCAAAATTAGAAGTTTTACAGACAGTTTTAGTAGAAGCAGAGAACATAGTTAACAGCAGACCTCTGACTTATGTGTCGTCAAATGAAAATGATTTTGAAAGTATAACTCCAAATCATTTTTTGATCGGAACATCGAGCATTGTTAAACCACCAGGAATATTTGAACAAAAATTTGATTTGAGAAAGCAATGGAGATTTGCCCAACAGTTGGTAGACAGATTTTGGCACAGATGGGTAAGGGAATATTTGCCTACTCTAACTGCTAGGTCCAAATGGTTGCAAGAAACAAGAAATATAGAAGTAGGTGAAGTAGTCGTACTGATGGATAATCAGTTACCAAGAAACAATTGGCCATTAGGAAGAATAACTGCTGTTTATCCAGGAAAAGACCAGAAAGTGCGTGTGGTAGACATTAAAACAAATACAGGGACCTACAGAAGATCAGTATCAAAGATTTGTCCAATTGGCCTAATTGAAGGTGAAAATGTTTTGTGATTTCAAGGGGGAGAAATGTTAATAAATGAACGTACCTTGGAATAGACAAGAATGGAACATTTATTTAGTTGTTATTTAATTGTTATTGTTGTTGAAAGACCTTTTCGAATGTCAGTTTTAGTTTTGATATTGTCAAAAAATATAGAGTGACATATTGACAGCTTAATAGTTTTTATAATAGAAATAGTTAAAAATATAGTCAGATATAGCCAGATAGTAATAGAAAATAACAATAACTATATGATTTTGTTCTTCTAATAATACCTATTTTAGCATGTTTGATTATTATTCAGGTTTTATTTAAAACAGTAGTATTAGAAAAATATTTTAAAAATCACTACAGATATCAGTTGGAAATTTTGAATTGACCACTAGAATTTTTCAAAATATTATGTTCTGAAAAAATAAATATAGAAACTGACAGCTTTTTTTATGTGTTCCTTACAACTTCTGATATACTCAAAATAAAAGACAACTAATGCTTAATTTTTTATTAAAATATATGTACATATAATTAATATGGATTAACAAATATGTGAATGGTAAATATGTGATTGAAGAAAAATGGAGAAAGGAATATTAAAAATACATAAAGCTCGAATAACAACTTGTATTGTTTCGTGAGGTGTTTTTTCTGCGACTAATTCAAATACTTCAACATTAGTTACATTTGGAGATTCTGAGCTATAAGGTAAATACAACATTAAAAATATCTAGGTAGAATAATAACTACAAATACAAATCTTACTTTAACAGTTCTTTGCTTGGTGCATCAGTAATTTTTAATCGTTGAGATCTGCTATTACAGGGAAGTTTTCTCAAGTGACCAGGAAAATTGAAAAAACCTGGAATTGCATTTTGGACCAAATATTTTCTTCCAAAACTTATAACAAAATCTTCAGGAGCAAAATGCTCTGAACACAATCTTGAATATTTTGATGGCTTAAAATCCTTTCGTTTAGTAGAAATTATTCACTGCTTGCATAGTACTTGATTAGATGGAAAACTAAAAATTTTTATATCAAATCTACAAATCATGTATTTTATTAAGAATAGTTAACCTGTGAAATGATACGTTCATTCCCTTTTCTGCCCTGTTAGTACAACCATACGCTGCACATGACATTACCATTGTGTCTTAAATATGTGACTCCAAGCACTGCCAAGCTGGTAAATATAATATTCAACAATTTAAAATGTTTATTTCTAATTTTATTACTGATAATAGCACTTTTAACCAAATATATTGCACTAAATCCATTAGAACAACACTGTTAAATTATAAACTAAAGTTAACATTTGCCAATATTCTTGATGATTCTCAATTTATATATATTACCTATATTGAATAAAAATGAAATTCTTAAAATGTGTCTAATTACAATCACAATTTTATAAATAAAAATAGTTGATTGAATCATCATGAATGCACAGTTGTCTTTATACTCGTATTTCTTTAAACAAATATAAAGTTAGTGGTGTATGAAATAAAATCAATACTAGAAGAAATCTATTAATAAAATACAAATACCAAGTTACCAAAAAGACAAATAAATATGTATAAATCAACAAAATTGAGAAAGTTTATATACAAAACCATGCGTAATAGCGCTTTGTTTTGCCCACAATTAACGGTTTTGAATATCTGTCTCCTTTGTATGTAGAGGTCAATTCCTCTCTCTCTACAGTACATCTATTAGTTCTATATTATTAGATTATAGCTAAAAACTTGGCCAAGAATTTGATAAGTTTAAAAAAGCCTTTACATAACTACCTGCAGTGTAAGTTTTAGTCCTGAGAATGCATTCCTTTTTTTTCTAGAGCTTTTCAGAAATGGCCGAAAGCCTTTTAACATCAATTTTCTCAGGTCAATATCTAAAAATGAAAACAAGTGATACTTTTGCAGAATGTTTTTTATACACATAGGAATATCTCACAGAAAAGTTATGACCGAGACTCAACGACGTTTAGAGCAATGGAGCAGTGAATTTCAGTAATAACGCTCGTGCAGTGCCAAGTTAGCAAACCAGGGCTTGAAGTTATTACACTCGACATTGGTCGAATGATGTTTAAATCATTACAAACAATAAATGATCAAACATTTCTACTTTTAAATAACAACGGGCAGTGATAACAATAGGTAGGAGTTCTAATTCTTAAACTTAACTTACTGATACATTTGTTGTACTACACTTGAGTACAGTATACACACAATAATGTTTCAGTTAAACAAACACGCTATTTCATTGCATAGTTTATCAGTTATGTTGTGTGTTCTACCAGACACTGTTGTGAGCTCCAATGGAGTCACTTTTCGTACTATTTTCTTTACAGGCACCCAAGCAGTATCATTTTTCGAAAATTGAAAGGCAGTTTTTGGTCCAGAAGGGTGAAAGAAATGCGCCAAAACATCATTGTTATCTTCACTTTTGTCTTCAAATTTTCTAAGCCACCACTTGCCATCATATATACAAACAACAAAGTCATTATTTGTAAAACTTTGCGATGAAATATCGTGTTTGTTTAACTCACTAATGAAAATTGCAGCTGGCAAGTCAGGGCTATTCTAGGGTAATAGCATCAAAATCAAGATTAGCACCACTAACAGAAAAATCGTTGCTGAAATATTTATCGATAGATCCTACAACTACATTGCCATGGATTCAACAAAATCTAAAACTTGGGAAAAGACACACTAGAGAAAACATACGTGGTAGTTTTATTTTGTTTTGCAACAAAGGCTACATATAGTACACCTGGAATTATCTAATGACTTGAAACCAGATGCATTTATAGCAGCTCTGTAAAGATTTCTATTTTCTAGGAAAGGTGGTGTTAAACTGAAGTTTTAAATCTAAATACATAGAGAAACATTATTGTGTGTATACTGTACGTAAGTGCAGTACAAGTATAACAAACGTATCGGTAACTTAAGTTTAGGAATTAGAGCTCTTACCTATTGTTATCACTGCCCATTGTTATTTAAAAGTAGAAACATTAGATCATTTATTGTTTGTAATGATTTAAACATCATTCGAGCAATTCTCATAATTTCAATTGCAATAATGTCAATTGTAATAATTTCAAGCCCTTGTTTGCTAACTTGGCACTGCACGAGCGTGTGGAAAGGTAGCGTTTTACTGAAATTCACTGCTCTATTATTCTAAATGTCGTTGATTCTGTTATAATTTTTCTGTGAGCTATTCCTATATGTATTAAGAACATTCTGTAGAATTTTCACTTGTTTTCATACAGTGCCTTTTTAGATATTCACCAAAATTGATGTTAAAAGGCTTTCGGCTATTTTTGAAAAGCTCTAGAAAAAAAGGAATGCATTCTCAGGACTAAAACTTATACTGCAGGTAGTTATGTAAGTATTCAACACAGAAATAGCATATTATCACTGAGTCGCTCTTCCTTCCTAAAAATTTACGGTTTTAAAAAGTAACGATTGATACATTTTTTCGGAGTCTTTCCAGAAAGAGTTTGATTGACTCTCTTGCACGATAGAAAATTTAAAAAAAGGTATGCATGAAATTCATTTCATACTGAACACCTCTGATTTTTGAATTGTTTTGATATCTTTTAAAATAGCTTGGCAATTAAACTTTCCGCAAACCAGATTTTTCTTAAAAATTTGCCCAACCGCCATTTTGAAAATGGCTGCCAGAAAAAAAAACTGTGGCTTATAATGTTTTGTGACTGTTTACCTATACGGAACTAATGAAAAAAAAAGCGGGAAAATAATTTTTTTTATTTATATTGGGTGATTTGAAATGAACCCAATTTGACCAACCATGAAGCAGTACACTCTTTTAATTCCATTTTGGAGAGTATTAAAAATGGTTAGATTTGTTCGTAATTTGAATAAAACTTGGAATTGTTTGTATTTAGAATTTCATTTTTTTTTATATTTATATAAAGTATATTATATATAACACAGGGCCCTAGTCGATAACATCAACTTAGAAGAGATCTGGTTGGACGATAACATCGCTTTGGAGAGTTTACCGACCAGATTGTTCCACGGAAATCCGAAACTGACGCACGTCTCCGTGAGAAATTGTGAACTGTCCACGCTGGAGGTGTCCCACTATCCCTTGGATCAATTGAGATGGTTAAAGTTGGGCGGCAACCCGTTGACGTGCAACTGTTCCGTGGCGTGGTTGTGGCGATTGGTGCAGGTACAGAAGGCGCGACATCAGTCGAATCACAGTGAACCGAACGAGCTCCTCATGGACGCTGACGATATCGTCTGCGAGGGACCGGAGCCGCTGAAAGGATTGGCACTGATGGAGACGACCGAATCGCAATTGGGATGCTCCATGGGTTGGATAGCTACGGTAAGTGCTGATTTTTCTGTTAATTCCTTTCTTCATCGGCGTAGGTAGAAGCGTCCGGAGATTTTTATATTTCAGATACAATGGATTTGTTCATACGTAGTAATACGGGAGATAATATGTATATCATAGTATGCAAACAAATATGTTAGGATAAGTCTTGTATGTGTTTATAAGCGTTAATTGTAAAAAGCAACTGGGATTCCCCGTTAATAACGTCATCTCATGTGTGACAAAGCGAACTATTTCAGTGCAGAAATTTACCAAACTCGACGGCATCTTAGTATTAAAATTAATTTTATATTGCGTGTCGCACTATTAGTGACATCTTTTGGCGTATTTTTAAACCAAATATAGAGTTGCCATTTAATGCATAAGGACGATTTGTCCGTGGTAAAACTATTAAAAATACTCTTAAAAACACAATTATAAGATGGTACGATTACTAATTGAATCCGATTGCAGGTATGCGTCGTAATTTCCACGATATTCGTGATGGCGCTCGTGATTGTCACGCTGTGTTACTGCGGACCACTGAAGAAGACCGCGCGCAAGAAAACCCGGCAACAGTCGGCCTCCATGTCGCAGAACGCCGACGATGAGATCCACCACTACGAGGATCCCACGGTCAGCAAGTACGCGATCAGCGCCCCCTCTCTTATCGGCGGCGAGTACAAGACCCTGCCGCACTGGGAGCCCTACGTGACCAAGGAGAGCGCGAACCAGCGCGCTGCCCACCATCATCATCACCACCATAAGTACAACAATGATTCTTCGAGGAGTGCTGCCGCGGCTAGACCACAGATTGTATACGTTTAGTAGAATATTCGGCGGACGATACGAAGGCAAGGCGTGCGTTGGTTGACTGTTTGGATAATATTTTCCTCGTAGTGCAATATAAAATACACCAAAAAAAAAAGTAAGAATGAGTAAAATAAATGACACGTGTGTAATAAATGATTTAGCCGAAACAGGTACTGTATTGAAACGTATATTAATATACAACACACACACACACACACACACTTTACCCACTGTGCATACACAAAATCAAGAGTTCGAAAACATGCCTACCATCGAGTGCTGCGTTTTTTTCTTTTATATTAATTGTCGGCGTACATGCATTTAGTACTGCATACTTTATGCAGAATGATTTGCTATTAACGACTTAGTCCATGCTGTACTAAAAAGTGGGAGATATTGAACATTCAAATTAGAATTTATTTTGCACATTTTAGAATCAAAAATAATAATACTTAGATGTTAGAACTAGCATCAAGAGGTAAATACTCTTTAGAAATATACATTTATACGCATATGTTGGGATACACACATACATCTAGTGTCATTACCATAGTTGTAGGTGGCAGATGTCGCTGTGATCTTCTCACGACAATTTGCCACGCACACCGACATAAATTGCGATCCTAGTTTAAAAATCATTACCGGCAATCGCACGTACACTGACGAAGCCGTAAAGGCCGAAACACCGTGTTTGTGCGTTAACTGTCGATTATGACACTAGATGTATGTGTGTATCCCAACACATGCATATACGTTTTGCGTATAAATGTATATATGAAAATAGTAACAATAGTATATTCTGTTAGGGTCCGAGCACTATAAGAAGTACACGTACGTCACTAATCGAATATGCGCGATGTATGTAGCCAGTGGCGGCACAGTTATTGGGCGTAAATACGTGTGAAATTACGAGTAGTTGCTGAAATTACTAGATTTCTGTATCATGTCAAGTTAGCTAACCTGCTGAAAATGATTAACCAAAAGCTAGTTCCATAATTGTTTAAAAGTTGATTTTTCTAACACTCCAAGAAATGCGGAACGACGTGATAGATAAGTCGCGTATTAAATTATTACAAACAGTAATAAATACAAAAGTCAGCTAATACTCCTTGAGGTATTGCTCGAATATGAGAAAGATTGAGCAATTTTTAAAGAAAAAGTTTTCAGCAAAATTTTGTTACGACTGATGGAGAAGTAAAACGACTTGATACTATTTTTTACCAGTATAATTTACTTTGAAAAAATAAAAAATGCAGCTGCAGGATATGGCAATAAACATAGTGAATGTGATAAAATGAATAATTTATATGTCTGCAGGCAGCCATCTTTTTGCAAGTAGAAGTCATTTGTTTTACACAGCCTGTTTGGATGTAAATGCCTTAAACTTAATTTGAACATTCATGTGAATTTCAGCATCCGTTGCACTTTTTTTTTTTTAATTGGTTTAATTCGTGCACTAGATAGGTAGGTGTGTTTTCAAGCAATTTTCTAACGTATAGTAATAATATTACATTCATACATATATATACATAAATAACGTACCCATACTCACTCAATTTTATTATTAATAAACATGCATACATTCATATATATATATATAATTAATAATATATTTATAAATAAAAGACAACACCGTTGAGAAATGGAGGAGGGTAATTCTATATGTTTTTTATTGTCGAAGACTGAATTATTTTAATATGTATTTTTTTATATATACGATAATAATAATAATGATAACGATAATACCAAAAAAATGAAAAGAAAAAGAAAAAAAACTATTTTCGAAATTGTGTCAAATCCGCTATTATTATATAATACTGCGTAAGGTTAGTTATACATATATAATTTACGATACATATATATATATATATATATATATATAAAATATATAAAATAATAAGGATATAATGATGATATAATAATAAAAGCAATAATGTTATCGAGACATTTTTTAAATCTTTGTAATGTTATTATTTATGTATATTGTGAGATATGCTTCCGTATTATTCGTTTTCTATTGTTGAATCGTTTTTTATTGTTTTGAATGTTATTCAATCAGCTGATTTTTGGAAAATTGTATTGCAAAATGTGGACGTTGCTGAACTGCCTGAAACAAGCTGATGTTTGTTGGCAGGGGACTGGTTTATAGTAGTGTTTAGGGTGTAACGATTGCTGATTAATTTAAAACTGTCAAAAGATAAAAGACATTAAAATAATTTGAAATATAGATACTATTTTGCTATTTTATACAGTCAGTATCAAAAATCATCGTACGTCTGCATTTTTTATTGTTGATTTTGAAAAGAAACTGTATATTTAATACTAATATACAGTATCTGTTTTTTTTTTTGATGAAAATCATACGTATGTGTAAGAATGAAAAGAAAAATGATATATATTTTTATAAGAAATAGTATTATAAATGGCGACCAAACGTGCTTGACTGACCGAGATTAAGTCCTGATTTGAATGCTATAGAAAACATATGGAGAAAGTTAATCAAAAGTATACAAAACCAGCGTTTACATTTTCAAAACAGTGAGGTACTTTTGGTCGGTATATGTACAGCTTGGAATGATCTTTCACAAGGCTATTTCAGAAATTTATGTTTGTCTGTGCCCAATCGTTTAAATAAAATTATACAAATAAACGGCGAAATGATCAACTAAAAATATCAAATGACGCTAGCGCCATCTCATCTCCCGTTCAGTTAATGTGACAAAGATGGTAGAGGATTGATATTTTCATTTGCTAAACAAGGAGGCGTAATCTGGATAAAATATGGGATTTAGTTATCAGTCTGATTTGTTTAGTCTGTGATATTTGACAAATATCTGACAAATGGAAAATGATGACAACGTTTGAAAAAGATAATACCAAAACCAGACGTACACTAGAGCGCTGTCAACTGCATTAAGAATAACATTGACGACCAGAATTTATTGCTCACCACTGTAGTACGCAAAAGTGACAGTCACTGAAATGTCAGTTTCATTCAGAATGGAAAAAGAGCCATAGCAATGCCCAAAATGCCAACATTTAAGTTGCATCTTGAATGACTAAAGTCCATTGGTGTACGAATTGAGATATAAATAAATACATTTGCGTTCTACACCATCTAAACTAAAAGCCAGCGATTGTTCAAGATAAGAAAGGAATATACAAATTATGTTGATTGAGGATGGGTATTTAATTAAATAAAGGTATTTTTTTAAGTTTCTTGTGCATTATTATTATTATGTGACGATATTATAGAGTTTGAAGCCACAAAACAAGCACCTTTTTCAATTTCCTTGAGCTCAACATGGATACTCAAATGGCCGTTCGATTACAATAAACCCCTGCATTAGTAATTATAGTTCTCTTGCCTAAAATTATTCGCAAAGATCTTTTGTGTATTAGAAATATTTTTGTACTGTCACTTGCACTTACCCCACAACACGATGTTTATCGTTCATTAAAGAATAGAAATTCGCCTAAAGAACTTGTTTTGAATGTGATGAACCCAATTTTCGAAGACGTTGTGCAATAAATTAGGCCTAATATAATGACCGCAGCTGCGTTCATTGTTCGACTTTCGTGGTTTGATCGAATTGATTTCAAATAACCCCACAAAGAGTAACAAACCAATGGAAACAAGTCATAACTTCTGGGGGAGAGAGATAACAATTGCATTTCGTGACCAAATTGTTCCTAAGTCGATAAGAGATCTATATAATAATAATATATGTATTGATCGTACATCGATACAAAATTCAGCATTAATTATAATAATTTGGAACTTGTAAATTAAGATTAAGATTATAGGAGTTAGACTTAGATCTACATCATCGTGCATGTTAAATGGATCTAAGTCATTATGAAGTACATATCTTCCCCTCGATCCCACAGATGCATATCAACAAAAAGAATTGTAACTGTATGAATTGAAGACAATATACACCAATAATTAGGTGTATAGCCAGCCTGAACAGTTCATCTCGGTAACGTGTACTTTATGCTACTGCTGTACCACAACTACTACATGTAATGGACAATAACAAACTTAATATATACGTACATACGCTATATCTGCAGAGAAAGTAAATGATTGCAAGATATCAATTGAATCCAGGCCATTACAATAGACAAAGTTCCGGTAATTAAATTTAGTTAAAGTCGGTGGGAAAAGAGCATTTTAAGAGTACAAAATGCCCTAGAGACCAGTCAGAAATATGTGACTTAAAACGTAGTCTAGAATCCAAATCATGCCAAGATTCCTACATTCAGATCGCACTGAAACAATATCACCATTTATAGAGTCATTCAAGAAAGCCAGGCAAAATTTGAAACAGCGAACGCCTCACTGAATGCATCAACCGAAGATTTACTTCCGTTGGTTGATAGTATCCGTAAGGTCCCTAAGTTCTCCATCTACTAATTCTACAGCAGCGCCGACATCGGTAGGATAGAAACAGTAATATATTTGTGTATTATCGGCGGCATAGTGATGATAGTTACAAAATTTTAGTGCTTTGTACAAAAACGATGTGCAAATGATGTAAAACAAGGTCCCGCAGATATTTCCTTGTGGAACTCCATAGTGAATTGGTAGCACATTCGATACTTTGTCATTTAATTGTACCCTCTGAAATCTGTTGAGGACGTAATTGCTTAATAACACAACCGAGCGGTCACTTAATTCGTAATATCCTTAATATGGTAAAAAACGACAAGATTTGGATTTATAAATATTAGCACATAATCTAGACGATTATGAAAAATATCTGTGTGAATAGTGTAGGACTACATAAAATCATGTATCACTTAAATATTATTTAATTAGTTAATTGATGAGGCTGATACATGTTGAAACTCCATATTAACTGAATAAATAAAATACGTAAACTTGGTTTCAAAAATTATTTAATAATATCACTACAATATCGTTTCGAGGTGATGAGTAACTGAATATACAAAATTATTACAACATAATATATAGTGTCACAAAAGCATAGGATATGAGTGGGGGTATTTTATAAACTATAGCATTGTAACAACGGGGAATAATTGAACTGAGTCTGATCGTTAAACGAATAATTTTGTATATTCAGTTACTCATCACCTGATGAAGCCAAAGTTTGACGAAACGATATTGTAGTGATATTATTAAATAATTTTTGAAACCAAGTTTATGTATTTTATTTATTCAGTTATTATTTAATTGAATATAAAACTAAATTAACTTACAAACAGTAAACAAGTATTTAATCGCAGTTCCTTTTCAAAAAAAACAATTAAAATGTAGACACTCGACAAATTAAAAGAAGTAGCTTCATAAAGATAATGGATATGTCTGCAAATGTCGTCAATTAATATCACCTAAATTATGGTTAGCATGCGCGTTTGAAGCTGTTAATTTAAGAAATGGTAATACAGTTTTCCAAACGAAGCAACGCATTTATCAGTTATCATTTTTCATGAGAAAACATTAAATTGGTACAATATTTATTGTTAATACCTTGAGAATTACTGAACAATTTAATTAAGGTACTTATATTAGTGAATGCTCAGGTATGTGCAGGGTTGTTGTGCTTAAATCTATACATCTACATCGTATTTTGTTCTCTGGACATGTGAATGAGAATATTATTTGAATTGTTGTGTATGAAGACACGTTTCCAACTTTCTAAATTCCCCCGGGAATGTAATGTACTACATCTGGGGAATATATTCGAAAAATTAGACATAACTGAAATTACATAATATCGATTTTTATAAATACATAGCAGTTCTTAAGACTAGATCCAATAGTATCTCCTGAATACCTACGATAGAAGAATATGTATGTGTATGTTATATTATTTTGATGTAACATTCAAAAAACAAATTGTTCCGTTTCTGAAAAAAAATATCAAATTCAAATCATTCAAATGTATAAAATGATAAGTAATTTTTTTTCTGAATTCATTCAAGAATGTCTATTTTCTGCGTGTTATTTATGTTAAGCAATAATTATTTACCATTATGTTTTATATTCCGGTCGTTAGCCCACTTGGAAATCCTACCACATGCTCTTTGAAATTTATTCCTTGCTTATCTACTGCTAAGATTGCCGTATCATCAGCAAACCTAGCCACAGGTGCGTTCTCAAGTTCTGGCAAGTCAGACGTATAAAACAAACAGAGGATCGGTCACAGGACACTTCCTTGTAGAACTCCAGTCTCATTCCTCTTCAACCCCGAATACTCTTCTTCTATTTTTATTCTAAAGAATCTATTATGAATGCAGAAGTTTAGCATATGCCTTGGATAAGAATTTGTTCAATTACCAGTTAAGATCTTTGTGCCAGATCCTATCAAAAGCTTGAGGCACAACTGAAAAAATAGTTGAGCATATAAGTTTGTCTTCTAATGCTTTTTCTATGATATCAATAATCCGGTGTACTTGATCAATAGCAGAATGTCTTTGTCTAAATCCGAGCTGGTGATTCGGAATCGGTCCTTTTCATACGATGATTGGATTCAGTCTTTTCAATAACAGTTTCTCGAACAGTTTAGAGATAATCGGTAGTAGTGATATAGGTATCTACGATTTAACATTATTACCTCTGCGACCTTCCAACTGTTTGGCACATGTTTTAGCCAGAAAGCTGCATTAACTAGATAGGTAAGTATGAAAATAGCTTTCTTAGGCAGTTGATTCATGATTTCGCCTGTTATTAAGTCATATCCAGGAGTCTTCTTAGGATTTATATTGTCTTTAATTTCACAAGAGACTTTTTTTGGCGTAACTGGCCTTATTTCCTCGCAGTCACTATTCTATACAGGGTGTCCAGAAACTCTCCTGACAAACGAAGACCGGAGATTCCTCAGATAATTTTAAGACAACTTAACCCAATTCACCCTAGTCCAAAAATGCTTCCTAAGGGAGCTAGAGCTCTTTGAAGATGGCGCATTGTAATTAGTTTTTTTTTTAATATCTCCCGAACGCTTCTATTTAGAAAAACAAAAACTGGTATGCTTATTTATCCTCCAGAGATGAATCGATTCCATCAATTGCGAATTTCTAGTACCGGTCATAGGCGTCCGTTTTGGGTAGGTAAACGGTTATTTTAACGCATAACTTTTTTGTCTTTAACTTTTAAGCATTTGTGACACGAGATTATTAAATTTTCAGGTATTCTAGTACTAAAAGGTACTCTTACTTTAAGTGGGTAGGATACACCGTTTTCTAGAAAAATCGATTTGAAAATTTTTCGTTTTTTCGTCATTTCAACTTCGCGAACTGACAACAATTTGACAACTAAAAACGTAAGTTTTATTTCTGTTGGCAGTTCAGAGCGAACTAGTGCAAAAAATAATAAATTGAATTTTAAAGACGAAAAAACGAAAAATTTTCAAATCGATTTTTCTAGAAAACGGTGTATCCTACCGACTTAAAGTAAGAGTACCTTTTAGTACTAGAATACCTCAAAATTTAATAATCTAGTGTCACAAATGCTTAAAAGTTAAAGACAAAAAAATTATGCGTTAAAATAACCGTTTACCTACCCAAAACGGACGCCTATGACCTTAGGAAGCATTTTCGGACTAGGGTGAATTGGGTTAAATTGTCTTAAAATTATCTGAGGAATCTCCGGTCTTCGTTTGTCAGTAGAGTTTCTGGACACCCTGTATATTGGCAGATGTTTCGCAATAGCTTTGACCTTTTGTCTGTTATCTCTAGCCCAACTACCATCCGATTTTTTTATGGGTGCTGACGTGAGAGATGGGTCTGTTTAGATTTCGGGTGACTGCCGACAGGTTCCTCAAGCGACTCGACTGTTAGTCTTGTTTTAATTACAGTATTTCTCGTTTCAGATGCTGTGCTTTAGTATTTAAAATCGTTTTATGCGATGGATCTTTAGTTTGTTGCCGTCTTGTTTTAGCATTCCTCTTCTCCCCCACTAAGATTCTGATTTCTTTAGGATAATCATTACTATATTAGTAATTGGTGATAATTAAATAAAAAAATTCGTTAAAGGTATTCAGTCAAAGAATCAAAAAAACGCGTTTAAAATTACTTTCCATCTAACTGCTTATAATATCATTTGAAAATATAAGCGTGTGTCTAGTTCACAAGAACATCTATGAAGGTATAAATAAAAATCCTTTCCAGGGGTGCTACTTTGCAAAAACGCGATGCAATCGCATGACGTCATACCGTCGAAAAGCAAAAATAATATTTTGCCACATAGACCTACATTTTCCATCCTTATCTTGATTTAATTCCAATACCCTAACAAAACTATTATATCCATGCAAGGATATGTTTTTATATATTTAAAATTAGACACAGGAATGATGATAAACGGTTTGCAAAAACACAAAAATAATTATTTTTAAAATTTGAGAATAATATTATTATACATACCCCTACTTACTACATATTTGAACTTCCTATACATGGCGGGCACATTTTTCATCTTTCTCATTCTAACGCATAGTATTGAAGGAATTGCTATAAGAAGGACAGACATTTACTATAGTTTGAAAGCGATCGCTTTCTATTGCCAGTGCCCCATTTCTATTGTAAAATATATAAAACTAACTAAATAAAGAATCACCAATCACAATTATGTTGTATACGTGTATATAGAAAAAGTTGGGATTTCAACCGTTTATGACCAATGTCCCATGAGAAGGATTCTTAATTAATATTTAATTTAATTTAATTTAATTTCGTAAGACTATTATTGTAAGATATTTTTCATGTTTCCAGAGCACAAAATACTTCATTTATGTCATAATACAGGTTTGTATCATAGAATGTAATCAGTAAATATTAAGCAGCGCATTGTTATAAGAGTTTCTCCTTACATCTCTTCGTTCTCTTACTCCTTTTTTTTTTAATTTAAATTATCATTTTTTTCGTCTCCTACAGTTACATCTCTAGGCTGATGTACATTAACTTGTAAAAAGCGTGCATTAACTTGGAAATATAGTGAAATTTCAACCCTGCTAATTTTATTTTCTTATTGTTATTATTATATTGATAGATTAGCCGACGGATGATGATCATATTGGTTATTCGCAGATAAAATATTCATATATGTAGTTGAATCATTTTGGAACCCAACACGACCAAAGTACGAATTAAGGAAGACAGTTCAATGCCAGTACAAATTCTCATCAACCGAAACAATATTTTCAGAATGATTGATTAGTATTTCAGTGTATATAGTAGCTTCCGTTAGTAAAATACTATTACATGGCAGCCACTTACAAATTGAATATTATAAATAAAGGTATTAAATATTACTTTTATATAAGTACCTAAATTTTTCATAATAATTGGTTATTCGTTGTAGTAAGCACAAATTTATACTGTTCAAGTGACAATTATAACAAACGGTAACTATGACAATTCTTAAATGGCTTTTGTAGGTTATGTTACTTAACAGGTAAAATTTTGTGACATCACAAATTAGACGCCATTTTAATTTATTAGCGTATGTCGGATCCCAAAGCGATTCAACCATACCACCTTTTAAACTGGTGAAATAAGTAACATTAGTTACCTTAAACCCTTGTCTTAAATTTATCTCCTTCGACTCAGTGGCGGCTCGTGAGTTATGAAATGAAAGAGGGCGGACACAAAATAAAATAACTTATTTATTTTTTGTAAATAAAATCCGTTCACCTATTTTGGATGCTGGAAAAGCTGTGTATGACTTTGTTGTCACAATCCGGGATAGATTTGATGAACTTATTTTCTATTGACAGAACCGTCAATGCGTTCACTCGATCTTCTGACATTGTGCTTCTCAGAAAAGTTTTAATGCATTTGAGGGTAGAGAAACGTCGTTCACATTCTGCTGTCGACATGGGCGTTGTACAAATAATATCCAACAGCTTGTATGTTTCCGTCAAAATCCTTTTAGGTTGTTGTTTGTTATGAACACTAAAACTGGCAAAACACTACCTACGTCACACATTTCATCGCGCCCATAAATTGCTGAAAGTTCATTTTTCAATTTTACACTGTCCAACATAGGATAAGATTTCTTAGCTTCATCATAATGGGTTCACAGTTCGACTTTTGAAAATCCAGCGTGTAGGAGCAGCGCGAAGTAATCTACGTTTGAGTGTTTCATTAAGAGTTACCGTTCGTTTTGGCGATTGCAAATTTGCAAAGAAAATTTTTACATTTTTATTGCACTGTGCCGCTTGCGCAATAATTAAATTAAATTGATGCGCGTAACAGTAAATATAATGTGCATGTGGAAATGTTTTTTTTGATAATAGCTTGGACACCATTTGTCTTACCACTCATCACGGACGGCCCATCATAATTTTGAGCGATTAGTTTATTATCAGACCCAGAAGGAGAATTTATAATTATTTGCAATTCATTCAGCAATGTTTTTGTTAATACTACAGCATTATGTCCACCCGGCTTTAAAAAAATACCAAAAGCGTTCAAAAATGTGTCCATTAAACACGTATCGAATAATAACAACCATTTGCTGATTATTAGAGGTGTCTGTAGTTTCATCGGCCTCCAAAGCAATGGAATTTGCAGATTTAATTTCTTTTAATATTTTCTGCTCGTAAATGTGCAACATTGCATCTCTGGCAATTCGTTCTGAATAGTTTTTGAGGCGTCTCTAAACACTTGTGAACCTTTCATATGTGTTGCAAGCACAGCGCCTAATTCATCTGCAAAGTTGATTAAGCCTACATAAATATTTCCGCAAAAGTTTACACACATATTTGACCGGCGCAAAATATGACGATTTTTTCCCGCATCTTCGTTGTACTTAATTTTATAACTGTTCACTTATGTCCACTTTGCCATGCATTCATGTGAGAAACGGAATTTTATTGTTTCTTTGCCCTCTCCGCGATATGCTTTAAATCATTCCCCATGCTTATTCCACACACTAACCTCTTTCTTAAAGATGAAACAGATAAAACAAAATAGTTTATTTGTTAGTGAACATCCGCATATCCACTCATATATATTTTTATTGAATACTCTATTGTTCGAGTTTTACTTGTAGAAGTATAGTTTATTTGAAGTTCTGGAATAGGCCTTCCTTTCTTCTTAATTAAAAGTCCTCAAATGATAGCGGGTTTTTTGAAAAATCTTGCACACAATTAACTTCCATCATTAATAATAAACGTCACTTCAAGTAAGGTAATGCAACGAAAACATGCAATCACAATGAATGCAAGACGTTAACTGGAGTCTGGCAAATTTGTGCCCCAAACCAAAGTTATAAGCTCATATGGCGAAGATAAGCGGAGCAAGCCGATTCATCACACGTGCCCTTGTTCCCTTTAGTACCAGCCGCCACTGCTTCGACTTGTCCTCCGTTTATAATCGTCTAAGATCTTAGTTATATTTTTGTCAGTAATTTCAATTTTGTTGAGGTAGAATAGTGTAAGATTTTAGGCCTATTTTTTTTTATTACTTTGCGTTGCGTTGTTAACATATTTATTTTTTGAAGTCCGTGTATATTATCTATAAAGACATAACAATAAATCTAAAATTAAAACATCATCTGTGAATCGCCAATGTATCATCTTTGATATCAGCTATTCATTTGACAGGTTAGGAGTGTTAAGGTGGGTTTCCGACCATGCGAGCGGGCGATTTCGCTACGCCAAAAGTATACTTGTTCGTGATTGGTGGAGAGTTTTCGTCGCTCGCATTCTCGAAAACCTACCTTTAGTTGTTATACACAACCGCATTTGTTCGTTTCTTTAAATTTAAGTAAAACACACCAAATCATAGCGTTTGTATTTACCAAATGATAGCTTATACATACCTTATACTTACCACAGTAGACATAACGTTTACATCTTAAGTTTGTTTTATGGAACTGACCCACCACTTTATTTCGTACTTTGAATGCAAATTATTATTAATGATTGTGTTCGCCATTGAAAGAATTTATAATTTCTTATAGACTGATATACATATTATTATTATTATGTAGTTTATACATAAATAAAAAAAAAACATTGTTATCTGTATGTGTCCGTAATATTTGTTCTTATACTACTATTATACATATTAATATATATATTTGTTAAGGATACAAACATCCCGAGTATTTATTTATTTTCTTGATCCATGTAATACAGGATCGACAAGTCGTGACGGTGTCCCAAAAATAACTGCCATTTTTTTCGCGGTAAAACTAGCGTAGAGATATTTATATGGTGTGATTAGTGATTAAGTTATGGAAAGGTACACACACCATCGAACAACGGGTTGAAATTGTAAAAATTCACATGAAACTTAGCCAGTGTTAGCGAAAGTCTTACTGTCAATGGAATGCGATATCGTGAGATGATTTTTAAACTTGTTACTGCCTGAAATTAATGGTTTGGATATTGAAGGAATATGGTTTCAACAAGATGGTGCAACATTCCATACTGCCAATGAAACCGTGCAGTTATTGCAAGAAACGTTTAATAGTCGTGTTATTTCTGAGCGAGGTAATGTGAATTGGCCATCTATACATACTAGAATCGCCGAAGAGATTCGGTAAATCAAAGTGCGTGATCACAACCTGATCAAGGCATCCTATGCATAAAAACGGTCGGCGACAAAGATACTTTACATTAGATTATTAGGTAAACTATAATAGTGTCACGGATCGCAAGTGTTTATTTGCTTTTACGTTTCTGTTTCTGTTAAACCTGTTTTGGCTGCATTTATTGTTTTCATTTGAATATGCACAATTTCTTATGTCAAATACTAGGGCGATAACTATTTTATAGACATTAATCCTTGAATGTTTTTATGTGCCTGTGTGATTACGACTTTCGTATGATCTCGTGAACCCAACGTCATCACTGAATCTGTTCAGCGATTTGAGTATAGGTCATGTGATTTGACACCGTTTGTCTTCTTTTTGTGGCGTTATCTTAACGATAATCAGCAATAAACCACAAACAACTGAGGACCTCAAATATGAAATTCAACACAACATTGCAAATATTTCCCAGCAATTATGTAAAAATGTGAAAAATGTAATTAAAAGAGGGATTATGTGCATATGTGCTCCAACAGCTAAGACGGATACGGCCAAAGTACGAACTAAAAACGACCATTCTGTAACGTATATAGAACCCTAAATATTGCAAATGTAGTAGGGTCTCATTGATATAGACTAGGCCTATATAACCATATATAACGAGACCACTACAAATTCTCATCGACCGGAACAATTTCAGAACAATAAAATTAAACTAATTAATTATTAGAAATAGAGCTATTAAATATTACTTTTTTACACCTATATTTTATATTATATTTGTAAATTTAAATTATTTATATGACAAATATACAAATGTCAAAAGGTGTATGAATATTATTATTAATGACAGACCTGAAATGGCTTTTGTTGGTTATATTACTTGACAGGTAAAATTTCGCAACATCTCAAATTTGACGCTATTTTACTTTAATGACACGTGTCGGTTGCAAAGCGACTGAACCATTTCTTGAATTAGTTAATGGCCGCATTCAGCAGACACTACAGGTAGCTACTGTGCAAAAATTAATTTTTTACAGTACTGGACTTAACTAAAAACCATCCAGCAATACAATTTATTATGATTGTTTATTCGGATTAATCTGTATAATTCTACATATGTCAGCAGTGAAAAGTACCAGATGGAATTTTTGCGTGAGAAATTTTTATGGGTAGGTACTCGATGTAACTTCCAAAATACATTATGGTAAATATGTAGCACACATTAAATGAAACGACTAAATCTGTGTAGTATTCTATAATTTAAGTAGAAAAGAATATGGATTAGACAAAATAAATGTCAACAATAGTTTTGATATAATCCAATCATATTGCATATTTTTAGCACGTGGTTTTTTAAATGCTCTGCGATTACCAAGTAGTTTATAATGCTTTGAATAGATGGCGCCATTTATGGAAAGATATTTTGAGGTTATCAGAAAAATCTCGTTATGTGACGTTCTTATATCGCACAACGAATCGCGAGATATAAAATAGCCTTGTTTTCATCAAGGCCAACTGTATCAGTATCGTTGCGCGATATAAGGCCGTCACATAACAAGATTTTTCTGATTCTTGTAACCTTAAAATATTGATCCTTATGTTGCGCTATCTATCCAAAGCACAATAAACAGCTTGGTAATCGCTGAGCATTTATTATATTAAATCTGTCGTTATTTACATTTATTTTGTCTATTCCATATTCTTTTCTACTTAAATTATTCTAATACTACACATATTCAATCGTTTCATTTAATAAAAATACTCCAAAAATATAAAGCAAAATCACTATAGGCACTTGTACTACATTAGCAAATATACCGTGTGGCCGCCGTTCATAGCGCGATGCATGTATTAGTAACTACTGGTCGACTATAAATGGGCGTGCCAACTTGAATTGCCACACCGACAGCGGGCGTATAAGTTATACGTATAAATGTATTCGTAGGCAAATCAAGTGAAAAGCAGTGTAATAGGTATTGCGTTTCCGTTGTTAGTAATTATTTGTAGTTGTTTGAAGCATCAGATAATCACTGATAATATGTCAGTGAAGTAACTCATTACAGCTTCATAAACAACATAAAAGAGCAAAAATAAATAATAAATAACTCCTAGACTTTAAAATTAAAAAAACTTCTTAACTAAAATAATATTTTTCAACAAATATTATAATCTAAAAACTTAACTATAATAAAATACTGATACATAAAATATTTACTTCTTAAAACAGAATTGTAATTCAACATTGCAATTAACCTGTAATTAGCTAAAAAAATGTTATTCTTAAGGCCGTTTGACACTTACGTAAATTTTAAATAAAATTCACAACTTAATTCACACGCAAATTTTGTAATAAATTCATATCGTGGCATACATAAATTTTAGCTTGTAGATTTGGTTGTTAATTCACATGTAAATTATTTAGAACATGTTCTATTTTCTGGGTGGGTGTTTCTAGTAAATCTGCGCGCGCATCGATATGGGCAGGTAAATTGAATATCACTGCAATACACTGCGATATCACGTTTGGTATAAGAAGTTAGTTATTGCTGATTATTGTACTTATTGTCGGTATCTTGATTCTTGATCAACAGTATATAAAAAAGACATATTGGTCAAACGATCAAGTACGAGCATTAATTAATGAATATCAAAAGCATCCTGGTTTATATGCGGTGAAAACCAAAGACGATAAAAATTGACATGCACGATCCCACGCACTTTATTTATTTCCCTCATAAAGGTTTTTTGTGTTGTAATATTTTTTTCAATTAAATTAAGTAAATCGTTAAATTGTACACTTGTAAGTCTAAGAAAATTTTTGTATGCATTCGAATCTTCTATTTTCAACTGGTAATTTATCAGACTTAAGATGCCTTTCTTTTTCGATTTAACCACGATCGAGCTCATGACTTTTTTACGTTTTTTACCACGGGCCGTTACAACTACGGTTGTTGCGATTATTATAGTAGTAGTTAGAAGTAATAAACTGTCGTCTACTGCGTCCATAACAAATCCAATAGTGTCCAATATTGATTTAAAAAGCAAATAAACCAACATAACCATAACCTCAAATCATAATATTTAGTATCTAGTGCGCATGTTTAATTATAAATTTGTTGGCAAATTTTATGCAAAAAGTTGATGTGTGGCAAACAGGCATTTCTAGTGAATTCACATGTAAATTTGTAATTAAATTTGTTATCAAAAGTTTCTGTATGATACTGTGTTAAATTTACATGTAAATTATGATGTAAATTTAATTCCTAATTTTGTATGAAATTTACGTAAGTGTCAAACGGCCTTTAAGCAATAATAAAACTCGAACTGACGCCCATATGTGGAAGCGACTGCCCGACTACACCGCATAAATGTTGATTTTTTGGACAAATACGAGTGCATCATAGGCATATGCGATATACTAGCTCTGTTGTAATCCAGTATAACACTGCGTCTACTTGTTTACCGTTCTAATACACAGACATCTCTATCTGTTTCGCTTACTCTACAGGTATCGCGATAATGCAGACGCACGCGGTCTTATGGTATATTTTTATCCTTCTCTAAAATTGTGATTTTGCTGCTAGGGATACGTCTATTGAAATCGGCGTTCGTAACTTTAGTGATTTCACATTCGAATGTCAAAAGACTAGGGACTGCGTATACTCGTAAGCCCCGATGGCCCCGAGGTAAGTATACATGGGCGAGATAGGGGAATACGGTTCAGTTTCACTCAGACTCGTGTTTTGTCGGCTCTCGGGGAAACCGGTAGGTAATACGGTGCCCGAGAACCGACAAAACACGAGTCGGTCTAGTCTTAGTGAAACGGAACCGTATTCCCCTATCTCGCCCATGTATAGAGTTAAGTATTCAATTTGGCATAAAAATTCCACGCGCATCTTATTGCATTGCTCGTCCATTTCTGTTATACAGATCAGTGAATAATTCTACATTCATACGCCATTTTTTGAAAAGCATTAAGGTTATTTTTTGTGTTGCCAATCTCTCCATATACACAGGCTATCTTTAATCTCCCTCGATCTCCCTTATGTGTGCTAAAAGAGATAAATATTTATCAATCAAAAAAAAATATGTATGGCAAGGATACGAAAAGAAGAATTCTATTCTTTTAATGAATTACAAAAACATTGAAAAAGAGAATTGAAATAATGCCAAAATCAGTGTTTTTTTTAACATAAACTATCTTTCAACGAAAAGTACATACCTTGTTCATCCAAATACAAAAAATAATAACAAATCTTCATTATCTAGACACCATACAAAAGAAACGTTTTCTACTATGCGTTTCTACAGACAGGCTAAAGTGTGCTCTTCTGAACTTGATAACCACATAATTGTGTGTAAGCAAAGCCTGATTAATGAAAGGATGATGTGAGGAACTATTTTAGAATAGGTTTCCTATTCTAAAATAGAAAAGTGTGTTTTTACAAGCTGTATTTATTTTATATATATATAATTTTTTTTTTCATTACAAATACAATAAAAAATACATTTGATTAAAACATTTTACTTACACAAATAAAATATATAACTACAGACATATGTCTATGTACAAATGTACAAAGTAAGAATATAATATGTATAATGTCACACATAGTGTTAAATCACAATTATTCGAAAACATTTCATTATTATACACTATACGTTTTCTGAAAAGAAAAAGTAGAAATGAAAAAATATGCCCAACAAAATTTGATACCTGTTTGTTATAATTTTATGTGGCACTAACAAAGTGTGTTTAAAAAAAGATTATGAATAAGTTGAATTTTCAGTTAGTTACAATTTATCTCTTTGTTGAATATTTGAAAAATGATAAATTTAAATTACATTTACTTTTATAGTCACCTGCAAAATTAGTAATGGAATTGTAGTTGTTTTTCTACTAATAGCATTTGTAGGATGAAATATACACAATTACGTTAATTTATTATAATTAATGAATCGGTTAATAAATTTCTAGAATTGAACAATCGGTTTAAGTGGTTTGTCAAGTGCATTGAGAAAAAACAAATAAGTAAATAATTTATTTGAATTCTTCTAATGAACGCTATTACGTATCCTGGGACAACCGAACGCAGAGCCTCTTGCAAGGGCGTAGAATTTGTGTTTTCAAATATTTTAATTTAAATTCCATATTATCACGATAACATTTTGTGTGCATTGTCTGTTTAGCTAACTGAAGACTTAGGGGTGCTTACGTCAGTAACAGAAAAACCTAATTATAAGTTTCAGTGAAACTGGGAAAAGTATAGTAATTGTTACTTTCGTCCAGGGAAAACATTCAGTGGTTATAGTTATACTCGGATTTCAAATTGATTAATAGTCTTAACCAAGAAATTAGAATAATAAAAAAAAAGAGAACAGATTTTGGATAAATCGGCTCTGTTCTTCGGTTTTTTGAGAAGGTGGTTATAAACACGTAACATGATTTTTATAATTTCATTTTATCAGTATTATCGACGATAAAACTTATTTAGCTACAATAAAAGGAGAGTCTTTCAAACTCTCCTTTTTTTACAACGTATGTAGTAAACAAATCTTACTCACGTAATCACACAACCTACATTGCCAAAACACATGGCTCATATTCACACGCAGAAGGTAAGAAAATACAATTTTCAATATAGATAGTTATAGTCTCAAAATATAGTAGCCTGTGGGAGCTTTCATTTGCACTATATCTTGAAACATACTATATATGTATAGACCGTTTCAAGATATAGTGCGAATGTAAGCTCCCACAGGTTACTATATCTTGCAACAGATTATACTAATTAATTAGGAATGAATAAAGGTAAGAGAAGTAGAAAGCACAGAAGAAATTTCAATATGGATGTCTCTTGGTATGTCAAGAAATACAATACATGATAATATTATTCAATAAATCGGAATATATTATTTATATTGAACTGTTACGGCAGTATTTGAAAATTCTTAATTAGCTTTATTGTTTTAAGGTAACTAACTTTGAATATTTAAAAAGCTGTATGTAAGATAATCCAGAAAAAATGTTTTATAAGAAAATATTTGCGAAATTACTTGTACAAGTGTTTCATTGAGAGAAAAAAAGGTAAAGACAATATAGTGGAGGCAATCCTTAAACCGTTGCACGTCATTACTCGTTAATGACGTCATATACTGCAGCGTAGTCAAGTCTGTTTGAAAAATCATATGATTTGCACGCCATTTTAATGTAAACAAATTTGACATATAAATATCTGAAAAATATAATTGTGTATTGTAAATTTTATAATTTTTTGGGTGGTACGGTTTTTAAAAAATGAATGACGTGCAACGGTTTAAGGATTGCCTCCACTATATGTAAGTAATTTTGTCAAGGTGTAATTGAAAAATTTTATGTGTTATAAACAACGAAACAATATGACTAAATATACTTGAATTCTATAGCAATAATTTCAATTGTCGACTAACAAAAATGTAGGTATTGTAAAATATAATATTTTTGGAAAATTATAAAACATGTAATCGTCAAAATGACGGAAGACTTGAATCTGTCTAGTATGAACAAGTAATTTTTGTTTTGTTATTGAAGTTTTAATCTATTTTTACCTCTAAACTTGATTACATTCGTTTGAGCATGTAACACTTTCATTGAAATGTCTTTTTTTAATTTTTTTTAAATCGGAAATTTTTCTCCAGATCAACCTAAATTGGTTTTAATTAATTGTTTGTAAAATTACACTAATATTCACGAGTTAATTAAATATTATTTTGCCAACTGTTACTTTTTGATATTTTACAAATATATAAAAAAAATACATTTTCGTGTTGCCAAAATGTGAGAATTATTAGATGATCATCATAATGACTTAAAGAAGTGGTAGTCAACATGGTCCCTGCCGCCCCGCCCCCACTAGTGAGAGTTAGATTGATCATAGTCAATAATTTATCTCTGGCCAGTACTTAATTATTTTCCTGAGAGTAAGCACTTGGCTACGGTTTCAAAGAAAATATTGTGAGCCCATGTCTTAAAAAAACAAATACGCTCTATTTACCAGAATATCTGATGATGGGTTTCATAGAATCTGCTATTAATAAACAACATCCAATGTGTTTATTGTCTTGAAACATTATCCAATGAGGCAATGAAGCTAAGCCGATTGCGAGAACATTTTTCTACCGGGTGTCCACACGAAAACTTTATATTGAATTATTTCTGGTGTTTTTGAAGACAAAAACTTGAAATTTTGGGTGGTTGTTCAGGATATAGGGGGACAATGAATAGTGTATTTCATACCGCCCCATCGGGTCACCCGCCGCCGCCGGCCACCCCCACTCCAATATTTTAAATGACACCCTGTATTTTTTTTTGGTGGTTTTGAAAGAACACAATTTTCTTGATATTCCTATGTGAAAAAACTAGTAACACACATTATGACATTTATGAGATATTTAAATTTAAAAGTTTCAGATATCAGAAATTATTAACTCCGAAAAATCATAAGTTAGTCATGGAAATAGTTTGCTTTAAATTAGAATTGTCAAAATTGTGACTTTTGTGTTTCATTAATATTAATACTTGTAAAATTGTTCTTAAAGTTTCGGCTTTTTCGCTGAAATGGTTTATACTCTTGAAGAGAGAACTGAAATAGTGATTTTATATGGGATTGCAAACAAAAATTATTCCCAAGCGGCGACGTTATTCAATGAAAACCATCCAAACAGAAACGTATCTGTTGCTTATGTCAGAACGCTAATAGAAAAATTTTTGCAAACTGGATCTGTAAATAATAAAAAACGGAATACGAATAATTGTGGTGTACTAAATGAAGCTATGCAACTAGCAGTTCTTGGGCATATTAATTTAGACCCAGAGCTTTCGTTGAGAAAATTATTAGAAGTTTCGGGAGTGCCAAAATCAACCTGCCATAAGATATTAAAATTAAACAAAATGCACCCTTATAAAATTCAACTTCACCAAGAGTTGGGTGACGGTGATTTCGACAGAAGAGTCGAATTTTGTGAAATAATGACAGATATGATTCGGCAAAATGGAAATGTTTTGCGAAGTATTTGCTTTAGTGATGAAAGTTGCTTTTACTTAAATGGTCTTGTGAATAGACACAACTGTCGATATTGGAGCGACGTAAAACCCCATTTTTTCCGAGAAGGCAACACACAATATCCCCAAAAAATTAATGTATGGGCTGGAATTCTTAATAACCAAGTAATTGGCCCGATATTCTTCCAGGAAAATTTAAATGGACCTAAGTACTTACAATTTTTGGAAGAGCTAATACATCCTCTTATCATACAGTGTCTAGAAGAAAACTTGAATGAAATAGAGGAGGAGCAATTATATTTTCAACAAGATGGAGCTGGGCCACATTACTGTTTAGACGTTAGGAATTATTTGGATAATATTTTCCCAGGACATTGGATTGGACGTAGGGGCTCTATTGAATGGCCAGCTCGCTCCCCCGATTTAACTCCCCTAGATTTCTTTTTGTGGGGACATTTGAAGTCTGTTGTTTATAAGACACCGCCACAATCAATAGCTGATTTACGTAATAGAATAACAGAGGAATGTCGAAATTTAACGCCACAAGTGTTCGAAAATGTTAGAAATGCTTTTGAAAATAGACTTTATTTATGTTTAAATGTAAACGGTGAACAATTTGAGCATTTAATTTAACTAAAATGTTGTGAATAAATCTTGTTTTAAGTATTTCCATGACTAACTTATGATTTTTCGGAGTTAATAATTTCTGATATCTGAAACTTTTAAATTTAAATATCTCATAAATGTCATAATGTGTTACTAGTTTTTTCACATAGGAATATCAAGAAAATTGTGTTCTTTCAAAACCACCAAAAAAAAATACAGGGTGTCATTTAAAATATTGGAGTGGGGGTGGCCGGCGGCGGCGGGTGACCCGATGGGGCGGTATGAAATACACTATTCATTGTCCCCCTATATCCTGAACAACCACCCAAAATTTCAAGTTTTTGTCTTCAAAAACACCAGAATTCAATATAAAATTTTCGTGTGGACACCCGGTATAAAGCATCCAAGTGATAAGGAAGAGCTCACAGAACAATCCTGAAATTATAAAATCATTTATATGGACAGAGACTGATCGGCAAAAAAGCTCAAATGAGATAGTATCCGTAGTGTTTCACGCATTACAAAATTTCACTTGTCATGAAACATCAAACATTATGAAGAGATTTGGAAGACCGAGTATGACAGTCGTCATTATTACTTTAGAAAGGTATTTGAAAGAGAAGTAGCTAATTCAGTAGAAAATCGATCTGATCAGGATGATAATATGTTTATTTTAACGGATGCTGAAGACGATGAAAATTTAAGAGTTTACTTTTATAAATTTTTTTGCTATACTTTTGAACCTACTAAAATAATCATAAACAAGTTTTTCAGTTATTTTCCTTGAAGTCTTTTTTATATCTATCCCAAATCTTATAGCCTAGCGCAATAATTTTGGTGTTTCCACTATTATCATAAGATAATTCCAATTCACTCAGATGCATAAGCAGACTGAGCTGCAAGAGCAAACATGTGTCAAATTTTAAACAAGATATCTTTTTAATAATAAATCAGATATCTCTGGATAATAGCAAATTCTTATCGAAATTTTAAGTCGATTGATCAAGTTACAAGATCTAAGCAGTTTGTTTGTGTTTTACTCAAAACTAGTTATACGTGAAATGTCTGCTTTAGAAGTTGCAACTTTAACTAACGTAAATAATTTCACTAAACGTTCTCAGTTTTCCACTTTCAACTTTCAAGTCAGTTATTGGATTTTATCCATTGTTACAGCAAAACAAACTAAAGACCGAACTTGAATTAATTTATTCAAGAAGTGAAATCAAAAATATCGTGGCTGGTTTGAGTATGCTCTCTTGATATTCTGCGAACAATTTACGTGAAACATTTAGCGAAACGAAAGGGCTATTAATAATTTTTGTGACAACTCCAATTGGCACAGCCGAATCAGAACGATCTTTTTCAACTCTTAACATGATGCAATCAATTTCAAGAAAGACAGTGCAGAAGATCGACTTAATGTCCTAGCTATGGTATCCGTCAATAAAGAAAGACCTGATGCCATGATATTAACGAGCCGCTCACTGGTAACCACCTCAACAAACTCAAATCGGACATGGAAAAATGAATTGAAGATATATTGAAATTGAAGGTGTATCGACTGGTTAAAAAATCCTTTTACCGTAAATAGTGAATATGACGCTGTTACAACCTGCCAAGAAGAACTGTTAGAAATTAGATATGATGAAGAAGGTATAAATTCGATAGCGCTGGATATGAAAACCTATAGCAAAATGGAAAAAATGCCTGGCTTATACCCACATATGTGGAAAATGATATTCAGTTTATTGATACTTTTCCCTTCCTCATATTTCGTTTATTAATGAAGTTTTAGTGCCGTTAAGCGTATCATGAACAAAGAAATGAACCGCCTGAATATTTCCGAAAGAGGATACATATCTTCGTTGGTTCCTTACAAAAATTGAGCCTGGTAAGCCAGTAATTAGCATCAGCCTCATGGATTTCAATAATAATTTAATTAATTTAATGTAATTTCATCAGACTTCATGCTTCTATGTACGCAAAGTGTAAGTAATTTAACTACAGCAAGTTACTTTGCAAATATAAATGCCAAATAAATCTTTAATTATTTTGCCAAACTTAGCCAAAGTTAGACATAAAGTATTGGGTAAGTAAGTTAGAAAAATTTGCTACTGACAGAGATACAGAAGTGAGCAGTAGGTATTTAAAGGTTGACTAGACTAACCCCGACTTAAAGGATTGTCCAGCACAATATACTGAATCAAACGCCATGCAACGTGTCCATGTTATGGTTAAGTTATAGTATATCTGACACAAACATATAAAATACTCAATGTTAACAACCAGATGCAACAAAACCTATTTATATATACGATTTAGTGGATTGTTTAAATGCTTATATCGAAGACAGGTTGGTCTCTGCCATTTAACAACTGTAAAGATAGATGTGATAAAATTGATGTTTTAGCGAGACAGGAAAGTTGGCAATGTTGTATTAAAAAGAAATATGGGAGATGAGTAGCATTTTTTGTCGAATTTTAAATGTAAAAAGTGTCAATTTTGCATATAGAAATATGTATTTTATATTTAAATTAAAAATACTCTCCACCAGAAAGCGTTTCCAAATTAGTTTCGTAGTAAGAGGTGGTCAGGAAGAAAGAACGGAGATAGATAACGGAAGGGACGATCGAGGAGAAGTTACGTTAATCGAGCGAAAATAGTTTAGGCATGAAACACGTATAGTTCCAAATTGAAATTTCCTCCTCATCATGTCACGACATCCGATTGATTTGGTTAATTCTAGTCAATCATCGGTGTTTTAACATAACCCGGACATAGATAAACATATCAAATCAGCAGCTTATTTACAGTAAACGTGTCAACGTAGAGAAAATAACATTTTGGACAATTCGGTAAGGTATCATTATCTTATAGGTACTGGAAGTTTTAATATCCGTTTTACTTAAGAAATACACACATTGGATCCACATACACCACAGCCGAACAAGTACAATTAACGAACACACAACCATCACACGTACGGCAAGATATATATATATATATATATATATATATATATATATATATAAAGACTGACACACGCACATAGATTGAAACAGAAAAGGACACGAGATAACGTTTTTGGTGTATTCTTCTTGTTCTTATCGTTAAAACCTTAAATATATCTATATGTTACCGACTTGATAATAATAATAAAAATAAGTAAGACGATGAGATGAGGATGACTGCTTCTTTTTAGATTTTTTTGGCGCCCAACTTCATGGGTCCTCCGCTTCCCGTTCTGCTCGCTCTTCTCGCTTCCAATTCCTTCTGTCTGATCAATTTCCGTTCTTCGCGTTTCTTTCTGGCCTCCTCTAGTCTCGGATTTACGCTGGCGGGTTTCTCCTCGTCTAGTGGTTCGAATTCGGTGTCGTTCCAGTTGTTCTGGACTTTTCGATTGTGCAGCGCCGTGGCGGACGTCGACGGTTGCGGATCGGGGCTGACCGCCGACTGTGGAACTGGTGACGGCTGCTGCGTCGGAGAGGTGCTCTCCATGGGTGACCAGGGATCTGGGGGTGGTGAGGTCACTTCCATTTCGGCTTCCTGAAAACGTCAACACACGAACATTTACAGTCACAAATCAATACTGAAATATGTATTAATATACCAGGTGTCTGTTTAAGCTCGGCAACCGTTTCTCGTACAACCTGGCGGAGAAAAACTTGATAGAAAACGGACCACGGGAATTTCAACGAAAATATTTTTAAGTTTCCAAAATGACCGCGAGGGGGCGCAATTCTCAAGATGAATAAAAAATTCCATAATTTTTCATTAAATTCAAGTTTAAGATAGGTTAAAATTTTTACTAGCAACAACTTTTCTTTGAAACTTTTTTGATCTAATTCCCACACGAAGGGGAGGGCGGAGGGGGGATATGTCTGCATATGTACATAAGTAGGTATAAGTGTAACATAGGTTTGCCCCAACGGATTTTAATTCTTCTAGGCTCATTAGATAGAGAATTTTACGAAGAATTGAAGGGTATGTAGTACGAAATTGCGTGGTTGTCTAAAAAAATAATCTTAATGTATGTATATTACATCTTTTTTCTTTAGAATTTTGAATGGAACGATATATTTTTAATATGGTAATATTGAAGCACATAAAAAACTGATGAGAATCTTGAAAACCGGAAGTTGCTACATTTTTTTCTTGACGAAGATATAGTTACACGAAGAAAATCCAGAAAAATAAAATATAAATTTATTTATTTATTTATTGCCAGTAATACTTTTATTTTAATTTTAAGTGAGTAACTAGACAGTGTATAGTATTGCAACGAAAGAAGTCCACAAAAGAAACAGACATCCGGGCGACGACAAAAACGTACCGGTAAACAAGTCGTAAATCATGCACTCAGCGACAGAAAGTCTGGAATGTGGTAGAAGAAAGCCAGAATTTGCTGGTATTTCTCTAGACCCTTTGTCTGCCGATATAAATGTCGCCGCTAGGATAAGGAATTCATTCCTGCAATGGATTTCACTCAATAGTAGTCGTGCAGTTCAAATAAACATAAATAAGTGAGCGGTGCAGTTTTTATTACAGTGCAATAAATACATAAGTATTACAGATATAAATAGTAGTGATAGAAATAAATACGTGTGTTAATTTAAATTGTAGTAGTTTTAAGTGCGATACATTTATTTTATATTTTTATATTGTGATTAGTTTTAAGTGTGTAAATATACAGACTGTTTCAAAACAATTGCACGAGTTGTTTTATTTTAATTCTGCACGAGGTGATCAGTTTTTTGACCCGAATCGAAATATATGTCAAAGAAGGGGGGGGGGTACCTGAACTAAACGCGAAGCTCGATAAACATTTCAACTTTGACGAAAGACCGTTTTATCACGTTTGTATAACGCGTCTTCTCTATACTGTAGTTTTGTGCTTGTAAAGTGCCCACATCACCGCTTGACGAGAATAAGTGTTGAATTGTATTTTCGGAAGGGAGACGGGGGTCCCGCCTGTCGAGCGAACAAATTTTGAACGTGGATCTAAGGCTCACATTCATCTACCACCACCTCAACCAATAGTAAAACTCGTCAATTTGAACATTTAAATGTTTGATACCACAGAGAGCTATTAGAGTGAGACGTGTAAACCATGAAATGAAACTAGTGTTAAATGCACTTACAGGTTCTTCTTCTAAACTTCCCCATTCTTCGTTGTCCCATCCGTCCGTGACCCTATTAGTTGTGGACAATGAAGGCGGACTCGTCGGATCACTAGTGACACCACCGCCACCTCCACTACCGCTGCTACTCGCCATCTGTCCGCCGGTCTGTGAGATTATTAACGGGAACAATAAAATAAAAACATTGGGCGAGAAACTCTGTTACTACCTCCATGTCTCCCCAGTTCTCGTTGTCACCCCACTGGTCGTAATCGTAATCGGAAACCGAATCATTACCCCTGCTGGCGTCCTCGTGCTCCAGCGACGTCATCGAAGTGACGCTGGACGTGGTCGTAGATATGCTGCTGCTGGAAGGTTGTTCTGAAAGAAATGTCGACGAAAGATAAAAGGGTTGCTCTCAAGTTTTATTTTTGAAACGACTATGATAATGGACCTTGGGTTTGTTCAGACCTCCAGTTCTAGAACTAGTGCGCATGACATTTGAAAAAAAAGCCGTTCGGACCATGCAGTTCTGGAACTACAAATTCTGAGAACTATTACTTCAATGTTCGGTCCTTCCTAGTATTTGAAATTCCGATAAATGCGGAGCATGTGTAATTGTCATTGTCGTATCATTTTCGTATTTTCCGGTTATGTTTATCGTATTTATGTTGAACTTCAGAGTTTGGAGTTGTTGTAGGTTGGTTTTTAAGTTGTCGTTCGAGTGCCTATTTGTTTTTGTTTTTTATTTTAGTTTGTGATATTATTAGAGTATTGGTGTGGTTTGGCTCATCAAACTTCTTCTTAATTTTTTTTTACAGTTGTTTTTATTCACACCCATTATATCAATTTAGCAATAGCCAAAGTAAAGAGCTATAAGTATGTGACTAAACATTCAAATTTCTTCAAATGGTGGTTTATTGTTTTACAAATCACATCAGTTACTACCATGGTCTTGAGTCTAGCAAGTGATTAATCTATAATTATCATATATTTATAGACAAACTGACATATTTGTTAAACTTCACAACCTACTATTTAATATTATGTAATCTAAACATATATATAAATATATAAAAAAATTTGATTCGATGATTCTTGAGATTTAAGAAAACTAAAGCAATTCTGTGACATCAACATATTAGGAATTCATATCCTTTATAGATTGTTGTTCTGGAGATGTACAGTTCTGTGCAATAAACTAGCGTACACTTAATATACAATTATGTAAATATGACTTTTGCTTTCAATTTGTCATACTTAACTGACAGATAGAGTTATTCAATATGCCCCCATATTTAGATTTGATAAGTAAGGCTTTATTATAGCGAAAATCGAAGACAATATTTTCTAGTTTTTTTTTTAATATGCTGAAAGTAATTCCATTCAGCAGTGATGCACTTGATCATTCTTTCTTTCCACTGTTTAAAAGCTACCAGTCAATATTCTTTATTGTCCTCTTTAATTATTTTCTTAACAGCAGCAATGCTTCTGTCAGTCAATTAGAGCAATAGCAGGAATATGTGCATGACATGTGCGGACCGAAATTTGCCAATTTTCCAAAACTAACGTAAAGAAGACACTAAAATAAGACTATTTCTCTATTGCACTTTCTCTGGAACAGCTCGAGAAAGCCACAATTTGAAATAATTTGCACACATTTTGTTCAAGTTTCCATAAAAACACCATTTTACAACAAATTCATCAACTGTAGTCGCTGTAAATAATATTATTTATGTAAATATAAACATTTAAAGCATAATTATGTGTTGCAATTTGGCATAAATAAATGTACTGTGCTAAAAATTAAGAAGCGCTGGGAGAAGGAAAGAACATTATATAGAAGAGGTGGTTTTGCTCGTCCCCGAATATCCACGCGCGAAAATGATGCGCTGTTTTTCCAATATTTAAGTAAAAACCCCTTTGATACCGTTAGGAATGCTAAAATTGCAGTAAATTTTCCTGGTTCATGATCCACAGCTTGTCGAAGAATCCATAAATCGAATTTGAAAAATTCTATGCCGGCTTGAAAATTACAATTAACAGACGAACGCAAATAAGCTCGATTACTATTTTCTTTGAATTACGTTTATAGAGAATTGCCTTTTTGGCAAAATGTCATATTCTCTGATGAAAAAGTGTTTCAGTCTACGCAAAATGGTCGTATACGAGCATTTTCACACCGACAAAATAACGTCAAAATTAGCAATAAGACGTGTACGCCATTTTATTGCACAGAATTGTACATAAAACCTATTTGGTTCTTACTTTGTTGAAATAGATATCCGAAAAATCTACTATATGTATGTATTTATACCAGCATGTTACGTCAAGAAAATTATAATAAATTGCAAGTTAATGTGACCCCTCAGACTTATATGATGCAAAACGTTCAGAGCCTGATTATGTAAGTACCAAATCATGTAGATATCACAATTCAAATTACCAAAAAGGCTTCAATTTTTAATACTCACCAAAAGGGATTCAAAGAGTGTACTACTTGACAGATTAAAAATATCTTGGGCATAATCTTTTACTTTAAATGAATAAGTAAACAAAAAGAAAAGGAGCTGGCTTTGAACATTGAAAATGTATTGTAATATATTTGTTTAAATCCATTATGATTGTTGATTTTAAGTTATGTAATACATGTTTATTAATGTATGTGTGTGTGTGTGTGTGTGCATTTGATGTGCATGCCAATTATTAATAACAGTTTGTATTAAAAATCCTTGTTTTATTTACCCGGTTTATCAGAAATATCCATTACAAAATTTAGAAAAACAACTTCTTCATCATTTTTAAATTTTATCGCAATTTTGGTGGTTAGATGCAGATGCAGCAACATTTAAATGTTCACTACATTAGTTTGGTGTTTTTTTTAATAATTCTATTACTAATGTTGGTAGTACAAGTTCCCCTAAAATTCTAATTTTAAAACTTTTCGGACCTTCAGGATTTGGAACCAATTCAGAACTAGAATTTGGTCGGACATGCGCATTACTATCAGAACTGCTAATTCTAAAACGGTTCCGGAACTGTTTACAACTGGAGGTTTGAACAAGCCTCTTTATTACCTACCTAGGGAAGCGGGTTTCGAAAGCATCCTACTCGCGGCAGTCGGGAACGATTTCCTGTCAGTGTCCGATTGGCTTCTGTAGAATTTAGCGGTTACTGCCGTGACCGCCCATCCGGCCCAAGTGGCCGCGGCATTACTGAGACTAGGCGTTGCTGTATTCACATCTGCTTCTGCAAGAACATAAATAAGTTGTGTATCGATTTTTAAGGGCCACTCTATGTCAAATGATCCAAAGGTGGTTGCCTGACCGGTTTATAATCCACTGCTTTTTTGTTTGTTGATTCCTATAAAGGTGAAGTGGGGTAAGAGTGTAGTAAAAATTTGTTAGTTAAGATAGACTATATTCTAATCTAGAATATATTAAATTGTTTAATCTGCTGTTTTGACAGAATCAAGCTTGTAAAGTTACTAACAAGTCTGCAAAAGATCAAATAACAAAAATCAAATATTTTTTAATTTTTGTATTTTTGATTTATTTTAGAAACAGTTTACTACACACTTACCCAAATAGAGGGCAAGTGTGTAAAGACATGATATTTTATATTAGGCATAATACTATATTAGAATGGGGTAAGTATGTAAAACTACAGTCGTTCTTCTTTTGATTGCTTTTTGGTAGAAAAAAGATCCATCAATAAATATAAACAGTATAAACTTTTTATTACACACTCCCTGATCACGAATAACAGCATGAACTTTTTCTATCGTACCAACCGAAATCATGAAACACGCGCAATACAGTTTCCTTCTTTATGGACGCAAAGATAAAAGAGTTACGCACTTGTTTTGAAAGGTGGAGGCACATATGCACCTTCTTAAACATAGAAAAATGGCCAACTACACACTTACCCCACTTCACTATATGATTAGAGTCGAAAAAGATTAATTTTAAATTTTTATCTTTTTCAGAATTTCGATGGCAACCATTTTTGTTTTACAAAAGATGCTGGTTTTTGCGTTTGTAAGGGTTTACGTTAACTTACGAGAGGGGTCGTGTTTATATTCCCGTGTGTAGTGTTTTATTATCATACATGCCTTGGTAACGACTTTGATAATTTACAAAACAATTGCATCAGCATTAGTTTTATTTAATTGATTGAAGACGGAGATACGTGTTGAAACGCCATAATTTACAAGTAAAAATTGAAATAAATTCAAATTGAGTTCAAAACAGTTTTATTTAATTCACAACAATTGTTTCACCCTACTAGGGCTTCATCAGGTGATGAATATTATAATACAAAATATTTGTAGACGATCTTATTTATGTCTTTTTCTAAATGAAGAGGGGGGAGTTTGTGACATTAGGTTAAGAGCGGGAGTAACTTATATCTTTAATGTAATATTTAATATATATATACATAACAATATGATTAATAATATTAACAATTTTTGAAAACTGATTGTTTACTGTTATTATAAAATTAAACAATTTATAAATATATATATAACTATAAGAATCATTAAGTTGATTTTAAATATTTAAATTTAACAACGGTGAATTATTCACTTCTAGTTGGTCATTTAAAATAAGGTTTAATTTGTTTAATTTATTTATTTCTAGGTTTTCTAATAAATTTAATTTTTTACTCTTGTCTTGTATATGTAGTATGTCAAACTTGTTATTGAATTTATGTTTTTGTTCAATACAGTGGTTTGCATATGTGGAATCTGTTTTTTGTAATTTATAACTTCTTTCATATAGTCTAGGTGTCCAGTGTATAGTGTAGACGTGTATATATCGGCTCCGGAATTTTAACCCAATAATAGGGAGAAACCGAGTTAATAATACACAGAAAGGTGACACTGTGAAGAAGAAGAAAAAGTAGAAGTGATACAGAAATACAAGAAGAAAGTAGAAGGTAAGACAATTTATTCAGATAAATAAAACATGTGTTGACTGCCTCCGAGAGGTCGACTCGGGCATTCGACACACACGGATGTGTTTCAACGATAACAACTAAAGAAAAAAGTACGGTGCTGCGAACCATACCAGAGATTTGGAAACAGAAATAATAAAATAAAGTACGGTACCCTGAAGAGAAGTCGGGCGTCAATAAAATAAATATAGGCGATAAGAAGAAAAGGCCCGTCATAAGACAAACTAAAATAGTAAGAACACTGTTGGAAATGGATAGCGATGGGAGCACAACAGATGAGGGAAAAAGAAAGAGGGGACAAAGAGATATAACCGAAATGCTTAGGAAGAATAAAAAGACAACTAAAACAACGGAGAAAGGAGCAAGCGATGACGAAAATAAATTAGACAAGTTAATGGAAATGATACAAGGACTGGTTACACAAGTGCAACATATAGAGGGAAAACAAGATAAATATATGGAAGAAATGAAAGGAATTAAATTGGAAAATGAGAAAATCAAAGAAGAAAATGCAGAACTAAAAAAAGAAATTAGGAGTGTAAAAGGAAGACTAGATAGACTGGAGGGAGTGAATAGAAGAAATAATGCAGTTATGCAGGGATTAAAAATAGATGTGAGTGATCAAGGGCACCTAAAAGTAGTGGTAGAAGAAATTATCCAGAAGTACATGGAAATACAAATAGAAATTAAAGCGGTGAAACAACTGGGCCCAGAAACTTGCTTAATAGAACTGAAGAATACACAAGATAAGATACAAATGATGAAAAACAAGGGTAAATTAAGAGAATACAAAGAACAAAAGATATATATTAACGATGATATGACGAAGGAGGAAAGAGAAATACAAGAAAAGATACGTAGAAAGGCCAAAGAAGAGAGAATGAAAGGAAAAACCGTCAAGATAGGATTTCAAAAGATAATAGTGGAGGGAGAACAATGGAAATGGAATAGAGAAAAAGAGAATTGGAATAAGAAGGAAGGAGAATTGGAAAGTAAAAAAGAAATCGCAAAAATAATGTCAAAAAACTAATAATAAAGACTAGTAGAAATGAAGATGATGACCCGGGCAAGAAAAAGGACACGATAAAGGAGAATAAACAAAATAATGATAAATATGATAACGATGACACAAAAAAAAAATAGAAAAGATAAGGAAAAGTAAGGATAAAGAAAACATAATATGGAAAATTGGCACGTGGAACATAAAAAGTATAACAGGAAAAGAAAAGGAATTAGAAAAGGAATTCGAAGAGTTAGAAGTAGACATATTAGCAATTACGGAAACGAAGAAAAAGGCACAGGGAATAATTAAGATGGACAATGGTCACACTTTATTATACAGTGGTGTAGGAAAAGAAAGAAGAGCAGCTGCAGGAGTAGGATGCATTTTACACAAAAAATTAGAAAATCAAATTCATGACTGGAAGGCATGGTCAGAAAGAATATTACTAATAGAGATGAAGGAGAGAAACATAATGAAAACAATAATAGTAGTATACGGACCAAATGAAGACGACACAGCAGATAACAAAAATAAGTTTTGGGAAGAATTAACAGTGGTGGTAGAAGATGCGAAAGGAATAATTTTTGTAATGGGAGACTTCAACAGTAGAGTTGGTATAAGAGACGATGAATACACTGAAGTATTAGGAACAAACGGAGAGACGGTTAGAAATAACAATGGAAGAAGAATGCTAGACTTTTGCATGATACACAACTTGGTAATAACTAATAGTCTTTTCCAACACAAAAATATACACACATATACCAGGGAAGTTAAGAGCAGGGGAGAGAAGTCCATAATTGATTATATATTAGTTGACAAAAAGAATAGAAGAATCGTGACTGATACAAAAGTAAGAAGAGGACCGGAAATAGGGAGCGATCACTTTGTCGTTATATCAAAAATAAAGGAAAAAGTTCAAAATAAAGAAAAGAAATATATATACAAACAGAAAGAAAACCAAAAAGAATTACTTAGAACATACAAACTAAGAAGTAAAGATATCGCTGAAAGTTACCAGAAAAGGATAACTGGAAGAGTAGAAAATGTAGAAATGAATAGAAATATTGAAGAAACTTGGAATGCGTTCAAAGAAATTATAATAACTACAACTAAAGAGATATGTGGAGTAAGCAAGAAGAAAAACAAAAGAGAAACGAAGTGGTGGACAAATGAAATAAGGTATCAAGTAAAGTCAAAAAAAAGGCATGGAAAATATATTTAGCAGAACAAACAGCGGAAAAATACAATATATACAAAGAAGAAAGAAAAAAAGTAAAACAGTTAGTGGCAGAATCCAAAAAAGAGACATGGCAAGAATTTGGTGAAAAGATGGAAAAAAATAGTAAAGAAAACCAAAAACTATTTTATAGAGTTTTGAAGTCAGTAAGGAATGAAGAAATGTCTCAATCTACACACCATAATAATATACAAAATAAGAAGGGAGATATACTAAGCGATAAAAAAGAAATCATAGAAAGATGGAAAGAATACTTCCAAGAATTGCTAAACGAAGGAGTGGAAAATGAGAATACCGATGAACAACAAACAATAGAAGAAGAAGAGACGGAAGAAATAATTACCATGGACGAATTGGAAGAAGCAATACATAAACAGAGAGATGGGAAAGCACCAGGCTGCGACAAGATTACGGCAGAAATGATTAAAAATATAGGACAAAAAGGAAGAGAAGTAATGTTGAAAATATATAACAGAATATGGAGAGAAGAGGAGATACCAAACGATTGGAGGAAGTCATTAATAGTACCAATATACAAGAATAAAGGAAACAAAAAAGAATGCAATAACTACAGAGGAATAACCCTTCTAAGCACTGCAATGAAGATTCTTGAGCAAATAATAGATAAAAGACTAAGAGCAAAACTCGAAAATACGCTACACGAATCACAAAGTGGGTTTAGAAAAGGAAGGAGCACACAAGACCAAATATTTTCCGTGAAGCAAATAATACAAAAAGCCTATAGAGAGCAGAAGAAAGTATTTTTAGCATTTATAGATCTAGAAAAAGCATTCGATAAGGTACCAAGAGAAAGACTGTGGAATATATTAAAAGAGAGAGGGGTAAATGGAAAAATAAGACGATTAATACAGAAAATATATGATAATAACACCAACGCTGTAATAGCTAATAATTTAGAATCAGAAACCTTCAGAACAAAGGAGGGACTCCGACAGGGAGGAAGCCTGAGCCCAATGCTGTTTATAGTTTATATGGACGACATTATCAAAAGGTGTACAAAAGAAAGTAAAAAGATCAGAGTTGGACACATTAACTTAAAGCTAGTCGAAGTTTCACAGGGAGCATTCGCAGACGACATAATAATTACAGCTGACAGTGCGGAAGATCTACAACGGAACTTAATAATATGGAATACGACACTAAATAACAGTGGAATGATGATGAATAAGAATAAAACCAAAGTAATGGTAGTGGGAGATGAAGAGATAGATATGAAAATCGAAATAGAAGGAATTGAAATAGAAGAAGTGAGAACGTTCCAATACTTGGGAGTGAGAATTGATGGAAAAGGGACCCAGGACGCCGAGATTAACCAACGAATAGAAAAAGCAACAAAGCTGTATTATAGTATGAGGAATAAGTTCATTAACAAAAAAGAGATATCCCGCGAAACAAAATTAAAAGTATATAAGGCAATATACCGACCGATATTAGTATATGGATGCGAATCCTGGATATTAAATACAAGACAAAAAAGTAAAATACAAGCAGTAGAAATGAAATATTTAAGAAGAGTCAGAGGAGTTACAAAGATGGAAAGAATAAGAAATTCGGAAATAAGAAAAGATCTAAATATACAGTCAGTGTTGGAACGTATTGAGCAAAGACAGTTGGGATGGTGGGGACATCTATATAGAATGGAAAATACGAGATAGACAAGAAGGATATGGGAAGCAAGAATAATGAAAAATAAAAGAAGAGGAAGGCCAAGGACGACATGGAATGATGTCATAGCAGAGATTTTGAGGAGGAAGGGCAAAACTTGGACAGAGGCGAAGAGCATGGCGAGGAATAGAAATGAATGGAAAAGATTCATAAAAAGTTAGAAGAGGATAAACGCCCCACACCATTAATATGGTAGAGGGGATTATTAGATTATATATATATATATAACTTCTTTCATGTTCTTTTATGCGCGTGGAAAAGGATCTACCAGTTTGTCCGATATAAGCTTTTCCACACTCGCAATTTAACTTATAGACCCCAGATTTTAAATTTCTGTCAGTTTTATCTTTATTATTTTTAATGTGATTCTGTAGTTTGTTGTTTGTACGAAATGAAATTAATGTGTTTGTTGTTTTTTGTAAATATGTTTTTATTTTTATGGAAGGTGTACCTATATAAGTCACAGAGGCAAATTTTGATAAGTAAGTTTGGGGAACTATAGGATAAATTTCGGATATGATTTTTGATTTTTGTTTTTTATGAAGGAGATTATTTATTAATTCTTTTGAATAACCATTATTCTGATCTATGGTGTAAATTCTATCTAATTCTTTATCAAAATTAATCTTATTCATAGGAACATGGATTAATTTATATAACATTGAGTGAAAAGCGATTAGTCATAAACTTGCTGCTTTTCACTCAATGTTATATAAATTAATCCATGTTCCTATGAATAAGATTAATTTTGATAAAGAATTCGATAGAATTTACACCATAGCTCAGAATAATGGTTATTCAAAAGAATTAATAAATAATCTCCTTCATAAAAAACAAAAATCAAAAATCATATCCGAAATTTATCCTATAGTTCCCCAAACTTACTTATCAAAATTTGCCTCTGTGACTTATATAGGTACACCTTCCATAAAAATAAAAACATATTTACAAAAAACAACAAACACATTAATTTCATTTCGTACAAACAACAAACTACAGAATCACATTAAAAATAATAAAGATAAAACTGACAGAAATTTAAAATCTGGGGTCTATAAGTTAAATTGCGAGTGTGGAAAAGCTTATATCGGACAAACTGGTAGATCCTTTTCCACGCGCATAAAAGAACATGAAAGAAGTTATAAATTACAAAAAACAGATTCCACATATGCAAACCACTGTATTGAACAAAAACATAAATTCAATAACAAGTTTGACATACTACATATACAAGACAAGAGTAAAAAATTAAATTTATTAGAAAACCTAGAGATAAATAAATTAAACAAATTAAACCTTATTTTAAATGACCAACTAGAAGTGAATAATTCACCGTTGTTAAATTTAAATATTTAAAATCAACTTAATGATTCTTATAGTTATATATATATTTATAAATTGTTTAATTTTATAATAACAGTAAACAATCAGTTTTCAAAAATTGTTAATATTATTAATCATATTGTTATGTATATATATATTAAATATTACATTAAAGATATAAGTTACTCCCGCTCTTAACCTAATGTCACAAACTCCCCCCTCTTCATTTAGAAAAAGACATAAATAAGATCGTCTACAAATATTTTGTATTATAATATTCATCACCTGATGAAGCCCTAGTAGGGTGAAACAATTGTTGTGAATTAAATAAAACTGTTTTGAACTCAATTTGAATTTATTTCAATTTTTACTTGTAAATTAGTTTTATTATCTGTCACTTTGTGTTGTCACGTCAATCAAAATGCACAAACTTGAATATCGGGCAGTTACAAAATTCTTGACAAAACAAGGAAAATCTCCAAAAATTATTCGTGAAGAAATGTTGGATGTGCAAGGGGATGATGATTGTCCTTCAAAGTCGACTATTTGCGAATGGTCAAAATTGTTTAAACATAGCCGACAATCACTGGATGATGATCCCCGTCCAGGTCGGCCTGCCTGTTGACGTGATCACCGCCGATGTTATTGAAAAAACCAAGTGTTTGGTACTGGAGGATGAAAGATTAAAGAAGCGACCATTAGCAGCTTCATTAAGAGTTTCAGAAAGCACGGTTTTCTGAATTCTACACGAATACCTTGGAATGACAGAAGTTAGTGCTAGATGGGTTCCGCGAATGCTTTCGCCATTTCAAATGCGTGTGTGGATGGATACGTGTGAAGAATTTTTGGCATTTTGTGGAGACGAACCAGGTTTAATTATCAATCGACTTGTCACCGTAGATGAGACCTGGGTCCATCATTTTGTCCCTGAGTCAAAACAAGAATCAACGCAGTGACATGTTAAGGGTTCTAGCCCTCGCAAGAAGTTCAAAGTCACCCCTTCTACAGAAAAGATAATGGCAGCGATTTTTTGGGATTAATTGTCAAGGAATACTAATGATTGATTATCTACGTGCGGGTAGTACGGTAACAAGATTAATACATCGCCTAAGAAATTCTATTCAAGCAAAAAAGACGCGGAAAACTGACTCAAGGTATCCTGTTGCTTCACCATAATGCACCAGTCCACAAATCAGGACTTGCAAAAGCCGCCGTTGCCGAATGTGGCTTCACAGAAATAGATCCACCTTATAGCCTAGATCTCGCTCCGTGCGGCTATTTTTCGTTTCTTAATCTCAAAAGAACTCTAAGGGGAACAAAATTTATGGACGATGACGAACTTATAGCGGCTGTTGAAAGATATCTTGCATACAAACCAAAGGAATTTCTTTATAATGGATTAGAGATGTTATTAAAACGATGTATTACTTGCAACCAAAAGCAAGGGGGGGGGGGGGGGGTTATATTGAAAAATAAATTTTTGTTGCTGTTCGAAACTTTTTCTTTCATGCCTAGTCCGAGAATATAAAAACGACCTCTCACACGACGGTGATTAATCAAATACCAGTTTATTCAAGAAGATACAGCTTTTATTATATCCGGTACGCGTTTAAGAAAAATTACATCCCAAATAGCAAAAGCCAACCTGAAAGTTTGACTTAAAAAATGACAAATTTTCAATTTTCAATGGTACATCAATCGCAAAAGAAATCTGTTTTCCACATTACTTTGGTGGGCACGTGCAGCTACATTAATGCACTGTATTTACAAAAGAGTTCATGCCTGAGATTTGCCTCTTTTAAAAGTTACGGGCTTTCGAAATAGGAATATTTCAAAAAATTCCAATTTTGACACTTTATCCGACAGACAAGCTGAAATTATTGAGAATAGAAAACACCGTCAATATTTTCTAGTTTTTTTTTTAAATATGCTGAAAGTAATTCCATTCAGCAATGATGCACTTGACCATTCTTTCTTTCCACTGTTTAAAAGCTACCAATCAATATTCTTTATTGTCCTCTTCAATTATTTTCTTAACAGCAGCAATGTTTGTGTCACTAACTGCTCCTTTTTGATGCGTTCGAATTCCTTATAAAAATTGAGTCTAAACTCTGTTTGCACTCTAAGCGCTTAAACTACTTTTAAAATCATAGTGAATTATAATTCGAAAGTGCTCTCTGGGTAATTCCATGTTCTTTTGCTTTTAAGAAGCTCAGTTATAACGGAACGTAACTCCAACAACTAAAGGTCAAATGACGGAGAAAGAATTTTGCTCTAAATAAACACTTTATGATTGTTTTTTTTCACACTCTACCAGATTTTCTTATTCTCAATAAATTCAGCATATCCCTCGTGTCTTTCAAGTTTAAAGATCTGAAAGTTAACCGTGGTTTTTATGTTGTGGTATTGTGCTTTTGACTGTTGCGGCAAAGTGGTGTTCACGAGACCAAAAAGTCGAAATACATATCCACAGATGGACGATAACAGATTATTTACCCATCATCACTATGCCGTGGCGCTAAATTGCGGTTATTTTACGTAATGCCAGGACTGCCGTTTACTATATTTCGCAAACGCGTTTGAAACTGCCATTTAACGGAATTGACCCAAATATTCACGTACCCATGCTCTCACGCAAACTGGGATCTTCGGAGACCTTCTCTAACTTGCCCAGAAAACCCTTGATGGTTCGAAACGCTGAATCTCTAACGATTTTCTCGGCATCCATTGTTAACTGGCAGAGGGCGGGCAGTATCCTGTTAGACACCTCGAGCAAGAGATAATATTGTTGGGTAGCAGCTAACGCTAAGATACCTAAAAACAAGAACAACAATTCAAACCGACTCGAAGGCATAATCTCTGAGCAACTTAAATAATATAGAAAGATTAATTTTACGGATGATAAGCGTCATATTATAATTGCCACTGATCTTTCGTCATTTCATACGTGGCAGTATTATGTTCTAGTTAGGGTCTCCAAATAATATATAACAATATGACAACTGGTTGTCAATTAGAAAACAATGACAAGTATAAAATGCAAATCACAATGTATAAATGAAAATGTAATCAAATAAGCAATAGGACAGTCAAGATTACTTATATAGTCACATCAAAAGGCTTGGGATTTACCACAAATCCTGACTGTCCTATTGCTTATTTGATTACATTTTCATTTATACATTGTGATTTGCATTTTATACTTGTCATTGTTTTCTAATTGACAACCAGTTGTCATATTGTTATTACTTTTATTTCATTGTATGCCACTACTACCAAGAATATTTTGAATTTTTCAATACATTTATATATATAAATATATACCAGATATCCTAGCGGAGCGGTAAACTCTATTATTGGCGCTCTACAATTTAGAAATATTTTCATTTATACAGAGTGATCGACAACGACAAAAGTATCACATGTATAGAAGAGATCAACTTTATTTTAATATAAATAAAATTTAAAATATTACCCTTTTCGCAGTAATAAATAAAATATTACACAAGAATTTATTTACTTTGTGTAATACTATAAATAACATTTATTGTATTCAAAAATAAAGAAAATTTTATTATTGAGTACCTATATATTTACATTCTTACTAATATAACAGTAAGTTGACGTTAACTCAAAAAAAAGTAATTTGTATATTTCAGCTGTGATTTAAACCTTGATGCTGAATCCTAGCATTCGCAATATTTATACAGGGTGACTCATTAGTAGCAGCTTCTTCGATTGCTATTTTGTGTTTTAAATAGAGGAAAAAACAATTAGTGGAAGATTCATGGTTGCTTGTGGCACATATTGTAAAAATACTTTAAGCCCTGACGCACTTCCGGTTTCACCGGAAATGCACGGAACTTAATTTTTTTTAATGACTCACTCGATATATTTTTGGATTTTCTAGTACTGTTTTAAATTGTCTTTTTAACTGTTTTTTCTTTTTCAAAATTGAGCCAATAGTTTTTGAGTTATGCATTTTTTTTTGGAAATTTTTGACCAAGGCACGTGTTCAGAAAAATATCATTTTCACATTGTTTTTAAAAGTAAAAACATTAACTTTGGTGATGCTTGTAGCCAATAAAATTCTGCATCATTTGGTATATGTTGCACTCGACAATACCTCATAAAACTTTGTTTTTCAAAGCCTACTTCCCGAAATTTTCATATACCAAAAACTTATTTTTTTTAAATAGAACACCCGGTATTTTATTGAGGCATTTTGTTCCTTTTTGTATTCTCTTTCATTTTGTTAACAATGTCCTATACCTATCTTTTGTAATTTCTGAGATAATCACTATAGGAGCAATTAGCGGTCAATTAAGGAACTACAAGCGCTGTTGTTCTATGCATCCAAATATTCGTTCAACCTATGGAAGGCTGGAATGGGGCCCGACATCCTTAGTCAACTGTCAAACAAAGTAAAGGTTAAATCCAACTATACCAAAAGTAACAATTTTAAAGAATGAAAATCATCGCATCTCAATTTTTTAATTTCGGCAATCTCCAGTTGCAGTATTTAATTTTTTAAACTATTGGTTATCAACGAAATAAAATAAAGGTTATGTATACTGACATATTGGAAGATGCCGCCCCACTAAAAGATGCATGAAACAATGCTGCTATCTTCAATTTAATTTAAAAAATTATGAACTGATGTCCTAAACCTTTGATAGAATAAAAAAAAAGGCAACAAAATAACGCAATTTAAATAACCTAAAACTATTGAGCAACGTAACAACAATCAAGAGTAAGAAAAACAAATTTCATTAACGAATATGATCAACATTTGTGATTTTAATGTTCATCTCTTCAAAGAGTTTTGAAAATCCGTCCGTAGAAAACGAAGATACTCTTCTCCATTAACATATTTATCAAAGAAATAAGGTCCAATTATGTAACTACCTACAGTATTCCTGCTCACATATTTAATGCCCAACGATTTGGAAAGTTTGTAGATGTGATAAAGTGAAGGTTTTTATGTGTTATAACAACGTTATAATAAGATAATTGTGACAATGAACCTATCCACTTCGTTGGTAAACTACAATAAAAATAAACCTTACCTCGAGCTAAAATCTAATACTTTTTTCCCTTGTATAATAAATAACTATTTTTGAGGTATTGTCGAGTGCAACTTATACCAAATTATGCAGAATTTTCTTGGCTACAAGCACCACCAAAGTTAATGTTTTTACTTTTAAAAACAATGAAAAAACGGTTTTTTTCTGAATACGTGTTTTCGTCAAAAATTTCCAAAAAAAATTAATACCTCAAAAACTATTAATTCAAATTTGAAAAAGGAAAAACAGTTAAATAGACAATTTAAGACAGTACTAGAACATCCAAAAATATATAGAGTGAGTCGTTAAAAAAAATTAAGCTCCGTGCATTTCCGGTGAAAGCGGAAGTGCGTCAGAGCTTAAAGTATGAAATGTAATAATCTGTGTTTTAAGTTGCATATATGACATTTTATCCAGTGTTTGAAGCACAAAGTCCTCTACATAATTTGTGATATTTATGTATATGTTGAGGTTGATTCACTTTCCATTTCCGAAAGTTATAGCTTTTCCAGTAACAACAATCGTGAATGCAAAATGTTTCCCAACCCAACCCACATTAATAATCCCTATACATTCTCAAAATATCCTAGCGTTGGCACTTATTTCATGTTGCTCATCTGTTTAGAATTGCATTTTAGTTTTATATATTGCACAATTATAAATAAACAAATGGACTTAGTTCAAAAATATCGTTTATTTATATACAAAATTATAGGTTATTAATCTGATAATACTGTATTATACTATTTACATATATACATTTATAAGCAAAACGTGTATGTATATATGCATGTGTTGGGATACACACATACATCTAGTGCCATTACCGACAATCAACGCACAGGCACCGTGTTTCGGCCTTTAAGGCCTCGTCAGTGTACGTGCGACTGCCAGTAATGACACTAGATGTATGTGTGTATCCTAACACACGCATATGTACATATACGTTTTGCGCACAAATGTATATATGTAAATAGTATTTACCTCTTGATGTTAGTTCTAGCATCTAAGTATTTAACACTTTTCATTTTCATGACTGAATAATAGGTTATTATGTTATTTGACAGTTACCCACATAATGGCCGAATTATTTTACATTGATTTCCTATCTCGTGTCACCGCTCTCATTATAAAGGCATTCAAAGCTCTTGATTCGGAGATATAATGAACGACAAACACTTACCCGCGTTTCTAGCCGGCGGAAATGGATCTCTCATCGCTCTTATGAAGGCCGATATCAGGACCTTCTGACGTATCTGCGGGTGCAGGTGTTGGGCGACTTTTCCCAAGCAGACCGTGGTGTTTGTCCGGATTCCGCCTTGATCGTCCTTGGACTGTAATCGGGCGAAGTGGCGCAACACTTCGTTGTTTAAGTTGTTGTAGTTTAGTTTTGGTGCCAAGTGTATCACAGACTGGAAAAAGAATCGACACCGTCATTTAATGACAAGAAGGCGTACAGTGTGAGACTTTTTAAGGAGGAAAAAACAACACATTATAGGGATTCGATTACTTTACTTACTTTAACTGTCTGTTCACGAATGGTGGGATTTGTGTCCATGAATCCGTGAGCTATTTGGGGAAAGATTTGATCATTGACGGTAGCCGCCTGCAAGTGACTGATGAAGTGCTCCAGCTGTTGCAGCAATCTTGATCTGGTTGCTCTGTCATTGCTGCCGAACAATTTGACCACACAAGGTACTATTTTCTTCTGATATTCGACTTCATCCAACAGTCTACCAAGCTATGAGACAGAAATACTGCAATAATGAAGAAAAACCATCAATGTCACCGACCACATACCTTAAACATTGGTGCAAGAACTGCGGAGCCAGCATCACCGTAATCAAAAGCATTGATTAACAGAGGGAGTATTTTATGTTTACAGACGGAGTCGGGAAAATTATCCAGATGGGGTGTAAGATTAGAGAAGAATCTGTTCTTCTCGTTCTTATCTCTAATGTGGATCTCATCAAGAAACAGGATGGTATCAACCAAATCATTCTTGAAATAGCCATTCACTTTCCTGCACCTTGTGATTATGTCCGCGGGATTAGTTCTGGATCGTAAATTTGCACTAACCAATTCACAATAGAGTGGACTTAACTGATTGGGTATCTACAGTCATAATCAATTAGTGTTTATTTACACTTCCAATGAAATATATATGTATATATGTATATATATACCTTCACTAAAGTTTTTAGCGATGCCTGTTGAGTTAGCGGACCATTGAATACTTCCCATATAAGACAGCCCAGACCCCACATGTCTGTCGAACTGTAGAATTATAAAAACAATAAAACTTGTGGTGATTTTACTGAAAAAATTACCATGGTGTCATATCTGCTAATTTCTCTGGATCTTTCTTTTCAGGAGGATCATAAATTTCTAGTGAAGGTAAAACTCTATTGACAATCATTTTCTCTTCAACGCTTGTGACATATTCCACACCTCCTAATTTCCATTCACCCGACACATTAACAAACACTGACCAAATATTAACGTTATTGTGGCGTAAATGTGCGTCATTATTAAAAAAAGATAATGTTCTCTAAAAGTGAAACAAAGTTGGTATAATATTTTCAAGTAGAATGTTATACACCTACCGTTATATGGAACATTCCCAAAGCTATATACAATTCTCTCTGTTGTGCATCTATCTCTAACTTTTCTAGATGAAAAGCTAAAGGCTCTACATACTCTGTCACCAAATATAATACTCTTTCCGTTTCTAAACTATCTATGTATGTTAAAACACTAGGAAATCGTAAAGTTTTTAATCTCTTTATAGCTGCTTTTGCAATATCTAATTGAATATCTGTTGTATTTTTTGTTACTTCAAAAACAAAAATTGATACCTCATCATTTGTACCCTAAAAAAGAAACGTTAACATAAGCCACGTGAAAGAATTACCGATTTCATTGTAAAAACCTTCTTTTTTCCTTTGTGCAGAGTCCAAACACTTTTCTGTTCTAAACCAGGAATTACATCTACAAGTTCATAACCGAAATCCTTAGAAGGATCTCGACCAAAAAACCACATCATTTTGCTGATTTATGTAAAAGTGTCCAAGGAATAAGAATAATTTTAGAATACTTTTAAAAACCTAACCTAATTCACTACCTCATCTGACACATCACTATCGGATACATTTCATAGGAATGTTCAGCTTATTTGTCATGTTTCTGCACTTCTGTCTGCGACCACGCGACTTTTGTTTTGTCAATCTCTGTCAATCCCACAAATTTGTTACTAACACGGATTATCGGATGGTTCACTTAAATGAGGGGTTTTGCCGCTTAATCTACCTAATGCAGGCGCACCTAGAGGGCGCCACGGTGTTAGAAACAAGAGACCTAGAAGTAAATTTGAATCATGACTTTAACCGAATAATTGAGATGTCGCTACTACTGTGCTATTTTATGCAAGCGCGTACAGGCCGTTAACCAACAAATTTTGTGTGTGTTGCTAAACATTATTTTTCTTATTACTACTTAATTAGTGGTGTTATAATCGTACCGTAAGTTCTGTAAAGAGTAATATGATAATTTTATTAAGTTGACATAATGCATTTTTAGACTTAAAATATGGATAGAAGCTGGTGCATTGTATCAATTGTATGTGCTGCGTACAAGCAAGAGCGATGCATATTTTCCGAGAATGCGAACAAGTAACTAATGGCACTAATAGTTGACATATAACCCGAAGGTGAGCTGGAGATTTTTTGTTTGTAGTTCTGATTCTAAGTGCAACAAGGACCACCTGGTTGTAGCAAGGATTTTGTTGGTTTCCGATTACACCAATTAAAGTTTGCAATTATTAGGAGTATAATATAAGTGAGAATAATTGTAGTTGAGATGTCAGGCGATTTTTGACAAAATGATTAGTATACATTATAGAGGACCTCTAATTGAACAACTTTCTCTTACAAAATTATCAATGCAAATGTAGGGAAATGGAGATAAAAAATAAATTAGGTACTCACCGAGTTAATCTTGCAGGTTACAGCCCATGTGAGATATCCCATATAGAGCATTGATATAATGAAAATCGCAATGAATGATGTTTATTTAAGCTCACAACACAACAATTACCTTTGATTTCCACGTTTTTTGATTGAATTTTAGCAAAATTGTAAATACGAGATCACATGATATCAGCTGTTTTCGTTGACATTTGATGGTGCTTTTAAAATCGCAGAAGTCATAAGAAAACATACAAATTGACCTAAATTGTGTGTGATTATGTGAAATAAACATCAATTATAGTGATTTTCATGATTTCAATGATCTATATGGGATACCTTACATGAGATGTAACCTGCAAAATTGACTTGGTCAGTACCTAATTTATTTTTTATCTCCATTTCTCTATGTTTGCATTGATAATTTTATAAGAAAAAGGTGTTCAATTAGAGGTTCTCTATAAGGTACACTAGTCGCCCGACACCTCAACTGCAGTTTAACCCAATGGGTGTATAAGAAAGCCTTTAAACTACACGAAAAACTTACTACTTGTTTTTAAGTTTCTATATTATGTTTTTTCACAAGCAATCAATCCATGTTTAGCAGTGTTAATAGAAACTTCAGATTTCTTGGTACAGAAGCATTTATGGTTTTTCTTAATGATTTTCCTGTGCAGTTTCCTATAATGAAAATGTGCCTTTATACTATCGTTGATATTTGTTAGTATACAGTTGTAATTATTATATTTTATTATTCAGGAGCGAAACTTGGCAACAGCAAATGGGCATGAAACCTGTGCTAGATGCCAGTACAACATGTAATAAGAAACTTTGCAGCCTACATTTTGACACAACATACTATGCACACCCTCATTCAGTACACCTCAACAGAAATGCAGTGCCGACACTCCATCCCATGAGGCCACCCATGGAGCTTAAGGCAGCCATATCATTGGAAGTCTCATTTGTTTTACGACAACAATAAATTAACCAATTTGGTGTTAGTTATTGCAGGTTTAATTTTTTTGTTTTGTTCTATAGCCATGTAATTAACATTATTTAGTTTTTAAGCCCTAATTGTCACTCTTTTAATTATATATTGATGAAAAGACATCTACTAAATTTGTTAGGTATCTTATGTATCCATATTTTTATTTATGTCACCTTATTTTATGTTCATCATTTATGTAATACAAGATTTTGTAAATGGTGGTAGTAAACATGGGCTTAAGTCATTGTGTATCTATCGGGTTTAATTACCTACTTTGTAGTATTTTGAGTAGGTACTTGTACTTTTCAACAGCAATTCTATCTTATTGTTAAAACTATCTTTGTAGTAATATATATTGGACACTTGTGAAATATAGAAATAGTAATGCAATAAAACACCTTTTTCACAAAATATAGTTTAATAACTAGATGTCACATTTCGTGTGCACTGCACACATCGTCAGTAGTAACTGTTATTACTGACGATGTGTGCAGTGCACACAAAATGTGACATCTAGTTATTAAACTATTTTTTGTGAAAAAGGTGTTTTATTCTATTAATACAAATATATTTGTTAGTCAAATATTCTACTTTTGGTAGATTATGCTATTGTTCGTTAATTTATTTTTGTACTGGTAATTTAACTAAAACACATGTTGGATGTTAGTTATAATTTTTCAATAGTAATCATAAATGTATACCTTTTCTACTTTGTAGTATTTTGAGTAGGTACTTGTGCTTTTTCAACAGAAATTCTATCTTAATGTTAAAAATATCTTTGTTAGTCGAATATTCTACTTTTGGTAGATTATGCTATTCTTCGTTACTTTATTTTTGTACTGGTAATTTAACTAAAACATACGTGTTAGATGTTAGTTATTAATATTCATAAATGTACTTTGTACCTTTTCTACGTAGCAATATTAAAGTGTAATTATTTAAGTAATTCTTTTCTTTAAAACGTTATTGTGTGGTTACAGCATTGTCATTGAATATCGTACTGTATACTGTTTTCCTTAGAAATGATTCCTCATTACTACGAGAACTAGTAAATAGTATGCAATTTAATTACAGTGTTATAATCATGTATCGCGAGATCAAAAATTATATTGATGAAGGTTTGTCATGTAATGTAAAACGTCTGTCTTAAGTTATATCATTGTCATATTGTCCATATTTGTCATTATATTTTCTCTTATAATGACAAATATTAATGACAGTATGACACTTAATGATATAACTTAAGACAGATTTTTACATTCCATGGCAAACCTTTATCAATATATTTTTGATCTCGCGGTATTAAACCCTAATTTTTAATAAACTTAATTTTGAATTTCCCGCTACCAAATACATTTTGAATCGCCCGCTATTTGCTTAGTGTTATTGAAAACTGTAATTTTTTGATGCCAGCGCCTTCTATATCGGCCTTCACGCAATACAAACCGCGGATAAAAATTTTGGCTTGACTGCGCCATCTGTTCTAACCTGTGGTTACTAAATTTTAGAAAAAAAGTGCCTATTACTGCTGTCATCTAGTGTTTGTTTAATAAACTTTTTCTTTCAAGTTTCATCAGTTTTCTGTAGAATCACATAATAAAGAAAATATTGTATTCATGCATTTCTGTAAATATTATATCATATATAAATATTAAATAATGAAATACAATATTTACATAACAATAGTCTGGAAATAATTCCTAATTTGTATATTCAAATCACCGATTCAAATATTTTAAGATGATAAAAAAGAGAATTTTAGCATACTCAATCCTTGCGTTTGGAGTTTGGATCTCGCGGTGCTGCTAGGGCTACCAGGCGCTAAGCTTCGCTATGTCTAGCGAGGCAGCGAACCTTGCTTTGTTGTAAAAAGAGCGCCAAATTAAACATATATATGTTTATAATATATTTATATATAAAAATACAAATTTAAATGGCCGATAATAATACATTAATAAGAAAATTACAAAATACCTTAAAATTAAGTGGTTTTATAGTGAGAAGGTTTATTTTTCATTATCTCTACATCCAATCGTGAATTAACCTCTTTAATTTCTAGAGAATTTTGTGTTCATATAGTAGCGACATTCTTATCAGAAGATATTAATTTGGAAAATAGTGATACGTTTGAGAATTGCGTAAAGAATCTATGTGAAAGATTAGAGAAGCAGTGCATTAATGATAGAAGCATTGAACGAGAGCACATCGAAAGAGCAATTGAGGTAGTATAACATCATTATCTCTTCAAAACCGATTTTATTTATGTTTTTGATAGGCTTGCTTGCATTCTGGATACGATAGACACGAGACTGTATTCAGTGTTATAAATGCTTTTGACTTCCCAAAAACAGTATATGATCCTCATCGAAAGCTGTATTTATTAGTACAGAATAAATCCACCCTTTTATCAGATTCTAATACTAGGACAGAATTATTTGCTGAAAGATATGCAACAGTGTTGCACAGGACACAAAGAAACTTCAAAAACAAACTCGGTGAACATGATCAGCTTACGTTGCAGACCGTTGATTTTTTATTAACTTTATCTTATAAAACTCTCAATAAAACTTTAATATTGGGGTCTTTACTGCAAGTGTCTGAAGGAAAGTACTATTTAGAAGATCCAACAGGAATAGTACAATTGGATTTAACACATGCGAAGTAAGATGCCAGAAGATTGAAGTTTTCATATTATTACATTGAATTTTAGATATCACGGCGGTTTCTTCACTGAAAATTGCTTTGTATTAGCCAATGGTTATTATGAAGATAAAATATTACGAGTTTCAACTATTATTCTACCACCTGGAGAAGAATATAAAGACTCCAGGTTTGTATAATATTTAAAACAAGTCATTTGATTTGATATTGACAACTTTTATCTATTATTATTCCCAGGCCCTTTTTTGGTAATGTAAATTATTTTGGAGGTTTATCACCTACTCCTTTAAGAGAATCAGTGTCTTTGAAGGAACATATGATCAGAAATCCGCAGAATATGATGTTGATCTTTTCTGATGTGTGGTTAGATCATCCTCTGGTAACCTTTGCCGTTTTAACTTTCTTTTTGATCTAACAATAATTCTTTAAAGGCCTTTGAAAAATTTGAAACACTTTTCAATGGGATACAAGGATCACCACCAATTGCATTCATATTCATGGGCAATTTTATGTCTGAATCTCATGGTTCTGAGAATATAGAGATTTTAAGAAAGCTCTTTAAACAACTCGGCGAACTCATAAGTAGATATACAACGTTGGTGAATAACAGTCACTTTGTCTTCATACCTGGAATGTCAGATCCATGCACACCACACATTGTGCCCAGGTAAGATTTGAAATATTTTTTGCATTTTTTTTATTAAATGTGTGCTGTCTTTAGATTTCCTTTGCCAAAATATGTTACCGAGGAAATGACAAAATTTGTCCCGAAAGCTGTCTTTGCGACGAATCCGTGCAGGCTGCAGTACTGTTCCAAAGAAATAGTCGTGTTCAGGGCAGATATTCTAGCGAAGTTAATGCAGGGCACGCTGCATCGACCACAGAAAGAAGAAATCGGTGATTGCCTGACACGAACTATCATCAGCCAGGGGCATTTGAGTCCACTTTCCTTGAATGCCCTGACTGTACATTGGAATTTTGACTATGCGTTAAGATTATATCCTGTACCGAATTTAGTAATTATTGGTGACAAAGCAGAGGCCTATCAGGGCTCTTACAAACAGTGTCAAGTAGTAAATCCAGTAAGTATGTGTAGTGGCTTGTGTGTGCGATAACCTGTGTGAATGTGTGTTTAGCCTGTACAACAAAATAATCTAATATCTGATATTAACTATTATGTTTATGTAATTATTTTTGCTATATTTCAATTTGTGAAATATTTGTATGTACAGTGGCGAATATGAATTTTTATCAGTATGTATGCTCTAGAAATACTGTTGTTGTTTTGGTGCTTTAATGTTTTGTGTACACCTGCTCTTTTTCCGTTTCAGGGTTCCTTTTGTGACAGTGGTTTTCAATTTAAATGTTACATACCTTTCACAGACACACTAGATGATTGTATTTTATAGTATTATTTCTCCGTCTATTTATAAGTGAAACTGAATATTGTAATTTTTTCATATTTTGTATACTGGTTTTTTTTTATAATATATTTAGATAATTTATGTTAATGTTTAAATAGTATAATTTTTATATTTTTTTAAAATGCAATTTTTGACAAGTGATAGTCAATTTTTTTTACAGTTTGGTAGAGATGTTTTTTTCTGTGATTCACCTTCATTTTGAAAATTTTTTCTGTTAAGAGGAGCGTTTACCTATCGAAAACTAAGGCATCGCCGTTTCGCATTTTTTGAATTTATTTTGTAATTTTAGAATCTCAAATTTTGGGTTAGTGATGCAAAAGGCATCAATTTATAATGTCTAGGGTCAGTTTTTGTACTAATTTATTTTCTTAAAAAAGTGATGTGTCTTAGAAATAACGACAAAAATGCATGAATTTAATTAATGTCTACTAACTAAGGCTGATACACAAAAGAAAAAAACAACCTCCACGCGCCAGCTGCACATTTGATGAACGATATAAAAATAGTATATTGTGCAACGAGTAATGCAATGGAGTATTTTGCTTGCGAGTGCAAATATTGTCAATTACGAATTGCATTCGAGTTTCACACTATAATTTGTGCACGACCTATACTTTAAATTTTAAACGTAAATTTTTTTTGTTAAAAATTTACGTTTGACAGATTTGACATTTGAGCCATCATCTGGCGGGAGATTTAAATAGTGACATGTGCACCAAAAATTATTTCACACAGTAAGTTCAATTATTAAATATCACTATTATTACAAAACTATCACTGATTGTTTTAATTTCTTTGGATTCATTTATCACCATAAAGTGTAATGTAAATCCATTGGACAAAATAAAAAATCGTACGCAAACAAGACAATTTGCGAAAGGTCACGGTAAGCTTGTTTATTGTGCACTAGTGGTACAATATTATTGTACACGGGTAAGGCAAAACCGTCCATTCCAATACTCTGAACTAGTGAGCAATAGTCTATAACTCTATATTGTAAATGGGTCGTGCACAAAAAACTTTTTGTAATTATTTTTGAAGATAAAAAACATTAAACAGTAAACATTGTCACACACATTTCACACGAGGTTTTTCCAAGCTATTGCGTCGTCTATCCCCACTTTACGGTATCTCTACCGGTCCTAGCGAAGACGAAAATCTACCGGAATTGGTCGGCTATTCCAGACTTATGTCAGAGTGGCAGTTTGTAATTAAAAAAAAATGTCATATATACCTATAATATTCGAGTGTATAATAATATAACAGTTATGGGCAAGCGAAAATTGGCTTATTATAAAACATCAACAGTTCCGTAAGTACTCATTCTTTATACATTATGTTTCCCATCTATAGTATTCCTTTATCTATGACAGAATCTGTGAATAAAACCGAAACGCTGTGACAGAACCGAATATCGTCTACCTCCACCTACTCACACCCCCTTGCGTCTACCCGTCCCGCGAGTAATATAAGTTGCATAAATGAGGTTCTATTTGTTAGTAAACGCCCCTCTTAAGAGAATTATTCATACTTGTCGTGAGATACCTCCTCTTGTAATCTTGATTGCTACATATGGGGTAACTAGAAGGTGGCAGCTTTGCATTCAGCAAGGTGCGAGGCATTTTGAGCAATATAATAATTATGATTTGTGATGTTTTATTTTGCACGTTAATAAAATTTTCCATTGTTTTGTATTCCACAGCACACTTAACCATTTTTTTTTAAAATTATTTCCCAAGAATATTGTACAAAATCAAATTGAATCACACCATTCTATTTAGAAAAAATATCTCTGCCAAACTGTAAACAATAAAAAAAAATAAAGTGTCTTATGTGGTTTTTGAATTACTGAAATCGGATTATTAATAACAAAAGTTATAGCGTGGTGAGTTTTTCGTAAGACAGACTGTATGCGCAGAATATTAAATTTCTGGCTTATGCGTTAATATGGTAGAATATCAACGTTTAAAATATATATACGATGCAGGTTTGGCAATAATGTATGCAAAATATTGGAAACAATATACAAATATTGAAAAAGCTAATATTCAGCATATAGATTTAGCTGAAATATACAAATGATTTTTTTATTTAGTTTTAACATTAACTTAATTGTATATTGTTAAGAATGTAAATATATATTCAATAATAAGATTTTATTCTTGAATACAAATAATCTTATTTATAGTATTATACCGACTAAAAAAAATTCCTTGTGTAAGAAAGGGGTAATATTTTAAGTTTTATTTATATTAAAGTGAAATATATTCTTTACAGTTGTTTTTTTTTATAATATTAATATGTACATTTATATAACCACTAATTATTGGTATTAATTACACCATGGGCCTTTCAATTTCCTGCTCTAAATGTCCTAGTGCTTCTGCTAACGGATATTGTTATTATATTAGAAATGCAATGACAGGTATAGTAGGAAGACACTGCGGAATTATTAGATAAATATTCATAACAAGGTATGTGAATTGCAATTTCAATTGCAATATTTTGCAGTTAGGCATATATAATATATATTAAATTAATAATAAATATTGTTATGACATGTTAATCCAAGAAAATGTATCAATCATATATCTATTTGTAGAACTAAAATAATTATATGGCACATGCATTTGTTTGTATGTATGTACCTATATAAATTCATGGAATTAATGCAGAAAACTATTATTAACAACTTAAGGTGCATGGATTCTTTCTTGTTGATGAATAATATAACATGCACCCATGCATGTTCTCTTTAATTTTAAAATATTTTTCTTTAATAGAGATGAATTAGTAGATACGTAAACCAATGTTGTATCAATATATTAAATCTATAGTAAAGGTCACGTTTCATTTTATTACTAACATAAAGAAAACGGTGTATATTTTAATACTGTTATGCGGGCATCATTCTAAACAATTACCGTATATTGACTTGCATACTGATCCATAAGACAAATCAATTCGGAGAGCATTTTCATAAGAACATTCACATTGTCAATGTAATCCATCATATCATCACAACAACCATTCACTCGGTAAGTATAGCTTTACCATAAATTTTGACTTTAGGTGTTTAATTTGGCGGCGTAAACAAATAAAATACCTACATAATATTAACCAGCCAATGGTTTGAAAGAAACCTATGAAACAATATTTTCCTTGTTCCATACACAGCTTTTTTCTTGATTTAATGCAAAGAATTTCTCTGCATTTGAACGTTGGGTAATCACACTAAAGTCGTATGCACACAGGCACATAAAACCATTCAAGGATCAATGTCTGTAAAATAGTTATCGCAGTAGTATCTGACATAAGAAATAGTGCACACTCAAATGATTTCTATCAAAACATTAAAATTGTATTGTCTCTATAAAGGGACGTAGTAATCCTTAAACACGTGCGATCTGTGATACTATTACAGTTTACCTAATCGCCTAATGTTAACGAACATTGCCGCTGACCGTTTTTATGCATCGGAGAGGTCTTGATCACGCACTTTTTCTTATTACCGAATCTCTTCGGCGATTCTAGTATAACTGTATGGAAAGCAGTCAAAACATTATTCCACAGTTATACACATAATATGTATACATGGGCGAGATAGGGGAATACGATTCAGTTTAACTCAGACTAGACCGACTCGTGTTTTGTCGGCTCTCGGGCACCGTATTACCTAACGATTTCCCCGAGAGCCGACAAAACACGAGTCCTATTTTTGTGTTTTTTTTTTATTTACGATAACATCAAGGTATTTGGGTATACATTTTAAAATAAAAGGTATCCTTTCCCAGCAATTCCTTGTTTACTTGAAGTATTTTTATAACTGTCCTAACACCGGATAGTTTGAGAGTAATTTTTTGCTGGGTCATAAATTACTCTTTTGAACTTGCGTCTAACAGTCTGATACAATTTCTGACGATCTGTACAGAGGAAGTACGCATCATCTATCCCCATCTCATTTCTTTACATATTGTTTAACTGCCCGACAGAAGGCAAAATTCATATTTCAGAAGCGCCAAAAAAAACCGGGTAGGCATATTATTTTTTATTCGTGTATGTAAATGTTTTTGTTGTTCATTTATAAATCTATAATCTGACCGGAGCAAATTTATTTTTAATTATTTAAAAGGTGACTCACATGGGACACTGATTATGCTGATTACCGTTCCACTTTAATATCTAATTGTCATTAAACGAAACTGAATATTAAAAAAAGCTGCGGGTGGATTGTGCCTAATAATGTATATTTTTAAAATCTCGTTGGATAATGAGATATTTTGGCGCTAATTTATAGTTTATTTCAAATTATAAGATTATCCACGTAAATGCATATGCTGTTGAACCGTACAGAGGCCTCTTCAATTAAAAAGATTACCTGATCAAAATCACACTTTTTACATGAATACTACAGGAACAGTTTCGGGCATTCCAAATAATCATTGACGTATAAATTACGTAGAAATTTATTAGTCGCTTATATTTTATGTGTAATAATTAACAATGTATGTATATATATATATATATAATAATAATTGTTGAAAATATTCTAGAAATATGTATACTTTTTCATACAATAGTAATAAAATAAAATATTTTGTCACATAGTAATTTTAATAACAATGTCGAACAAAGAACGAAATGAAAACAAATTTAATAGAACTTAACAAATGACTTGCAAGGTGAAAATTAAAAGGAGCATCACTAGGAATAATACCGGAAATCGAATACAACAGGAGAGGCGGGTAGTTCGAAGTAAAGCACAAGCCAAACAAACCGATCGTCCGTTTCGCTCGCTCTTCTCTTACATCAATTAATAAACTAAACGTACTCGTATTTTATACAGTAGCTAAAAAATGACAACAATGTATATCACACTTCGTATTTGTTGATGTTAACGAAATCAATAATTCTCTTCTTCTTCTTTACCAAATCTGAATCGTCTCTCTTTCTCTCTCGCTTTCGTTCACTTCAAAAATGCTGAAAATTATACACGATACGACATTATATGTATGTATAATATATACAATAGATGTACATGGTTTTGAAATCTTCCATCACTGGTCCAAGACGGCAACTAAAATCTTAATATTTATCACAATTCGTTCGTCGCACGTCACACAGCAGTAGTTCGCTTTTAGTTGTATTTATTGTCTGTACTCCTGCACTATAGGTACAAGTCACTTCGCCAGCAAAGTCGACTTATTGCTCATCCCTGAAAAGACAGAAACATTATCGTTAATTCGATTGTTCGTAAAAAAGTATCTACGCATTTTGAACAATACAAAAAAAAGTACTGCGAATGCGTTACATATCAAAACAACTACGTTAGCCCCCCACCCCACACTCATTCCCACCTCTGACCAGATAGAATTTGATATTTCGATTGAGATATTTCCGAAAGCATGATAATTGTTTTATCTGATAGTTAAATTAGGATTTAGTACAAAACCTTTCAGCGGCATTGATTGATGTAATATTATTAGAGGAATAATGTAATAGTCCCTCCTCCACCAAAACAAAATTATCGATAGAAACACCGCCATCTTAGATGTTCGATTTGTTTCCAAAAAGAACTGTCAAATGTTCCGGTATGTGGTCCCACTCAAGTATAGTTTGGTATAAACACACCGTGTTAATTTCTTGACAAAATGAGAAATTCGCTAATTAAAATGTTGATAAACGTAGTGTATATACCGGGTGATCCAAATTTTATGTTCACCATTGCTCTCGCCGTTATTGTATTGTAGGAGCAACGTAGTCGGTTAAATTAGGAAAGTTGTGGTATTCTTTCCGCTGCTTGCTCTAGTGAAAACAGAATAACAATTGAACGTGTAGGATCCTCGATAGTGGATCTGTGAATAGTTGAAAAATAGATTTTTGATGCAAGGTATTCTTGTTGATTTTATATTCGGAGAAAACCTTTCATCGTCAACTTATGGAGAATTTAGTAATCTACCCCGCTGAATTATCAAACTTAGAAAGAAATTATCTAATTAAAGAAAATTAGTTAATATGTCTAAATATTTAAAACGAGTTTTCTCAAAATTCTTTTGCATCAGATTTGTTTGTTTGGGTTCACGTTATAAATTGAATAAAAAGCTACCCCGTTCTGCATTTATTTATCGTTCAACTATTCTGTACTTTGTTTTAAATGAATATAAAACAAATTAAAATTAGGCAACCTACATTACAGTGAATGTTACTCTGGTAAAAATCTTTCCCGCGGTTACAAATGTGTAAATCTTTGATCATAATTGAATTTTTATTCGCTTAGATATTGAGTTATTATTTCAAATATTTATTACGAGGTGTGTCTCAGAATTAATGAGAATGATTAGTTTTCAAGAATTTTATTGAATGTATCTACAAATTAATATTGTTCCCGTCAAAGTATGTCCCTTGGGAATGCACACAGCGTCTTTAGTGAGTTTTCCATGCCTGGTAACAATTCTGGAAGTCTTGTTTCGTTAGGTTGTTTAGAACCTGTGTCGTGACTGACATGCGAGCTTTCTTCGGCCGCGGTGATGCAGGTGTGTGCCACTCAACGCTTTGTCGCTTTGTTTCTGGATCATATTCAAATACCCATGACTTATCACCTGTTATCACTCTGTGCATGAAGTTAGGTTGGGTTGTTAAGCGATCCCGCAATTGTTGACTAATGGAGAAGCGATTTTCCTTTTGTTCATTAGACAAGTTCTTGGGCACCAGCTTTGCACAAATTTTACGCATGCCTAGTTCATTTGTCACAATTCGATAAATAGTGTCCTTACTCATGCCGACCTCATGTGCCATCAACCTGAGTGTCAACCGTCTGCTAACGCAGAACACACATTCGCCAGGCTTTCATCGGTTTTTGACGTGGACGGCAGTCCGGAGCAATGGTCATCTTCGATGGTTTCACGGAAATCTTTGATTGTACCATCTGATAACTTGTGCTGACGACAACGTAACATCTCCATATGTTGTTCTTACCATTTGTAGTGTCTCTGAAGCAGTTCCCTTTTTTAATGCAAAATTTAATTCCATATCGCTGCTCGATATTTGCCTGCATTTTACATGTAACGTGGTATTGGAACTTAACAGTAAATACGTGGGGCTCATGCCACTAACACTAGACTTAGTGGGCTGCGCCTGTTATGGTTGCGTTCTTAGACATTCCACTCACATGTAGTCGACTCCAGTCGGCTGCAGTCGTTGTCATATTTAGCGTAAACAATTCATTCTCATTACTTCTGAGACATACCTCGTATACCGTAGTCGACAATTTTTAATTTCTGTTTATACTTCTATACCAGCTATCTATTCCATGCATTGTAAATGCAGCGATGCCTGCTTTCCAACAGTGGAGGGAGAAGCAACGCCGTCGGGGGGTATTCACATTTCATAGGAAACGTTTGCCAGGTGTACTTGGCAGCGTCGCTATATGTTTGTCTTTACTTTATTTCGATGTGCTCCTTTCCTCTTCTACTTTCGTACCAGAAATTAAAATTTGTCGACTACGGTATATTCCCTATGTGTAGTAGGTACTAGGACATCCTTCGGTTATTAAGTATGTGCTATGCAACCAATATTGCGATTGCCGTTTCAGTAGCGAGGAGATTTAACAAAAGTATTCATATGCTTTTTTTCACAAAACTTGAGAATAAGTGCATCCTTGAAACTCTTTTACATATCATATATTAAAAGAATTTTTATTTTCTACTATACCTATCTACCACTAAATCACTGCATATTTTATATCACTTGGAGGCTAAAAATAATGGAAAATTATTTATTTTATTGTTAGCAAGCAGTTTCATTTTAATGGATAAATTTGATAGATACCGCCATCTTTGACAGAAACGTCAAAATTTAACCTGTATCGGATAGCAAATTTTTAGTAGAAACCGAATATGAACTGAAGTACAGAATGTTGTTTTGAAAATTCAAAATTAACGTCACTTCCGATTTCAGCGGAAGTGCTATAAAAAAACTGAGTGCAACCGAATAAGCCCACAAATCATTCATACATATGGTCAAAGTTTCACTATTTTCTTTTTTGCTATTAAATAAATGCAGGGCTGACACATTATTTCGTTGACACCCGGTATTACTCTTCAATCACTGAATATTAGGCGTAAAAAAAGTATTTTTTTACGATTGTAATACATCTTTACGGACAATATTACATAGCATTGGTTTTAATTACGCGAACGATGATCCCATTCGAGAATTAATGGAACTGCCACAAATTGTATTAAAAGGGGTTACATTCTTGCAACAATATATTCGTACGAAACATGAAAATGTATGATTATGGTTGTATCGAGTCACGTTAAGATATGCGATCATTTTCTGTGGATCATCTACATACTTTAAAGACATTTTCATTATTCAGAAACGTATGTTAAGAGCCATGAGGGGCGTTTCCTCACGTAGTAGTTGCAGACCTCTGTTCCGGGAAATGAATATAATGACGGTTGCCGCGTTATATATTTATGAATTGATTATCTTGCTCAAAAATACAGATAAATACAGGCACAATAATCAGATCTACAATACTATGGTGACGCGTCATAATAATGATTTTTCTGTCCCGCTACATCACTCCAAATTTTATGAAAGATCTCCGAGGTACACGGCGGTAAAGGCTTATAATGCATTGCCGGCTAATTTAAAATCGCTAAGCGGTACAAATCTCAGTGCATTCAAGAAGCAACTAAAACTTTATCTGTTGGAAGGAGCCTTCTACAGCATTAACGATTTTATAGTTTGACAAGTGTTATATATTGTACCTGATCTGTGTATTTTTTTTAATGACAATGTCAATGTTCTTTTGAATTTATGACAATAAAGATATTATTATTATTATTATTATTATGACAATTTGTTTTCCTTGATGAAAGATGGGTTTTCCAAAACTGAACGATTCACACATCTTGGCAAAATGAGTCTTATATACAGGGTTAGTTTTAAATAACGTCATTAAAAAAAGAGGGGTGAAAGAAAAATATGAGTAATGCCCGTACAAGGAAAAAAAAACCGCGGTCCAATGTGCACGCAGTGACGAGAAATTGATTTTTCTTTTCTCGAGACCGAGTCTGTCGCAGTTAATATATAAACATAATAATTTTCATATAGAGCAATTTAAGTTTCAAAATAATATACTTGTATTTAATGAAAAAAAAAACATGGTAATGCACCGAGGTTGTCAACCTTTTCCACATAAAGGCGTTGTAACGGTAGGCCCTGTATATAATAAATAAAATATAAATATAATATAACATCCAAAATATTTATATTAAGGTAAATAATGAATCAACACAGATCGGGAAACATGTATTATTCATTTATTTGTATTAAATTATTATATTCCTATTTAAAATGTTCCTATATAAATTCTGTATATGTAAAAGAGAAATAGTGCGTAGGTATATCGGTGTAAAAACATAAGTGGCGACAATGATATCAGCGCTAGCCAGGAAGTTATGCGACATCAATAAGAAACCGTTTGTGTGCAACCGACACGTGGGACCTTGAATGTGATGAAGAAATGTAAAGCACATAGGTGGCTCGGGGAATTCCCTGGAAGAATACGGCGTGGTGTGGCTCAAGCAAGGAGTAGGCATATAGACGTTCCTTAGCCCGTAAAGACGGAAGACGTTCCCTAGCCGACGCATGAATAGGGTCGCAGGCCGTGTTAAGTAGAATAACACTAGACCGCACCCAACAAAAGGGAATGCTTCTCACAGGCTAACAGTGCTTTACAAGTAATTCTACGCACTAGTAAAAAGTAAAAGAAAAGCCTAGTGAGAAAACTGTTATAAGTTTTAATAAAACAAATAGTGGGTCAAGTGACGTAAAAGTGCTATTAATAATCAAGTGGGTGCCGTATCTCCAGACAAAGGAGAGGACGATTTCAGTCTACCTTACGAAAAGCCGCCCGTTGAAGACACCGTTCATGGTCATCGCATCGTATAAAGGTACCTAGCGTTGTTTGAATTAAAGGCCTATATCATGCATGATTTTTTTTAAAATAATTAAATTAGCATTTAATTAAATTTATGGTATACTGTAGAGGTAAAGCGTCATTGCACTGTTGTTAATTTTATTTGCTCATGTTGTACCATTTGAATAGTGTTGTGTTTCTATAACCTTTGTTTGTCACCTGATCTGTGTTGATAGTGTTTTTTTTTATCAATAAAATTAATAATATTTAAATATCCTTTTGCGTGTTATTTGTCTACCTCACTCTAAGAAATTTGGAATATAAAATAGAAGTAATAGTACGTGCCGAAAAATAACTTTAGTGTTTTAATACTTGAACCGACCTGAAATTAAGAGTTTTGTGCGAAGCCGAACCATTTAACTGAGCTAAATTACGCGGAGCATTCAATAAGTCATTTTATTTATTTGAATCTTTTTACTTATATTCTTTAAATTTATATTATTATCGCTGAACACCCTACTTTGGGGTATTTTATTCATTTTTATTTAATTTTAAAGGACCGTACTATTACATATGGTGCCCAACCTTGGGACATTTTAGTCTTTTAATTCTATTTTAAAGGACCGTACTATTACATATGGTGCCCAACTTTGGGACATTTTATTAATTTTAATTATATTTTAAAGGACCCTACTTTTACATATGTCGCCCAACCAAGGGAGAAAAGGCACTACTATTACAGCGTGCTATTCACACAAAAAAAAAAACATCGCTATAGAAAATCTTTTCAATTGCCATTCCCTCTCAAAGGTTGTAACTATTTGCATTTTATCGTTTTTTCTTGGAAGAACCTTGAACTGGAATTACTAGTGGTATTGACGTAAATGCGTATAGAATAAACAAAGTAATGGACCGACTTTAACTACATTTTGGCCCTAAAAATTTAGAAACTTTTGTAGAGTTACAAATACATTTCTTTTTTGATTTGCAGTTAGACATTTATATGTATTCTTCAGATTCGCATATCCTGGTACCTATTTAGCGGTAACCCTGTATAATATATTTCTAAGAGTAACATATAAATTCTAAAAACGAAAAGGTGACGAGACATACTTTCTTTTTCGTATCTCCGGCAGGCCTCCTCTCTCTCCACGGCGTCGAAATACCACAGCGTAATGGCGTAGCGCGTGTGGTAGGCGGGCTGAACTTCGTGTGGATTCCTCCTGTCCGACCAGAAGAACAGGAGACGATCGAAAACTGGCTCTATATCTGCTACCTGTCAAACAAGGACGCCGATAAGAAACGAGCACAGTTACACTTATTGACGAATAATTAATTATTTATAATAAGCGTGGACCTGCTGTCAAATAGAATTTGACAGCAGATCCACTGCAGCTCGGTGTTTGTGTTTGCTTTGACCGTCATGTTTAACTTAGCATTGTCAATAGCCATCTTTTCCCCGGACTTATGGAAATGTCCAAGTGCTTGTCCTGTATTCAAGAGCAGCTCTCCCCATGTGATATAAAGAACTATCGGCCAATCTCTATCCTTGATAATTTCGCCAAGGTCTTTGAGAGAGTATTGCATTCCCGAATTCATCCATTTATTAAGGATTTTCTTTGCTACTAAATAGCATGATGGGTTTTCATGGAAAAGAGGTCAACTGTCACAAATTTTGCCAACTTCTCTAAATATGCTTTTGATACATTTGATTCCTGCGACCAGGACGAAACAACATACGGTGACCATGTGATAAAGTTTGGAACAAAATTCATAAAAGCGTTCTATAATGTTTTTAAGAAAATCGCTCGGACAGGTCAATTTTTGTTTCTAAAATGCCGTCTCTTGACGAATTTTTTTTTTGATGATGTCATTGTGTTAAAATATTTTTTTTAAATGACAACTTTCACTATTTTTTTAGACCTTCTGACTCTTTAAACGGTGATGTAGAAAAATTGGCACCTTACATGACAATTTTTTGAATAAATCACTCATTTACAGAGTAATAGTAGTTTATACAACGAGTCAATAATGACAGTTATTATTCTCGAGAGCTGAATTTACGAACCGAGCCGCGTAAGCGGCGAGGGAGTAACTCAGCTCGAGGGAATAATAGTCATTACTGCGAGTTAGTATACACTACTTTATCTACGACTAACTGAAAAGTACTAAAAAGAATCAAAATAATTAAACGAAAATGTTAGATTACTATGTCGATATGACGTTTGACGGTTTGTAAAATGGCCGCTTGTTTATCGTTACTATGACAACGTTGATAACGTTATGTTCTTATTGGCGGAATGCAGGAAATAATGGTAACGTTATGGCTCATTATTCCCCGGTCGCATTTCATTATTCCCTCCGGGAGTCCTATTATTAGCCAATAGTGATTAATATAATACCTACTTTATTGTTTAGTCGTCGATAAAAATTATTTGAACAAAAATCTTAATTCAAATCAACTTAGCTGGGAAAAGTTTGACAGTTATCTAAACTGTAAAAAGCCAATTTAAATTTTGAAATTAAGTACAAAAAATGGCACATTCAACTGAACGGGAGAGAATAGAGATTTTAATAATGGTTGGATACGGCGATAGACCAAGGACTAATGTGAAAGCTTGTGAGTTATTCGGTCAAGCATATCCTGATAGGCAAAGATCTACAGTAAGTAGATCGACCACGAATAAGTGATGGAACAAAATTAAAAGTATTACTTGAAGCAGAGGAACACCATCATATTTCTACAAGGCAACTTGCCCTAGATAACAACGTGTTGTAAAATTATTTAAAAAAGTTAAAGGAAAATGCACTTTTGTGAAGAATTAATGTTGCAATGTAATCAAAATCCGAATCTTTTTAACAACATTATTTTATCTGAAGAAGCCACTTTTTTCCTCAACGGAACAGTACATCGCCATAACTGTAGGTATTGGTCACGGGACAATCCTCACCGGATTCAGGAATCACACAGTCAACATCAAGACAAGTTGCCAGCAGTGGCAGCTCTTTTTCTTAATGATGAAAATGGCGACGAACCTCATCAGAATATTTGGTTTCAACAAGATGGGGCGGCTCCTCATTTCGGCATAGAGGTCCGTCAACACCTTGATGCTATATTTACAGAAAAACGGATAGGGCGACGAGGACCAATTGAGTGGCCAGCGCGTTCCCCCGACCTGACACCCTTAGATTTCTATTTATGGGGTTACTTAAAATCGAAAGTTTTTATCAATAGACACAACAACTTGAAAGATTTACAACAGAGAATTAGTGATGCAATGCAACAAATTAGGCCAAATATTATTGAGCGCAGTATATAAAGTGTTTACTGTCGTGCTAGTCAATGCCAAATGGTTGGAGGGGGGCACTTTGAACATTTGCGTTAAGTTCTGTGGATTAATTTGTTAAATATGTTTTGTATGTTTTCTTTTTTTTTGATTACTATATTTACTAAATTATAACCAGGGGGGGGATACATTTACGGGGCAATTGGGTTTCGATTTTGAGCGTCATCTGACGAGGAAGCAGGGAAATATTCGTGATTAATTGTAAGGTCACTGTGTAGGAATTATTTGATTTATTTGTTCAGAAGTGGTTGTTTGAAGTTTTTTTTAGTTTGTTTTAAATAGTGTATTAGTATAAAAAGCCTTTTCTTCTTGTGTTAGATTAGAAGTTTTAAATTATTTTCGCCATAAACATAAGTAAGCCTATATCTAATGAATATTAGCTTACAGTTATTCCATACAATGAATCTATTTTCTTAATTTTGGAACGTTAACATGGACAGCAGTCGATATATACGCAAGTGTATTACAAGCAGATTACAAGGATTACAAGTAATTATGTTATTTTTTGATGTTTCATGCTCAAAAAGAGTATACCTCCATACATTACGGATTACCTTATCTTTTTTGCAACGATTCCTTTAAATGTATGTAATCACACCGTTTTTTGTTAACCACTGTAATCAATAATTACAATAGTGTGCGATAAGAACACCTATGCTGAATCTAGAAATATTTATGTATTTTTTTTATAATTAAATATATGTATATAATTATTTACGTGTTTCTTTTAAATTTAATAGATATGTAATCAAAAAACAATGTATAATTAATACTACAAAAGGAATAATGTAAATAAGTCAGTTTAGATATCAACCTTCGAATGCAGATTTTATTGAAGTTCAAAACCTAGTTTGTCCAATAGTACTATGCTTCCTCGATAGATGTCACACGAAATACATATCTAATTATTTTTGTCATTTTAAAAAAATATGATGACGTCATTCAAAAAAAAAAATTTCGTCAAGACGCCATTTTAAAAACTAAAATTGACCTGTCCGAGCGATTTCAAGGGGGAAACTGAATTGGTATGATAATTCAATATCGCTGAAACTATAAATATTGATATCAAGGACAATTACAAAAGCTGAGATCAGGAGCCTTGCAAGTACTGACGCTTGAATAAGCTGAGTCAGAATAACAGGCAAAAACATTGACAATATCCTGTGGATTGCTGAATGCAGTATTATTATAATTCATTGATGCAGTTATGCCAGATTTGCGATGTTTACTATTATGCATAAATGTCCAGAACGTTTGAGGATCGGAACAGATGGAGGCTTCAGCAATAGAGATATGGTCTAGATATGCAGCTCTCATTTGGTCCTTTATCAGAGCTCTTAAATGCTTGTATTGCACCAAAAAGTTAGCGCTACTAGTTCGTTTGTACCGCTCGAAGTAGCAAGTTTCCAATGTAATATTTCGAATAATGCTGTTGGTGTACCCCCAACTAGGTAAGGTCGGTTAGCAAGAGTTTTGTGAATTCTTCACCCTTTAGTTATTTAGATTAATAAACGACCAACGAGCGTCATTACATTATATATTGCTGCTAGTGGGCCTTGCGTTTTTAACGTAGAAAAACTTTGGTTGTACGAACAAAGAATTTGGGTTGGGTTATTGATTGCAATTTTAGAATCAATATTCAAGTCTTGAAATACTTAACACTGCTTACTGTGCCTTAAAATCGACAAATTCTTACCGGCACGGCACGTCTTCTAGAGGAAAATTAAAAAGTGAATTACTTTTGCAGACAGGAATGCTTTTCGTTCGAAACATTGTCACATTATATTTTTACAATAGACTGAGCTTTCACGAGAATGTCCATCACCTTGGCCTTCGCCACGGACGTCTGTTGACTACTCGCATTCACACACGCATACCAATGCAGATGGTACGAAGTTTTCAATGAAAACTTAAGCAGTTCGTAGAACACTTGATTAAAAAATATATACTTCTACTGGTTCATTCGCTTTTTTTTTCTCGCACGTTATGTTACGTACTAAGAAATGGATGATAATAAAGAGGTACTTAATTACTAACCTTGTCCCCCCGCCATCCTTCCGGGAATATCCTAAGTAATCCGCCGCTGCGTTTGACTTCCCAATTCAAATTTAAGTAATAGATGGCGGTGATGCATCTACCGTCTTTGTTAGGATTGTCCACGTGTTTCACGTAGTGGGAACCGGAACCCGGATAGCAAGCTACCATCGCCTGAAAAACCATTATGAACAGATTTCTTATTAATACCAGATCGCAGTCTAGGACAAATGCTAGTTAGAAGTTTTATATACAGGCTGATTCATTTTCGGTCCCCACCATGAGGATCTCGCTTATTATTAGATATACAGTATAGAGGTGGGCATTTTTGGCATTATTACGGCCCGGCTCGGCATAACAGTCAGCCCGGCCCGGCCCGGCTCGGCATAACAGTCAGCCCGGCCCGGCCCGGCTCGGCATAACCGTCGGCCCGGCCCGGCTCGGGTCAGCCCGACAGCCCGACCCGGCTCGACATGTCAAGCTCGGCCCGACTTGTCGAGCCGGCCCGACATGCCGAGCCGGCCCGACATGTCGAGCTCGGCCCGACTTGCCGAGCCGGCCCGACATGTCGAGCTCGGCTCGACTTCCATTTGCCCAGTCACAACGTATGATGTATTGAACGTGCACGGTCAGCTGGTATGTATGTGCACCGTTGTTATCTGTTTATTTAAATATTACAGCAGCGTGTTCGCCGTCAAATAATATTTGTTGACACAATAAAAAATACAAAATATATAAAACAAAAATAGCAACACAAAGTATGTATATATTGCAACAAAACATTGCTATATAATTAATATTTAAAAAAAATTAAAACCTATAATATCTATAAATAACAGTTGGAGAATTGATAGCAGTATATTTGTATAAAAGTCAACGTCAGGTTTAATTAATTCTTAAATAGGTATGGAAGGTATTCCTATTCTTTATTTTTTTACTGCAGAATGGTTTTATACATTTGCAATTCATATTAGATGCAATTTTAGGTTTTCTTCATTTTTGAAAAATATTGCAAATAATATATATTGTAAGAGTTTTGAATATATAAAATTCAAACAAATATCCTATATAAGCACATTTATAATCCCTTACTACTTATTGAACATAAAAAATAAAATTTTATGAACATTATTGGGTGGGCTCGATTAACTCCGTCGTTTTTCTAATGTTCATCTAGCAATAGAAAATGTCCTTTTACTGGGCGTAATAGTAGCAGATTGGCTAGTACATACTGTTTATCAAGTTTATATAACTGAGGTAAATACTTTAATTTTTTCCCGAAAATCTAATACATCAAAATTTGGTGTAACATATTCATGACGATTAATATATGTGTCAAATTCATTCTCAATATTCAAACTAATGAATGCAGTTCGTTTATCCGCGAATCGAAAATCCTGTCAGGTAGATGTTGGTAATTTGGACGTTGAAGGTATTTCCTCTATTCTTGTTCATTTAAAATATTTTTTCAGGTCAGGATATAAACATGTACCTGTTTTATGAATAGATTTGATAGCATACTTTCCTTTCAAACCTTTACTTATATAAAATTTTAAATTTTTAATATTTACGTTTTCATTGGGATGTATTATTAAGTAAGCAGATAGATTTTTAAACCAGGATAAAATTAAAACTATTGTGAGAATTTGATCAAAACCTAGTTCTAAGGTGGCTCTATTAAATGACTCTTGTAAATTAATTACATATAACAATATTAGGTCTATAATACACATTGAATTTTCTAGAGTTCTTGTTTCTGTAATAATAATTCCTCAGTTGAATAAAAAACTAATAGTATGGATGTTAACGTAATTAATATTCCATCTAGAATGGCTTGTTTTATAGATTTCTTCAATTTTGAAGTTAAACCTGCTTTTTTAAAAAACATGTCTAGGTCTTTGCAGTTTTGAATCATGACGCAAACTGGATCGGATGCAATTCTGCTGCTGTCTGTTTTAGACAATTATTTATTATTAAATTATGTTATGTCCAGCGGAAGATATTCTTCAGTAATTCTTTAATATACTACAAAGGTTTGATGCATTATTTGTCACAAAAACCTATGTTATCCTGTTGAATAACTGCATTAATTCAAAATTCGAAAATTTAAGGAAATCCTTTTTAATATTAAATAAATTTTCTTATCATTCATTGTTCCCAAGATAATTAAAAAATATTTCAAAGCAAAACCTTGTTTTATGATATGTCCCGTTAAAGTAATATAGTATATTTGCTTGTATAGTCTGACCAAAAATTTGTGGTGAATGATATTCCATCCTCGTAGAAAGCTTTATACCAAATTTTATGACTAATTGTTTATTTATCAAGTTCGTTACAAAAACTTAATTTATTTCATCAAACATAGTTATTACAACGAACGACAATTATTATTAGTAGTACGAGATTATTGGTGTTTTGCCTGCGTGAGGTCAATAATACATTGACTGTACATATTGGTTTATATTTCTTCATTTGGGAAACTAAAGAAGATTATATGACTGCCTATATAACTAAACAACTATATTTCATTCTACACTTAATATTTCCCTTTACAAAACAGATAAAGCACTTGTGAACATATTTTTTACACACGAACTAAAGAGTATAACTGTTTATGTGACGTGAAGTATTCATTCTCACATATATTTGTATGCTTGTCTTTTAACTTCTAACATTTTTTTAAAAAGATATCTTGAATATCAGAGTAATATCGAAGACAATGTTTCCAAGTTATTATATTCAACATAATATAAGTACAGTTTTGCAAATAACCTGGTTAGTTTACTCTCTAAAAAAATAATTAAATATAAAAAATATTAATGAAAGAATAAGAAATTATTGCGGATACATAAAATATCAGAAAAAGAAAAATATTATATATAAAAATAAAAATATTTACATTATTAAAGTGCCTTTTTGTCATTTATTAGATTCCAAACTATATCAAGTTAATAGTATAAATATATATATATATACACTTAGAGTTTTAAACTAATAATTCTAAGTGAGCATAATATAAATGTGTGTAGATTGTGAAATGAAACATAATATTCACTCCAACAAAGCATAGTCAGCCGAGCGTCTTTACCTACTATACACGGGTCACGTCCGTCCGACTTGCCGATCGGCCCGATATGCCGAGCCGGCCCGACATGCCGAGCCGGCCCGACATGCCGAGCCGGCCCGACATGCCGAGCCGGCCCGACATGCCGAGCCGGCTCGACTCCCAGTATGTTCGGCCCGGCCCGGCCCGAACAACAAAAATTTCAGCCCGGCCCGGCCCGACATGCGGGCCGGGCCGGGCCGAAGCGGGCTTTGTCGGCCCGATCCCAACTCTAATACAGTATAGGTTTAAATTTGGCGAAGTTGTTTAATTTTGTGTTTGTTATGAATCCGTAAAGAAAATGGACCAACCAGTGACAAATGCCGTTTGTTTGTTTTTTTTAAAAAAACGCAAATACCCCATTTTGTTCTTTTACTTGTGGCACCTACATTTGGCTTTGTAGAGAAAAAATAAAAACACTTTCTCATGACCACTTTTAAACCTTTATCTAATTGTGTACTCGAGATTTTTATATGACGTTTCGTTTCTTTCAACTATCTAATTATTTATAGGCGCCATATTGGATTTCCGCACTTTCAGAAAGAGTTTTTTTCTTCAAATTTTAACCATGTATGTTGACAAAGGTTTTTGATATTATACTTTAATTGAAAGAATAAATTTTAAGATCAAATTAGGTAGGTAGCCATGAAAATTCAATCCGTCACACATTTCATTTATCGTTCATTAGTAATACATAAATGTCATACACCAACGAAGAGAAACGAAATATGTTAAGTATTTTTAATTCTTCGAACCGAAATTCAACAGTAGCGAGTACAAGACATTTACAATTGCCTTCAATCTGTGAGCTGTACGTATTTAAATAATGTTTACACTCCATTTGTAAAGAAGAAATAATACCTGTCATGGCTACCTAATTTAATCTTAAAATTTTGAAACATTCAAATCAGTGCTTTATTTTTATTATTATTAATTAAAGCATGGTATCAAAAACTTTTATCAACATATGGTTGAAATTAGAAAAAACTCTTTCTGAATGTGTCTAAATCCAATATGGCGCCTTTGAGAAATTAGATAGTTGATGATGGCTAGAAAGAAACGGAACTTCATATAAAAATTTCGAGTACACAATTGGATAGGGGTTTATAAGTGGCCATAAGAATGTTTTTATTTTTTCACTAGAAAGCTAGGTGCTACAGGTAAAAGAACAAACTGGGGTTTTCGAGTTTTTTTTAAAAAAACACGAACGTCATTTGTCACACAGGTCTATTTTTTTTACGGATTCATAACAAACACAAAATTTCAACAACTTCGCCAAATTTAAACCTATACTCCATATCCAATAATAAGCGAGATCCTCGTGGTGCGGTGAAAAAGCGTAAATTATTAAGTATGTCAGAATAAGTGTGCGGAATTATAAATAGGTACATATTTCAAAACATGATCCTAACATTTTTCATCACATGAATAATTTGTCCTGTAAATGCTAGTTGTTGAGCAATAAATATTATTATTATCATACGTCGAACTTCAAACGAGCCCCTCAAGTTTTAGGCACTGCAATCTAAATTTATGACTTGTTATCTGACGTAAAACGTGCCATAAATAGGTGGATTGAGGAGACACCGAAAAAGTTCTTTGAGGACGGCTTAAAAAATTCATTTATTGTCGGGATAAATGTATTCAATTAAATGGCGACTATGTTGAAAAACTACATTGTATAGTGATCAAAATTGACACGATAAAAAAAGTTATAGCTAAATTCCTAGAACTTTGGAAACATCCCTCGTATATCAAGACATTGTGCGGTCATTTATCTTTTCGGGTAAAATGGAAAAACCGTGAGAGACCTATCAAATATATTCTATTTAACGTTTTAGATCTCAAAAATGAAAAAAAAAAGAAGTTATGGTTGGTATACTGCATTTCGGTAGACATAACATTAAAATATGTTGCTTAAAAATCACAAAAAGGCATCCGAGTGCGAAAATTTATTAGAAAATAATAATCTTCCGAATTAGTAATGATTACAAGATTATTAAAAATAAAAAAAGAAAATTTTGGACTTCATACCAAATGGCAATGCAAATTGACGGAGTTATATTTGAAGATTACGTTGTTAATGTTGATGATGGTGTGCATACCCAACAAATGAAGACAATTTAGAAAGCGTACTAACAAAAAAGAAAAACTATTTTTTAGTATGTCTGTATTTAGCAAAGATAAAAGTGAAATTCTTATATTTTAGTGGAAAAAGTTGTAGACAAAAAGAAATGATTCAGTGTAACCTAAACAAAATTTCTGACTTTTTTTGAAAATAAATTCTCTGTACAGCAAATCTAATTTCTTAGGTAATAAAATAAAATTCATAACAATTGAGATTACAACCCATCGCGTCTAAGTAATCAATTGTGAGAACAATAGCGTTTCGTTTCCTAAGACATGTCTGGAGTCATAGTCATGGAGATATTTTTTTCTACTCCCATACTTTAATTGTATTATTAGATATGCCGAACCTGTACTTTAATGATGTCCATTACGATACAGATTTTCATTATGATACAAGTTTATATCCCATGGGAATACAGATTTTTCATTACGATACAAGTTTATATCCAAGAGGAATGCGACATTCCAATATTCAAACAATATTCAATATGGCGACTGCATATCTGACATATATACAAATTAAATAAATGTGACAGTTCTCTGCCATTTACAAGAAAGTACTTAAAATTTGTGCTTAAATGTAAAATTTGAGTCCACCAGAAATTATGGAACAAGCCTTAGTAACCACGAACAATTTATTACCAGCTAAATTCGTAAAGGTGCATGGAAAATTTTAACCTCAATTTATGAAATGGAATGTTCAAAAAATAATGTTTTATTATGGGGTCGTAGAAAAAATAGTGTATGCAACTCGCATTTAATGTCTATTAAGACACTCGTATTCATTACAATACTCGGCTTCGCCTCGTATTGTAATTTTTTCACTCGTGTCTTAATAGCTATCATTAAATGCTCATTGTATAATAATATTATTCTGACATTAAAAAGATAATTATAAAACAGCAGTATCAAGATGATATCGTGCATTACTTATTTCTCGTTCCTAGAATGAGATCTAGTACTTAATATTGAACAACGTTGGGCACTTTGTTTATTTAGCCGTTTGAGGTGCCTCACGTACGCCACAATTGTTTACAGGTGGCACTGTCTGCCGCCCACTCTAGGGAAACCAGAATGTCAAACAATAACAATCGCGCAATGTTTGTTTTTGATGCTAGCGAATTGGGTAAACAAAAAATACGACAAACACGATGTACACGAGTACCGTTTATGATGGTACTCGTATTATTGGGAGTTATTTATGGATATTTAAATGTTTTTTTTTATTGGTTTAGAAAGAGAAAAACAGGTTTTCTTCACGTGTACAAAGCAATTCTGCTGGGCTCTTACTAATGGGCATGTTGTGTTGTAACGAACTTACGAATTGCTCTAACAAATAAATCTTTTGTAACGGGTCAACAGATTGGCACGTTACAGTTGCGGAATATTTAAAAAATTCTTTTCACCGATGCCGCCTTTCTCTTGTTAAAGTCGCTCCGCGATTTCGCACAAGTGAAATTTTATTTACACGCATTCTCAAACACTCAAAATATTTACGAAAATTACAGCGACTAACAAAATCATGTTATTATAGGTGATTTTTTTAAAAAAATAACAACCTATATTTTTTTTTAATTGGTTTCGATAGTACTTTCAATTCCCTATCCAACGGTATAAAACTTTTAATGTCACATTTGAAAAAAATTAAGAAAAAGAGCCTCAAAGTTCAAATATTAAAAATTCATTATATTGGCAAAATAAATTTAGTTACCGGTGCATAAAACAAAAAAAAATTAGTTACGGCTGCCAGAATAAAATAATTTGTCAGTGTCACAATCGAATGAGTGCTATTTTATTAATAGAAATGGTACTATTGAGCGATAGATTGAGAATTGAAGTGTTAATAAAATGAATGGTTATGGCGACAGAGCTAGAACACATCAAGAAGTGTGTCAACTTTTTTTTTAGGGAAAAGTACCCGGATCAGCTCATGAGTCAATCGACAATTAGTAGGATTAATAAGAAGAATTGTAAAGCATCTTCAAAAAACTGGACGAAGCATTGCTTTGGACCACATGACTATGATCATACGCAAGAATTCTGTGATCAAATGGTGGAAATGTGTCTTCGCAATTCATTGTTTTCAAGCGTATTTTATTTTCGGATAATGGAACATTTTATTTAAACGGAGCCGTTAATAGACAGCATTTTAGATATTGGGCTTGGGAAAATCCCCATTGGATGCAGGGAATTCATACACAATATTCTCAGTTCTCTCAGGATTATGGATAGGAAGAAGAGGTCCGATGGAATCGCCGGCTAGGTCTCCAGATCTAACGCCATTAGACTTTCGACCTAATAATTTAGAAGATCTCAAGCTCATGAATTCGACATGAAATTGGATTAATATCAGCTCAAACTATTCAGAACGTGAGAAATAAGTTTCATAATCGTCTTGGGTATTGTCAGGTGGTACAGGGTGGTCATTTTGAACACTTAGTGTAAATGTAATTTAGAAAGTGTTATTTCTGTGCTTATTTTTGTGTTTGATGTTATTGTTATGAGTTTTTTTCTGGTTCATCAATTTAGTTTTAGTGTAATTATTAATTTTGAATGGAGCAGAAAGTAAATTTATAATTCGATTTTTCAACATTTTTATAATTTTATAATAAAAACGAATCAATCAATCTTTCCATCAAATTTATGTAAAGAATTGCTAAATAATTTTTAATATTTGGACTCCTTTTCTCAATTTTATTCAAATGTAACATATTAAAAGTTTTATGCCGTTGGGATGGGGAATTGAAAACACTATCGAACTCAAAAAAATTATAAGTTGTCATTTAAAAAAAATCGGTGACGTCATAACATGAAAAACTAATGACGTAAGAAATTGAAAATGCGATGAATAAATGGCTATTAACGAAGTTAATGGCTTTATCCGTTACTTTATTTCCACACTGTATGTATACGTATTTTAATGAAGAATTAACTTATGCTATGGTATGATGGTACTTATCATATCTCCCAATAATTTTTTTAAAAACTGAAGTATGTATTTTTGAAATGCTCTTGATTGATATATTTATTATGCATAGTAGAATTATATCAAGCAGGTGCTTTAGAAGCTCTTAGGAGTATTTTATAAATGCTTTTGTAAAGCTAGAAATAAAAACATTCCAATATCTGGACCTTTAATAAAAGAAGAAACTTCGGAAACAGTCAAATGTTTAAAAACCACGCATTTAAAAATTTCAAATGGATGGCTTGAAAAATGTTGACCTAGCGTAAGCTTTAAAAGAAATTGCAGGCAGGCTGCTGACGTTTGCCCAGAGACTGTCGAAGCTGGGAATCATAGCCTCAAATATTAGTGTTCAACAAAAATGTTTATAACTATTACGAAACTCACCTTTTACTTCCTTATACGTAGTATAAGGAAGTATTGTGATGACGAAAATTTTCGACCTCGAGATTTATGCAAATGTCCACGTTTTGAGGTCCCCTGATACCGAAAAAGTGGTTTTTAAAAAATGTCTCTCTCTCTCTCTCTCTCTGTGTGTGTGTGTGTGTGACCACGATAGTGGTCAAACCGCTGTAGATATCAATTCCAAATTTTGTATTTACGTGTGTAATCTGCCTCTTGAAAACTGATTAGATTTTGAGCAAAATCGGCAGACCGGAAGTAGTAGTTTACTTCAGTGAAGAAATCGAAATTTGCAAATATTTCGTCAATTACTAAGTTTAAACAAATTTATAAAGAATTCATATGTACTTAGAATTAAGTTTGAAACAAATTGTCTTAAAAAAGTTTTTCGAAATTCCTACCGGAAGTAGGTCTTTTACTCTTATCGAAAATCAGTTTTTTGCGAATATCTCGCAAGTCATGCTTTTAAGGGTGTTGTATAGCAAACTAAAAATTTCGACGTCTTCGCTGCGGGTATAGGGGGGTTCTACTCAGGGGTGGAACTTGCCAATACCCCACTACCACGTACTGTTTTGCTAAATGCTATAGTAAAAATCTAAATTGTATAGTTCCCAGTTTATAAGTACCGCCCTTATGGAGCGATGCATTCGAAATGACATACGTCTGATGCGTTAAGTGCTAATTGTCTCTTTTCAGGCTACACATACTCTACGTAACGTAGGTGCTAGTAATATTTTGTATGATTTATTTAGTCTGGTGTCTAGGCGACACAGGAATGTAGATTGTAAGTTTTTTAGTCTGACATGTGTTCAATAAGTTAATATGTATGTAAGATGGAATTCTGATTAAAAGAAATATTACTTAGTGCCTATGAATACTATATAATAATAATAATATTTTGTTGAAAGGCACTAATGTCATCGTCTTGATTATCTTTTCCATTGGCCGTATTGAAAATCACAGGATAATTATTTATATCTATAGGTACTATTATAATACAAGGTGGCCGGCAAGGTATCCGAGAAACCTCGTACATGAATTCAATGACTAAAGGGGCCCACACACTGCGGTTTTGTTCGACAAACTTGTTCGTCGAACTAACGATTTATCAAATAAAATAGTCTCGCATACTTTTTTCCAAAAAAGATGCAGAATGACTGTACTTATAATATCATGTATTGAATGAAATTTCATTGTTTTATTATTATATATAAATTATTTAAAGTTTAATGTTTATTCATTATTATTATGTAACTACATCTGTAAAATAATAGTCCTATTTATGTCTGTTCTTTATTTACCATAACACGAAGAGTAATATAGTTAAATTTTTAAAATAAAAGATATCCTTTCCGAGCAATTTCTGGTTTACTTCAAATCTTTTTATAACTGTCCGAACACTGAATCGTTTGAGAGTAATTTTTTGCTAGGTCGTAAATTACTCTTTTGAACGTCTACCAGTCTGGTACAATCGATCTGTACAGAGGAAGTAGGCACCATCTATATCCATCTCATTTTCTATATTAGTTTTACATTATTTTTAACTCACTTATAAATGTCAGTAGTATTTTATCTTGATAAATGTAAAATAGTGGAAGAACTAAAAAAGCTAGTATTATTTATGAATCATATGTAATGTTTTTGTTTAAGTTTGTATTTATGTAAAAGTTATAAAAGCCTGCCAGAGAATGTGTACAATTTTATGAAATGTAATACAAAATAATATAAGTAAATTTTACAAAAAGAAAATATACATTAATTTTATAAAGTTAAACCAAGGATACTAGATAATGTTTTCAATTTTATGAAATGTAAAATAATATAAAAAAATGTTTAATCATTTATACCTACTCAAAACCCTAACAACGATTTCTGTATTCCGAATATCGCTCGTAAAGTGAATCCCCACCTAAACAAAGTAACTCCGCCCTGTCTTGGATTGCAAGGATATATCAAATATTTGACTGCAGGTGGCGTATTAAAGCAGTGCCAAAAATGCATTTCGTTCTTATCAAATTACACATTTATCTTAATAAATACGAAAAAATTTTGCTAGAAATTAATGTTCACAATAATATGTTATACGTCGGTACGCATTTTATTTTTCGATTATCTATTTATATTTAATTTTTTATAACAATTAATAAAAAATTGAAAAAACAAACTGCCTAGGGACGTGTAGATAAACATTATAAGAATATTTCATCTAAATCATTTTTGCATAAAGTTTAAAGATAGCCTGTAATCTGTAAATATTTGAAAATGTACCTATGCAACACCCTTAAGACATGTACGTTACGAGTATAAAAGTATTTAAAATATTATTTTCAATATCTTTTATATAAAAAAAATTTCAAAATTCAGACCGGAAGTACCACTTTTACTCCTATCGAATAGCGATTTTTTGCAAATATGTCGTAAGTTATGCATTCTATATATATATATTTATCAAGAGTACAAAAGTATTTAGAGTTGGATATGGAATATTTTTTGTATAAATGAAATTTCAAAATTCGGACCGGAAGTAACACTTTCATACGTATAAGTAAGTCGTGTGGTGGCCACACCTCATTTTTTTACTTTAAAGTACATCTAACATACACAAATAGCGAAACCTGCGCTCTAATTTGGATATCGGCAGCCTGGAAACAAGTATCACAATGTACAATTTCAAAACGTTTTGGAAAGCAGAATTCTTGGAAACTGTTCAACAAGAAGAAAATTATGATGAAGTCGAAATTCCACTAGCCCAGCTTTTTTCCTTACAGATGGTTTAAACCTGTGCGGGGGAATCATCTTGATCGAAAATTCCAATTTAAATATGCAAGAAATAATCAGTGAACTAATTAATAATAAAGATTGTAATCAAACAGTGAAAATAACTTTGGAGAAACTGAACTTTGTAAGATGTAGGTATAAAGTGTCCTATGTAAGTTATACAATTTATTGTAAATCAATTGAAAATGGCCACTAGCGTCGGCAACGAATAAATACATATCTAAAATAAAATCTTTTTTTATTCTCTTCGACTCAGTAACAGCCACTTCCATATAACGGTCGTATTTACAGTCAATTTTAGTGACCGCTCTTTAGAGGTTTTACTCTAATTTATTTTGTTTTAAATATGCTTTAAACATTACACTTGATTTAAATCACAGAATGCAGCACCACACCAGTGATATGCGGAACCAATTATCTAAATAAAAAAATACCAATCGATGATAACGATCGGTGTCTAATACCTTCGGAATTTTTCACATTAATTCTATAGATCGAAAACGGCCTATGTTCTCGAGCAAATGTAGCCGAGATAAACGAGGAATGTTATCGGAGTCATTCGGAGTGTTCCTTTTTCAAGTTTTGGTGGACTAATATCGCAACGTTTCCTGGTAACTGTATCGTTCCGTGATCTATGTAAAACGACCGCGAATGGAAAATATCACGTAAATCGCGACAACTTAAAAAGCACTTATGCGTGGAAATTTATATGAAAAAAAAAAAAAGATATTATTGCGAAGCGATAATGGATGATGTGTGTTTATTTATGTGTTTCGCGATAGGTAGCGGGTTATTTGATTATCACCGCAAAAATGGCACGCGTGTGCCTTGATCAGTGCATGTATCGATACTATCGACGGACGTCATTTTGGCGAATTTATAGTGCACCTCAACTGTGTAATATACTAACAAGCAGGGCATTTAATTTAATTTATTTTTAAAAGATACTAGTCCAGTAAAAAAGAAGGAAATCCACAAAAAATAGCGTAATTTTCTCGATAGTGTAATATGTAAAGAGGTGTATTCTGAGCATAATTGTAGATTTGAGGGGTTCCCCGAGTGTCACTCGCGCCGCTATCGCGACTAAGGGCCATTTGTACCGTTTATAATTTAAACGGCGTGTAACTAATCCCTGTTTAAATTTACGTTAGGATTAAGTTTCGATTGATTTGCACCGTATAATATTTTTCGCCAGTTAAGTAAACCAAGATTAAAGAAAAGCAACATTTGGCAACGTCTTAAAAAAATTCGCAACTAACTTCACATGCGAGGTAAATATGTTATAAGGTTATTCTTGTTTTATTTTTCTGAATAACCTGCCCGATTTGTGATTTCCTTCATCCTTCATATTCCCTCTATTTTGGGCTTGAAACAAAATGGATCAAGTCCATCACGAACAAAAAAAAGGAGTAGGTCATCTAATTTTTCAAGTGATGAAAAAATGTTGATCGCAAATATTTGCTTGGAATACAAGCATGTAATTGAAAATAAAAGGACCGACCGGGTTACATCAAAGGATAAGGCGAATGCGTGGCTAGATATTGCCAAAAAATTCAATTCAGCTGTACCGAATGGTACATATAGAGCGGCGGATTGTTTGCGCCGATTCTAAGAGAATAAAAAAAAAGAAAAAGTGCAGCCGAAGAAAAAAAGGAAACATATCGTACCGGAGGTGGCTTACCTAAAATAATAAAAAAAGGATCCATGTCATGATGTGGTGCTATCCATTATGAACACCAAATCAGTATTTGGATTAGACAATGGTAGATTAGATGGAGATGGAAAATACCTTAACAAATCTTCACAAAATCAAACCACAGGCAATGTAGTATTTGAATATAAAGATAACACTATTGAAGATTATAGCAGTGATAATACTGAGGTTAATACAGTATGTATTTATTTGTTTATAACACATAAGTTTTTTAAATTAATAATATACTTTTCGCAGGTGGCCCAAGAAAAAGAAGTATTGGTAAGCTTGAATGAAAATAGCTTGGAGGTATGTTTATGCAGCCAGAAAGCAGTGTTTCAATATTTTTCGAAGCAAATGCAAAGAAAAAATTTAATTCTTAATGTTTTTTTTTTTGCAGACAGTACAAGAGGACCCTACATTCTCACAGACTTGCCCAGAAAATAATGCCAATAATAATAATGTATGTACCTATGTTGTGGTGATCTATACAAGTGTCACTATATCATGTATTGAAGCTAGTATTCAAGCTGTTACCACAGCTGCTGCTACTACTACTATGCCAAAAATATCACAGTCCCCTTCTATGTCCATTTTTGTATGATTTTTGTGTACAGAATTACAAATTTCAAGCCACAAAAATGCCAAAATTCAAGCAAAAGTCACAACTGGTCACAATAATAAAACAAAATTAGGTTAGAAATAAAAATTAAGCCGCCAAAATTGACCGTTTAATTTAAGCCTCGTTTATACTAATTTAATCCTAGTTTTGGCTACGGCGCAAGAGAAATTTATACTTTAACTACAGTTTAGCGTTAAACTTAGTTTAACAACAACGGCGCAAACGGCCATAAGGCGTTTAATTCTATATCTCAAAAACGGTTCGATTTACACAAAAAACTATAGAAACCTTTTCTCTTAGAAATTGAATTACTTAACTTTTATTCGAAATATTTTTTTCTACCATCGATATTTTCCCAGATATTTCGTTAGAAAAGCCCAAACTTCCTTACTTTCGTTTTTTATTAGCCTCATCTCCCTAACCGTTCACTTTTTTGGAACCTTGCCTATTATCAAACTTATAAATCATTTGATTATCTACGTCTTTGCTTAGTTTATCGATCGATATCCACGCCATCAACGCAATATGATACCAGTGTGTATTCCATACTCACTGAGAAAAAAATATGAAAGTATTTGATGATTATTTTTTTGTCAACTTACACGTTTACGAAAAGGTCAATCTATTGAATAACTCCTACATTTTTCCGATTTTTGGTATTCTTTATTACATTCAACTAAATAATAATCTGATTAAGGATCAGAAAAGGAAGGAGATTAATAATTAACATTGGTCCACATATTTATCAATAAGAAATACGACAATTACAACTTAAAATTAATGTCATGAGGAAAATGGACAAGATTCATCTAAACGAGTGTTTCTCGCACATTCCGCAATTTCTTCAGTGCTCGAGGCATCTATGCTTACATCATCTTCGTCGATAGTCCGAATAACTTTCGGTACATTACAATAAGAATTTTCATTACAATTAATACAAATGGCCGAGCTGTGAATGACCGGCTGAAAATCACAGGCTTTTCCACAATTTTTCTTGCATATACAAGGATTCAACTGTCACTTCCCTCCAGCTCAGGCTAAAAATAGATTTTCAGAGCGCACAGATCCCAAAGTTACTGTGGGCAGGAGCGATGGAGTATGATGTATAAATTTGAGAATAGGTAAGATATCAAAAAAGTGAACGGTTAGGGAGATAGAGGCGAAAAAGAGACGAAAATAGGGAAGTTTGAGCATTTCTAACGAAATAACTCGGAAAATATCGATGCTAGAAAAAAATATTTCGAATAAAAAAGTTAAGTAATTCAATTTACCTATAAGAGAAAAGGTTTCTATAGTTTTTTGTGTAAACCGAACCGTTCTCGAGATACAAAATTAAACGCGTTACTCGCGATAGCGGCTTCACTGACACTCGGGGAACCCCTCAAATCTACAATTATGCTCGGAATACAACCCTTCAACAAATTATATGATCGAATTACGCTATTTTATGTAGATTGATTCACAAAAAAGTGTCTTTAATTGATTTACGAATTGCGACTTACATTTTTTTATTAAGGCGAATCGGGACGGCCAAGTGCGCGACAGGGATGTACCTAGATATCGGAAAAGTAATTAGCGATTTCTGAAGAAACGGTACAACCAATTTTCAAATTTTAAACTGCAAACTTCTTAAAATATTGCTTGAAAATGTGCCAACGTATTACTTTTTTAATTTCTGGTTTGATGAAAAAATAAAAATAAATAATAATATTGTATAATTAAATGATAAAAAAAATTGTAATAAAAGAAAAATTAAAAATCGGCTGAGCGGCGCATGTGAACACCAATTTCTTAATGACAACACTTGAAACGTGAAAAACATTAGATTTCGGTATTTATAGAAATAAGACCAGCGTGAACATTAATTTTAATAAAATTCCAAAGACTCTATTTTTAACTATTTTTAAAAGAAACTTGTCTTTAAAAAAAAATAATAAATATATAGTGCACCTAAAAACGGCTTTTTATTTTAATGGTAGCTCGTAATACAAATATATTGAGCCACACTAAGAAACCCTGACAAAAAAAAACAATCCTCAATATTAGAAGGGGCATAAATATGTATTTAACGGCGCCTATCAAAAATGGACGAAAATAATTTGGATATTTTTCCAATTAAACAGAGAACGTTTGCGTATATAGCAAACTGCGATAGTACGTACTAATTCCGACACGTGCAGAAGTTTAAATTCACGTTTTAGACTGGATTTTTGCGAATAAAAATTGCCTACGTGACTAACAGCATGCTCGTGAAATGCGACGATCGTATCAGATGCGCGGACGTTAGACAAGGACAGAAACAAAACACAGTCATGTTTATTTGTAAGACCAACAAACCTAATGTCAATGTGTGAATATTTTTGATGATAGCACCTTAATTGCGCAAACGGATAAATCATTTGGGCAAATATACCTTTTCTTTATAATGTATTGATTTCGTCTAACGTATTTATTATTAGAGGCCGCCATAAAAATATGAAATTAGTACATTAAGGTTATGTACACAAGACTTACCTTTGTACGACCGTTAATATTATACTGTCCCAATTTGCCGTTATTTAACATTTTATTCGCACGAATTATGACCGCATCAACTTGACTAATTAGACTGCCGATATTTTTACAACACAATTCTCTACCATCGATCCATGTTATTTGATCACCACGTATAGTTTTAAGGTCTTTCCTGCCTTTATTAGATACTAATTGTCCATCTTTAAATACACCTTTTGTGTTGTACATATTTAAAACTTCCTCGAGCACATACATACCCCTCTCAACACCTAGGAAATTATCAATAACACAAACTCCATAATTGTTCATGTCACTTATTACATTTCTACTCATCTCTTCTATTATGTCTTCTTGGTTTCGATGTTGATAGGGTTGTAAACTGACGGTGGAATATTCTCGCGCACCCCCCAAATGATTGTGGGGTACGTTTTCGGTAATAATTGGCATTGCTTTCTCAAAATTGGTCCTCTGTTCCCTAAAATCCAGTTGTAGGTTTGGTGACAGACTCTCGGCACGAGAACTTAAAATTTCATTTTCCGAACTGCCTTCAATAGGTATGAGGCCGTTATTCTGACCCAAGACAGCACCGGTGTTGTTCTCTGTCGGTTCCAAATTCGATTCTAACTGTGCGCAATTTTCCTGGCAAACACTTTTGTGCCTTTTCCAATCTTGTTTCTGATGTACCCTCGAACAATAATATATTACTTTGCAGCGTGAACACCGGAGCAGATTTTCAGTCGAACCGCACACTTCACAGACTGAATTCATTTTAAATAAGGAACAAACCTTGTTGATATTAAAATTGTCACTGACATTGCTGCCATTTTTCACCTTGATTTGATTAAAAGGTTCGCTAGTAGTTGGCGCTTTTTATCTACAAAATCAGCTGTTTAGTGACACGATAATGGAATTAGTTTATCTCACAGTTTATCTACATCTTTGCGTAAAAAATAAATTATTTTGTCTTAACGTTCACACATCTAAGTTTACAAACACTTCCATTACAATAATATAGGTACATACCAAAGTTTTCTAACCCGAACCACCACAACTCATTATAATCGTATTTATACATTTTGTTTGTGAAACTACCTGAATTATTATTCAGCTTATATTTATATTAACTAGCCAAAGACTTTTCCACACCTTTCCAGTTTTGTAGTAAATACACTTTCCATTTAGAATACTTGCAACTTGCGGCGCACACCTACAGTAAAAAGAGGAACCATTTTGACAGCTTTGAAATTATCAAGAATAGCTTCATTGTTTCTCTTTTTTTAAAGCAATTTAAAGAAAAAATATTGCAAAGTGGTAACGGCGAAAGTTTTTATAAAGATATTTAAAAAAATAGAAAAAGTAAAAACAGGTCAAAATATATACATATTTCAGTTTATTCAGGCTGCCATCTACTAAAAACTAATCGACTTTATAGTAGAAACCTTTTTTTTTAAATAGATTTTTATATATTCTGAAATGATGTTTTTTTTCATATTTTTATGGTGGGTTTATGCAGCGTGAATTTGTCCTAATTTAGTATTAGTATTAGACTGTATTAGTCTTAAGAAAGTTCCATCATTGAGTATACGTGTTAGCGTTCAGTCAGCTGATCTTATGGTCGTAAGCTTCTTAGGACCGCGTTAGGACACGACCTTGAAAGTTCGCAATTTTTAACTCTTGGGACTAAGTTAAGACCTCGTTAGCCAAGATCTAACCCCTTGTGAGGGAATACGTACACAGTTACGTATCACTTACGCAGCTTAATTTGAAAATTTAATTTCTGTATAACGTGTACTTTTAAGGTTAAGACTAATTCTTAGGACTAATACTAATTTAAGGAACGCTGCATAAACCCACCATTAGTCCTAACCAGAGAAATAGAGTAGGGGAGAACGCGCTTAAAGATGCGCCAACTAAGTTAAATTGAATTCCGCCATTTTGAAGGTTATATTTATACCTAGCTCAACAATTCGCATGTAAAGTTCATTGACTTAGAAAAATGTAAACAAACTTACGTGTGAAAAGAAATGCCTTCCTGCAAAATGGCGACCACTATAGCGTTTGCTTAAAACTGGATGCGCACTCGTCGAAGCGCGTTCTCCCCTACTCTATTTCTCTGGTCCTAACTTAGTATTAGCATTAGTCTTAAGAAAGTTCGATCATTGAGTATACGTGATAGCGTTCAGTCAGCTGGTCTTATGGTCGTAAGTTTCCTCAAGTTTCTTATGGTAGGCTTATGCAGCGTTCCTTAACTTAGTATTAGTCCTAAGAATTAGTCTTATGGTGAGTTTATGCAGCGTGAATTAGCCCTAACTTAGTATTAGTATTAGTCTTAAGAAAGTTCAATCATATACGTGTTAGCGTTCAGTCAGCTGATCTTATGGTCGTAAGCTTCTTAGGACCGCGTTAGGACACGACCTTGAAAGTTCGTAATTTTTAACTCTTAGGACTAAGTTAAGACCTCGTTAGCCAAGTCTAAACCTTGTGAGGTAATACGTACAACAGCTACGTACCATTTACTCAGCGTAATTAGAAAATTTAATTTCTGTATAACGTGTATTTTTAAGATTAAAACTAATTCTTAGGACTATTACTAATACCGTCTAATATTAAGTTAAGGAACGCTGCATAAACCCACCATTAACCTTAAAAGTGCACGTTATACAGAAATTAATTTTTCAAATTACGCTGCGTAAGTGGTACGTAACTGTGTACGTATTACCTGACAAGGTTTAGATCTTGGCTAACGAGGTCTTAACTTAGTCCTAAGAGTTAAATTTTACGAACTTTCAAGGTCGTGTCCTAACGCGGTCCTAAGAAGCTTACGACCATAAGACCCGCTGACTGAACGCTAACACGTATACCTACTCAATGATCGAACTTTCTTAAGACTAATACTAATACTAAGTTAGGACTAATTCACGCTGCATAAACCCACCATAATACGTCCTTCACAAGATGTTATCAAAGTATGTAAAAAAGATGAAGTCCAAGTACCCCATATTCTTGTACAAAACAACAATAAACTTCCTGCAGAGGCAGTATTTTTTGAGCTATTTGTACGTTCAATTTCTATTAACTTGTTAGTAAAAAATAAGTAATCCCTTAATAAATAAGTATTTCATTATCTTCAGATGCGGATTTTAATTTTAAAGTTTATGTTCTGTTACATACTTTTCAAAGATTTTAGGCATTTCAAATTAGCACCTTTATTTTATGTTATTGCGCATGTGCGTCAGCCCCGTGTGCAGTTCGTATTTGTTCACAATTTGTAACATGCTATTGCTCATCCATTTATATAGATCAGTGCTGTCGCTTAACGTATGTCTAGATTACAATTAAATTATTCAAACATTCATTTTGTTGCACAAATTTTTCTGTGACTACAACTGGGCTGCGTTCATAAATGAATCGTTATAATCGTGTGTGTGGCGTGTGAGTAATTTGCTTTGCAGCTGGAGTGTTGACAGAGCGTTTTGGTACTTATGAACGGTTTTAGAGTGGTGACAAGTATGACAGCACATGTGTCATATAACCAGAGAAATAGAGTAGGGGAGAACGCGCTTCGACGAGTGCGCATCCAGTTTTAAGCAAACGCTATTGTGGTCGCCATTTTGCAGGAAGGCATTTCTTTTCACACGTAAGTTTGTTTACATTTTTCTAAGTCAATGAACTTTACATGCGAATTGTTGAGCTAGGTATATGTGAGCAACCTTCAAAATGGGGGAATTCAATTTAACTTAGTTGGCGCATCTTTAAGCGCGTTCTCCCCTACTCTATTTCTCTGCATATAACCCCACATACAGAAGCGGCAATTACAATCATACTTCCATGTGCGCATGTCGAGTCTTCTTCACCGTGGTTTCAAATCCGGCGTTTTTCAAACGCTCGAGTGTTTCGAGAGCGAACTTTATGAACACATTACACGCGTACATCATTGATGCCCGGTTGCACCGACCTCTGTTAAAGTAGCATTAGTTAATCTTGATTAGCAAATGCTCGGTTAGGCGTATTTTCGTTGCACGAACCACGATTTGTCCTAACAGCGAATTACCTAACATGGGTTAACAAATTCGACGTTAGAGGTCAATTAAAGTTAATGTTAACCTAAAAATTTCTTGTAAAGTAACATTGGACGTTCGTGTTTTTGTTTATCTTGTGTCGAGTACTGTAAATAATTATAATAATCATGTCTAGTGATAGTGATAATACAAATATTACATCATCTGATGAAGAATTACTAGAGTTAATAAATATGCTGTCAAGACCGAAACTGTATCGAAAAAGAAATAACCCCATGGAAGATTTCGACGATGTGGACTTTAAAATAAGATACAGGTTTTCAAAAGAAATAGTTCAAGAAATGATTACAATATTTGATTTGAATGATTTTGAATATAACAGCAACAGAAATCATCCTATAACAGCCAATTACACAGTTGTTATTAACATTGCGATTCTTCACAACTGACACTTTCCAACAAGTAATAGGTGATCATATAAATATTCATAAACAAGGATTTAATTGAAAGGACTTTTGGTGTCTGGAAAAAGAGATTTCCTTGTTTGTCTGTTAAGACTTAAACCTCAAAAAGTTCTACCTATTATTGTTGCTACCACTGTGTTACACAATTTAGCAATTGATTTTAATGATACTGTTCCTCATGGAATTGATGTTGCCAATGATACAGTAAACATTTTGAATGCTGAAGAAACTAATTCCCAGCAAGAAAGGCATTAATTCACCAACTTTTTACGGAATAAAACAAGTTATTTAAGGTACGTGCATAAATATAATTATATTGATATGAGTACATTATTCAATTTCTTAATTATTTGAATTCAAAACTGACTTTTGCAAAATTTCTAACTTTAATTTTTTCATATTCTAGTTTGATTGCTTCCTGTTGACCGTTTACAGTTTCTTGTTCTAATTTTTCTTCCTCTTGCATCAATTGAAACTGAGTAATTTATTGCATACTTCCTGTTTTTTCTTTTTTAAAGTAAGAATTTCAATTTCAATATTACTTTTTTTTTGTACAGCATTTTGTTTGCAAGATTTTTGTTTTGTGAAATTTTGAACACAATCATATATGTATATCATTTAATTTTCTTTTCCTTTTAGGGGGAATTTCGGAGGCATTATGTTTAGAAACACTAGTTGTATATGAGCTTCCATCTACAAATGCTGTGGAATTGTTTGTCGAGGGAGGTTCCATTGCCGCTTCACTTCCAGATGCTATTGCTGATGCTACGTTGGCTGGTTTTGTTACAGGTTCAATTCCTTCAGGAACAGCAACTGGTGCTGTGATATCAAAATCCCATATGTTATCTAAAAAAAGACTAGTGTATTTTTGAAATATATATATATATATAAATAAGATGTGATTACTTTTTTTATTTGGTTTCTTTATTTAGAGTATAGTGTTTTATGAGTAGCCATTATAATAAATATGTTGGCTATTTTAAAACTTCAACATAAGTGTAATATACTTACAGAATCAAATGGATTTTGTTTTGGTTCAATTTGTGGCTTGAGCAAACTATATAGCCTTACTTGTGACGGGTCTAATTTTGATGTGTGTGGTGTACCACCACCCGTTTTATATATTTCCACCTGAACAAGAAAATTTTTATATCAGCTTAATTTGTAAATTAAATTACTTGAAAATATAAATACTCTGATTACAATTGCTTTTACTATACAATAAATATGATTATTAGAATGTATATTGAACAAATAATATTTATGTTTACACTAACCTGTTCATCAGCATTCTGCTTCCTTAATTGACATTTAGTATTGTTGTAGGCATTCTTTAATTGTTGCCATGTTCTACTTTCCTTTCTTGTGGATGAATTAAAAGCTTCAGCGACTATCCCCAATGCTTTGGATTTCTCTTTTAATGAAATTCCATCAGTTCTTTCATTTTCAGTAATATTGAAATATTGTTCGGAAACAATAGCCAAAAGCAACTCTTTATCCATTTGAGTAAAGTTGGTTGACCTATCACGTTTGTCCATTGTATTGGTAATTTGTTTAGTTAATAGAATGTTACACTTATTTTAGAGGTTGAAGTACAATTAAACTTCAGTAGAACATTAACAACCAAAGTAAACTAATTTCATAATATACTCCCTACCTAATATTTTATGATAACAATTGTACACGAAATATACATACACATGTTATTTCAAAGAAATCATTGTTAAAGTACCAAATGTCTTTATTTTAAAAATGGTTTTCAAATTACTATAATAATATACCCTAATAAAACGCAGATATGTTTGAAAATTCCCATGATAAATGTACACAAATTTAAATCTTACTTAAAATACACAGACCAATCACGGCATGAAACGTCAGACATTTTAATGACGTCAGATTCTTGCGTTGTCAAACGCTCTGTTAACTAATCTACGTTAACTTTTCGTTGGTGCAACGAGAAAGAAATTTAATCCGCATTAACTCTTAACATAGCGTTAACTAACATAGGTTAACAAACTTAACAACGGATGTTGGTGCAACCGGGCATGAATCACTCAACTGTTTTTGAACGGCTTTGTGTGAAATTTTACCCTAGAGTGCACGCAGTGTGACGTTTATGAACGCAGCCCTGAATGTTTGTTGTAGTTCAGGAATATCAGATATTCCTTTTTATTTGAAGTGTAATGTTATAAAACGCAATTGCTAATTCACACACTACCAAACTTTTCATGAGTTTTAAAATTTTAATACTTATTTGTAAAACGAAAATATAACAAGCAACTCTTTTCGATTAATTTTTAGTTATACTCGTAGTGCAAGTTATGGCAACTCATATTTTGAAGTCGTAATCGGGTTTATTCAGATATATTATCCTATAACTTTTGCAATATTGTTCACAGGCGGAAGAAAGTCGATATTTTTAATTAGTAAATTTTAAGTATATATAGTTTTTCCGTTTAATTTTTTTAGAATTCTTAACTTTAACTTATAAAGAACATGCGTAGATATCATTTCGTAGTAACTTTTCAAATATTGTGCAATTTTTAACGAAAAATCACCATATCTATATATTCAATTTATTTGACCGTGTAAACACATTAAAATCGCCATTCTAACTGAAGTTTATCCGTGAATTTCTGGCCACAATGTATAACAATAGTATTTGATGCTACTCTTTATGGTTTTCTTGATTATACCATTTTTATTTAGTTATAGTATACAGTACGTAAAAAGACTGAATAGTCAAGCAAAATAAAAATCTGATGAAATAATAATAGTAAATATATTGAAATAATATTACATGTTCTCATTAGTTAAATTAATTTTTCGAAAATATTGAATTTAACAACTTATACAATCATATTTAAGTAAGTAAATGAAAAAGGCGTTTCCGAAGCGCCGCCGCTCCAGCCAACATTACAAATCCAAAATGAAACAAGGAAACATTATGATCAAGGATGTAGATATCGAATCCTCCTCCGCTGTTTACATAACAACAGGCTTGATACACTGAACAAGTGATACTTTAAAACTATTTGTACTTAATTTCTCTGTTAAACAAGTGGATAACCAAATTGTATTTTGCTTTTGAAGTATTTCACGAAATCTAGTTTAAATCCAAATGATGATTAATATTTGCAATAAATATATGTATATATGGAGGATTCGTTTCACAAGCTCATGATGTTTCAAAGTTTAGATTTTGGTTTTGCAACATTGGCAGCTAATTGTCAGGATGGACCATCTACTTTTGGTGTTTCATCATAACGGATGGTCATGGAATTGGCATTGCCGGGTTCCAATTTGTATCCTATCGCCTTATAAAATGGTATCAAATTATCTTTACAGTCCAATGTCATTTTATAACATCCTAAATGCTTGGCTAACAATGTCACTGTCAGTACAATTCTACAACAAGATATTATTGTCATTAAATTCCTTATATAAATAGCGATATCAAACATACAATTTTCCTAATTGTTTGCCTCTGTACGTATTATTAACGACAACATCCTCTAAACGAGCTCTCAAACCAGAACTGTGAATGAACTTAAATTCAGTAACTAGAGTTGCCGCTCCTATTATTGATTGTGTTCGTGTATCTTCAATAACAGTTACATAATATCCCCCAGACCTTTTCATATTCAAATATTGACCTAAAATATAATATAAATATGAGATAAAAAGCTCTTAGAGTTTCCTGAAAGCAAATAATTATTGGTAACATTTAGCATATGTTACTTTCAGAGTACCTACGTTCAAAATCAGCATAACTAACGTTGCCCACTGCTGTGAGTTGTGTTAATATGTTCAAGAATCCTTTGTGATAATCAGCTAATTGCAAGGGTCGTACTAGGAGCCATGTTTCACCTGGTGCTGTACAGGTAATGTGTGGATTTAAATAGCCCAGTACACTTTCCCAATTTAAATTGTTTAATAATTCAGGATCATATAAAAATTCCCCATCTTGTGACATCTTTAGGATAACATAACAGAATGAATTTTAACAGTAATATGAATCGATTGTAACGTTTATCGGTGTAAATGTGTTCAAAAATCTTACCTTTTTTAAAATTCCCATATTGTCATTTCAATTGGCCACGCGTATAAAACGAAAAGAAAACCTATAGATAAGAGGCAGTGTTATTTGAGGAAACATTTAGTATATTTTACCTTGACTATCCTCTTTTCTTGCAGGAAACTAGTTGAACAACACTTTCACTTTGTTTTTATTTGCAGTACATTTACTATAACTCTAAAGCAAATAACGGTATATTACATTCTTTTATCTAATGTGTATATACAGTACATTTCTTCATATTTCATGGCAAGTTATAGGACTAGAAACAATTGGCATTTGACATTGGATTTTTTTAATTATATTCACATTTTCGTTTTAGATAATTGAAAACATCACGATAAGATTAAATACTTTTAAATGAATGAATTTAATCCGTTGCAACATCAGTATCAATGATCTAATACTATTATACTACTAGATGGAGTGTACGCTATGTCTTGCTGATTAGGAAGTGACCCACACCATAAGAGAAAGAAGGAAAATATACGAGCGTCGAAAGTTTGACAAGGATGAACGCAATTGACCGTTTTATGTGGGCTAGATTCAAATATGTTGCAATAGCTTGTAATGGCTTATAATGTTTAAAAGTATTATTTTGTTAAAAATATGCTATATTAAGAGGAAAGTAAAGGTATTGCAACTTTAATAATCATAAAGATATATAATTAAATATATATTATTAATATGGAATTAAATATATTCTGTTTAATAACATTTTAAAGGTAGCTTTGCTAGTTGCTATTCTTCAATAATTAAAAAGGAAAGAAAGTTAAATAAATATGATTTTTAATGACTGTGAGATAACTATATGATTTTGTTCTTCTAATTATACCTATTTTAGCATGTTTGATGATCATTCAGTTTTTATTTAAAACAGTAGTATTAGAAAAAATCACTACAGATATCAGATGGAAATTTTGAATTGACCACTAGAATTTTTCAAAATATTACGTTCTGAAAAAAGAAATATAGAAACTGACAGCTTTTCTTAGGTGTTCCTTACAACTTCTGATATATTCAAAATAAAAGACAATTAATGCTTAATTTTTTATTAAAATATATGTACATATAATTAATATGGATTAACAAATACGTAAATGGTAAATATGTGATCGAAGTAAAATGGAGAAAGAAATATTAAAAATACATAAAGCTAGAATAACAACTTGTATTATTTCGTGAGGTGTTTTTTCTGTGACTAATTCAAATACTTCAACATTAGTTACATTTGGGGATTCTGAGCTATAAGGTAAATAGAACATTAAAAATATCTAGGTAGAATAATAACTACAAATAGAAATCTTACTTTAACAGTTCTTTGCTTGGTGCATCAGTAATTTTTAATCGTTGAGATCTGCTATTACAGGGAATTTTTCTCAAGTGAGCAGGAAAATTGAAAATACTTTGAATTGCATTTTGGGGCAAATATTTTCTTCCATAACTTATAACAAAATCTTCAGGAACAAAATGCTCTGAACACAATCTTGAATATTTTGATGGCTTAAAATCCTTTCGTTTAGTACAAATTATCCACTGCTTGCATAGTACTCGATTAGATTGAAAACTAAAATTTTTTATATCAAATTTACAAATCATGTATTTTATTAAGAATAGTTAACCTGTGAAATCATACGTTCATTCCCTTTTCTGCCCTATTAGTACAACCATACGCTGCACATGACATTACCATTGTGTCTTAAATATGTGACTCCAAGCACTGCAAAGCTGGTATATATAATATTCAACAATTTAAAATATTTGTTTCTAATTTTGTTACTGATAATAGCACTTTTAACCAAATATATATGACACTAAATCCATGAGAACAACACTGTTAAATTATAAGCTGAAGTTAACAATTGCCAATATTCTTGATGATTCTCAATTTATATACATTACCTATATGCCTATATCAAATAAAAATGAAATTCCTAAAATGTATCTAATTACAATCACAATTTTATAAATAAAAATAGTTGATTCAATCATCATGAATCCACAGTTGTCTTTATGCTCGTATTTCTTTAAATAAAAATAAAGTCCGTGGTGTATGAAATAAAATCAATACTAGAAGAAATCTACTAATAAAATATATAATCCAAGTTACCAAAAACACAAATAAATATGTATAAATCAACAAAATTCCGAAAGTTTATATACACAACCATACGTTTGCCGCCTTGTTTTACCCACAACTAACGGTTTTGTATATCTGTCTCCTTTGTATGTAGAGGTCAATTCTTCTCTCTCTACAGTCCATCTAGTAGTTCTATATTATTAGATCATTGATCAGTATCATGATCAAATCAAATACAATTTGTATGAGTAATAAAAAAACTTATAATCAAAATTACCACGCAATTAGTATAACATAAATTAGAGATTAATTAAAATATGTATATTAATTTATTTTTCGCGTTAGAAATAAAAGCTTTTTAATATTAGAATTATTAAAAAAAAATAGCAACTAAAATCACACCCAAACAAACGTCTACAGTTTCAATTGGTTTCAATTAGAGGTGGGTCGTTCGCGAACGAACCGGTTCACTAAATTTCAATAAACCGGATCTCGGCCCACTTGGGTCGTTGCTTAATTTGTATACAACAATCTGATAATTTGTCAAATTTGTGTGCATTATAGCTTCAAATAAATTGTTTGTCAAACATTTTGTATAATTCGTGTACGCGCAGCCTAAATAATCCCGGTTCGTTTAAGCCGACGCGACGGCGCCGAGTATTACAGTATTACATGTCCTACACGTTCCGGAACGGTATGCTATTACGGTTCCGCACGGTTCGAATGAGCCGGTTCCAGGACCCGGCTCACAATGAGGAGCTGAACCGAGTGAGCCGGGTCAATGAAATGTACCGTTTTGCCCACCTCTAGTTTCAATCAGTCCCAAGCAGCAAAATCACAATTTTAGAGAAGGATGAAAATATATATTTGCTAATGTAGAACATTCCTATTATCCTAGATAATTATTTAACAAACATGACGCTTAAATAATGTGTAGCCACAAAATAAAAGAACCTAATAAAAACGACATTGACATATTAATGAATTTCTTGTCCGTTTTATTGTAATTTAGCTTTTCACTATTCATATTTTTAAGTCTTGACCAACGTGATGAATCGAAGTAGACTTGTAGTCGGTCACTATTATTCAATCTCATTGGTTTTGACACCCAAAATTACAATTTTAGAGAAGGACGAAAATATATATTTGCTAATGTACAACAAGTGTGTATATAGTGATTTTGATACTAGGGAATAACACAAAAATGTCACACCCAACCCAAGCAGCTACTATAGGCAATAAATTTGCCTATAGTAGCAAAATTATTCATATCTAGGGTCACAATTAGTCACATAATAAATTGTTTTGTAGTGCAGGCAATGCAAAATTCCCCATATCAATTAATTGCAATTTTGAATAACAATTGGGAGTGAACAAAATCAATTTACGGGCAAGAAATACAGGATAAGTGCACCTTGTTTGTCAAAATAATTTTTCCAAAAACAAGATAAAAATGTTAAAAACCGGAAATATTTCAAATTTTAGGATATATTAATACTCCTATCATTTTTTAACAATCGATTAAATTTAAATTATACTCATTTTTAATTATCACATACCAATATTCCAGAAAAAATTTTTGAGTACATGGTATCATGTGAAAATTACATATTTTTTAAGGAATATAACCTATATTTTGACATATAACCTAACATTTTAATGTCGTTTATCTTGTGTATATAAATCCCAATAAAGAATATGCTGGGGTTCAATTGGCTTTACAGATTTGTAAGAAAACGTACGAAACCCATTCCAGAATACACCGCAGATTTATGGAAAAGAAGATTATCCTTTACATATGCTTTCATTGCATGGAATGCTTTTGGCTTCGTTTGTTACATGATTTACAAAGGCAAAGCAGACTGGGCACAATATTATGGTTATAAAGAAGAGGAATCATTAACACCAGGTAATAAAACCCTGTATGTCCCTACATATATCTCTCACTGTCAGAATATTTTATTACTCAAAATGGTATTTAAATTAAAAAACCCTGTATGTCCCTACATATATCTCTCACTGTCATCAGAATATTTTATTACTCAAAATGGTATTTAAATTAAAAAAAAAAAAAACATGTTTAAAAATAAAGCACTTTATTATATTCCATATTTAACTTTTTTTTTTTAGCACAACAATGGTCTAGAACATTAGGAATAAAAAATGCAACTGTATATAGAATATCTGGCATGAATGTTACTAAATATGAAATAGAGAATGATCATGAAAGTGATGCTTCTAATAAAACAAACATTGATTCTACAAAAACTGAGGCGACTACATAAATAAAAAAAAATTAAAATAAAATACTTAAAAATCACATAGTTATAGTGTGTATAGATAAAATAAACTTTTAGAAAAATTAATGATTATGCATTTTACTTAAATTCTTTAAATTATTTTAGGAACGCTTTTATTGTCCAGGGACAGTCCTTGAATTATTATGATGAACCTTGAATTTTTCCATTTCTACTAGAAGTGCCGATCTATATAAAAAAAAGGCAGAAAAATATAGACCTTTTAAACAGAGTCAGAGTAAATACCTGTAAGATTCATATCTCATCACGATGTTTTGTAATTCTTGCTTGTACAGTCTGGTTAGCATGGCATTGAAACAATCTAATTCATTCAAACGAAACAAGTCCCAGTTCAACTTGTAATCTAGATCTATACTAGCTGCAATTCAAGCCTTCACATTATATTTGAACATATTAGAGATCAAGAACAATGAATTACCTTTAAAATACACAATTAACCAGTCTGGTATCTCTTCATTTAAATAAGGATTTGCAGGAACTAGTACACTGTGTGGTTGGTAATGCGTTTGTCTGGGTGGATTAAAATATCTCACTTCGGGCTGGTAATTGAAACATGGGACTAAACAGGGATGCTCGTATTGGGCTTGTCTTGTTATATGACTGGAACATATTAAGTAATAGTGAAGGAGTCCGACAAAAAGTAAGATACACTTAAAATCAATTTCATATATCAATAGCTCTTATCCATATAAATAGGGATTATCGCTTAATACATACTTAACATAATACACTCCATACTTTGGAGAATGTATGCATTGCCATCCAGTAGGCAGACCTTCCCTCTCTAAGGGATGTGACCAATGTGTAGTCTTTGTATTGTGATCAACATAATATTTACGCCCTCTCAACGTATAATCGACAGACCAACCAGGTGGCAGAGGTAATTCCTCAGATTGATCTTGAAGAAACTACAGTTAAAATGACTAGATGTTAACCATAGGACATACACACCTTGTGCATTATCGGTTTGTCCAGTAGTGTGCCTCAAATGATGTGCTAATGTTTCGCCATATGTCATGCCTTGATACTGTGGCCGGTACCGTTCTGAATTTGTATTGCTGTAGATTGGTGTCGTGTCTTGTGTCATCCTATTAATATTGGCACTTTCCGATGTATTTTGGTATATTGGTGATTGCGTTCGATTATAGTTTGTGTCCCTATAGTTGATTTGGGAATTCTCATGAGATTTTAAAGGGTAAATTTGATCGATTTCAACATAGTTGGCATTGCTCTAAAAATTAAAATCTAAAAATAAGGGAATTTTTGTTGAAATTAAATGGTTTTACTTAATTTTTTTAAAATTGAGTTTTGGTATTTCCTAATGAGGTTTTCTCTTTACTTATTACCAGATGAATTTGTAATAAAGTTGTACCACATATATATCTACATTCTTGTATATTACCAATCTATTTTGTCAGGTTGGAGAACAGTAAATGTTAAATACAAGAATTAAATACATATTAAAAAAATTACAGTAAATTTGTCAATTGAAAAGTAAATATAAAATATATGTTCTAAATTAGATTTTAATAGTTTTCTAAAAAAGACAATACTTGATTTGTAAATTGTTAAGCAACTTAGAAAATATAGAGCAATCAAATATATCCAAATGTAATGTATTACAGGTACAAATTTTGAAATCTCAAAACTGATAACTCTCCTAAACACATATATGAAAAATATAGTAATTTAATAAACGTACCACAGAATTGTCGACTATATATGACGAGCTAACATGCTGTTGATTACTATATAAATGTTGTGTTTGTGTACTTTGATTGTTTGATCCATTACTACCATCACTATTAATAACTGATAAATTTGCAAACCTTAAATTATACAAATATAATTTTAGTTTAAAAAATAGCACAAAAACTACCTTGTAGCTAAATCAGGTACAGAAGAACTAGGAGTATATTTTCCTTCATGAGCACCCAATCCAACATCACTTATTGTTGTCTTTTGATTACCAAACTTTTGCACTGTTATACTAGGTAACGAATTACTATTAACAACAGCACTTATTGGGGGTAAGGACGATCTACTTTGTTGAGATAGTCGCCTCTTTGGCTCAGTTGTCCACACATTAATAACTGTAATTAGGGGAAAAATTAGTCTGTGACTCATCAGTATTATTCAGTCAATCTTACTGGGCATCTCGGGTGGTGTATCTTTTTTGACATACCTTCCTACAACACCCTCTTTAATACTTCTCAAGTCCTTATTTTTCCTAGACAACATTGCGTGATTTTGTATCTAGTCATCAATAATGGAAATGTCAAAGGGTATATAAACTAAATATTTTTTATTCGTACGATAATCAAGGCCGGATTAATCAAACGAACAGATATGTAAGAAATCGTTTTCATACAACCTTTATCACAAATATAATCACATGAAAATAAAACAATTACAACACAGAATGCGGCTCCTATATACGTCCGTCAATGTTCTTGAAAAATAACGAAGTAATGTGCAAGAACAATAAAGGGATGGTATTCAACTTGCACGACTTCATAGCAGGATGGCTGGGCGGTATGTCGTACCCAATATTTTTTTTTTTGATAGATACTTCACTTATAATTACTGTTACAAAATGCCGTTGGATTTATTCATTTTTAGCAATTACTTTTTCAACTTCGACATCTTCATTGTTTGGATTTAGAGTTTTGTGCGATAAGTAATACGATATACTAAGATGGAGCATGCGCAAAAAACGCAGAGCTGAAGATTAAAGAGGTTACTTTCTACATATACAGGGCCCTTCAAAATAATTGATTTGGTATACATATTTTAAACTTTGGTGCCATTATCTGATCATTTGAATCTAGGCAATTATTCCCTTGCACTATGAGATATTCTACATTCATTTACATCAATTCAAATAAGCTAATATCATATTTTATTGGGATTTCATAATTGGCAATGCAAGTCAATACATCACGAATGGCGGGAAATTTTCAAAATAGGTGCCACCTATCAAAATCAAAATGTTTCATTTAGAATTACGAAACATCGTTAATTATTCCATTAGTTGTGTTTATAATAATTCCTTTCATTAACAGTTATTAAAATGTATATTTGCAATAACATACAAGTGTTTTCATTTATTTTATATGTCAAAATAAACTCAGATATTTATATTTCGTGGCGAATAGTGGCGATATACCTAAAAAGTTTACTGTATTGCCGATAGTTATTTAAATACCATTAACGGGTAAGGTTCTGTTACTCGTAAACTGTAGTAGTTTACGAATAACAAGAAGCAGAAGCAGACAGTTATCGCAGACCTGAAGATGATAAGTGTGATTTTGCCGAAACGACGTCTAGAAACCAGCACCGGTCTTTTCAAAAACCAAGCAGCTGAAACGCGGAAGAAAACCCGGAATCCAGTGACAGTATATATAATATATAATGAACTCATTCTTTCACACATACCAAAATATTTATGAAGCGTAATAAATACATTTTATACATAAAGTAACACAAGTATAAACAATGCGTCAACAATATCATGCCTAACCAACACAAACCATGGCACACATATGATGCGCTTGCGTAACAAAATATTCCCAGTTTTGTGACGTCATTATAAAAGCTGCGCGAAATATAGGAAAGTGAATCAAAGTTGTAGCATGCCTTAAGAACATATTTTCGCCATGATCCACCCCAACAACAAACAGATAACAAGTAACTAAATGAAATGTATATCCTATTTTTCTTTCAATTAGGTGTATCAGGTTTGATCGTTGGACATCCAGGAGACACAATTAAAGTGCGACAACAGACTTACAATAGCACCTTATGGATAGCAATTAAAAGAACGTACATCCACGAAGGTGTTCATGGCTTTTTTAAGGGCATGCTTTTTCCACTGTTGACGATGGGGCCGGCCAATTCCGTATTTTTTGGAGTGTACGGTAACAGTTTACAGTTGTTACAGAACGTGAGGGAGACGAAAGTTCGACATGATGATCCATTTTGGCAACAAAAAGTTTTTTATGCAGGTACAGTAAACTTGTATCTCTTTTTTCACAACAATATACAGAGTGTACACCACGTAAAACTCCCAGGTCCAATATCTCGGAAACGGATAAAGATATTTGATTTTTTTTCTTACTTCCTTTAAACACGAATATCTATGAAACCGTTAAATTTTGGAACCTAACACAAATAATAAAATTTACATTAATTTTAATACTCTTTCAAATGAAAAACAAATGAAGATTATGGCGATCAAAAAAATTCTTTTCATCGTAGCGCCATCTATATATTAGCACAATAAAACACAATTGTGAGAACAAACTAGAGTCGATCACATTCTTTAGTAGCTGCTTTTTACAAAATTCAAATATCTTTATCCGTTTCCGAGATATTTAACCTGGGACTTTCAAGTGGTACACTTTGTATATAGTCGAGTCGTTTTGGCAACCGACAGGGTCAAAGTACCAACTTAAAGACGAGGATTCAATACCACTACAAATTTCGATCGGCCGGAACAATTTCAAAACAATAACATTAAACTAATTAATTAACATTTCGGGATATACAGCATGTGTCATATACCATTAGGCATAGAGATTCAATGTTTACGTGCGATCTATACGTATGCATGTAATATGTGGCAACGTGGCACTCCTACTCTCCGTCGCCAATGCCCGCAACAACCGACACCACAACGATTTTCTCCGATCCCCATTCTTCTCACCAATCCCCACCCAGATTTTACATTCAATGTTTAGTGAACACGTTGCAGTGTGCAATAAAAGCATTCAGTAAAATTAATTTATAATGAGTCTGTATACACCTGCTGAAAAGCTTCAGATAGTGAAATGGTTCTATGGTAGTAACTCTGCAATAACGTGCATAAATATGTTTGCGCTGACTTTTGCAGATCGTCTTCTACCTTGCAAACAAACAATTTATAATATTTTTAAAACATTTGAAAAATATATCTGTCTGAATAACTGCACGAAATGCAAATTAAGAGAGATATCCCCACAAGATATTGAGGAAAGTGAACGGCGGGATGTATTAGTTTGTAGTATTGTGGATAATTTTATTAGAATTACGCTTTTGTGTGTGTTATGCAGCGTGAACGCAGCTTAGGAATTCTCTGCATTTACTGAATGGAAAAAGAAGAACAAATCCTTGCAACTCGTAAATATTATTTCTGAACGCATTACAAACACCCGAGTCGGTGGTCCAATAGTTACTGCTAACTTGTATTTGCGAGATAATCGTTGTGGCATCGGTCGTCACTGGCATTGGAAAGGAAAGTACGGGTACCACGTTGCCACGTATTACATGCATTGAACCCCTATAGCTAATGAAAATTGACATATGCGGTATACAAATTAAATATTATAAATAAAGCTATTACATATTACTTTTTCTACACCTATATTTTATATAACATTTGGCTATACTGCTTAGGAGGCAAGCATTGTTGACAAATTGAAAATGTTTAGATGACAATTATAACGAACGTCAAAAGATAATTATGACAGATGTCAAAAGGTGTATATTTATGACAGTCCTGAAATGACTTTTGTAGGTTATATTACTTGACAGGTAAAATTTTGCAACATCTCAAATTTGACGCCATTTTAATTTAGTCGTGCATGTCGGTTGCGACTGCGACTCAACTATATATATGTTTACAGGGTCGGGCAAAAAGAGCGGAACACCGAATTTATGGCTTAACTAGCACTTTTTCGAAAATTTAACCTAAATTAAAGTTTTTGTATACTTTATGTATTATTTATTGGTGTTTGCAGATTTTCCGTTTTTGTCACATTTTTGGAGATATGATGTCACCGGATAGTATTTTAAATGAATCACCCTGTATTTATATTTTTTTTTGAGTAGATATTTTTTTCCTGAATTCACTAATACCAGGTTTAGTGGGTCTCTGACTTATGGTTTCATAAGAAAAAAATAAAATGTAATGGCACCTAAATATTTATTTAATAAAAAACGAACGACAATAACTAAAGATTCTATTCATTAAAGCGTCCATTAACTTTAACAAATGATTATGAAATTCATTTCTCGCTTAAAGGTGACATGAAATGATACAAAATTCATTAAGGTCATTTGTTGACAGATTAGGATACTGTCAGGCAGCCGAAGGTTTTCAGTTTGAACACCTATTGTAAATAAATGTACGTAGATTCAGTTATTGTCGTTCGTTTTTTATTAAATAAATATTTAGGTGCCATTACATTTTATTTTTTTCTTATGAAACCATAAGTCAGAGACTCACTAAACCTGGTATTAGTGAATTCAGGAAAAAAATATCTACTCAAAAAAAAATATAAATACAGGGTGATTCATTTAAAATACTATCCGGTGACATCATATCTCCAAAAATGTGACAAAAACGGAAAATCTGCAAACACCAATAAATAATACATAAAGTATACAAGAACTTTAATTTAGGTTAAATTTTCGAAAAAGTGCTAGTTAAGCCATAAATTCGGTGTTCCGCTCTTTTTGCCCGACCCTGTATATATATATTATTCAGATAATTTTAACAGATACGCATGCTTATAGGATGCATAGGTGGATTCGTATCCGCGTTCGCTACATGTCCCATTGAATTAGTCAAAACGGTGTTACAGGCAAACACGGAAGGAAAAGGAGGTTGGACTAAGCACATTGTTGTCCGTGATACTAGGATGTTAGCGTGCGTGAAAAACATTTACAAACAAGGTGGGATAACTGGCTTGTACAGAGGTTTTATACCAATGTTGTACAGGTATGAAGGAACTTTTTTAAGTGCACAATTGAACTTGCATTTTCACATACTTATGGACCGTGTCAGAACTTGAGACATGAGGTGTTTTCTTTCGACCAATGGATTACTATTCCATTAATTCGGATTTTAGTCAAACCGAACGAATGGTTGCGTTTATTTGAATAGGTACTGAAACCGGATTCGCGAGTCTTAGCGCAATCCCGTTACCTCTAAGAATCCGTGTTATTGTACGATTAGCAGATTTCGAATAAGCAAGGATGGCCAAGTAGCCCCCTGCAAATTACTCAAGGCCATTTTTTATGTCGCTCCTTCTGTAGGTTCAATAAAAAGAATGACTAATTTCTTGACATCTGCGTTTTTGTCTGAACATGTGACAATCAGTACTAATTATCCAATTTAACGCCCCTACTTAATTTGTCGATTTCTCAAAATGCGAGGATCAATAATTTTAGGTAGTAAAGCAAGAAAATAACATAACGATTTCTGCGGTGTCGACTTTAACGTAGCTCTAATGTTAGTATATAATGCCTGTGTATACCTACACCATGTATTTTCTTTTACAAACGAACCTGTTTAATGTATGCTCAAACTTATGTATAAAAAATGAATACTCTATTTCGTGATAAAATTTAGTTCGTATGTTTGCGACAAAAGGGTTTTAATTTAATTTCCCTAATCAACACTATCACTGTCGATTGGGAAGAATATAATATTCAATAATCCAAAACACCTGTTTATTACAGAACATAAATATTTTTACATTTTATGAAAAAAAAAACAGGCACGGTTACTGTTACAACACAGATTTGTTTCTGTAATATTTTAGTTGTCTTCGACATTTCTGATATTATTAAGATTAAAAAGCTTCAACATCTAAAGTAAAATACCAATGACCGCGAGAAATAAAAAGTAACAAGTAAAATTTCATAATAATAATAATAGCAGATTTATTACAGACGAAGAGTTAATATCTAATACATTCTCGCAAATATCATTAAAATAATTACAAAATAAAGCCGATATCTGAATGAAACATTCGTTCACGTAACAAAATAAAAGACAAACGGATAAAAACCGCAAACAGATTTTTTTCTAATAAATCAATGTTATCATGCTGTAAATTATAAATAAGGGGCAAATTTAAAATATATTTGCCTAACTAAATGTTTCTTTTATAAACTAGTTTAATATATTCTCTTGCACTGATGTAGTAAAAAAGTTGAAGACAATCTGTGTTTATTTGCCATTTATCAGTACGCAATTTGTGATGACATTACTTTCAAAGTTTTTTTTTGTAGAGTAGGGTTACTTTGTACGGAAAGTAAATACATTGTCGTGTTCAGAATGAAAATATCTAGGGTCCCACGATTCACAAAAGTACTTTTTAAGCACAGTAAGCTTTATATCGCTAAAAAACGAAAAAAATTCAAAGTGCTGTATTTAACTATTTTTTAATATAATTGCAAATTTTAATCGTGAGTCACTAGAACAAATATTGATTATTTCGTTCATGTAGCGGCAACTTTTTCAAGTGCCTTGATTTTTGCGATTTTTTGCGTTAAAGTTGACCATTTTGTGGCATACGCCGATCAAGTAACCCCCCCCCTTAACTCGATTGGAACATGTAACTGCGCACAAGTTTGTGATCACCATTTAAATTATTTACAAGATAGGACATCTCTCGATTCAAAGAAGTACTTTATAAACACAGTAAGGTTTATATCGCTGAAAAACTAAAAAAGTCTAGTGCTGTACATATTTTAACTATTTCTTAATATAATTACAAATTTTAATCGAAAGTTACTATATAATTAAACATTTAGTGTATTTTTTCATCATAATGCGTATCTCACGCATTGATAATTATGTGTAAAATTTTTCTAATTTTCTTTCTTTATTCTAAATAGTTACAAGATAATTGAACTAAATGGTTTAAATCTGTGCTACCAATATGTAGAGTAGAATACATTTTAACTAAGCAGTTCATGTCGTCCCTTCGGAATAATTATGACCCTGATTTACCTCTTTAAGGATAACAAATTGCTTTATATTAATAGAGACGTACCTACCTACGGCATCTATACTTGGGCTTACGAATTCCTCACGTACCACACTCTACACTGGCAGCATTTAGTTGGTGATTTGGGTAGACAGATCTTCGCAGGCGGTTCTGCAGGTAACACCACATAACACTTCGTTACGGCCTCGTTTTTCACTGACTTACCTTATCATCACGATGATATTAATAATGTTTCGTGTTTCTGTGCAGCAGAATTGTTTCAGCAAACGACACCGACAAAGTATGAACTGCAGATCAGCGAATACCAACAGAATCTCGTCATTTTTCCACAAATATATAGATATTAGTGCCTTTATAATAGGGGCGGTGACAAAGATGAAATTATTTCCGATAGGTTTACGCAAATTATACATGTCACCTGTCCTCGGTTATTTTTGAGATACGAGCAAGAAAGGCGCCATGCACAAGTTATTGGCATACATGCTTATAGGGAAAATAACGAGTTAAACAGAGAATTATTTGCAGTTGCTGTACAGTAAGCAATATATACAGGCTATTGTTTTAGGAGGAGCTCTGCTACTCTCCTTGTTGGCCGAATCGTATAATAATATAATTCTTCTAAATATTTAGATTTTATTGCCTCCGGACTAAATATCAGTAACAACACGAATGGTACGATTAATATTCATATGTATCCTAAAGGTTTAATATAAAAAGACAAAATATTCTGTTTTACTGAAAACAGGTGATTAAACATGTGTTAAAATGTTTATTTACTTTAACCGCCTCTGCTAGGGGAAGTACGGCTATGATGGCACATGACGATTTTCTATATCTCGATTGCTATGGTTGCAAAGTAGGCAGTTATCAATACATTAGTGTGGTAGCGTCTTATCTGTGTATTTACAGCTAAATTATTTGGGCATTTCTGGTACAATATCCCAAATTTAACTTACCAGGTAGGTATGTAAAATTTTTATTATGCTTTTACTAAAGTACGTTTTCTTTCGATTCAATTAGTAGAAACATACAAATTCTATTGATTGAAATATAAATGTACATTATAACATCAAATTAAGGCCGGTAGTTAGTTCGTAAGTTACAATACACGTGCCACACATTCCCGCAAAGACGTGTCTTACACTTCGGGCATGATGGCATACGTTTACTATGTCTATGATGGCATCATACCAATGTGCAGATGTTGTTTATAAGTACATTAATGTTGATATAAATTATAATTTTCTATTTGTTATAGCATAAACGACATGAATAACAAGCAAGAAAAATCTTCCAAAAGCCAGCAATGGTCAGCTGATAATATGGGAGAAGCTATAGATGCTATAAATTCGAACCATATGAGATGGAAACTCGCTTCGAAGACATTTAATGTTCCAATAAGAACACTTCGGCGAAGGGTTTCGGATAGTAATAAGGGGCTAAAAGGTAGTGAGGTAGGATTTTTGGGAGGTAGATTACCTATCTTTAATAAAGAAAGAGAACAATAAATAGTTGACCATATAACAATGTTAGAACTATTGTCCTTTGGATTAACGTGGACTGATGTGAGAAAATTAGCTTTTCAACTTGCTGAAAAGCTATTGTCTAAAGCATAACTTTAATAGCACAAGAGAATTGGCTGGGTGGAACTGACTTCGTAGCTTTCTAAAGAGAAATCCTTCCATAAGTCTCCGAATTCCTGAAGCAACATCTCTTGCACGAGCTCAAGCATTCCATAGACCAAATATCAAAGCATATTTTGAAAATTTGACAAAAGTAATTGAAGAATACAATAGAAATAAAAACACAAACACTTGATTCAGATTTACACTATATTTAATTAAAAAACACAACAGCTGTTTCGCTACACTGTAGCTTTTTCAAGTGGTAACAAATTCTAAATTATTACAATTCGAGAACAACTCTATTATATCGAATTGTAATAATTTAGAATTTGTTACCACTTGAAAAAGCTACAGTGTAGCGAAACAGCTGTTGTGTTTTTTAATTAAATATAGTGTAAATCTGAATCAAGTGTTTGTGTTTTTATTTCTATTGGAATATGGATTTACATCAAGTAAAGGCCGAATCTATTGAATTTTTGAAGAATACAAATTTAGGCCTAAACAAATTTTTAACATGGACTAATCTCGTTCTGAAAAAATTTTTGCCAGCAAAGGAAAGAATCAAGTAGGCTCATTAACTGCTGCTGAAAGAGGTCAGCATTTCACAGTAGTTTGTTGTATGAATGCGATAGGAAATTTCTGCTTAGGTCAGAAAAACTTATCAAAATCTTCTGTAGTTGAAGTAAGTAGCGTGTCATCAATAAAGATTCCAGCGACTTCTTCAAATGCGACTGATTTCATACAAGAATTAACACCAGTCCCTCAAATGGATCAATACTGAAACAGAGAAAACGCAAAAGATCAGATGCGCAAGGTGTTTTGAATAAAACACCCACTATTGAACTACTAAAACTCAAGGAAGCAGACCAAAAAGCAAAAGAACTGAGAAAGTCCGCAAGAAAAATTAAGAAAAGAGTTGAATTCGATGTTGATAGTTATAAAAATCTGGATCCAAATGTACCACAATTTCAAGATGATTCTGATGATGAAAATCATACTTGCATTAATTTCTTTATCTATTGTAAATAATTAATATCTATCTATGCCATCATTACCATCTATAGTGTGTCATCATTACAATATATAGGTAGATGATGGCACACTTGGCAATAAAATCAAAATATATATTTTATAGAAATATATTATTTTGGAATAGCTTGGATTGGTTATTTATGAAACTACTTCCTATTCTTTGTTTTTGCCATGGTTAAATATCTATTGCGGTTTAAATGAACATAGTTACGCATATTTATAAAAAAGGATGCCAGCATAGCCGTGCTTCCCTATAGCAACGGCCGCGAAATTGCGTCTGCGAATTGGTAAACTTCGCGTACGGTTGATCAGAAATGTATTTTACAGTTACATTCTTATCTTTATTTATGTTTTTTAAATACATATCCATTTAACACGACAATTATAAGTTATTATACAACTTGACAGATACCCACATAATTGCCGGTTTAGTTTCTATTTGATTTTCTATCTCTTGTCACCAATCTCATTATAAAGGCACACTAGTGGATATCAAGGCCAACTGTATCAATATCGCTGCGCGATATAATACCATCACATAACGAGATTTTTTTTTGATTCTGGTAACCTCAAAATATTGATCCTTATGTGGCGCTATCTATCCAAAGTACAATAAACTGCTTGGTAATCGCTGACCATTTTTAAAATCACGTGATAAAATTTATATCAAATCTACTGTTATTGACATTTATTTTGTCTATTCCATATTCGTTTCTACTTAAATTATCTAATAATACCTATAGTCGGTCGTTTTAATTTGATGCGTGCTACATGTTTACTATATTTTAGAAGTTACGTCGAGTACCAATAGAAAACTATATATCCAGTTTTCTCACGGTAAAGAACGTGGCTGTTCCGGGTCATTTAGTTCTTACCAAAACAGCCTGCGCTAAAAGGCAAGTAATTCGCAAGGTACTTCGGAAAATGAGAACTGATTATTCGAAATGTAGTATAAGAAAAATTCTTGGTAAATAGCTACTTTTTTTTATTTTTAGGTTAAATTTATATCATAATATTTGTAGATGTATAAAATTCTAATGCGAGACGTTATTTGGTTACTAATATTAACAATAAGTCTAAATATGTGAACTCTAGGGAATTTGAGGGCTGATTTAGTACAGTTTTAAAAAGGATACAAATGGGTTTATTATGAATATTTCAACATTGTCAATTTTTGTTCTGTAATTAGACTTGCACCTGTTGGATAAATAAAGATGCTATGTTATTTTAAAATGCTCTAATTATTACCAATAATGCACCTTGTTACCATCGTATGGTTGAGAAGTTTAGTGCTAACTGCTAACCAGAAACTGATTAGTGTTATAAAGCAAATTTTGGTGTTTCTTGAAATATATGCGTAGAAATACTAACGGATTTGGTACAGGCAGCACCAGAGAGTGCAATCAATGTAACTAACTAAATTAGCAAATTGTAATGGTGCCAAAATGGAAAAAAGCACATCAAATATGTACCGAAATATACAGAAAAAAAGAGTTTAGTGAATATTAGCTTTTTAACCCGTGTTATTTGGAAATATTCTATTTTTTTTTAATAACTGTACATGCATGTACATCAGTTTATTGTAATATTTGAGTATACTGTGCAACAAAGTTATTTTGTCATAACAAGATCATTTAGTTCCGATTCTGTAGACCACACGTTAGGCTTAAAGGAAAAAAAAAATATATTATCGATGCCAGAGTGACTGATTACGTTAAACAAACACAACGTAATTGAACCCTAATTAGTGTTTCCTTTTGAATTGTTATAAAAATTTAGAAACATAAGTAAAATTGTATTTCTTGACAGTACCCAACAACTTTATTATCAGCAACACTTTTTTTAATTATATTAAAATTATTAATATTAATTACCTATTGTAAAATTAATGTTTAAAGTGTTTATTTCAATAAAAATTCAGAAACTATTTATTTTGGGTACTACGAGATGGCGTTACATAAGGATCAATATTTTGAGGTTATCAGAATCAAATTCATCAATGTAAATCGAAGTTATGTGACGGCCTTATATCGCGCAGCGATAGCAGATACAGTTGGCCTTGGTGGATATAGATTTCGTGCTACATCTTGGGGCTAAACATAGTAAGTAGGTACTGGGCAAACAGCAAAAATATTGATGTTGAACTTGAATGAAATCTGCACTAGAAGGTTAATATTTCCATTTGTAATTTGTAGTTTTCTTATTAAAATGTCAAAAGTAGGTTATTTACCATTTAGCAAAATATCGTGATGATAAGGTAGGTAGTACATCACGATATTTTGCTAATGATTTGTCTCTATTTGACAGGTGTCATTTCGTGGATGTTCATAATACCCCTGGACGTGGTCAAATCGAGAATTCAAGCGGACAATCCGCTCAATCCCGCCTACAAGGGCATGCTGGATTGCTTCTACAAATCTTATAAGGCTGACGGAATGGCCATTTTTAACAAGGGCTTCATGGTGGTATGCCTGAGAGCTTTTCCGGTAAACGCGGCGACATTCGTGGGCTACGAAGCCACACTGAAGCTTCTCCGCGAAGGATTTTAGAATTGAATCTCTTATTTTTGTACTATTTTATAAATTAAAGACCTTCCAGACGACTTTGAATTTTATACTTTTTTTTACAGAAAGAACATGATACGAGGGAGCCTTTTCAAGTTCGCGGAAAGAAACGAAATAAAAATTATTTTGTCTCTGCCAATATATTCACCTGCAGCCAGTGCTCGAAATGGACCGGAAGGCCGTTCCGGTTCGTGAAATCACTGTTCTGTTTCGTATATGTCATATCGGTCTCAGCTTCCTACTAAAAAGACTACCTTAAAAACAGTCCACACGAGACTGGCGAGACTAGTTCGATCAGCAATAAGAAGACAGTACTTGAAAAAGGTGATCAAAATCATCCCAACCGAGCCGAGTTACTCCCTCGCCGCTTGCGCGGCTCGGTTCGTAAATTCAGCTCTCGAGAATAATAATTGTCATTATTGACTCGTTGTATAAACTAGTATTATTTTACAGTACGATAAAGTGTTTGTTTACCTTCGTAAAACGCTATGGTAACGCATTGCTTTATTGACAATTGGCGATAAAATCTATTATTACTGTTTTGTTTCAGATCGACATTTAGCCGATGATGCAGCCAGCCGCAAAAGAGTTCACAAGATGGACAAAAAATACGAGCTATTGTGGAAAATTTCGTAACAAAATAAAAGTTGCGAGTTTCACTTTATTTCTACCTAATAAAAAAATTCCGGAAGCGTTCCGGTTCGTGAAAAAGTCCATTTCGAGCACTGCCTACAGTCCCCATTTTTCAGACCTTTCAATTAGCTTGTGTAGGTCACAGCTCTTCTTTCAGACCTACAATACTCGTTTCAGGTTTTTTTTTTGTTGGTTATATTACTTGACAGGTAAAATTTTGCAACATCTCGAATTCGACGCCATTTTTATTTTGCGGCGCATGTCGCATGCATTGCTAAAACGATTCTAGTATATACATAACCTACAATTCAAACGCATGTACGTCCGTTTCATTCTGATTAGTTCGATTTGCAAACATCGATGGCTAAATGGCAAGACATATCCATGACGTCACATGTTCGGTAAAAATGTAAATTAAAAATTACGCGATAAGATCATAACTTGAAAATACAAACATACTTATTTCTGCAGCATCCTAAAAAAACAAAACACAAGGGACAATTTATGAAATGTATGTATATACTTTTTTTCTTGTGATTATGTGTATAACTGGTTTATTGGCTAGTAACAGGTGTCTGTAACTGATTTATGCATTGTGGTTTTCATGTTAGAAACATCTTCCTTTATATATTCTACCGCCAGCGTGGTACCCAAACGTTTAATATACAAAGTAAACGTAATTTTTAAAGTCAGAACTCGGAAACCCTTTGAATTGCGTTTATGGGATAGGAATGTAAAATTTGACAAATATCTAGGTTTCAAATTCGGTAAATCATTTACAGACACCCAATCATATTCCGTAATGGATATAGAGATAAACAACTTGAATTGCGAAAGCCTATCGATAGGGGCAGGTAGTGGGAGTTAAAATTAAATGAATGTATCCATTTTAGTATTACTAACTGTTTAATATGACAGGAATGTCAGTGGTTATGCCAATTACTTTACGATTGACAAGCAACCAGAAACCCCACCTACTTCGTCTACTCTCGGCGACCAATCACATACACGGTGTATATTCGCAGTTCAAGTTGTTATTTTGTATATTCTGATCTTACTGCCTAATATCATTGATCTTATAATACATCGTTAAAGGATGGAATATAGACAGAGAGAGATAGTAGTGACAAAATAAAAGAGAAAGAGTGTATCTTTTTGATCTTATTAAAAATTTGATTTGAACTGTGTCTCTTTAACGTTGTCACTACTACTTCACGAATATTTAGTGCAATAGTGAAGTGCAAAGCAAAGTATTATTAGAGGAATGCCTAATGATATAACATTTATGAACGTAAGTAAACTAAAACGAAAAAAAAGAAGAAAACGTATTTGATCGTATATAGGGTAAGTTCGCCTGTAACCGGCCACCATCCAGTAGTCGGCCACTGATGACTTTTCTTCAAGAATAATTTAAAATTCGCCCGTATATTAAGCTACTTCTCTACACATCTGAAATCTCACGTTGTCATACAGTGCGAATATCAATTTCTCATTCCCGTATATCAATACTTTATTCCTCTAATTCCCGCGAAAAAAATAAGTGTCGTGTACTAATTGGAGCACCGAGATATTTAAGAAGTGGTAAACTTAGGTAGCCGGAAATATATAAGTCAAATTTTGTTCAAATTCGGCGGGTTTTCGGGGATAAACAGAGTTTGAAATAACTTATATTGGGCCAGAGAGGCCTGATTTATTAACTCTGAAGTTAAGAAAGGCACGGCCGGTCACTGATACAAAGATTTACTGTTGTATCTAGTGGTCGCCCCCCCCCAGGCCGAATACTAGCACATTATTCAAATTTTATTTTCATCTTTTTCGTACTTACCTATTCAGATGCATATATGTTCGTCTGATTCGCAATCATATACAGTTTCACAAGTTGATTCTCAATAACAAAACTGTTTTGCAACATTGAAAGCAACGGCCGACCACTAGCATAAGATTATAAGTTGGTTTCAGTGTTATTTTCGGAGCGACAATTTGAAATTTCTCGTTTTCAGAAGATGGCAAACCACCAAAAACGAACATTATTCTTTGCATATTCTGAAGAGAACGTGCAAAAGGCGTTGGAAGCAGTAAAAAATGATGCAAAAATTCGAGAATCGTGCAGAAATTTCGATATTCCTCGAGCAACACTACAGGACCGGCTCAAGAAACGAGCTACCAACAAACCACGAATAATGGGGTCCTGATCCATATTTGAGAGAAGGATTGAAAAAAAAATAGAAAAAACAACTAAAAAAATGGAGGTAGAAAATTTAGGAGAAGAAAAATTGGATGAGGGAAAACTTAGCTCAGCTCAGGCCCAGCATCCGTCGATATATTCATGAAGCATTTGAAGTATTCCGAAGAACTAGAACAAACTAAGAAACCCAAGTCGGAACCACCACCTACAAGCGCCTTATCTGCCAAAGTATGGAGAGCTAATTACATTGACAGAGAAAGAGAAGAAAGAAAAAAATGAAAAAGTGGAAAGTAAATGAATCTGAAACAAAAAAAAACAACATGCAAGAAAAAGTTCTAACCAAAATAAAAAGAAACCAAGAACCAAAAGTACGACTAGCAGAAGCCATGCAAAAAAGTGCGATGTCCGCGAAGAAGAATTGTACACCGATGTCGAAGAAGCAGGTGACCAAAATGTTGGATGTGATACTTGCTCAAGTTGGCCTGATATAAATTGTGCTTAGCTTGTGGGACAGTCATACGATGATGTTAAAAATCAAGATTTCTCTTGCGATTTTTACTGACGATGACCAATTTAAAAAGTATGCATTAAGTATTGAATTTTTGTATTTACAATTACCATGACAGATTTAGATATCTAGTTATTGATTTTTGTCCTCAAGAGTTCATTTCTGTTATTTGTGAATCAGAAAATAATGTTCTTTCTTAATATAGAGGGTGGTTCACCGGGAACTGAATCGATCGATTGCGGAAAAACTGTAGCTAGGAATGATTTGAAATTTTGACACTATATTAAAGTCGATGGGGGCCATTCGCCTAAAATATTTTCAATATGGCGACACTCCGGACTATACCGGAAGTAGGCACCAACTTCCTAATTTTAAATAGAATGTACTATATATTGTCAGGTTTTTAGATTCACCGTGAAATTCTAAATATATTTCATGTATAATGTCATATATCTAAGTGTAACCCTTTTTGACTTATTGAAATTCTTATGTTAAATTAGACGTTTGCAGGCAGAAAATAAATAGCACTTTTTCCATATAAAGATGAATCTATTATTGAATTTGAAATAAATTCTCTCAAATAGATGGTCTAATTAAATACTATTTGTATAAAATTGTTACAATTATAAATACAGAGTGTGCGAATCATACGCCTGAAAACGAATTTGGAAAAATTGCCTTACCTTATTTATAGAGAATTCATTTATGGTTTTATTATTTAGCGGAAAATATACACTCAGTTAGTTTTTATTTACTGATTTCACCCTTTCACTTACTCACTCTCACTGAAAAGACAAAAAACAGAACAGAACGATTAATATGAGAGCTCAAAAAATGTACACGGACCTGGTGTAAATTGACAAGGCCGACTACCGAAGTGTATGTGGCCGACTACTACCAAATATGTTCGTTTTCAAAAGAATCAAAAAAAGAAAAAAGCATGCTTCAGCCTAAACATTCTCTGTCTTACTCATACCGTCGTAATTGAATATATTTGTTTCACTCTCAAGAATAAATCTTTAACATAATATGAGACGTCTCAATGTTATTAACGCCGAAAGTTGACGTTCCTAAAAAACATACATACAAAATATCTCCTCGCTAATACCTATGACGACGACAAAAAGGAATTACACCACAGCTTCAATAATTTATTAATATAATTTATTATTCTACAAGTTATACAGCAATATCTGTACAGTATCGTTTACATCATTGTAATATTTTTGTTTTCTCTTCACCTGCAAACAAAACATTCGCCAATGTAACTCTATGTATAATATCATTCACACCCTTAAATACGTGTGCAAATAGCATATTTATATAATGTATGTATGTATAATATATATAAAATAATGTGGTTGAAATTGTGTTTGAAAATAGATTGGGTGTGTTGTGACGACACCTTGATCACTTTTGTCCTCGCGTATCAAATTTATTTATGTACACTTGCAGGCTAATGCAAAACATCGACACATATTTATATAAAACTTTTTTTTTACTTTAACACACAGTTAAAGCTAAACGCGGAAACTATCACTTTTAGAGATTCTTATACTTTTCGCAGGGGGCTCTGCTTAACTTATCTTAAGGACGTGAAACGGCGACATTTTCCATCGGCTTTCAAATTTAATTAACACGAATGTCATGTATCGGCCAAACTCAAGTGCACTTTTTGATCGATAATATTAATATTCTTTGTACTCGCGTCGAAATAGAACGTTTTATTTGGGCAATGTAAACGTTATTATACCTTATTCCAAAAAGAGAGAGACCAAATTCTGAACAGACCCAACCAAGTATTGATTGACAGCACAACTTGAACAAACCCAGACCAGCAACTACTCGATAGAAAAACAGAACGTGTACGAAGATGGCGCTAGCAGCATATTGGCGCGGAATTTGAAATGAGCTTATTTTTTATGCGTATTCAATACGCTATTAATGTAAGAGAAAAATACACAGCACTATTGGACAAGTCACATACCTTCAACTTTTACATTTCAAAAATACGAAACCTTAGATTTTATTATTGATAGAAATCTCTGTTTATCATACTTACAGAATATAACACATGAAATCACTCTAACGCAACATATTTCTGCGAGTTTATATGATCACAGTTCACTAATTTTCACTCTATATTGATATGATGATAAAGCCGCGATCAATATAAATTTACTTATACTTAATATGATATACAAGAAAGAATTGCAATAATACGTCAAATTTGAAATGTAGTTTGGAATTACACATAACCACAAAATAACAATAAATTTCAAATAACGCTAGCGCCATTTCATCTCCCGTTCATTATTGAATTTCGAGTTTAATTCAAATATAAACATAGGTAGATTCTTTTTAATTTTTGTGGTAAGGGATTTTTCCTTTTGAATTTTGTTTCACATAATGGTTTATATATCCACGGCAAATATTCTTTTATTAGCAATACGCGATTTAAATATTTTAGAAATTCAATGTAGTTGCAAATATTTATATATTTTACCAAACCCTCTTAACTGAAAACTCACTTGAAAAATGAAGTATATGATACTTTCGAAATAAACATGTTTAGCGTTGCTTTCTTTAACACCACCTATAAAACCACCACTAATTAAATACTAAATAAATTCCGAAAATGTTCAAAGCCTAAACGAAAGTATATATCGTGGCTAAAATAAGAATTTTTTATTAATTGTATCTGCGTAAATTTCCTTCATCTTCGAATGACCTTATTTATCGCTACTAAATACTACAACGGAATTTATCAGTAACAAATGATGCAATACAAATTTTGTTCATTGGATAATTAGTGTTCACTGTTTTTTCCGCCATCATTACATTACTACACTCATTTTTTTAGCAAGTGCAACAGCGAGCGTAGAACGTGATGATTGATGATACATAACAGGTTATGTTATTTGTTATTTTTAAAAGCATGAATTCAAGCTTCATCTTGTGTCTTCTGAATCATCATCAGTTACAGAATATGTTTCAAATTAAATTTCATTTTATTTCGACACATTTGATCAAGTAGTACATAACTGCATCATAATTTAATAAATTACATTAGCTACGTTCGAATATTTGTTGTTGGGGTTGCGCTGTGTAAGGCTGTGCAACGATCGAGCTGTGCAAGTACTTGTTTGAGCTTAACGGAACGGTCAGCGTTTGAATGAAAAATATAACCTAGAAAATACATGCATTCGCTAAGTAAAACAATAGCAAACAAGAAAAAATAATGTCAATCATAAGTTATTTTGCTTATGAAATCATTTTAAACGATGTTAGTGAGGACGAAGAAGAAGAACTAACAACTAATAATGACAAAATAAATAACTTTGCTGAGGTTATTGTAATAAAAATGGATCATAAGCAATTTAAGAGACATTTTCGTTTGAGTTGTCAAACGTTCGAAGCATTGCTTAAATTATGCAAGAAAATACTTCCAAATGAAATAAGACGGGGAAGGCCAAGCATTACTTTGGAAAAAGAATTGTTATTAACAATTTGGTGTTTGGCAAATTGTGAAAGTTTTAGGTAACACAATTAATATTAAAAAGTAAACAGTTATTTAAAAAGTGATTTTAGGAGTGTAGCAAATAGATTTGGGATTACCAAATCTACATGTTGGCTGGCATTATATAGAACATGTAGGGTATTAATTCAAGTAAACAATAGGTTTAAGATAATTTCATGGCCTACAGAAGAAAGGGCTCTCATTACTATTAACAAATTTAAGGCACGATATCATATCCCAGGTAGCATATACATGTGTTTATAACAGTATATGGAGAATTATGTACGTGAACATTTACAGGTGTAATTGGAGCAATAGACGGTAGCCACATACGAATTATAGCACCAAAAGAAAACCACACATCATATATTAATAGGAAAGGATACCATTCCTTGATATTGCAAGGGATATGTGATGCCACAATGATATTCACAGATGTTTATTGTGGAGAAGCCGGCTCACTTCATGATACTACAGTATTTTACAAGAAAAAATTTCAAGTACCTCAAAACTTTCCTGATAACAGTCATATAATAGGTGATTTGGCATATACTCTACACCCAAATCTATTAGTAGGCTTTAAAGATTATGGCTATTTGTCCGAAAGACAGAAAAATTATAATTTATTGCTAAGTAAAACACGGGTTGTAATAGAAAACGCTTTTGCCTTATTGAAAGGTAGGTTTAGGCGTATGAAATCGTTAGATACCGTTAGATTGGATCTATCATCATTGTTAATATTCTCTGCATGTATGTTCCATAACATTTGTATATATTCGAGTGACAATTTAGAAGATATTTGTGATATAAATGTTGAAATTGTAGAAGAGAAAAAAAATAATCCATATAATATTATAGATAATAATATAGATGAAAATAATATCAATGCTGCAACTAAAAGAGATGCAATAGTAAATTTATTTCCAGTAACAAGATAGGAAATATTCTTTGTAATCTTTCTTTTTGTATGAATAAATAAACTACCATAATATACATTTTGCTTTTTTAATTAAGATCAGTATAAAAATTCATTTACTAAACAAAAAGACAACTCAAAATAAACTCCATAACATAATATTGAAACATAAAATTCAACAAAATATATCTTAAACATTCTAAAAGTTGGATGTTTTGTTTCTGATAAACATTTACACCCATTGAATTACATTTTCTGTATTAATGTACTAAACAAATCTAAAAATCTGTCTTGACGTTCCATTCGTTCCTTATGTCTCCTTTCTACAGCATTTTCATTAGGTTTTCTTCGCTTGGGAGGCACATGTTCAACTGCTTCTGTATTTACTACATCACCTGAAGAAGAACTGTCACTACATAGGAGGCCATCTATACTGCTACAGGTAGCAATAGGGGTAATTTCAGGTTTTTTATACATAAATTCATGAATTGCTTTGAAATATTCCCAATTTTTTCTTTCTTTGCCTGATGTATCATTATGTACAAGAATATTTTTATATGTTCTTTTCAGACTTCTCCATTTATTGTCACTTTGTATAGCAGTAACTTGTACTCCTTTTGCTGACATTTCGTTGCTTATTTTATTCCAAACACTTCTCTTTATTGAATTTTCAAAATCTTTCTCATATTTTTTAATTTTTTCTATTAAAGAGAACGTGTTTTCATTACTCCATATTTTCGAATCATTATTTTCTGGAGATTTATTATCTAATACACATGTAGAATTAAAATCACTATTGTCTATAGATTGATTTGCGGATTGAGTCTCTAATATTGTAAAAGCGGATTTCTCCACCGGAGTTTCTATATGTAAAAATATAAAAAAAATTATTATGAATAACAATTCTTTTACCTTGGAAATTATGGAATGTATTGTAGTGTGTAATTATAAATTCCATTGAATTGTTTGTTAAATTACATACACTGCACACATACATCTTTCAGCTTTTATAGAAGAATAATTTCCGAAGTCTGATTTAGATTTTTGAAAAGTTAATCTCAACACACAAGTAGGTAAACAAACTTGACAAGTTAACGTGAAAATTCAAACAACCGCTTACAGCGCAAACGTGCACGGCAAACACCACCTCTGCGAGAATGAGCAGTATGTGCAACACAATTTGCACAGATCAGATATATTCAAACGCTGAAATTTTTGCAGATTTCGTTCTAATTAATTTTCGAACGCTAAAGGAGTACATTATTATAACAGAGTTAACAGTTTTGAATATTCAAACGCACCTATTATAATAAACATGCAATGTGGTCTGTTCATTGCATGAGTGATGTTGGTGGTGTTACTATAAACATGTTTCATATAAAATTTAAAGTTAGTACAGCTGCAACAAACAAAAGTAAGTTATAGCAGCAATATCAATATATATATACGTTAGTTTTTGTGAGCCTTGAAAATTCTAAGAACGAGTTCATTAAAGATCTAGGGAAAGAGTAAATTATTTGTTAGAAAAACTTTGGAATGAGTGCACAAGTGTATAAAGTATATTCTCTTTAGTAATTATTTGCAATATAAATTAATGTTGCTTTTTATTTATTACTAATAGTTACAAGCAACTCTAGTCCGACAATGTCTGCACCTTTCATTAACAATTATACTACATACGTTGCAAAGCTGCTGTTTCTCTGCCGACTGCAGCTTTGTAACTCGCCCCAAAGTATAAGAATTTCCATTGGCATTAAAATGCATCGTTTGAAAAATTCGTCAAGATCGTCCGACATAAAAAAAAATCATAATTTCCTGACCACGTTGGTCGAATGCGATCTCATTCCTCTGCGAGTTGAAATTATTATTTACAAATTGAGATCCAATTAATTCTAACGACATTTATATCTCGAGATACTCCTCTCCATTGCGTTTTCGAAATGGACAGCGTTTAAGACTACTTGACCCGCGGTCAGTGTGCTGCAATCGGAACGAAAGAAAAAAAGAAAGAAAATAAAATTGAATTTTTGTACTTACATTGTATTTTATTGCAAAAATCACAATAAAGTAGCACATTTTCCTGTTTAATTTCTTTTTTTTTTGTTGTTATCCAGTAAGAATACTCACTCTACTGAAGTTATTTTATTTTCTCTTTATTTTTCATCAGATCATCTTAAATATTTTAAGCTAAAACACTTTATTAAAAATTATTATTCATATAACAAATAGTGCTTTGACTACAACGGAATATTTCACTATACCTAGTGCTTACAAACACACGAATGACTTTTACATGTTCCTTTTTTTTTATCGTGAATAATTTACTGATTTTTTTCAAAGATACTTTCGTCAATATCTTTCAATAATCAAAGATGATGTTGATAATAATGATGATGATGATGATGATAACAGCATTATAGGTACCTAAAAGTCAACATTACGAAATACTAGTTTTGCTATTATTTTTGTTTACGACGTTGGCCAGTTTATCAACTAACAACACAAGGCCATCATGAAAATTTATATTGTACTGTTTAGGTCCTTTACAAAAAATAATAAGAAACAATTACGTTTTTTTTTTATAAATATACAATACAAAGATGGCAACCATTGTTATGCAACTGCATAATTATATTGATTTTCTTTTCTATTTTGAGTCAGTCCAAAGTTATTAACTGTCTATATAAGAATCGCTAAATAGAAATGATTGAATATTGAATGAAGTACATACCAACATTATTTTGTATTTTTCTTCCCACATTCGATTTGATCATTGAAATTCTTCGAGATATTACTGTACATTTATCAATATTTCAATGAGACCTAGAAGTTAAAAATGTTTGCAACTAATTCTCTTTAATAAATTTGTTATGAAAATCCTCTTGTACTTTGTAGCAATTCATTTAACACAGTTGAAAAATGGGATATTTTCAATATTTCATATTTTAGACAAATGCAAATATGAATTAATATATTCCTGAAACAATTAATTTATAAAAAAATATTTTAAAATATTTTGTTAAAATAAGATTTACGTTAAATAATTTGATTAAGAAAATATTAATGTGTATAGGAAAGAGGCAATAGAGTATTTAAAGCGTTTTTTTTACAAAAGCAGCTGTATCAAAAACAGTTCCTCTCTTGGTAAATACGAAAAAACTTATTATGTAATATGGTTATCTGGATTTTAAATATTTCACGGATTCTAAAAATAAAGAGATATATTAAAATCTTTCAATTGGGTGAAAAATTTAAAATTTCATTTTATAGGGGTACTTTAGCAAGAAAAATAATCCACTGCTACCATTCTGACTCATAGTATTAATTATTACCTGGATGCCTTTTTTTTTTGGTATTTTAAAGGCAGAACTATCGATTTTAAAATAAATCATAACTTAATAATATTTCATTTACGGATTATTTTTGGTTGTTTCTGCGGAATTTGTAAATAATGCATCGTTTTTAAATTAGAATGATATATTTATGAAAAATCAGGAACCATTTTAAAGCTTTGCACAACACAAAGAAAAATATAACGTAGTAATTAATCTATTAAATCAAAATTGGTTTTTTAGAAAAATTCCTGCATATTTTGAATTAATACATCTACTAAATATATAATTAAATTGCAATTGTAAAATACAAACTTAAAAAAAATTGCCTGTTTTAATATTTGCAATTGATCAAAAGAGAATCAGGTTTCGTCTGTTATTTTAAATACATTTGTCACTAACACTCCAAGATTATGGTTAGCTTCATATAAAATAAATCAAATGACAATATAATTTAATACAAAAGTTTAAAAAACCGTTCCATTAATCCAAAGTGGTACGGAGAGATTTAAATAGATTAGTAGTTTAGACACGTGTAACCTTTTTCATATGATATTCCATATTACCAACTAATTTAAACAGTTGATAGTTTGCAAGTATTTATTTGCTTCTTTATTAAAACTTTAAATATTTGTCCCTTTCAAAACTTATAGAATAAAAATTATTTATTTTGTATTAATAGAGCAGCATAGCTATACATTTCAAATTATTCTATATGTTATAGTGAGAAAGCTGAATATTTTCTGTATGCTTCCAAGTACATACTTAAACATTTAATCACAGACAATAGAAAGAAATAGCAAGTCGTGACACGGTCTATATGGAAATTCTTTTTATTGTGGCAGATAACAGAGCTATATTACATAAGTAATCTAAAATTATCTTCAACTATCTATACAGAGTTATCGAGAAAAGAGGTACATATTGAAAGTTATGCTTTTATGTCATATTTCTGTTAATGGTAACAATCTGAGCACAACGTTGCCAAATCTGAATGAGTTCTTAAACAAAATTCTGTCATTTAAAAGTCCTACCTATTGCTTCCATTTTAAATACCTTTGTGTGTGTTTTCAATGTTACCTTCTCCAGTAAAGAAAGCCTTAATTCTATATTTTACCATAGAATTTTGAAAACATCTGAACAATTGTAGATTTTAGGTATGGTTGATTTACTTTGGCAATCGACATGCGCTAATAATTACAAATGGCGTCAAATTTGAGATGTTGGAAAATTTTGTTCGTAAGTAACATCCATTTCAGGACTGTCATAAATAACAATAAACACTTTTTGACAATAATTTGCACTTTGGCCGTGTCGGTTGTCAATACAATTCAACTTATATTGGGTATTTTATATAAAATTGCCCTGCAGAATTAAAATATGTCATTAAATACAGGCCAGGGCCGTTGCATTAAAAAATAGAGCTTTCAACATGTACCTCTGTTCTCCAACATTATGTATATTGGTTTGACAATAATTTAGGTTGTGCATTTATTATAAACAGACTGCATCCTCTAAAGTCTGTATATATAAATATAATCAAATCTTGAATGATCAAAAAAGAAATTTAATCGTGTCTCTTATTGTCTATCTAGTGTTACGTCATATGTGGTCACTTGTTTATATACAAAAATAATTGCAAGTACTTCATTTGTTATTCACGTAAAACTGTCCAGGTTTAAATGAAACATAAACAAAAGAAAATAACTTTGGCACAGGCGGTACACTCAACAGTAGAAATTCCATTGCAACAGAGCGATATATCATTTTAATAGGGACGTAGTTGCTCCTTTGCAAAATCCATCTAAAGAGATAAATATATATGTATATATATATATATATTATATATAAATATACATGTTAAATGCTTCTTTCTAGTAAGCTTCCACATGTAGAGCAAGTTCTGAGAAGAACTTTCAGTTACTCGACGTTTCAATGAATTTCCCCTCATCTTCTCCTGGAGTGTGTTTGAGTCGAAATTAACTTGACTCAAGCACGCTCCAGAAGAAGATGAGGGGACTCATTGAAACATGGAGTAACTGAAGATTTTTCTCGGAAACAGCTCCACACGTGAAAGATTACCTGAAAGAAGCATTTACCATACTTCGCCCGCAAAAACGTCAAATACAATTTATAAATATATATATGTATATATATTATATATGTACAAATATCAGCATATCAGTAATAATAGTTATAATTACAATATTATTCTAGCAGTCAAATTGGATAAACAATTATAATAATAATAATAATAATAAAAACAAACATAACAAAAACGTAAAATAATTTATTGTTACAATAATAAACAGCAATTATTTTGAATAAACATCATGTCATTATTACCCTACAATTTACACAGAAGAGGAAAATAAAAATAAAATAAAATAGATAACAAACTGTTGTGTGTTAATCATTTCAGTAATATATATTGCAAAGTATCGAAACAATGAAATTGACAAATGAATTGAACGAATGAAGTAGTCGGTAGTAGTAGTAGTATGTAGTAGTAGTAATAGTAGTAGGCGGTGAAAGAGATGTACACCCTTAACTGTTGCAGTTGCTGTCCTTGCCGGAGTAGTTGTAGTATATGTTGCCGTTCAGTTGCTGATGCCCAAGGTGGAGTTGTGGTAGTAGGGGGGGTAGGAGGAGGAGGAGTTGCCAACCACAGTCCAAACACAATAACCATTAACCACGCAGCTTAGCTATTTTTTTTATGTATTTACAGATGATGACCATTTATACTCTATATAGCACATTTTAACTTTTTGTTTTGTTTTAAGTCTGCCTTCACAGCTACAAAAACACCACAGGAGACAATAGTCCGTTAGAAGTTGTTGTTCACTTTAGTTTTTTGGTTCAGTAAAATAGTAATTAATAGTTGTTTTATATTTTCTCCGTTATTAAATAATTCAGTAGGTTGTTCTTTTTATTATTATTTTATTTTATAAACGATGATGTGGTAAGCTGGGAAATTATGAACATTTAAGTTAATTCTTTTATATGTTAATTTAAATTTAAGTCAATAGTCTAATTATCAAGCAGATACAACAGATAAGGGAGATTATAAGAGCTTTAAAAGATTCACATAAATCAGTAGGCAATTTAAAAGCCAAATGGACATGATGATTATTCTGGCAGTGAAGAAAAAATCTTCATAAACTTACAATTCATTATATTATTTTATATACAAACCCTCGAGTATCAATCAATAATAAACTCCACGTTGTGTGTTCAATATCAAGGAGGGGACCACCAGCGGAATCTCAAATGAAAAGAATTTTATCTAATTTGACTTGAAATTTTATATTTCGAAAATGGTATTTCGTCTGTATGATTTTTATTTAATTACTAGGAATAAGGACAGTAACATACAACATAAAATGTTAGAAATATATTAGTTTTTAGAACTACAGATGAGTGCAGATTGAATGCAAGGTTGAATTGCCAAAGAATGGTTGTCATGGCGACCGAATCAAGTTCGTTAGTTGGCCACAAGAGGTCTCTAAATATCCCATGCATGATGTATATAATACTGCAGCGATTTTTATATAATTTTGCTACTAAATGACATACAATTTTGATGTTAAAGATTACCATTGTGAAAAATGTGTAAAACCAGCATTTAAACTTTAACGCCATTTTCTTTTCTCCATAACCGTGATTTCAGAACCTATAATGAATTTCGAATTATCATGAGCGCGGAATTACAGGTATTATTATTTTAAAACTTGATCTTATTGATGAGCTTGCGGATATTTGTTGGAAAACCTTTTGCTTTCGATGGTAGGCAGAATACGAAGAGGATCTCGTTCAACTTGAAAACAATAATTACAAATGATAACTTTATTCCACTGATACTATCTTAAAATTGGGACAATTCTTCGCTGCAAACCTACATCACAGATGTAATTATATTACGTATAATAATACTAAATAGCTGGCCTTTAGTTTTCGATTTCCCTAACGCATGGTAAGTGAAAACTCTTCAAACTCCTCCATCAAGAATTTAAATTTAGTCTGCACTAAATATGAATTTTTATCTTTGAATTTATGATATTTCTTCCTAATCAAGATCCATCTCGTAAAAGAAAAAAATTTAAAACATTAGAGATATGTTTTTGGGACTTATGCTACTATTCATCATAAATAAAGAGAATCATTTTGTCGAGTGGTTTTTACTTAATTTATGCTTTATAAAACGAATATTATATGGTTTTGGTGCAATTTTCCTCAATCATGGATGAATTTGGAGAGGTATCAACGGAAATCGTACCCAGGGGTATAATAATAATTCGTGGTCAACATACATCCTAGTAATTAACCTTAATATACTAAATCGTAAGAACAAACAAAAATTAATATAGTGAATGTCATGTGGGAAGCAGAAACAGGTACGAAATGGTGGAAAATCAAAGTGAATGAGAATTACGAAGGAAAAAATAGAGCACCTGCAAAGAACTATTATATTTACACCTGCAGTAGAAGACGTAATAGAGTCACATCTGGACATATCTATGCCACAAAGATGATGATTTAAAAGATTTTTTCGTTAAAATGATATTTTACTCAAATAATTTCCCACTGCACCATCTGCAAGATCTGTAATGTAAAATAAAAAAAATAAAAATAGCAAAACCTCAACAATTTTCCAGCCCACCACATCGATACATGGTATCATAATATCAGTTCAGTTAATTTATAAAATATACACCAGGAGCTATGTAAGTAGATAAATGGCTGTTTCACCACTTTTTTTTTATAAGTAACACAGTCTTGCTCCGTTCTTTCAATATACAGTGTGAGCTAAAAGTAATCAACATCGATACAGAAACTTTTATCGTTTACATTAGGAAAATAAGTTTTGAGCAAATGTTGAAAGGCCACAATTTGATGGTACCTAATTTATGTTTCTAAACTAAATTATTTCAAAATTATATTTTTTTGTAGAAAAATTCAATCCAATAAATATTCAAAATATATTAAGGAGGTTAGCTCCCGGGGGCAGGGGTTTTGAAAATGACAACTTAAATAAATGTGCAGTTTTAACGATACCTTGGCACTTTTGATTTCACTTCGAAAATTTCGGTGGCTAGTAAAATACGCGAGAATTGCTTATATTTTAAATAATATTAATTTTTACAATATTTGATAATATGCAAACTTCCCTTTATGGAATTTCTAAATCGAGAAATTAGAATTCAACAAACTTAAATAGATTATGGGCACCTATGACAATAATAAGCGAAATATTTAAGACTGTGATACACGCTTCGATATCAAACACGTCCAAAATGTTTGTTATTAAGTTACTTCAAGTCCATATCTAATAGCAACGAATATGTCAGATGAAAAATTAAAAAGTGGAGGCAATACAGTAATTGTTGGTAACTACCAAGAATAAATTTACTATTTACTTTTGAGTTTTTACTGGTTGTGAAACACGAAAACGAATATAGGGTTGGTTATGTATATGATGAATTTCAAACATATTTAAAGAAGAATGAATATGTTCGTATAGTGTGTCCAATAGTCTGGAAATACTTAAGAAAAACGTAACGTAATAGTTTGGAAAATAATTAGAATAGGTCAATTCATATTTTCAAAAAAACTTTTTTTTTTTAAATTGCCATCTTTTATTTTTACCACTTTAATAGATGTTTTTTAATTTTCGAAATGACGGCAAAAAATCCAATTTACATAAGAGATTGTTTTTTAAAAAAAGAAGTTGTTATGTGAAAACAAAAATAACTTTAATTTTGGAGGCAACAAAACGGTAAAAATGTTGTACTTAAACAATTTGGCAACATCGGTAGACGAGAATAACATCTGCTTTGAACATGTTCTTCAGGAGTGATTCTTCTGACTTCCTTCATAATGTATTGTCGTGAGTCATTCAAACTTTCAAGTTTGGTTGAGTATATCATACTTTCTAGATATACTCAACAGGAAATGATCTACAGGTGACTTAGCCTGCCACTCTAGTAGGAAGGTTTATCGAAATATCACCGAACAATTCCCATATATTAGGGAGGGGCTCCATCTTGTTGATACAGTCATCTATGTCAATCAAGTTTTAGCATTTTGAAATTTAATTCGTTGAATGATCGGTATTTAGTTTTAGGTCGAGTTAAAAGTTAACAAAAATTAACTATTTTACAGATATACCTACTGCAAATTTGACGTAAATGAAAATTGTCATCAATGACCAATGTCATCGTCACAAATTTAATTAATATCTCAAATTGTGGCGGGCGTAACTGACTTTTCACATTTTACCAAAAACTTATCCTTCAATACTAACAACAGAGGCTCCACAACGATGGTTCCCTACTTTTTACCCATACTGTATATCTCTTTAATATATATTATGCACACTGGATTCATTGATATTATCACCAAGAGTAATAATTAAAAACGTAAATTACATAATTTAAATCTCAATTTATCTTTTCCAATAATTTAATTATTTAATATCTTTAAAATTATGCATTTTCACGTTATAATAATAATAATATAGCTAGCTATGTTTAATATTTATATTTATATATTTATGTATATATGTATAATAGTAGCTATCTAACAACGAAAAAAATACTTTTTAAAACATCATCTTGAAAAATATTCTCTTCTAAAACACTCTTATTTTATTTATATTAATTTATTTTTCTCTCAAGTAGCCTTTTTAAAAGGTCAAATATACAATAATAAATAAGTAGATTATTATTATTATTATTACAAGTTTATTTTTCACTAATGAGTTTCTTTTTTTAATTCATTTATTTGTGTTTGTGGTATCGGAAGGTTTCACTTTTTTTGTTTTCTTCAGTTTTTTTTAAACGTATATATTATAATAATATTAATTCTTTTTTTTTACAATACTAATAATAGTAGAAAGGTGTCGTTATTATTATTATTATTATTTTCATGTTGGCGATATCGTTCCGGTGTGAGTGTGTGAATATAAACGGTGAGAGCCGTTCAGTTTAATCCATTCTTTCGCATACTTTTGTCGCCCCTTTCTTTCTCTTTTGCTTTCGCCGTCTCGATTGTTTCTTCTTCACGAGTGTGTTTTTGTTTTATATATATATCTGTTTATATAAAGTTCCGCCGGCGTTTATTTGTGTTGTTGCTTATTAAACTTTTTGTTTTTTATTGTTTATATATATATCTTTCGACTTAATCTTACTTACCGACAAAAACGGCTATACTGGGATGGGATGTGTTAAACTATGGTATCACTTCTTGTTGGGAGGACTATTGTGCGATGCTATCATTTTTTTATTATGATTCAGCTCTAATTCGCCTAACCGTTTCCACAATTCGTCCCTTTCTTTTTCACGTTTCTTTTCTCTGCAAAGTAAAACAACATCAATCCTAATTGAATTGCAGGTTAAGAACAAATGGATATTCTTGAAATAGTGTTAAGACACCTTCGACAGAGTCAAAGTTATCGCAAAAACAGTTCCCAAATACCAATACTATTACTATAATGATTATCTGTAATTGATTTACACACTGCGATTCACAAATGTTCATGTTATTTAGTAAGTCCTCAACTTGTAAACATCTTTCTATATGAGTCCTGCCACCAGAGTCGTCTCCCTAAACATTTAATTTACAAAGTACGGCTAACTTTACATTTATTTAAGCGAAAACAATTGACAGAACCAAGAAGTGTCAGATATTTTTTTAGCGATACAGTAACAAAATGAATTTAACAAGAGAACACTTTCGTGCGTTGATTTATTATAATTTTCGAAGTGGTTTAAGCCAACAAGAATGTGTCCAGCGAATGACGTATGTTGAAATTTCTGCATCCTTAGGCTGGGTATTTCAAAGTTAGGCCAAACCGACGAAAGTTGTTCGAGCGCGCAGTGTTTCTAAACAAATTTTGCTTGTTTTGTATCTAAGCTTGGTCACGTGGTCGCGGTTCCTTTGGAAAATCGTAGAACTGTAAATGCAGAATGATATACTACCATTTGAAGGGGCAAGTGGAAGAAGGTGTTATGTGGTAACATTTTCTGAAAAAGTCGAGTTTTGATGTGGATGAAGGAGTTATGTGCATATGTAACTTGCCCCCTTAGCATTTGGCTCTATCTTTTAAATCAAAGCAGCTACCGAGTGGTAGAAGGAGCCATGTCGCACTAATAATCAAGGACGCTATGGAAGAAAGAGCTATGTGCCCATAACCCCTTCAACCGCTCCAGAATGTATCTTTTTAATATCCCGTGCGCTACATAGTCCCACAACATAACCTTAAAATACTCTAATAACAGTGTTTGTGGCAGTAAGTTTGTATGAAATGAATTTAAATGAAAAAATGTTGTCTCGAGGACAACGGATGGTGCAAAAGGTTCTACAAAGTGAGATACAGTGTGAGGCAGGACCAAGCGGAGGTATTATTATATATTACACTCAATATTGGGTATATAATCAACTACCACTTTAATTTCCAGTTTGTCTTGGGACTTACGATAGCGACTATGTCTACCAGTCGAGTGGCAGTGACTATCAACCAAGTCAATCAGAATCAGAAAGTGATGATGAGTATAATATCTACCATAAACCTAATCAGTTAGCACCAGAAGGAGAACTGGAACAAAATATGGATTATCAGTCAAGTCAGTCAGAACCAGAAGAAGAAACTGAGCAAAATATTGCTTCTATTGTTGACGTTGAAGGAATGTTGAATAACAATGATAAGAATTTAACTGTTAGATGTACTAAAAGGATTAAAACATTCCCTATTAAACAGAAAACCACAAGAACGCGAACTAGAAACACAGAGTTGTGGAAAAGACGTGCTGAAGCTATTCGTAGAGAAAAGGGACAAGCTTACACTTCATATAAAGGGATTGCTGTACCACCTAAAAGCATTTGCTCAGTATTGTTATGCACTGAAAAGTGCAAATTGCAATGCAGTACAAAGTTCAACGAAGCTAAACGAAAATTAATACTTGATGGTTTTTACAATCTTGACATAAATTCCAAAAATGCCTTATTATTTAGAAGTATTACTCCTATGGATGTTGCACGCCCACGTATAAACACTACTAAACCTAAATCTCATTCTTACAAATACTCAGTGGTTTTGGACAATCAACAAGTGTATGTGTGTAAATCCGCGTTTTGTGCTTTATATCAAATTAGCCGCAAAAAAGTAGACCTCATAAAGGATAAACTGAAAACTGGACAATCCGCTCCAACCAAAGATGCACGCGGACGTCATACGAATAGACCACACAAGATAAGCGACGCTGTAGAGCAAGCTATAATATCTCACATTAATAGATTTCCTACAGAACAATCTCATTACTCACGAAACAGTAATCCACATAAAAGGTATCTTGCTCCAAATCTGAATATGTCCCGCATGTATAGATTGTATATTGAAGAGTGTAAAGAAATGAAGAAAGCAGACAATTTATTAATCAAAAAGGCTACATATTCAAAAATTTTCTCTAGTAAGTTTAATTTATCCTTTAGTCACCCTAAAAGTGACACCTGCAGCAAATGCGATTCTGGAAAGTCGAATGCGGAACACCAAGAAAATGTAAAATTTGGCTTTGAGTTGATGTCGAGAGACCGCGAAAACGCCTTGGAAAACGAAAATGAGTGCTACATAACGGTCGACCTGCAACAGACCATGCCTTTGCCGAAACTAACTACGTCAAAGGCGTTCTACCTAAGACAACTTTGGTTTTACAACTTGGGCATTCACGTTATCACTACTGAAGGGCACCAATCAGTAATGCAAACTTGGACTGAAGATGTAGCCGGCAGAGGTAGTGCAGAAGTTGTAAGCTGCTTATGGAATTTTGTGCAAACTTCTAAAAGAGTAAAAAATAAAACAAAACTTATAGTATGGTCTGACTCATGCGCTGGCCAAAACAAAAACTTCCACATGATTTGTTTCTACCAGCTGCTGGTATTGAAAGGTATTTTTAAAGTGATTGATCATAAATTCCCAGAAGTAGGGCATACTTATCTAGACTCAGATAGGGATTTTGGCCGCATAGAAAAAGTTCTGAGAACCCATAGCACTGTATTTACCCCTGATGAGTACAGACGAATCATTCAGTCTGCGTGCACAAAACAGTCGACTGTTAACAATATGGAAAACCACTTTCGTGATGTGGAGCGTTTACCAAATACATTGGGCCTGGTAAACAAAAAGAAAAACTTATTGAACGAAAAAGTTCCATTCAGGGATGGCATAAAGTGGATCCGTATTGAAGAGTTCGGTAGCTACTTGTATAAGGAATCATACGATGAGAATACCCCATTCAAAAAAGTTTCATTATTCAAAAACACTCCATCAGAAAATTATTCACCCCCTACCGATGTTGAATTTGCGAGACTTCATCACAAAACAGGAAACGTATCACAGAAAAAAACTGAGAATCTTCGGGAACAGTTACCTTTTATCCTAGAGGAACATAGGGGATTTTATGAAAGTATTATTGGTGTAGAAGTAGAAAACCCTACGCAAAAACGACGGCGTACCAAGTGATATCATACTTTTGTTTAAATATGTTACTATTTTTTATTTTTGGAGAATAAATGATTATTTTGTACTAAGATTAAAGTATTTGATGCTTTCTTTCATTTTTATTCTATATAATTTTTATTATGTCAGTCAATGGAAGAAGGGGTTATGTACATTTAAATCAAAATTTCTGTATGAAAATGAAGTGAAAGATCAAACCTGTAAATCCTTGCAAACAATACACACTCGACTCTTACTAACTGAATAAATCAAATCTTAAAATTATTTTTAATTAAAAAATGCCAATTAATTTTACTAAATCCTATTTATCTCATAAATATGTATTTGTAACATACCACTTTCTTCCACTTGCCCCTTCATTTTTTTGCCGAAAGTTATTGCAGAGTTACGAAAAAGCAATCCGAACCGTCACATCCTACTTCATCACGACAATGGGAGTTCGCACACCGCAAAACTAACGCTCGACTGTTCGACCGACAACAACGTTGAATTACTCTCTACAGCCCCGACATATCGCCCAATGGACTTCTTTACGTTCCTCAAAATTAAAGATAAATTGCGTGGACAAAGATTTTCATCACCTTAAAAGGCAGTTGAGACGTATGAAACACACATTTCAAGCATACCAAGTTATGCGTGGGATAAATGCTTTACTAATTGGTTTATACGAATGGAAAAGTGTATAGAACTTAAGGGTTATTATTTCGAAAAACGATAAAGTACTTTAATATGTTACCATTTTACTTTATTTATGATTTTCCCAAAATTTTCAGTGTTCCCCTCCTGTAATCTGTAATTTCCAATTAATAATCTGTTAAAAGTTGAAAATCACTGCTAGAAAACCCTCTTTCAACTGCCGTTATGGGATTCTAATGTCAAATTTGACAATTAATTTGAATCCAGGCAGGGGTGGAAATTGTAAAACGAAAAATCGCTAAAATGTAAATGGCGGCAGTGTAAATCAATTACAAACACAGTAATGAAAGTATTCATTACTCTTCTAAAGGCATCTATTTTGTCAGGGTAACGCTGCTGGTAAGTAATTGCATTGGGGTAATAATTTCTTTGACATTCCTTCAATACAAAGTAGCCTATTAAAATAAAACACGTAAAGTTGTCAAAATTATATCAAAAAACGACAGTAGCTCCAGCAATGGTCACTTTTAAAATAATAACAAAATTTTACTTCTCTTTGGTGCGAAATTTAGTAAACATTCAAAAATGAACCGATATATATATATACAGGGTGTCCAGAAACTCTCCTGACAAACGAAGACCGGAGATTCCTCAGATAATTTTAAGACTATTTAACCCAATTCACCGTAGTCCAAAAATGCTTCCTAAGGTCATAGGCGTCCGTTTTGGGTAGGTAAACGGTTATTTTAACGCATAACTTTTTTGTCTTTAACTTTTAAGCATTTGTGACACTAGATTATTAAATTTTCAGGTATTCTAGTACCAAAAGGTACTCTTACTTTAAGTCGGTAGGATACACCGTTTTCTAGAAAAATCGATTTGAAAATTTTTCGTTTTTTCGTCATTAAAATTCAATTTATTATTTTTTGCACTAGTTCGCTCTGAACTGCCAACAGAAATAAAACCTACGTTTTTAATTGTCAAATTGTTGTCAGTTCGCGAGTAGAAATGACGAAAGATGAAATGACGAAAAAACGAAAAATTTTCAAATCGATGTTTCTAGAAAACGGTGTATCCTACCGACTTAAAGTAAGAGTACCTGTTAGTACTAGAATACCTGAAAATTTAATAATCTAGTGTCACAAATGCTTAAAAGTTATGCGTTAAAATAACCGTTTACCTACCCAAAACGGCCGCCTATGACCGGTACTAGAAATTCGCAATTGATGGAATCGATTCATCTCTGGAGGATAAATAAGCATACCAGTTTTTGTTTTTCTAAATAGAAGCGTTCGGGAGATATTGAAAAAAAACTAATTACAAGGCGCCATCTTCAAAGAGCTCTAGCTCCCTTAGGAAGCATTTTCGGACTAGGGTGAATTGGGTTAAATTGTCTTAAAATTATCTGAGAAATCTCCGGTCTTCGTTTGTCAGGAAAGTTTCTGGACACCCTGTATGTTTGTATGATGACCTTTTATTATATTATATTATGTATTACCAAAAATTGTGTCTAATACGTGGTTTTCGAAAATATAGTTTTATAAAAATATTGAATTTTTCAGAGAAATGGTAATAAGTCGAAAACTTTAGACTTTAGGCCCTATACTATCTTATCATTTTTTGACCATAAATTATACGGAGAATACAAAAATGTAATAATATACAGGTGTTCCATTTAAAAAACTATAACTGTGGTCAGCTACCAAGTTTTGGAACACTCTGTATAATACAAAATAATTTTAAAAGGTGCTCCTAATAAGTGGCTATCGTAGGAAAAGAAAAACGCTTCGAAATATCTTTTCTTTCTCATGAAGTTACACAATCTTGCCTTCCCCGCGAAGATGGACTCATCCTGTATATGCACGTCCAACTTCAGCTACATAGCTAGCATGAAACCTTGGTGAAAAAACAAAGAACACTAGAATGCTTCTAGGACCGTGAAGAAGTCGTTTAATTATTATTATTTAGATATTATTTAGATTTTCACGTAATTTTTTCATTTAATCATTATACAAGCGTGTAAAGTTAACAATCTTAATCTTTATTTATTTTATAACACTGCCTGACAAAGCTCAATAGAAAAATTACAGTCGAAGTGTCCGTCTGGCCGGTGCATTTATCCCAAGCCCCCGTTGCACAGTGTTCAAAATGAACGAATTCGTGATCGAATGTAATCACGCTGTAAAAGTAGGTTAAAAATTAGGATCTTGTTGAATCATTTTATGCCGTACTAATATGTATAAACAATGGATGACGACTGTTTCGATTTCAATCCCTTTCAATCCTTTAGGGGATGAAATAAGTACGATTTCAACGATTGTTACTTCCTGTGATACCTAGCACATAAGTATTTATTCATTAATAAGTAACTGATAATATTTAGTTATAAAGAGCTAGAGGTGCTGTTGTGGGGGGGGGGGGGGGGGGGGGTTGACGTCTTTTAGCAAGTTGTCTGTTGTTTATATTGCAAGTACATATAGAAACCAGTGGCGGCTCGGGGTGGTTCACATAGGGAGTGCATAATTTCAAAATTAAAAATGAGGTGTGGCCACCACACAACTTTCTTATACGTATGAAAGTGTTACTTCCGGTCCGAATTTTGAAATTTCATTTATACAAAAAATATTCCAAATCCACCTCTAAATACTTTTGTACTCTTGATAAATATATATAGAATGCATAACTTACGACATATTTGCAAAAAATCGCTATTCGGTAAGAGTAAAAGTGTTACTTCCGATCCGAATTTTGAAATTTTTTTTATACAAAAGATATTTAAAAATACGTTCTAAATACTTTTATACTGATAATTTACCTGCCTAGAAAGCATGACTTGCGTGATATTCGCAAAAAACTGATTTTCGATAAGAGTAAAAGACCTACTTCTGGTCGGAATTTCGGAAAACTTTATTAATACAGTTTTTCTCAAATTTAATTTTGAGTACATTTGAATTCCTTATAAATTTGTTTAAACTTAGTAATTGACGAAATATTTGCAAAATTCGATTTTTTCACTGAAGTAAACTACTACTTCCGGCCTGCCGATTTTGCTCAAAATCTAATCAGTTCTCAAGAGGAAGATTATATTCGTAAATACAAAATTTGAAATTGATATCTGTAGCGGTTTGATCGCTATCGTGGTCACACACACACACACACACACACACACACACATTTTTTAAAAACCACTTTTTTGGTATCAGGGGACCTCAAAACGTGGACATCTGCAAAAATTTCGAGGTCGAAAATTTTCATCATCACAATACTTCCTTATACTACGTATAAGAAAGTAAAAGTATAATACAAGAACGCTTACCCAATCTTTATAAGTTTCACCGACATACTGTTCCAGACAGGTACTGTTCATTGTACAGTTTGTTTTGAGGGAATAATAAATATAACACTACAGTTTGATTACATCTGACGATAAACGAAGTCCATTTTGCGTGTCTTTGACTTGCAGAACAGTTCTATCACTTTTTCATTAAAATTTGGGAAATCATTTATAAATTCAATTAAAAACCGGTGCTACTTCGATGTGATCTCTGAGCGATTTATCTAATTCTGCCGTAAAATTTATCAATTCACGAAAAATGCCCTTGGTATTCGACGTTTGCCGTTCATCATGACCCCGAAGTGCCAGTTCAAACGCGCCACAAAATCTAATGCAATTTATTATTAAATTTAACACATGCCTATTTTTTGTTACCTGTTCATTGTGTTGTTGAACTGATTTTCTATATGATGATCTAAAACATTCTGAATGTTATTTTTTCCTAACATTCTTAGACTAAATATATTTTTCAAATGCCCTTCGGAATGTTCATGTTTCGTAATTTTAGCACTAAGATGAATTAAGTCTTTTATTCCGTTCTTTGACCAAGACGGTTCACCACCAAACAAAAGACACGGAAAACAAAACAAAGTATTTTTAATTTCACACCCACAAATCCAGTCATTTTTCTGATAAATATTCATTTTGAATTATCTTATAACGTCTTTACCTTTAACAGATTGTTTATTTCCTAAACATAATTGAGGCATCGGCCGTTTAAGATTTTTATTGCGATTTTTTCATCATACGTTAACCGCGAAAACGTGTTATTATACATCGCAGACACGAAATTCATCTTACAACAGCGTTGAGCCGACGGGAATCTTGCTCACATGCTATGTATTATACGATATGGAACTAGAACAAAATACAGTTCTCCCCACCTTCAATGTAATGTTTAATGGCTTAATGCAGCAACAGCAGCGCTTGCACATGGGTATGTTTCTCTCGGTGGAAGGGGTCTTTACATCCGTGCGCTGTTAGTCTTAGTCGTCATTATATCTATGACTACGATCGGTGCATGTAGGTTGTTTCGCGTGCCGTACACGCCACGTTCCTGTTCAATAACAATGAATACGTAATAAATAAATACTTTCACAGTTAGTCGCCGCTTGATTTGTTTTGTTTCAAAATTCCAGGGGGTGCAATTGCTCACTTGCTCTCATTAAAGAGCCGCCACTGATAGAAACTATTTCTGACATACACATAGCCCAGATAGAGATAAAACAAATATAAAGCTAATCATCTGAGTCTTCACTTGTGTTTTCCCTATACATTTTGCTTTCGTCGTCATACTCGTACTCTTTGAGTTCAAGTACACAGTATGACAATTAAATAACGAAACTTTTTAGGTATAGAATGAAATACACATTATATTATTGTTAAATATTTTTTTTTATTCAAAATATGATCCATTAGCCTCAATACAGCATGCATATGGCATGGGTGACTAATGCATGCATCGATTTTTTGATGTCGTATTTTGGAATGTTCTTCAGCACCTCTGTCACGGCTGCTTGAATGGTTGGAACATCATCATAAAAGCGTCCTTTCATTGCAGTTTTTAGTTTCGGGAACAAAGAATAGTTGTACGGTGATAGATCAGGCGAATACGGTGGGTGAGCGATGAGACAAATTTGTTTTTTATTTAAAAACTCACGAACGTTTAAGGTCTTGTGAGGTAGTGCATTATCGTGCAATAAAAACACCTGTTTTCCTGCTGGATATTCGGGCCTAATTCGAACAATTTTCGACCACAAACGATGTGAACTCCTAAATAATATTCTCCATTAACTGTTTCACCTTCTGGGACAAATTCCTTGTGGACAATACCTTTAGAATAATAAAAACAAATCAACATTGTCTTGATTCTTGACTTCTGAAAGCGTAACTTTTGTGGTTTTGGTTCGCTTTTCGACTTCCATTGTGCAGATTGGCGCTTAGTTTCAGAGTCATATTTAAAGCACCATGTCTCATCACCGGTTATAATAGAATCAAGAAAATCTGGGTCGTTTTCAGCAGTTTTAATGGTCTCTACAATGCTCTACACGTGCGATTTTTTGGTCTTCATTTAATTGATGTGGAACAAAACGTGCACACACCCTTCTTTTACCCAAATCGATCGTCAAAATTTGTCGAACAGTTTCTCTACTGATATGTAATTCTGCAGCTAACATTGTCACAGTGAAATTCCCACCAATAGCAATTATTTCTTGAATTTTTTGCACCAATTCAACGCGATTTTTACCTACTGGACGTCCAGGTCTTGCATCATCATTTAAATCTGGACCGTTTTTAAATCGTCCTGTACGAGCCATACAACCATCACCATAAACTTTTTTCAATAGTTTGTACATCTCAGCAATTTTTTTCCCAGTTTTAAAACAAAATTTAATATTCGCTCTTTGTTCCATTCTGACTTTACGACATGAGCACCTAACCTACAGTCACTAAAATGCATCTAACTTTATAAGCTGTCATCCGATTTGCACGAACTTCAATGCGTTTAAAAGAGGAAACCTGTGTGTTTCTAATGCTGCTACCGTTTGATAGATGGCGATAAGTGTTCTATGATTTAAATTAAACGTTCCGTTATTTAATTGTCATACTGTGTACGTCAAGCAACTAACTCTACGATGTATACCTGGAAGATCCGTCAAAGGCCCATTTGCATATTAAACTAAATGTGCTGTTCTGCGATATAGTTTTACATGCCATCAAACTGTCACAGTCTTTGTGTAACAGGGATTGATGGGGAACGTCACATATATTTCAGACACAGTAATATTACGTGGGTAAAGTTCCTTTTTTAGTTCCAATATTTTATGCAATGGAGGATAAAGACAAAATCCACGTTATTTAGTTCCACGTCTTAAATCTTTATATAGTTCCACTGTCACATTTTTGGAAATAATTAATGATAAGGCTTGCCCTAAGGAACAGCTTGACAGCGAAACATCACAAGATTTTTGCCAACTACTCAGAATTCACGTTGCTCTTCCGGGTGTGATCGTAGTTATCTCTGATAATATTTCCTTCTTCGCGCAGTTTCTAGAAAGCAGTGAATGCTAGTTCCGGTGCTGTTTTTTGTTGCCAAATTTCAACAGTTTTCCTACGTTTAATAACGTCTGAACTATCTTCAAATTGTACTGATGGACGACCAGCTTATGATAAGATTTTAGTATTTGTCTCTATAAATAAATTAGTATGTACAGAACTTTTAGGATCCGCATGGCCTTGTTGATGACGAAAAACTTCATTTAAGAAAATAATTTAATTTATAATAAGTACTCTCCTCCCTTTCTTGCAGCATATTTCCACTTGGTGAGGTATTGCGGGAAAAACGATTGTTTCATAAAATTTACGTCCAAAACACGAAATTTCTTCACAGGAAAATCTGGACCAGATACTTGCATCACTATCTGATGTAAATCTAGATGTGTAATTGCCATAGTGGCAAAAACCCGAAAATGCACCAAAAACATTAACTACATATCAAAATCACTAAGTAAACACTAATTGAAAGTGATTACACACTAATTGAAGAAACAGTTAAGCGAAATTAAAAAGTTTTCTGAGGACACCAAAAAAATAATAAACTACTGCACTTTATAACTTCTAATAAAAGACTAGATACATATCGTCTATTTATATACACTAGGCACCTCTTTGCAGGTAAAACCATAACTTCTTTAATTACATACACTATAATCTTTCATTTCATGCAAAATTCACAGACTAGCAAGAACTAGCAATAAACGTTATCCCTCATTAAAAATTCATTTATACATAGCTGTTATAGGATCATAGGCAGCCGATGTTACCTGGAAATAAAAACAGATTCCTGGAAAGGAATAATGCCATTTGAATCCTTAAAGTTAGTACTTTCAGCTGTAATAATTACTTCTAAATCGACCAAGAATCCTGACTCCGGTAATAACAAACATAACTTAAGTTTCGGGTACTAATATATACCCTATGAAATATTGTTAATTTTGATAGTTAATATCTCTGGTTCTGACAAAAATAAAACAGCAATTCTTGATGAAAAGTTGAATAATGACGTGTACAAACAAATACATAAGTTACAGCATTATCAAAAATTTATAAAATCACGTTTTTGTCGATTTTGACCACTGTGCGTCACTACGGATGGGATCGGACTCTTAAGTACATATAACAATAAACTTTCAATCAAAACGTTTGACACCCAGACGTGAAAATTAGTTACCTTTGTCTTTCTGCCTTATAACTGGCAGTGAGTTCATCAAACAGTTTCGAGTTCATCTCCATGAATGTCTTGAGCACATTGTAAACCAAAGCCACGATCGTTTGGTTCCAATGCTCTTTCGAGATCCGGTACAGTGCAGGAAACATTATTGGCATGATGACGTGATTATTCTCTTCCATCAGGGACATTATGTACTCGTTGTTCCAGAAGTACAGTGCTCTCTCGGCTACCTGCGGAATAATAACAATAGAAAGACAAAAGCATATAATAATAATCATTTTTATTATTCAACAGGCAAAGCCCAAAGCAATATTACAAAGTAAATTTCAGTTTTATACATTTAGTAAATAGTAAGGGTTTGACCAAAATTCAGTGTTTTACTTATGATGTATAAAAAAAATCCAACTTACTACTGCTAGTATGGCAGAATTAGGGTTTAAAAAATTACATAGAAAACGCTATTTTAAGCTCATAATGTTTCGGTGTTGAGTAAGACTTTCGTCAGATATGTATTTAGTTACGAGGGACAAATTAATAAGTTACAGTACGTTTGTTTTGCAAAAAAATAATTCGTTTGTGATTTTCGTTGGTATCCACTGTTTTTCTTCGTTCAACTCTACCTTTGCCTTGGCGTATCACACACCCATAACTTCTAAATTTGGTTATAATGTTTAATACAATAATAGCATTCCTTGGTGTCTGTTTACTGAAATGTTCCGAAAATTGATCGCGAACGAATTTAATGCTTGGACCATTTTGTCTACCTAATCCGTACGAACGAAAATAGTGCTCAGCTTAAAAGACATTTTCTTCAGTAAATAAAATCATTTACGAACATATTAGTACATCTAACTAAAACCAAACGTCAATGTTTATCCCAAATAACAGTGTCAATTGTTAGAGGTTTGATCAGTAGAAGGCCTTCCCTTTCAGTACTGTAAATTAATATCAATATTGGAATATTGTACTAATTCAAAACCCACTAATAACAATAATACAAACATGATAGTCAAGTATAAAAAATTACAATACATCCCAGGCAACGAATAAAGCTAAAATGTTATTCCAGAAGATTCTTCGATAGCCTTTTTCAAATTCAAAGATACGATAGTCCTCTGAAAGATATAATACCCACTCAAATGACCAACAACGTGGTATATGCAATACAATTTAGTTGTAGTAACTTATATAGGACAGACTAAATACTGACTTAAAAATAGAATCAACCAGCACAATAGACTTTGAAAATGCTGGTATAGTTTTTAAAGAGCCACTTGCCACAAAAAGAATTTTCCTATAGTCCGTCTCAACCCCATTATGCAGTACAGGTTTAATAGAAATATTGCGTCTCTTATTACCTATCTTTAGTAATCTCTTAATAACCCCATCTTTATATATCCGGTTGCCTTGTTGCAAATTCTATTATGCGTAATCGTTGCTGTCAATTATGGATCTCGCAGACAGAAAGCGACATAAGGAAGAAAATTTTAGTCGTAAGGAAAAACAGATGATTATAAATGTATATAATTATTTTAATACATCCATGAAGCAAGTAAAGCTTTCTGTTGTTCAGTGTGTTACATATATAATGTAATGAGGGAACAACAAATGGGTCAACTATCAAGTCCGAAGAAAGCAAACAAAAGAAAACATGTACAAATAAATGATTCGACGTAAAGTGCACGGCTTTTTTATACAGAATACACCCCCTACTTTAAATACTATTCTTGTTGCTGTTAATAATAACGACAATCTGCCTAACTTCGCTCGAGCAACTCTTGCACAGATTGCTACATGATGAGTTTTGAATTTTAAAAAGTGGGACGAAAGAGTATTCCTATTGAAAGAGAATTCCTATTGAAAGAGATGATATCATTAGCTGGAGACATAAATACTTGCGAGATGTTAGGAAATTCAGAGACGAAGGTATAGTTTACCATTTACTTTTTTATACTTTTATGTTCATTACGCAATTCATCATTTGCTTGTGTTTGATTTTCAGGTAAAATTATAATATATACCGATGAATCATGGGTGAATGCAGGGCACTCAGAAAATAAAAAATGGACTGACACTACTGTTGAAAGCAGTCGGACAAGGTTTTACACAAGGCCTCTATTTGCATTACTGCATGCTAGAGGCGAGCAAGGTTTTGTTGTTGGTGCTGAATATACGTTTGTACACTTTGTAAGAAAAATACTGCTGATGTTCATAGCGAAATGGATGCAGATACCTATGAAGATTGGCTCAAGAATAATATGCTTCCAAATATACCAAAGAAGTCTGTTGTTGTTCTCGATAATGCCTCATATCATACAAGAAAATTAGAAAAGGCTTATAATTAATGTCACACATTCATCGTCTGATCAAGATTCTTAAGCGATTGAAGAAAAATAAAACAATATGTGTACCTACTTCTTTGTATGGTAATGGTTAGTTTTTTCAAAAATATTATCATGTATTTATTATAACACTCAAAACTACTTTTAAGTTATTAAAATTTAGTATAGTATCATGTCTTATTAACTTGTTCTTATAAATGGAAAAGCATATTTTTGAAAAATGAATTTGTGAGGAATTTGTTTCTTTAAATATATAATGGATATTCAATAACATCATGTAACATATTAAAAAATAAAAGTATGTATGTATGTGTGGTTATTGTTATTTTTTCCATAAATATGTATTATTTAAGTTACTTTTATAAATGGAAATAAATTTGTAATTAACGTTGTCTTTGTCTAAATTTATAGTGGATAGTAGATTAAGATGTCAAATGTTCAGTAACGAAGAAAACTGTATACCTTAGGTATTTCTTCGAAATATCAATTTATTTACTATGGCTTACTAAATTCAGTTAGATTTTGAATAAATTTCTACAGAACAATTCCAAAGGATTAATATTATTACAAATATCCTGTTTTAACTAATCTATCTTCCCACATATTCTGTCCTTTTAATGTTTCTTATTACAATTAATTTTTAGTATTCATCACAATTGAATGACAAGCAGTCGGTATAAGTTATGTTTTGATTACAAAGAATGTCAGATAATGAATCGGAAATGTAACGACATTATACAATGAGATGATTTGACAACCACGAAATCAATTGCCATAAGACCTGTACTGTATAATGGGGTTGGGACGGACTATAGATACACTCACAATACGAACCAGTGCAGATAATTTAAATACTAAAACTGATTCTCAAAACTTGAGCAAATTTTATAGTGCTTTTTGTACCATATCTAAAGAGAAAAATACAATACAGACTATCGGTAGTCAGAATTGAACATTAAAAATGTTAAAAAAAACATTGAGTGTGTTTGATATTTCGGACTAAACCAAAGTTTTATACAGATGTTCTGGTAGATGTATTGTCTATATTTAGTTAGGTATATTTATAAATTTTAATATGTAATTAAGACACATTGAAAATAATATGTCATAATTTTTACATGCAAAAAAAGATTTGCCCAAAAACAGAGTGACATTTACTAAATAATTAAATAATAATATTAATTAAATATTTATCGCAATAAATCTATGTGATAAACAAACAGACCTAAATTAGAAAAATTATTTGTAGCGCATGCGCAGTTTTGACAACGTGTCTCAAAAACGGCATAGGACCATGTTTTCTATTTCACAATGTTGGAGCGAAGTTTTCCTCGTCTACACGCAATACAGCAGTATTATATATAGGGTTACTCAATGTGCAATTTAGAAATACAGATATGACATGTATAAACACAGTAAGTTAATGGGTTAAACCCCCACTGTTTGTATTAAAAGGAGTTACATTTTTGGAACAATATGCTCCTATCTGGTACCTTGTGTGTTTATCTAGTGTTTGAGATATATTGTATTACATATAGGTTATTCTAACGGATTTATTCCTGGAGCATCCATCATAAGAAACAACATGCGATTGCTTATTATTATCTAGAGGCTGTATTACACTTACCAATTTCTTGACCAAGTTATTGATCAAGACATTGTCGTCAAGTCTGTGGTCAAGTTATTGTTGACCTTGCCTGTTTCACACTTAACAATTTCTTCACCAAGTTTTTAGGTGAAATAGTAGTAGTAACAATAGTGCAAAAGTACGAAATAAAAAAATTAATAATTTTACCGAAGATTTGTGTTTGATATTAAATGTAAAAATAACTGCACAAGATATGCAAAAGAAAATAAATAATTTACGTACACAATTCTTTCAAGAAGTATCAAATTAACATGTCATTTTCAACGACATTCTAAAATGGAATTTGTGTTTACATTGTACACAGTTGGCAAAAAAAACTTTATAACATGAATTTTACTAGAAATCACTAAAAACTTGATCAAGTTGAGAAAAAAAAATAGAACATGTTCTAATTCAACAAGTTCTTGGTCAATAACTTGGTTAAGAAATTGATAAGTGTAACACAGCCTCAACACAAGTGGACCAGACTAATTTATGCACCGAATTTTTGCATATTTATACTCTTTGTCGTTGTATTTTTAAGATACTTTCATAATAAATTTAAAAAGCAGTTTACACTTTACTATAAAATTTGATATAAATATCAATAATTTATGATGTAAGACACACTTTGCTTTGATACTGGAAAGAACATTTCATGAAATATATTTAAGATGGCCTTTACCAAAATAGATTATGCCAAACATCGCATTTACTCGTAATATTGAATAGATCGGACATTAATCCAAGAAACCGTATTTATACCAAAATTATTTTATTAATATAAATCGTTTATACTTACTGGAACAAATAATAAAAACTGAATTTATTGACAAATTATTACGTTCTTTGTGAAAACATTTTTAAGGTGTGTTCTACTTTTTATTCTGAGACAAGGTATAATTGTCAACACTATTATGACATCACAGTGACATTGCGTTTGAAGTCACACATCTGTTTCGTTAAATAAAACTACACAACAATAATAATTCTACGTTGTACGGTTTTGGTCTCTGAAGAAACTTACAGAAACAGCATTTCGTTTTTCATTGAAATTATTCATATCAGCCAGAGAACTGGCTGAGCCAAATGCGACCCGAATGCAATAGTGACAATAATAATAATAAAAAAAGAAAGAAAAACATTCCTTACTTGAAAATGCGGACTCGAGACGCACTTCGCTATCTGCCTGAAGAGCGGCTCCTGTATACGCGTGAATTGGGACGGCTCGATGACATCCAGTACTTCCTCAATCTCGCCGAGGAACATCACCTCCTTCTGACTGCACGTCTTCGGCCAGTACTTGAGGAGACCGCGCACCACCGGCTCCGTCAGGTTGGGGTCCTTTTCGAGAAACTGCACCACGCAGTACGCGAGCTGCGCGTGGTACAACGACAGGCACTTGACCTTGTGCAGAGGTATAAGCACCTTGACGAGGAACTGCTTGTGCTCTGCCTTCAGCGGCAGAGCGAACCCGTTTATTATAGACCCTAAGATTTCCAGCAGCTCGCCCACACCGTTAAAATGTTCAGTCTCATACACAAACCTGCCGGGGGTCACGATCGGAAACAGAAAAGAAATACACAGAATTAGTGGGAGAAAAAGACATGAACTATTATTATTATTATTTCTCGATTAATAGCAACTACAATGCAACCTCGATAATCCGTACCTTCGATAATACGACGGGCTAAACGTTTCAATTGCATCGTGTACCTACTTTATAAAATGAATTTTATAAAGTAATAATATACCTATTCGGTATCTAATTTAAATCATCCGAGGGACTATATACAACACATTGTGGACAATACAATTGCCACGTCTACTTTCCGTCATTCAGATTCCAAACATGCAATAATTTATCATTAACAAGGTAGAAAAAGTTAATAAATGCCCTTTAACAATCATTAAAAATGTTTTATATCGAGTATAAATATTGAACATAAAAACGATGAAGAAGAATTAAATAATGATACATAATTTATTTACCTATACAAAATTAAATTATACATTGGGGAGTACAAAACATGTCTGTATAATTATTTTAATGTATATATAGAGGCTGTTTCTTAATAAGATGGTAATATTTAAGGGAGTTATTCATGGGTCCATTTTGTGAAAAAAACTTCGTATGGACATATTACCGTGACCTCCACATTATTGAAATAATAATATTAAGAATTAGTTTAGTTATTGAAAAAGAACACTCATTTTATTTTTAAAATCGTATATTTAAGATTTTAAGCATTAGTTGAAACATGTAATAGTAAGTAAGATGGGTTGCTATCATTTAAAGGCAATGCATTCATATACAAGTACAATGAAGGACTATACTGAAGAGAAAGAAAAGAAAAATATACTTTCTGAAGATGGGATATAACAAGTTGGTGAAAAACAATAACAACAAACAGTTCGAGTTGTTGCCATTAGTGTGTAAGCTGTCAAGACGATATGCGCGTATTGGTGCGAACATGACAACTTGAAGAAAACGAAAAAGAAAGATTTTATCACGAACGTTTTAAAATCAATGCCAACCTAAAATTTAAATAGATAACAGAGGCGCTACAAATTGTCGATAGGCTTTTGTTTCAGTATATAAGGCGAAAACAAGAATAAACTTGTCGAAGATGAACTTTATAAATTCAAGCAGTAAAGACGTTAATTTTGGAAAAGAATAAAATTTTTGAGATAGCGAAAGTGAAAGTAGGGGTTTATATGCACTACTTATCATCTCACAATTTGAGAATCTGTATTAAGATTTAGATTTTTATTTTATTTAGATTCCTTTATAACAAATTCATTCAATTAATTTTCATTTTCATTATTTCAATATTTAAGATGGAGGACATCAATAAGAATGAATTTGATAAAATGTACGATGATTTGAAGTAAGTTATAAGATAAATAATTCAATTTAGGTATAGTTAATGGTGCTAAACATGCTGAAGGTACTATGTGAAAATATTTGCCTTTAGTAAATCGTTGGGCATCATTAATTATTATATAGTAATTTAATTCAGTAATTCAAATAATATAAATACGAATAGGCGGGGATGTTTTTGATGGGCAGGTACTAAGCTGCTAGAGAATGTTTACAGCTAGCAATTAGTATAGGCCAGTTTTCAGAGCATTCACGTTGCAAGGTTCTAGTTTACCAAGGCACTATGTGAAAATGTATGTTTTTGGTGAAATAGAATCGGCTTCGTATTAATAAACAAAGTATCAAGAATTAATAATTTTTCTTTATTTAAAGGAACAAGACAATTATTCTTTCAACTATTATTATAGATAAATAAGTATTACACAAGCATTATAACTCTAGAAATAAGTATAAAAGTTTTTTTCCTTTTCTCTTTATTTTGTAAAACAAAAATAAATAGATACAGTGTGGAAATGTTATTTACGACTGGCATTGGCATGGATTTAGACATTTCATTTAATTTTTGACCCTATCCCAAACAAAACTAAATAAGAGGTGTACCAGAACATAAGAAGTAAATCACTGCAAGAACTAAGAAATTTGTGCTGTTAAGGAACAAGCTTATAAATAGACTATTATAAATTTTATCATTCATCAGCATTGTTGTAGCTACAGCATATAATTTATATGGCTGTACCCCAACGTGTGGCAATGTTACATTTTCATTTTAAATAAGAAATTTACCATTTTGTAACAATGCTGCAGCTACAGTAATATGCCCTAAATGTCTTAACCTTTGAACTGTGGGGTGATGAAATTATAAAAAAATTCATTTTCAAATAAAATACATTATAAAAACATTAAAAAAATGTCTACATATTATGCATAAAAACGGATTTACTGCTTTCTTTCTTTGTAAGACCTAATTTCTTTCGACTCGCAATTTTCAATCTAAAAGAAACAAATCGGTTCACAATATGTTTTCTTTTTAAATTATGTCAAGTAGCAATGCGATAATACCAAAATGGATGATGGTTGAGTGTCACTTAATTAGATATCATTGTTGTGGTCTTAATGGCGTTCAAATCTGCTTCAATAAGGCAATAGACATTTCGTTGGCTTACATTAAGAAGTAAATGCTATGATGTACATACAAAATTTACAGAACGGCTCATAGTGTAGTTACATATTAGGAGAGCTTTATTTTGCATTCTTGGCCCCCCAGATCTGATTGATAAACAATTAAAGCATGACTAAAGTAAATATAGCTTCAACATTTTTGCCTTAACTTGGTATATAATAAACATTGCTTGGTGAAAATATTTTTTTCCAAGTTATGAGACTATAGCATAATTCAGCAGTTAAATCCACTTCTTATTATGCTGATATAAAAACACTTGTGCACAATTTTTCGTTCTTGTACATTTCTCTTTCTTGCTTGTACCTTTCTTTGTCATGCTTGTCTTCTTTTTTCATGCTCGTACACTTGTTTTTCATACTCGGAGTCGTTTTGCTTAAGTATAATATTTACTTTTTCTCAGTACATAACTTTTTAGTGGCAATTAAAGCTTTACCTCAAATGACATCAATATAATGCAAATAATGTCGTACCATTGAAATGAATAATTTACATGCAGTAATTACTATAACAACAATTATTATACACATTAAATATTCAAATAATTAACCATCTATTGTGTTTATGACTGAAATCATTACGAACGAAAGCTTTCGTAGGTATACCGGGTGTCCCGTAAAAAACGCCAACAATAATAACTCCCTTATTTATTGTCCGATTTTATTGAAACAAAAAGTCAGTTAATTAGCATCAAAAATACTACAAGAAAGTAGTGTTTTAGTTGTTTTCAGTTGTTTTCATTAATGTCAAACGATAGTCAACTATTTTATTTTAAATGGAAACAGATATATTTTTGGCAATATTCGGATTGGATTTTCTTTTCTGAATTCATCAATGTCTAACATGTCTATTTTTTTATAAACGATTATTGAAAGAAAACCATTTATTAAAATTGACCATGTTTTTAATAAATTATGTATAACATTTCGAATGTGCTATGAAACATTGAAAACGTAAGTATTATTCTAAAAAACAAAACAAAACACTTCACAATAATTGTTCAAATTGCCCGCCACCTTGTTCAATACATAACGCACATCTCCTAATTACTCCACGAGTCGCATTTAAAAGACAAACGGCAGGTATTTCTTGACAAGTGTTAATAATTCTTTGTCTTAAAATGTCAACATTTTCTGGAGGTGTCAAATAAACTCGATCTTGTAGATAAGCCCACAACCAAAAATCTAGGGGCGAAAGATCGGGTGAACGCGCAGGCCACTCGATAAGACCGGATGTTCCTATCCACCTATTTCCAAATTGAGTGTTCAACCAATCAGTATTTACTCTGGCGTTGTGAGCGGGGGCCCCATCTTGTCGATAAAATATTCTATTTAAATTTGCCAAAGGTAATTCATCTAAAAAGTTTTGGAGATTTTCGTTTAATAAAGTGTGATACTTTTCTTGATTTAAGCAACCATCTATGAAAAACGGCCCAATTAATTGATCGCCTAAAATACCACACCAAACATTTACGCTGAAACGTCTTTGAAAATTATTTTCAATGACAAATCTCGGATTGTCTTGGCTCAATTGTCGATGTATGTTTCTATTAAAAATACCATTGTTGCTAAAATTGCATTCATCAGACCAAATTATCATTCTGTAAAAACTCCGGTCTTGTTCTAATGCATTTAAAAAAAGTCGACAAAACTGTATTCTTCGGCGTTGATCATTTTGTTCTAATGCATTAACTTTTCGAGCTATGTACGGTTTAAATTTGTGTTTTCTTAAAATACTATGGACTGTAGTTTTTGATACCCCAATATTATGTGCAATTTCGCGAGTCGAAGTTCGTGAATTTTCTTGTAGTGCAAGAACATCATATTCTGTATCTTCGGCGAATCTACGTCGCTGTGTTTTAGGTTTTTTAAATGATCCATAATTCCTCAAATTCGTTTCAATTCTCTGAAATATTTTCGAATCTGGAACTTCTCTGTCCGGAAAACGAACGCTTGTAACGCCGAACTGCTTGAAGACGATTTTTATTACATTCAAAAAACACTTGCAACATGTCTGTTAACTCATTGTTATTCATTTTTACGAATATACTTTTTTTGTGGCAAAACGTTCAAGCAGAACAATAAATAAGACTTAATGGACACTCACACTGACGTTTATTGACCTTTATCGCATTTTTGTTTTTTCATGGCACATTCCAAAATTTATAAATAATAGAATACAAAGATGAAATTTATTAAGTTTTATATTTTTTTCAATAATTGTTTATCAAAAATAGACATTTTATACATTGTTGAATTCAGAAAAAAAAATTCAATCCGAATATAGCCAAAAATATATCTGTTTCCATTTAAAATGAAAAAGTTGACTATCGTTTGACATTAATAAAAACAACTGAAAACAAACAAAACACTGCTTTTTTGTAGCATTTTTGATGCAAATTAACTTTCTTTTTGTTTGAATAAAATCGGACAATAAATAACAGAGTTAGTATTGTTGGCGTTTTTTACGGGACACCCGGTATATAAAATGAATGATATTATTATAGCAGTACAAATTTTGAAGAGTCATTCAATTTCAGCACGTCGCAATTTTTTTTAAACTAAACACAAAAGCAATTACGCCAGTCGGATTTGATCCAGCTGCCATGAGTTTCGAAAAACCCTATATTTTTGAAAGCTTTCTGAACCTTAAAGTTTAAATAAAACCTGATGTAAACAAGATTTTTAAAAACGGAAAAAAAATTCCTGATAGAGATCGAGTCATAGAATAATTTAGTATCATGACTTCAACTTTCTATTTCAAAAATTGACGATGCGTTATTGCACCAAAGGCGATTTTACACTACCGACGTTCTGAAAAATTTGAATATAATCGTTTCTAATGAAGATTTTTCAAAATGGAAAAATTGTAATTTGTAGGACATGTTGTAATATAACTATGCAAAATTCCAGTCTTTTACCGTAAAAATTGACGATTTGAGGTCATCTTCACATATGGGTAAACACCTCCACTAATGTTAAACAAGAGTGTCCAGTACCTCTGGTTCGGATCATCGCCGTTTCAATTAGTCTGGATTATCGAGGTTGCACTTACTGAGTGTGTGAAGTTAGCCCCCCTTTTTTCGAATATCGGAAATCTGACGGTTGTTCCAGGTTGTTCTAGGTTTGTTCTAAATTGTTCCAAAGTATTTCAAAAAAAAAGTCAAAATTGGCCGAGATAATTGAAAAAAACAACTTTTTCACCCAGCCCCCCTTTTTTCGAAAATTGAAATTCTGAAGGTTGTTCCAGGTTGTTCTAGTTGTTCTAAACATTGTTCCAAAGAATCTCGAAAAAAAAATCAAAATTGGCCGAGATAATCGGAAAAAACGAGTTTTTGCCAGCCCCCCTTTTCTTGAAAATTGTAATTCTGATGATTGTTCTAGGTTGCTCTAGGTTTGTTCTAAATTGTTCCAAAGTATTTCATAGAAAAAATCAAAATCAGACGAGAAAATGGGAAAAAACCAAAGCCAAAAGTATGAAGTCGGACCCAGTTTTTGCAAAAATTAAAATTTTGACGGCTGTTCTAGGTTGTTCTAGGTTTGTTCTAAACATTGTTCGAATACGTCAAAACCGTATCTCTTATATATCAAAAGATATGGCAAAAAAACCAAATCCAAAAGTGTGAAGTTAGCCCCCCTTTTATCGAAAATCTAACTTCTGACGGTTGTTCCAGGTTGCTCTAAGGGTGTTCTCAATTGTTCCAAAGTATTTCAAAAAATAAATCATAATTGGCCGAAAAAACGGCAAAAAACTTTTTTTTTCTGGCGGCCCATTTTTCGAAAATCGAAATTCTGACGGTTGTTCTGGGTTGTTCTAAGTTTGTTTTAAATTGTTCCAAAGGATTTCAAAGAAAAAATCATAATTGGCCGAGATAATAGAAAAAAACCATTTTCCCACGGACCCCCTTTTTGCGAAAATTCAAATTCTGAGGGTTGTTCCAGGTTGTTCTAGATTTGTTCTAAACATTATTCTTATACATCAGAACCGTATCTCTTATATTTCAAAAGATATTGCAAAAAAACGTTTTTAAAAAAAGTGTGAAGTTAGCCCCCCTTTTTTCGAAAATCTAACTTCTGACGGTTGTTCCAGGTTGCTCTAGGTGTGTTCTCAATTGTTCCAAAGTATTTCAAAAAATAAATCATAATTGGCCGAAAAAACGGCAAAAAACTTTTTTTTTCTGGTGGCCCATTTTTCGAAAATCGAAATTCTGACGGTTGTTCTGGGTTGTTCTAAGTTTGTTTTAAATTGTTCCAAAGGATCTCAAAGAAAAAATCATAATTGGCCGAGATAATAGAAAAAAACGATTTTCCCACGGACCCCCTTTTTGCGAAAATTCAAATTCTGAGGGTTGTTCCAGGTTGTTCTAGATTTGTTCTAAACATTATTCTTATACATCAGAACCGTATCTCTTATATTTCAAAAGATATTGCAAAAAAACGTTTTTAAAACAAGTGTGAAGTTAGCCCCCCTTTTTTCGAAAATCTAACTTCTGACGGTTGTTCCAGGTTGCTCTAGGTGTGTTCTCAATTGTTCCAAAGTATTTCAAAAAATAAATCATAATTGGCCGAAAAAACGGCAAAAAACTTTTTTTTTCTGGCGGCCCATTTTTCGAAAATCGAAATTCTGACGGTTGTTCTGGGTTGTTCTAAGTTTGTTTTAAATTGTTCCAAAGGATCTCAAAGAAAAAATCATAATTGGCCGAGATAATAGAAAAAAACGATTTTCCCACGGACCCCCTTTTTGCGAAAATTCAAATTCTGAGGGTTGTTCCAGGTTGTTCTAGATTTGTTCTAAACATTATTCTTATACATCAGAACCGTATCTCTTATATTTCAAAAGATATTGCAAAAAAACGTTTTTAAAAAAGTGTGAAGTTAGCCCCCCTTTTTTCGAAAATCTAACTTCTGACGGTTGTTCCAGGTTGCTCTAGGTGTGTTCTCAATTGTTCCAAAGTATTTCAAAAAATAAATCATAATTGGCCGAAAAAACGGCAAAAAACTTTTTTTTTCTGGCGGCCCATTTTTCGAAAATCGAAATTCTGACGGTTGTTCTGGGTTGTTCTAAGTTTGTTTTAAATTGTTCCAAAGGATTTCAAAGAAAAAATCATAATTGGCCGAGATAATAGAAAAAAACGATTTTCCCACGGACCCCCTTTTTGCGAAAATTCAAATTCTGAGGGTTGTTCCAGGTTGTTCTAGATTTGTTCTAAACATTATTCTTATACATCAGAACCGTATCTCTTATATTTCAAAAGATATTGCAAAAAACTTTTTTCAAAAAGTGTGAAGTTATCCCCCTTTTTTCGAAAATCTAACTTCTGACGGTTTTTCCAGGTTGCTCTAAGTGTGTTCTCAATTGTTCCAAAGTATTTCAAAAAATAAATCATAATTGGCGGAGATAATAGGAAAAAACGATTTTACAATGGGCGGAATGCACTTTCCGAACATTACTGTGTTGAAGGAAGTTTTTGTATGATGCAGTTCTATTTAAAGAAATAAACATCTAATATAGCAATAAATATATATTTTCGCAAGAAATATAATGTTCATTTATTACAAAACGATATTGTTACCAAATGCTGATGAACTATTTCAAAGAAAAAATCAAAACCGGTTATGAAAAAACGATATTTTTCCCCAGTCCCTATTTCTTAAAAATCGAAATTCTTACAGTTTCAAAGTATTTCAAAAAAAAAAGCGCTGGATATGGGTACCCAACTAAAATCAAACAAAATGGGGAAGTCTATCAGGCTCCCTTTGTTATTTTATTTTGTCTAGTAATAATAAAAATAAAATACTGATTTTGAAGTTTGAAAATTTTAATTATAGTAAACCACTACAACGTTATTTTGTCTAGCCGTGGTCTGGCCACTTTTTTTCATGGTTTTTGCTCCGGGAATGCAAGCACGTGTAGACATTCCTATCAAGTATGCTTATTTTTTGTAGCCCCTCTTCGTAAACATGTTGAAATATGCTGTCTAATTTTCTGACTAAAACGATTCAAAGGCTACTATTACTTTATTTGGAAAAAATATTATATAGGTACCTATTTAGATAATATAAGATAGTATATCCGTCAAAGAGTAGCCGATTTGGGAAAGGCTGTTTTACAATACCAAATTGATAAAAAAATATATTATTTATGTTAATGTTATCAAATAATATAATAATATCAATAAATAAATTTTACAGAAAAAATATATATTTTAGATTTTAGGGATAAACTAAAGCATGAACTCTAATAAAAATAAACAAAGAAACATCAACCTAGCAGCTCATGAGAAAAACACTAATCTTTTTATGAGCAAGGTATAATCATTCTCAATATGTTTATGAGGTAGTTTTTAATCTACATTAATAATGTAACTAACGTCACTGTTCTAATATTATTTTATGTTAGGAGCATCAGCATTTAGTAACAATATTGTTTTCAAACAAATGAATTATATTACTTGGGAAAATATATGTATATTTACTGCTTCTGCTTTATTCTGAATCACAAATGAGTATTATTATTCATTTTAAAATATAGATAATAGGTAAAATCGATTTACCTATTATCTTGGGCAATTTCGATTTTTTCTTTGTAATCCTTTGGAACAATTTAGAACAACCTAGAACAACCGTCAAAATTTCGATTTTCGAAAAAAGGGGCGCCAGAAAAAAATTGTTTTTTGCCGTTTTTTCGGCCAATTATGATTTATTTTTTGAAATCCTTTGGAACAATTTAAAACAAACTTAGAACAACCCAGAACAACCGTCAGAATTTCGATTTTCGAAAAATGGGCCGCCAGAAAAAAAAAGTTTTTTGCCGTTTTTTCGGCCAATTATGATTTATTTTTTGAAATACTTTGGAACAATTGAGAACACACCTAGAGCAACCTGGAACAACCGTCAGAAGTTAGATTTTCGAAAAAAGGGGGGCTAACTTCACACTTTTTTTAAAAACGTTTTTTTGCAATATCTTTTGAAATATAAGAGATACGGTTCTGATGTATAAGAATAATGTTTAGAACAAATCTAGAACAACCTGGAACAACCCTCAGAATTTGAATTTTCGCAAAAAGGGGGTCCGTGGGAAAATCGTTTTTTTCTATTATCTCGGCCAATTATGATTTTTTCTTTGAGATCCTTTGGAACAATTTAAAACAAACTTAGAACAACCCAGAACAACCGTCAGAATTTCGATTTTCGAAAAATGGGCCGCCAGAAAAAAAAAGTTTTTTGCCGTTTTTTCGGCCAATTATGATTTATTTTTAGAAATACTTTGGAACAATTGAGAACACACCTAGAGCAACCTGGAACAACCGTCAGAAGTTAGATTTTCGAAAAAAGGGGGGCTAACTTCACACTTTTTTTAAAAACGTTTTTTTGCAATATCTTTTGAAATATAAGAGATACGGTTCTGATGTATAAGAATAATGTTTAGAACAAATCTAGAACAACCTGGAACAACCCTCAGAATTTGAATTTTCGCAAAAAGGGGGTCCGTGGGAAAATCGTTTTTTTCTATTATCTCGGCCAATTATGATTTTTTCTTTGAGATCCTTTGGAACAATTTAAAACAAACTTAGAACAACCCAGAACAACCGTCAGAATTTCGATTTTCGAAAAATGGGCCGCCAGAAAAAAAAAGTTTTTTGCCGTTTTTTCGGCCAATTATGATTTATTTTTTGAAATACTTTGGAACAATTGAGAACACACCTAGAGCAACCTGGAACAACCGTCAGAAGTTAGATTTTCGAAAAAAGGGGGGCTAACTTCACACTTTTTTTAAAAACGTTTTTTTGCAATATCTTTTGAAATATAAGAGATACGGTTCTGATGTATAAGAATAATGTTTAGAACAAATCTAGAACAACCTGGAACAACCCTCAGAATTTGAATTTTCGCAAAAAGGGGGTCCGTGGGAAAATCGTTTTTTTCTATTATCTCGGCCAATTATGATTTTTTCTTTGAGATCCTTTGGAACAATTTAAAACAAACTTAGAACAACCCAGAACAACCGTCAGAATTTCGATTTTCGAAAAATGGGCCGCCAGAAAAAAAAAGTTTTTTGCCGTTTTTTCGGCCAATTATGATTTATTTTTTGAAATACTTTGGAACAATTGAGAACACACCTAGAGCAACCTGGAACAACCGTCAGAAGTTAGATTTTCGAAAAAAGGGGGGCTAACTTCACACTTTTTTTAAAAACGTTTTTATGCAATATCTTTTGAAATATAAGAGATACGGTTCTGATGTATAAGAATAATGTTTAGAACAAATCTAGAACAACCTGGAACAACCCTCAGAATTTGAATTTTCGCAAAAAGGGGGTCCGTGGGAAAATAGTTTTTTTCTATTATCTCGGCCAATTATGATTTTTTCTTTGAAATCCTTTGGAACAATTTAAAACAAACTTAGAACAACCCAGAACAACCGTCAGAATTTCTATTTTCGAAAAATGGGCCGCCAGAAAAAAAAAGTTTTTTGCCGTTTTTTCGGCCAATTATGATTTATTTTTTGAAATACTTTGGAACAATTGAGAACACCCTTAGAGCAACCTGGAACAACCGTCAGAAGTTAGATTTTCGATAAAAGGGGGGCTAACTTCACACTTTTGGATTTGGTTTTTTTGCCATATCTTTTGATATATAAGAGATACGGTTTTGACGTATTCGAACAATGTTTAGAACAAACCTAGAACAACCTAGAACAACCGTCAAAATTTTAATTTTTGCAAAAACTGGGTCCGACTTCATACTTTTGGCTTTGGTTTTTTCCCATTTTCTCGTCTGATTTTGATTTTTTCTATGAAATACTTTGGAACAATTTAGAACAAACCTAGAGCAACCTAGAACAATCATCAGAATTACAATTTTCAAGAAAAGGGGGGCTGGCAAAAACTCGTTTTTTCCGATTATCTCGGCCAATTTTGATTTTTTTTTCGAGATTCTTTGGAACAATGTTTAGAACAACTAGAACAACCTGGAACAACCTTCAGAATTTCAATTTTCGAAAAAAGGGGGGCTGGGTGAAAAAGTCGTTTTTTTCAATTATCTCGGCCAATTTTGACTTTTTTTTTGAAATACTTTGGAACAATTTAGAACAAACCTAGAACAACCTGGAACAACCGTCAGATTTCCGATATTCGAAAAAAGGGGGGCTAACTTCACACACTCGCACTTACTACATTTTAAATTTATATATTTTTATAATTAATGCCAATAGCAAGAGAATAGCGTTAAAACTGTTATTGCACCAAATATGGGTCGTGACCATTCGCCTTGGAAAATTAATTGTAAAAACGTCGATCAATTTACAGACTGAACGAATACGGAAAAAGAGGGAGCACTGGAAAACCAGTAAATATATTTCGACAACGTACTTGTAATATTCTGTCATTTCTAGTGTAACAAGTAGGAAAATCTTTACTTTTGGTGAATTCACGAATGTTGAGGTAAAGAGTGTGAAACGCCAAACAGTCGCTTACTTCTAGTTGTAAAACTGTAGAACATACAGTTCAAGAACTACCGGATAGACTACAGCTTTAGAGCCGTGGAAAATACTATTGATCTAAAACTATAGAAATGAGTTCTTGAACTGTAGAAATGGCACTGCCCATTAAATGGTGAATTACTTTGTAACAAGTGGAATTTTAAAAATATAACTTAACCGAGATGAAATTTATGGCGAAAGGCCCACTTGGAACACATCGAAACTCGGGGGGGGGGGGGGGGGGGTGACCTCTGCAAGCTCGTAGTATGCTTAAATTTTTCTTCTACCGTTGATAATACTAAACTTCAAGCCAGAGCTGGGCAATTACTTTTAAATAGCTAGTAATTAATTGCAATTACAGTTACGGACAGAAAAAAGTGAGACAACTATTAAATAAAATTTTGTTTTAAATTAGTTGTTATTATTGCTGGCTTTTGAAATTTTACATAGTAGGACATAGTAGTTATAACTTCATAAATATCATCAATTTGTCAACGAAACGACTTTTCGTAAAAATACCACACGTTAATACTGTTGATAAAGCAAGAATAATTGCTAATGCAGAAATTGGACAATCTATTAGACAGATTGCGCTACAATTTAATACTATTAAAACTACAGTGTTAGAAATTGTTAGAAAATGTAGAGACGAAAGAAATATAAACAGAAATCCAGGACGTAGAAGAATAATTTCAACTCCCGAAGAAGATTTGGCTTTGGTGAACTTGTTAAGAAGGAATTCATTTTCAACTGTGATTCAGGCCGTTGAAGATATAAATTATCCTGTCATGCAGCAGCACAAAAACCTAAATTAAATGTTGGACACAAAGAAAACCAACTCGGATATGCACATGGGCCACCAAAATGAAAATTTTTGGAACGCGACGATCTTCAGTGACTTTTCAATGTAGCCCAGATTTACACCTAATGGAGAACGTGTGGGGACTGTTGACTCGTAATATTCAAAGAAGAAATGTTCGACCACAAACTATTCAAGATTTACAGGAAACAATACTGTTTAAATTTATTTAATTCTATGCCGCGAATACTACCAGATGTAAAATAAATCGAAATGGTAGAATGACTAAATATTGATAAAACACTTAAGAGAAAATGTGATTTTGAATAAACTATTGTTTGTTCATATCCGTCTTGCTTTGTGTTTTTTGAGAATAATTTAACCAATTTATCTAACAGTTATATCGACGTTTGTTTTTCAAAATCCCAGCACATTAGGCAAAAAAACTGACGACCCATCTTCTTTTTTTTTTTTGGGAAAGTATTGTTTCTCATAATTACAATTATATACTTTAATTGACAATAACTTTTCTAATTACAACAGCAACTACATTTGTTTATACAATTTGAGAGGAAAAACGTTGTTTGCGTTATTAATGTTTTGCTGTATATAATATACAAATAGGAACTTGAATAGGAAACAGGAAAGAAATGAAATATATTCCAACCCACCTGTTAGTATAATAATTCACACTAATAAACGTTTCACACGACAATGCCTATATGAACTCTACGGTAATCCGTAATCAATTCAGTGACAAGTAAGCCCTTTGTTTTATTGACCGTATGTCAGTCACGGTAGTACAGATAGTTTTGGTGCATCAATTTTAACTTTTAAATCAATATACATATTATTATGTTGTTATGTAAATCGTACAGCTGTTTTTCTAGATATAACGAAAAATGTTGATTCTATACATTTTTAAAACTTGCATTTTCTACAATCGAAACGGGGCCTTATTGTATTTATAATAATATTAGGAATTTGGTAATGGAATTATTTTTGTGTGTACTGTATTTTACCAGTTTTGACTTATCTACTGAATGTTTTCTACGCTTCTTTACATTCATTTATAAAATATTCCCGGGAGGAACAGTGTTTTCTTCCTACCTGATTAAATTTGTCTATACTGATATAATTAATTTGTAATCAAAAATTCCAATCACACAGCGAAAAGTTTAATAACTCGAAATAAGAAAGACGACGTGTAAGATTTGTCTTATTTTACGGAAGTAAAATGTCTTGGGCATATGTAGTTATTATACAATATAGCGGTGTGAGTATATTTTAGGCGTTAATGATCTAATTATTGACGATTATACCGTGTCATCATAAAGTTTCTAGAACGAAGATGTATATGTAGATAATGGATCAATGTAATGCAGGGAATTAAATACGAACAATTCAAATATTCGAATATTTGAATATTCGGATTTAAATATTCAATTAGTTGAAATGAAGTCGTATCGAATTTAAAAATTTTCCGAAATTAGTTCTTACTTATTCACTATTATCAAAAAATAATTTTTCGCGAAAATCTCGCAAGTTATGCGTACTATACAGACCTACTAAGACTAATTAAGAGTGTGAAAGTGTTTAGAGGATAGATTCTACATAATTTTTGTAAAAAAATATATTCGAATTTCGGACCGGAAGTAGCTAATAACAATGTTTTTGCAAATATATTGCTAACTATTAATTCTATACAGATTTATCAAGAGCACAAAAATATTTACTGTATTTAGAGTTCGACTTTTTTTTTTCAAGTTCATGAATATTATCACAAACATCATCTTGCAGGCCGGCGTCAGAAAATGAGATCATAAGAATTGGTTTTGAACAAAATATTAGAGGAAAACCCCATTACTGGCAATGCAGCAATATTGTTTGTCATTTTAAGCAATCTAACATCGCTACAACTGCTTTAACTCACAAACAATTTCAGTTGGGTTTGGGAAAACATAAACTCATTCATTCAGTTAAGATCCGTTGGAATTCTATATTGTTTCTGTTGAAAAGGATACTGGAATAACGTGAAGCATTGATCAGCGTATTATCTGACAGGGCATTAACCATAAAAACTCAGGCAGGACATTGAATGTTAAATGAAGATGAATGGAGGATCATTGAACATATTCTTCAAATATTGGAACCCTTTGAGTTGGCTACAACTTTATTGTCATCAGAATCTCAACCGACGATTTCAATGGTAATGCCCATTTTACAATCTTTGATGGACAATTTCATTTCAAAGATTGATAAGGATGAACCAGACGAGATAAAAGAAAGGGAATCTGTTTTGCAACGGGAATTTCAATCAAGATTCACAAAAGTCTTTCTTAGTAATGTTTTGATTACCGACGCTTCACCAATTGGAATATTTAACATTTGGTACATTTCTAGAACCAAGGTTTAAAAAGAAGGAAAGATTCTTTGGATCTCTACTTAAAACAAAAAGATACCTAAAAGATATCTTGGAAAACGAAGGGGAGTCATCAGTTGAATTTGATGAAGGTAACATGAATACATAAAAAAAAAAAATGCTTTACATATTTTTTCCCCAATGAACAAGTAGATTGTACCAATGAAGTCGATGTATATTCTTCGGAATGCTGTACACCAGAAAACATGTGCCCGTTAAAATGGCGAAAAAACAATGAAAAAAATATACAACGCTTTCAAAATATGCTAAGCGATATCTTTGCGTCTCCGCCATTTTGACACCCTCAGAAAGGGCTTTCTCTAAAGCCGGTAACACCGAATGATGGAATGGGGTATCAAATACAAATTTTTATCTTGGAATATTCTAATACAGAACCAACTTGAAATATTCAAATATTCGAATATTCAAATACTTGAATATTCGAATGCATATTTAAATAATTCGAATATTTAAATATTTATCAAAATGGATATTTGAATACTGAAATTTATAAAATTCCCGGCCTTAGATCAAAGTCATTTGGCAGAGGGTTTCGTAAGTATAAGTCCCGACATCGTTAGGAAGAACTACCTAATGTGTGATCCGCATTTTAGTGACGGATGTAACTTCGAGGACGTTCATAATAGAGAACTAAGCTCAAGCTTTAGATATCACACAGGCGATAAAAAGAAGCTTATTTCTACTTGGCTATCCATTTATACTACTTGATATGTGCAATGATGCAGAAAGTAAACTTGGAGCCTGGGGCTTGATACTAAACAAGAACACTAACGCACAAAGAACTAAATACGTATTTCGACAACTTTGTTGTCATCTTCACTAGCACTGCTGCGGTACTACTGAAAATGACAACATAGTTGTCGAAAAACGTATTTAGTTCTTTGTGCTTTAGTGTGGTGGTAAAGGTGTGTTAGTGTTTGGCTCAATCCATATCGAATCACTCAATATAAATAAAATTTGTTGATCAACATTTTTTATTTTCCTAAATTTTTTTTATCATGAGTTCCCTTATAAATAGACAGTCACAAAACACTGTTGAAAAAATGTTATAAACCATAGTTTTATTTCTGGCATCCATTTTTAAAATGGTGGTTGGGCAAAGTTTTAAGAAAACGTGGTTTGCGGCAAGTTTAATTGCTAAGCTATTTTAAAAGATATCAGAAAGTTTCAAAAACCAGTGTGTTCACCATGAAATGAACTTCAGGCGTACATTTTTAATTTTTCTATCACGCAAGAGAGTCAGTCAAACTCTTTCTGTAAAAACTCCGAAAAAATTTGTCAATCGTTACTTTTGAAGACCGTAAATTTTTGTGAAGGAAGAGAGACTCACTAATAATATGTTATTTATGTGTTGAATACTTACATAACTTATAACTTACATAAATATCGTGTTTGTTTAACTCTCTAATGAAAATTGCAGCTCGCAAGTAGTTACAACTGAAGTTTTAAATCTAAATACATAGAGAAACATTATTGTGTGTATACCGTACCCAAGTGTAGTACAACAAATTTATCGGTATAAGTTAAGGCTATACGCCCGGCCTCGAAATCGTTTTTCCCATTTTCTAATCGTATTTTTCATGAAAACCTTACCGAATTAACACGCTAATTTAAGAAAAAAATGCCTTTCAATGGATAAATCGTAATTTCTTCGAAATTGTCCAAAGGGCCCTAAATAAAAATAAAAATGTAAGAAATTTCAAAAAACAAGTCTTTATTTAAAATTATGTAACACTCAACAGCAATACATAAATTTTATTTTTTCTTAATTTTTAAAAATAAGGTCACGAAACGGAAAACAAAATTTTGAAATTTGGGCGAAATTCACTGAAATCAAATAGAGTATGTGGTACGCTCGCAAATTGTGTCGAGAGGTAGCTCCGCCTACCATTTCGGGCAGTTTCTACGCAGTTTGTAAAATACTTCTGAGATCGGTGTATGTTAAGAAAGTAATCGTTACTCGGACATTATTTTATCGAAACCGTTGATATTTTCTTTACAATATAGTGTACATATACAGTGTCAGCGTCACAATACTTCCTTATACTACGTATCAGAAAGTAAAAGCAATATCTCTTCCCGTCCCTAACGCTATACCTGCTAGAAGCGCATGCTAGGACTCACACGGTTTGCGGGCAGGGAGTATAATTATTATATTTGACTCGCAATAATTTGCTTCTGAAACGATCTAGAAATTTATTTCTTGCACAAAAAATAATTTTGGAATGTTGGCTTTATTTTGTTTCACATATATATGGGTAAATTCTGAAAAATAAGATTAGTTACTCGATAGCTGAAAAATACCTTACACAAATTGGTCGTCTACTAAAACTTTTTTTTTTTTATAAAATTTACACACCATAAAGAAAAATCGAAAACACTAGTATCATCCAAATACTTTAGGGTATAACCTTAAAAAAAAACAGATCCCTAGCTCTCTGCATTGCTGAGATATCACGAGATAAGTATTAAAAATTGAAGAAAATGAAAATTTTAAAATTTACACAAAAAAACGATTTTTCGACCTTTTCGCGATTTCGATTTTATTTTCCAACTCAAAATTTGAATCCGGCAGGTGATTTTACATATTCAGCTTCACTTTTTTTGTGTGTTTGAGAAAATATAGATTGTCTAATTTAGGGGCGGTTGCTTCTCGACTGCCAAACATGTGGGCCAACCGGCGATTATCTGAGACCATAACGCAGCCATAAAGTACAGACAGATTAGATTAGGTGACAAGTTCTTTTCTCTATCTTTTTCCTCAGCATAAGACAGAGCACACGGACCCTTAAACATTTGTCTTTTATTACATTGTGAACGAAAAACAGTGGTACGCCTATTTCAAATCGAACGCAGCTTGAAGCGGGCGTTCAGCCTTAATATTACTTTAAATATAGTTAAGTCAGTCACAATTTTTTCGGGAGATATTCCTATGTGTATAAAGAACATTCTGTTAAATTTTCACTTGTTTTCATTCAGTCCCTTTTTTAGATATTCACCTGAGAAAATTGATGTTAAAATGCTTTCGGCAATTTTTGAAAAGCTCTAGAAAAAAAAAGGAACGCATTCTCAGGACTAAAAATTATACTGCAGGTAGTTATGTAAGTATTCAACACAGAAATAATATATTATTATTGAGTCTCTCTTCTTTCATAAAAAATTACGGTCTTAAAAAGTAACGATTGATATATTTTGAGTTTTGACTGCTCTCTTGCATGATAGAGAAATTTAAAAAAATGTCTGCCTGGATGTTCATTTCATGCTGCACACACTGATTTTTGAATTATTCTGATATCTTTTAAAATAGCTCGGCAATTAAACTTGCCCAACCGTCATTTTCAAAAAGGCTGCCAGAAAGTAACTATGGCTTATAACATATTTTCAACAGTGTATTGTGACCGTCTACCTATAAGGAAAATAAAAAATCTTGAGCAACATTGCTTGGGTTGGGTTGACCCGTTTTCGAACATGTGCAATGATACTAATTCATAAAATATTTGCACAAAATCTGTCACATTACCGACTTAATACTAAAACACACTATCTACTTTAACTCTTAATACTATTATGAATAGAAAAATGACGGACAATACCTTCCTGTCCACATACCTAAGGAATATATTATTGATCTGTTTCCGGATGAAGGCCCGCAGACCGAGAAACTTCCCGTAAATCCGATGCAAGACCGTCTTCAGGAAATCCCTCTCTCTCGGATCTTCCGAGTCGAAGAGCTCCAACAGTTGCAGGACGAACTTCTGGTCTATCACTCGTTTGCCGATGCTCGGCTGAAAATCCGAACTCTCCAAAAACCGCAGGAAGAACTCGTAGACGAGCTGAAGGTGCGGCCAGCTGGCCTCCAGCGTCGGATCATCCTCCTCCGGATCGAAGTCCGGATTCTCGCTGGGCGGCAGGGTGCGAAAGAGGTTGTCGGAGATCATCTTGATGATCTCCGGGTAGACGGGTTCGGTGAGGACGCCCCGGCCGCCGGTTATGTAGTCCACAAGTTCGTTCAGCGTACATCGTTTCACTTCCTTGCCCTTCAGGTCGGCCACGGGGTCCATGAAGTCGAACGACACGCAACACTGCCGCAATTTCCTAATGAACAGATCCTCTTGCTCTCCAGACGGAACATCTGCAACAGGAATTGCACAGAGTTGAAAAATGAGAAACACGACGCTGCAAGGGCAGAGCTAGTCCATCACAATGAGAAGGACGCGTGCGACACTAATATACCGCGAGATCAAAAATTATATTGATAAAGGTTTGCCATGGAATGTAAAACGTCTGTCTTAAGTTATATCATTAATTGTCATACTCTCATTAATATCTGTCATTATATTTACTCTCTAAAATCTCGTAGTTTTTCAATTATGCAGCACACAAAACATACATGATTGAAGCGTATTTTAGAACAGGTGTGCTAGTTAATGGTATTTGGGAATATAGTAAGCGTTTATGTTTGGATAATTTTCGTGAACACTTCCCAAATTTCGCAGTAGTAGAGCAAGATTTTTATATATGCCTCGCACATAGTGCTGGTGTATTTCGCGAAACTGGACGCTGATAGGCCAACTACTCGTACAGAAGAAGTGATTATTGACGTTCGTAATCGCATGGAACACGACCCCACAAAATCTTTGAGACGCCTGTCCCAAGAAATTGGAGTTTTTTATGGAACATGCCGAACCATTGTACAGGAGAACTTGAACATGCATCCCTATAAGATGCAATCATATCAAGCTCTTTTGCCAACAGACCACCCCAGACGTCTTGCGTACTGCCAGTGGTTCGTCAACAATTTAATGAATAACGACCTGTTAAACTTAACATTTTTTTCCGATGAGGTATGGTTTCATCTTTCGGGGTACGTAAATTCTCAAAATATGCGAATGTGGAGCAATAATAAACCGCATTTTTTTGTTGAATCTCCACAACATTCTCAAAAAATTGGGGTTTGGATGGCAGTCTCCCATAGAAGGATAATTGGGCCGTTTTTTTTTCAATTTCACCATCAACGCAGAGAGGTACAGAAATAACGTGTTCAACAACTACACGACGATGGTTATTTCCAGCATGACGGCGCAACAGCACATACGACACGAGAAACTATATAGCCTTTCTCCGTGAGTTTTTTGATGATCGACTTACAAGTTTGCATACGCAAGTTGAGTTTCCTCCGAGGTCACCTGGTTTGACTATTATGGACTATTTTGTGTTCCCTTACTGCAAAAATAGAGATTTCAGAACTCCTGTACATAATTTGCAAGAACTGCAACAAAAGATTATTGAAGTATGTGCAACCATAACGCCACAAATGTTGCAAAATGCTTTTGATAGCACGAAAAGGCGCGTAAACCTGTGCATCGAACAAGGCGGGGGTCATTTTGAACATTTACTGTAATTTGTTTATTAATTTTTAATAAAATGTTATTCAAATATACGGGGTCTCCGGGAAAATGTGGGAAATCTTTTGGATGCAGATAGAACATGAAAAAATAAGATTGCAAGTTCCTATAAAAAATTTTCATACAGGCCCTTCCTACGGAGATATGCGTCCCTGAAGGACATCGCTAGAAATCGGTTTTTATTAAATTTCTTTTAAAGTAATTAATATAAATATAAACGCAGTGGTGTCTCCGGAGGCACCTTAACGGAATTATTGAAAAACATCACATGAGGGTTCAACATGGGCTCAATTCAATGTGTCAACGATGTGATAACAAGTTCTAAAATGCCGGATATTTTATTTATTTCGTACCATAGTAACGTTTACAACAGCAATAGATTTTTTGGTGCTGATAAAAACTAAAACGCACATTTTTTGCAAACTTTTTCTCGTAAATGGTTCATTTTAACGATAATAAGCAAGAGTAGGGTGTTAAAAATGTAGGCATTAAGTTGTAAAGATTAGCCCGCCCCTGGTAAACTACAAAAGCTCAATACTTTTGTAGTTTACCAGGGGCGGGCTAATCTTTACAACTTAATGCCTACATTTTTAACACCCTACTCTTGCTTATTATCGTTAAAATGAACCATTTACGAGAAAAAGTTTGCAAAAAATGTGCGTTTTAGTTTTTATCAGCACCAAAAAATCTATTGCTGTTGTAAACGTTACTATGGTACGAAATAAATAAAATATCCGGCATTTTAGAACTTGTTATCACATCGTTGACACATTGAATTGAGCCCATGTTGAACCCTCATGTGATGTTTTTCAATAATTCCGTTAAGGTGCCTCCGGAGACACCACTGCGTTTATATTTATATTAATTACTTTAAAAGAAATTTAATAAAAACCGATTTCTAGCGATGTCCTTCAGGGACGCATATCTCCGTAGGAAGGGCCTGTATGAAAATTTTTTATAGGAACTTGCAATCTTATTTTTTCATGTTCTATCTGCATCCAAAAGATTTCCCACATTTTCCCGGAGACCCCGTATATTTGAATAACATTTTATTAAAAATTAATAAACAAATTACAGTAAATGTTCAAAATGACCCCCGCCTTGTTCGATGCAGAGGTTTACGCGCCTTTTCGTTTCAAGGTCACTATTTTAAGAGGTCCTTACTAGTGTCCATCACATTAAATTTTTATTAAATTATATTAATTACTTTCAAAGAAATTCAATAAAAACCGACTTCCAGCGGCGTTCTTCAGGGACGCATATCTCCGTAGGAGGGGCCTGTAGGAATTTTTCTTATAGAAACTTTTCTTCTTATTTGTTCATGTTCTATCTGTATCCAAGAGATTTCCCACATTTTCCCGGACACCCTGTATAAATCATTTTAAATAAACAAATATTTACAAATGTTATGTCAGTCCAATGTCAGTATGACAGTTAACCGGATAATTTAATCAGAATTATCTCAAAAGAATGACACCTAAGACGGACGTTTTAGATTCCATGGCAAACCTTTAACAATATAATTTAAGATCTCGCGGTATTTGCGCCATAAAATGACATCACAGAGCTAAGTTGTTTATCGTGCTCAGAACTGGGCAATAAGGATTACGATTACCACATGATTACGGTTGCAGTAATCCTTATATAAAAAAAAAGTGATTACAATTAATGTAATCGGTCATCCAAAGATCTTAGATTACGATTGAAGCAATCGCAATTTTGAAAAAGTTTAAATTATAATTGCTGTAATCGTAATCTAACTTCGTTCAATAAACGATTACATTAATTGTAATCCCGTTATTTTTTTAATATAAGGATTACTGCCCTGGTTGGTTGGGGTGCTTTTTTTAGTTTTTCGCTTATTTTAAAAACTTCTTTGTTTTCCTTTTTCGTATTTTTATTCGGATAACTATTGCCTTTATTGATAACGCGCGTTTAGCTCTACGACATTTTTTTAAACAACTTCGATTACGATCATTCAGAAAATCGTTATTTACAAAATATCTATCTTTAGATTATTGTAATTGAAATTTGAAATTTGTCGAAATTACGATTACTGCAATCGTTATCTAAGTTCCATCCACGAATGATTACGGCAATCCTAATATCAAAACATTTATGAATTGCGATTGAAGCAATCGTAATTCAAGCGGCATTCAATTATTAGGTTTGTTCGAACCTCCAGTTCTGAACAGTTCCAGAACCGTTCTAGAATTAGTAGTTCTGATAGTAATGCGCATGTCCGGCCAAATCCTGGTTCGAGAACCGTTCGAAATCCGAAGAGTCCGAACATATTTTAAATTTAGAATTTTAGGAAAATATATTGCCAACATCGAAATATTCAGAAGCACCAACCACAACAAATTTGTAAACACAAGCACGAAGAACTTAAAACACAAGAAATCATATAGTTATTAGAGTTGAAATAAAAGTTATTTGTTTACAAGAAATAAAAAGAAATTTTAAATTTTGCGATGGATAACATTTGTGATGAACCAGGTAAATTAATAAGAAAAAAGTATGTAAGTTCTTATTAATAAATCGTATTTTATTCTGTTAGAGGTTATATTGGTAATTAAAAAAGAATATAAAGAGTGGAATACGTATTCATCGAAGTTATTAATAGATCTTTACAAAGAAAATAGAAATAAAGTGGGCACAATGAAAATGAAGAAAATCAAAAATCTATGGGAGGAGATTTCTAAGTTAATGAATGAAAAAGGACATGATTACAGCGCAACGAATTGCGAAAATCGATGGAAAGTGCTCGAAAGAAATTTCAAAAAATACATTGATAACCAGTCAAAGACAGGAAGGAGTAATAAAAACTTTGAATTTTATGAAGAAATGAGAGATATTTTTGGAAAAAAAAGAAATGTTTTTCCACAGATACTTTTAACATCATCAAGTGAAATATCGTTATCCAAATCAGGAAGTAGTGAGACAGAGACCGAGGCATCAACATCTCCACTGATTAATATACCATCACCATCTGCAACCATTCCTAAACCATATTCATCCAGAAAAAGAAAAAGACCCCAGCTAAGCTCAAAACATAGTATACTTGAGGATTATACTAATACTATGAAAAATTATCAGAAAGAAAAAATGGAGTATTATAAATCAAGGAGAAGATATTATGAAAATAAAAGTATTCGGGACAGCGAATTAGTATCAGAAATAAAAGAAATAAATTCAACATTAAAATTATTCGTAGATTCATTTCTAGACATACAATATTAAATTAAAATTATTAAGGACACATTACTTTATTTTGTTTCTTAACTGTTTTATTTACAGTAACAGTGGTATTTTTACTTTAAAGAATGTTTATTTTGTTTTTGTATATATATTTATTAATTAGGTAAGTGTTTTAGAGTATGCTTTATTAGATGTTCCATATTGTGACTACATCATGTGACTGAATTTAAAGTTTTTTTTTTTACTTCTATATGTTTTTTAAGTTTTACAAATGTTTATTTTATTTCTTGTGTGATTAGAATACATTATATTTTATGTTGGACTGTGATTACATCATGTGATATCAGCTTTGTTTGTAGAATAGCAAACTAATTAGAACCTATAAGATGCTGCAGAATCAGACTAGTTTTGAATTTCCGTTACTCAAATGGCCTGTATTAGTTTGTGATTCTCCTGTGAACAAAGCTATCATATAGTTGACTGAATTTAGAGAATATTTATGTTGTTTTTATACTAATTTATATTTATATAATATAAAATACATTTATATTGTACTGGTTTTCTTTATTTTTTAAATATCCTTCCATTAACTATTATTGTAAATAAAGATATTCTATTCTTCTTCTAATAAATATCACTGCAATAAGCTTCTGAATATAAATAATCTTGGTCCATAGTTATGGGAAGCAGACTTTAATCATATTAGTAGATAGCAATTCTATAGTCGGTGTTTATTTTGTATCATTTTTGATATGGACAACTAGTTTAAATTTACTAACTGCTCATATTAAACATAAGTGTTGAAACTGATTTAACAATAGTAGAACTTCAATTAATGAAGATAAGTTTTGAACCAAATAACTTGCAAGTTTAGGTTTTCTGGAAAACATTAAAGTACATGTCTTTCAAAAATATATATATTGATGCATTTCTATTACTACATATTCAATTTACTCTATTATATAACATTTCAGCAATAAAATTTCTTCGGGCAACTCCAGCCCTATCGTCTGCTGCCATCTCTTCGTCCACTGCATCCAAACCTCCTACATTTGCCTCGATAACTTGCCCTATGTTTTCATCTACTACAACTTCATTGTCAATAGCAATATTATGTAAAACGCAACAAGCTCGTATGAAATGCGCTATTCTGTTAATACTCCTTAACTTCACATGATACAATTGCCGAAATCTTTGTTTCAGAACACCAAAACAATGTTCTATGACATATCTGCACTTTGCATGTTGTAAGTTATAATTACGCTGTGCAGGTGTTAAATGACCCCTATCTTTAAATGGAGTCAGCAGAAAATTAGTGCACGGATATCCACTGTCACCCAGAATGAAATAATTCTGCCCACATCTTTCTTGAAGCTGCTCACTCAAAGGTGATACTCGAAATACTCTGCTATCGTGCACCGATCCCGGGTACCCGATAAATACATCCCTGATTTTACGATTATGGTCGCATACAACTTGCATCTATTAAAAAAAAAAATTGTAAAAATAATTACATTTATGATAAGCCAAATCCTTACCTGCAGCGAATAAAATTTTTTCCTATTCATGTAAGAATCAGGGTCATCAGATGGCTTGTCAATTTTAATGTGACAACCATCTATAGCACCAACCACACCAGGAAAGCCTTTTGCCATAAAATGGTTTTCTATATCAGCCATTTCAATTTCTGTAGGCCACTGAATAATTTCTGTAGCCATGCCACTTAAAAAATAGGTGATTTTTTGAATAACATAGTACAATGTACTAATGCTGCAGCCAAATCTATCTGCAACATCTCTGAAACATGAAGTTTGATGGCCAGTAAACCATAAATACATTAATATTTGATGGCTAGCTTCAAGTGCTCCATATTTTCCATCGCAATTTTCATGATAATAATGACTTCTTCTATATTGTTCTGTTAGATCAACAGTTACTTTCCGTGAAAGTCTGAAATGTTCTTGAAAAACACTGTCAGTGTAAGAAGCCACAGTTTCAGTCACATAATTCTCATTTTTGGCCCGCACGTTTTCCCACAGCTGTGCTACTACCGGCATTTCATCATCTGACGAGGAATCACTTGATGAACTTGATAACATCATTATGTGAAGTAATTTCTAAAACAGACCACCATTTTAAAAAAAATTGCATTTTATATAGACATGTGCCCACTTACTTTTGATAATAAATTGAGGAAAAATAAAAGTAAAGAATACAATTTAAAAAAAATACGGAAAAATGTCTACAGAGCACAAATAAAACAAATATTCTAATACCACTATACAATAAAGAAAGGAAACTAGACTACACAGAATTAAAACTAATATTTACAAAACCAGAACTAATAAAACATGAAAAATTATTCAAACACAATAACACGTCGATAACCTCATCGAAAGACTAACAACAATCAATAGACTAACATGAACATAACCGATAACCAAGAATCTTTAAAGACAAAACGAATCATTACGCATGCTCCGGATTTATCAGAATTTCAAATACTAGCCCATCATCGAGAACTGTTAGAACCGTTCCGAACGGTTCTTGAATTACTAGTTCTGAAAGACCGAACACTGAACTACCAGTTCTCAGAATTTGCAGTTCCAGAACTGCATGGTCCGAACAGTCTTTTTCTTAAATGACATGCGCACTAGTTCTAGAACCGTTCAGAACTGCAGGTTCGAACAAACCTATTACTGTAATCCTTATCGCCCAGCTCTGAATTCGTGATTTTACAGTCTTGGTTGTTGGGATAAATAAAATATTAAGATTAAATATCGACATAAATAAAAAGTCCAGTAGGAACCATAAAAGTATCAGAAGTAAATTTTATAATAAAAAGATAAATATCTATCGACGCAGGAAGTGTAAGGTTAAAACTTTCACAAGTATATATGTATTAGCATGCTTAAAATATAATTTTTACACAAACTACATATGTATGGATACATCATTGAAAAGGTAGATTCATGGAGAATTCAGCAACATGATTGCTGGTTGCGCTACTTTTGATTCTAGTGCCCTCTAGTGGGATAAAAAAACGGTTACGTCTTCCAAAATGTGACACATTATTTGAAAGCTAATTTTATTAGCAATTTAATGCACAATTAAAAAAATATTAACTACAAAATTAATTAGTTTACAGCAGATGCTGAAGGTGTTCACCATTAACAGTCAATACATGAGTATAAGATTTGATCGAACCGTTGCCTGACGTTATGGAGGATTTCCGGCGTTATTTGACGACATTCGATAACAATGCGTTGACGCAAGTCTTCTAGTGAAGCAGGTGAAGTGTATATTTTACTTTTTAAATATCGCCGCAAAAAGAAATCTAAAGGGGATAAATCCGGAAATCGCGGGACCCTTCTATAAATCCTTTCTTTTCTCCCAATCCAAATAATACTGACGAATCGCTACAGCAAAATGTGCAGGAGCTCCGCCCTGTTGGAATATTAGAATCGGTTATCGTTTACTATTATGTCTGTTAACATTACATCAATAGTCTCTTCAAATAATTCCAGATAAATGTTCCCAATTAAATTTACGAGTAGAAAAAATGGACCAACAATACGATCGCCAAATATTCCAGTCCAAACATTAAATTTTTGCAAGTATTAAGGGGTATATTCATTTCCTGAACCAGATGAATGTTGTTATAAGAGTGGAATTTGTATTTTTTCATAATTCGACCGCCGATACTGCGACTTATTCCGGATGATTCCGCAAGCTTTCTTGTACATAGACTTGGATCCGCAACAACTTGTCCTAAAACGGCTACTTCTGTCGCTTCGTTTCTTACTGGGTTTTCTATGTTGCGTGTTTTATTTTGTACGGATGCCGTTTTGCGAAATTTAGAAATTAGTTCCGACACATACTTAAGATTTAGATGTTTGTTGGGGTGTTGTTCTTAAAATACAGCGTTATTATTTCTTTTTTTTTCCTTAATCGATGTTGCAGACACTTCTTGGTGAAACATTTTATTATTTTATAATGATCATTGTATATAAATATTTATTACGTTAGGATTTTAGTAAATTTCAATTAATTTAAGATAAAATAACGTAAGAGAAGTATAATAAACTTTATTCATGAAATTAATATTAAAATGAGACGTATATATCAAGTAATTATTCATAACAAAGTGTTTCCCGCAAGCTTCAGCGCAAGAAGATATGACCGAGAACGTTCGATAAATAGGCCCGGCGAAACAATATTCTTCGCTAGATGCCGTCAAGAATAACAAACACAAATGTTTAAGTTATATTAGAAATGGTATAATAATTATTATGTACTCACCAAGTAAAATATCAGGGAAATAATTTGCTGTTTGTCGCATTCATGTTTCATCGTACTTGACATTAACATTATAATTTGATGTAAACAAATCGACATTAAAATAGCTGTTTGTTTACGTTTTAAAGTAAGTGATACATCATTTGACCGAAAGGTACAGCACTGCAGTTATGCATTTTTGGAAGTGGAAAAGATAGCGGCACAGAGCATGTCTAAGCTTTTTATGAAGAAAAATGTCAATATAAGGGCACAACGTGAGAATTTATTGGAGATTGCTGGTGCAAACCGCTCTCAAAAATAAAAAGACCTTCAGAAGCAGGTGTGAACCGCTTTTAAAAATAGAAACACGGGGTGCCTATTCTTATAAAGAATTAAATAAAAATTAGAACTTGGAATAATTTTGATAAAACGGGACTTATGATATTTTCCGAAATATCCAGTAACGACTTAGAAAATTTTTCAATAAATTGGAACTTGTAATATTTTATAAATTAATTTTATTTTGAACGAGATTAATAATTTTTGGAAACTAGGATGTTTTATTTTAACACGCGATGGTTTTACACTATGCGTTATGGTGAAACATTTTAGTAATTGCAATAGTTTAGTTTGATATTTAATGAGAGGATTTATTTTAAAATTTTGAATATAAGTATAGACACTTTACGCTTGAAAGTCTATGGAAGGTTAAAAGTACTAAGTTTATTTAAAGTTTTTTTTTTGTTTGTAGAATATTTTTACTGTATAAAGACATACATAGATATATTTTTAAAATGGATGAATTTGAACAATTGTATGAGGAATTAATGTAGTTGAAATGTGTTTATTTTTATTTGTTTTGTATATAGTGTTGAACAGAGTTTTATGTGGTGGTTTATGCTGGAGTTTTGAACGAGGTTGGTAATTTTATTTTTATTAATTAATGTACTTTCACAATTTATATTTTCGTTTTTTTTTATTTGTGCTTGTGACATAATTAAATTAATAAATTAATTAATTATCATTCTTTTAAGTCATAGAGTTATGTACATTTAAAATAGATGATGCATGAAGTTAATAAATATCTCAATATAAAATGAATGATGATAGTATGCGTACAGCTATAAAAATGACCTTAAATAACAACAAAATATTGTTTGACTAATTACCAAAGAAATAATAGCACTGGTCTGGGTTGTACTAATATTTTTCACGTCATTCTCACGTCGTGAAGAACATTTTCATTTCCAGTTCAAACTCACTGATCAATTAGGCGACTATAATCTATTCCACCCTGGAATCAAAGTATTGCTTTTATGGCGACGCTGCATAGTTTCAATGTTGGATATGTATTACGTAAATTTCATAACGATAGTAATGGCGGTATTGGCTGTTTGTCACATTGACATTGGTGGTCATGTTCAAATATTCTTCCCGTGAAAATTACCTCAAGCGATTTGACAACGTTTTATGTATCAAATAAGAATAGATCTGTAGGAATCTTTATAAAATAGCAAAGGAGGGCTGCACTCCATAAGAGTCCATACTTCGATTCCTAGGTGGAATAGACTATACCTCCTACCCTGGTATTGATCTCGTAACCCTGCATTCTCACGCTTGATCAGTCCGCAATTGCAGATCTTTTACTAATCCTGAATCAATAAAGGCGTTATACTTCTCCTTGGTTAGGTCACGTCCTGAGTATGCTTGTGTGTTGTGGTATCCACTTTATCACTGTCATATGCGGCAGCTTGAATTGGTTCAGCGCAAATTTGTTAAATTCTTATGGAGGTGGGTTGACGGAGTTTATCCGTGTAGGAATGCTGATCACTGGCTATTATTAACTCGTTTCGAATTAACTTCGCTCCATTTCAGGAGTACTGCCCAGAGTATGGGTTTTTTGTTAAAATGCTTCACAACACAGTTGATTCTACTGCATTATTTCAGGAAATAATCCTGCGTGGCATCATGCCCTGCTTTCAATTTACCTTTTCCAAAAATTAATGTCGCGGTTACATCAGTGTGCTCCAATTTAAACAAAATCAGTTTACATTGTGATATCTATCAACTACTACAGCATCGGGTTCGTGAGGACAGTAATCGCTGAACACTTCAACAGATATTGTTGATGTTTGTTGTCATTGCATACTGTTATACTGATTTCTTCTTCTCTATTGTATGACTCTTCCTTAAATTTCTAATATTGACTTTCCCTTGGCGTTGTAAGATTTACTACGTCTATTTCATATATTGGCTGATTACATATTCGCTTACTGTATTATTGTAATAAATTATCCTGTAACTAGTGGTAAACTGTTGGGCAATAAAGCTTATTATTATTTTATTATCTCACTATCAGTGATTTTAGATTTATGTACAATTATTTATAATAAATAATAATTTTAGTTCCATTACTTGAAGTTCTTATAACAAGAACTTACATGGCCACTGCGGACTCGAGTTATCTGTATTTGAAGATGCTAATTGCTACTTTAAATATTAAAAATCGCAAGCTTTTCTCTTTTTTTTTCGGTACTGATTAGGTGCGCAGTTCCCCCTTTAGAGTGTCAACATAACATGTTGTGTATCGTGGTCGTGGTCGTCATTAGTCATTACACTTTAACCTATTCAACGAGGTCTAACCGTATTTATTAGCGTGTGATATTTTGTTCGCACCGATCTAATTGACGATTATCGATGCAACGCTACTATATACATCTCCACCAAATCGGCTGATAATTTAATGTTTTCTTTCGGCGACCGTTTGCCGTTTACGTTAACGCTCCAACAAACGGCAATGACGATCAGCAATTTCATAATCTGGTGCAATGCACATTCACATTCACATTGTTATATGCGTTGGACTGTACAGTTGTTTGCATATTTAGACACGGAGTATATAATTATACAGTTTGCAGGTACTGTATGATATTATTACAGTTTATTCACGCGGATTATATTCAGAATTTCGCAAACTGTACGTGTTGCGCGATTGTTTCGAAATAGATAGGTACCATATATTAAAATTACTAAAATTAATTGACAATACGCAACATCTTTATTATAATAATGTATTAAGTAAGTAAACATTTATTCTAAAAAAAAAACATGTACATATACCGGGTGTCCAGTTTAAAATCCAGTACATGGGGATATTGGAAACCGTTGGAGATGCAACGTCGGTTAAATGGGAGAAAAGTTGCGTATTCATTTGTCCATGAATAATCCAACATCAGATTTTGAAATTTTTGTTTCATTGGGCAGATACAGGGTGAAAAAGAAAAAAATGCATTTTTGAAAATCTTCCATATTTTGTTTCCTAGAAGAGATAAATTTACAAAAGTTGTAAGCTAGGGATAACAAGTCATGAGGATTTTAAAAATGATTATAAAAAAAATCTAGGTCTACTAGATTTTGCGTGACAATAATCAACTTTTGTTTTTCTTATGGCAGCCATATTGGATTTTGACATTTTTAATATCTTCAAAAAAATGCTATTCAATGATGTATAACATGTTTATGTTCAAGATAGTAAAAACATGAAAAATAGAGAAAGTAAGATTTTAACATAGTAGGCCATGGAACTGTGGATATCTTAAGTGTATACTGATAAAAAATAAAAACTAACAAGTCTCCAAGTACTGTTAAAATATCTTTAACATTTTATTTATTAGTATTCATTAAATAAAGGTGGTTAGGTAGCTGAATCATTAATGTAACAACTGTTCAAATAAGCCACCGTTCATTCGTATGCACAATCTACATCGTGTTAGTACTGCCTCACAAGATTGTCTAACCATGTTCGGTGTCATTCCATTCACTGCTTCTTCAACTGCTTGACGTAATTCTTCCACATTTTCATAAGATCTCGAATACATCTTGTTTTTCAGATAGCCCCATACAAAAAAATCAAGAGGTGTGAGGTCCGGGGACCTAGCAGGCCACCCTATTGGTCCTCGGTTACCAATCCAGTTATTCTAATATTGATTATTTAAATAATTTGTAACCAACAAGGAATTGTGTGGAGGTGCTCCGTCTTGCTGAAAATACATATTTTGCAACGTGGCAAGTGGAAGTTCTTCAATTCGTTCAGCAACATGGGTGCGCAAAAGTTCTAACTACCTTTCAGAATTTAAATTCTCATTGAAAAAGAATGGACCGATAACATGGGTATCAATAAGGCCGATCCAGACATTAAATCCCCATCTGACTTGCTGTCTAATGCCACGAACTAGGTGTGGATTTTCATCGGACCAAAAGATAGTATTTTTACGATTAAACATTCTAGAGTTAGTAAATCGACTCTCATCAGACCATAAAATTTTCGCAAAAAAGTTTGGATTTTCATTATGTTTTTCGATGAACCAATGACAGAATTGTGCTCTCCGTATTTCGTCACCATTTTGAAGCCCTTGACTGGCTCTTTCACGATAAGGTTTGAATTTGGCACGCTTTAAAATGGTACCAGCTGTTGACCTAGCGACGCTAAGTGTATTTACAATTACCCGTAAAGACGTATGGGGATTTTCAACTACTGCTTGAAGAACAATAATTTCATTATTTTCATTGTTTTGCCTTTTTTTGGGTTTGACAAAACTTCCATGCATTATCAAATTATCACGCAATCGGCGAAAAATGCTTTTTTCTGGCTGCCGCCTTTCAGGGTATCTATCGAAATACATTTCTGCAGCCAATTCATCATTTCTTCCACACAAAATAAAACACTCCAGCATTTGATATTTGTCACTATTTGTAAAACGATCCATCTTAGGTTTGCACAGTACAGATACTTATAACAATACAATGAGATTAACAATAAGATTACTGACAGTTCAGAATAAACTTCACAGCTTTTAGAATTGTTTAATACAAATGTCACATTTATTATCACGGCCTACTATGTTAAAATCTTATGGTGGAATTCTGTAACTTTCTTGGAAGCTCCGGCTATCGTAGGCCCTGGCAACGAAGTGACGTTGCGATGACGATTTCAGAATATTGAGAGTTAGTGACGTAGAACTGTCAAAACGTTCGTGAGTAAAGATTTTGTTGGTTATATTGTGGTTATATTATTATTATATAACTATTGTTAATATACTGTTCCTGTTGTTATATTTATAGTTTCTGTTAGTTTATTTGTTATAATTATTATTGTTTTATATTTGCAAATATGAATGGCTTTATAGCATTATTATTAGATGAAGATCACAACAGGTAGGTAATCGATAATATAAAATATATAGAGTATACATAATATTCTCTATTTTCTTTATTTTAGAAATTATATGCGTATATTCCGCAAACGTTTAAGAGATCACGGAAATCCTTTTGAAATACCAAACAGGCATTTTAAACAAATGTTTAGACTGAATAAGGACACTGTTCAAAACCTGATCCAGTTATTGGATGGACATATTGAACAAACAAATATACCATTACATTTGAAAGTTATTATCATAAACATCACTTGAAATGCATATTAACTTTATAGTGCACATTATATATTTGTTACAGGTCTTAACAACATTAAATTTCGTAGCATCAGACAGCTATCAGAATAGTGTTGGTATTAATAGCTTTGTTTCTCTCAGTCAGAGTTCAGTAAGTCGAATAGTTCATCAGGTCTGTCTTGTAATATCAAACAATTTATTCCCTGAATGCATAAAATTTCCCAGTGATTGTGAATCGAAGAATCGTGTCAAGCAAGGGTAATTATGTTGTATCAAAATATTCTAAAAATAATTCTTTATTTTGTTTTTATGATAAAAAATGGGAGACCGGAGATGTATTTTGTTTAATCGATAGCACCCAGTTCATATATTTACCAAGGGTAATTAAGGGTACCTTTTCTAAACGTTCTAAAAATTATCCTTCTGTATAGTTTTTATGAAAAATGGGGTGCACGAGATGTAGGTGTAATTGATGGCACACATGTTGATATACTTGCTCCACCTTTAGCCAATGAAGAACACTCTCCTTTTGTATACCGATAGAACCACCGGCCATCTGCCTATAGGGAATTGTATGCAGTACACATTTATATGTACATATATGTATCTAGTCCTACCGTTTATCAGAAGCGTTGTCTATGCCGACGCTAGGGATCGACAGTCAACCGCGTCAGTCGTGTCTTGACTGCGGTGGAGTATACTCATAGTTGGTCGAACTTGCAAAATACGCAAATTCTTGCTGTCTGCATCCTTAGGGTTTAGAATTATTTAGAGCTCAGTATTTTTTTCTGTTTTTTTACCGATATTCATTTACGTATTTACTATGCCGTTAGTTTATAGTAAAGAAGAAAAAATAAATATTATTAAATGGTATTACTCATCTCAATGAGGTACGCAAGAAGTGATTGGTCGTTTTGTTTTTTCGTTTCCTGATCGTCCAGTTCCCTGCCGTCGGACGATACTAGATATCATACATCGTTTTGAAAAGTCGGGCTGCATTAATGGATGTTCGAAATGCTATCAGAGTAATTTCCATCCTATTTCGGAGGAAAGAATAGAGAAGGAAGTCAGTGTATCCGCCTTTGTAGAATCAAGTGAGCCCTGCTCTAGCCGCCAAATTTCTGAACAATTAGGTATTCCAAAAACCACAGTTAGGCGTATATTACACAAAAAGAAATATAAGTGTTATAAGGTTAGAAAAAATCAAGAAATATTCCCAGATGACCAGTTTAGACGTCTCGAATTTTGTGAGGCTATTAGAGAAAAATGTGATAATGATGATAATTTTACACGAAATATTTTGTTCACTGACGAATCAACATTTTCCCTTCACAAACGCCATAATCCATCTGCCGTTCGCTACTGGTCTCAGAAAAACAAACATTTGAGCAGGGATGTCACCACTCAATATCCACAGAAACTAAATGTCTGGGCAGGAATCTTAGGGGATCACATCATAGGGCCATTTTTCCTAAACGGAACATTAAATGCGCAGTCATATTTACAATTACTGCAAAATCATATTGTTCCTGCAGTGCGTGACCTTGCTGTAAACTTTAATGATATTTGGTTTCAGCAATATGGCTGCCCAGCTCATAATGCCAGAATAGTACAAGAATGTCTTTCATTGCATTTTCCACATACCATTAGCACTAGAGGTAATATTTCTTGGCCGCCTAGATCCCCTGACTTAACGCCATGTGATTTTTTACTTTGGGGATATTTGAATGAAACCATTTATGTACACCAGAATGAAAGACCCCGCACATTAGATGATTTACGAATGCGAATTACACAACTCTGTAATAGTATTTCACCTGTAACTCTCTCTAATGTACGTAGAGAATTTTACAACAGACTGGGCTCCTGTGAGGCAAACAATGGAGGCTTGTTTGAAAGAGATATTTATTAGCCTCTAGAATTCTATTTTATTTTCTCTAGATTTTTTTTTGTTTGACATCAATTATTACTTTTTGAACGTTTTTTAATTTCTCCATGTTGCTTCCTTTTTAGAATTATTTTTCTTATTTTCTCTTGGTTTAGTAATTTGCAATTTAATTTTATTTAACTAGGTACATTCAGAATCACTAGTTACTACTTCTTTGGAATCTCAAACCTTCGTTTTCATTACAAATCTACTACTAATATTTCTACAACACGAAACATTATGCCGATGATTGATTCTTACAAATATCTACGAAATGAAATGGCAATATCTGTGTCATATTTAAAGATTAAATATGCTTTATCGACGGATGTGTATTTATTTCTTTTTACGCTACAAATTATTATTGCCGGTACGTAGATATACAGATTGTCGTAGTTAAAAGTTAATATGCATCTTCAAATACACACACATAAACATGTACCAATGTATAAGACCGGTGGTGTGGGGAGATAGTGGGGAGATCGAGAGCGGGGACAACACATTCGTTGCCTTGATGCAAGAGGGACAGACATTTGAACATCTTCAACATTAAATTTTGTATAGTTTATTTAATATTTTGTTTCGTTTTAAATGTGATAATTTTATTTAATTTTTTTATAAGAATTTTATTTTAGTTACAAATTTTATAGAGTTTTGTTTCAGTTCAATGTTAATACATCAGTTACCAAAATATTATACAAAAGCCGTAAAGAGCGTAGCAATTCCTTAAAGCAAACGTCTACACACTAACTTTCAACGTTTTGCACTAAAGCCTCGGTACCCCGGTGTCCCGATATGAACTGATCTGTACTCCCCTACTATCGTACCCCTCCAATTCATGTTTGCATGCACTTGTGTGCGTGTTTGTGTTTCCCTATATCTACTTTTATTTCAGTCAAACGGTATACGTAGGCGTATATAAATGTGTACTGCATACAATTCCCTATAGGCAGATGGCCGGTGGTTCTATCTGTATATATATATTTTTTCTATTCACATACTGTAATTTTTTTTTCTAAATTTCAGCACTACTTTTATGGTAAGGTTGATAAAAGAAAATATATTTGACAATAAAATGTGTTTTATTTTTGAATATTTATACAAACAATCTCTATTTGAGTACCTATTATTCAAAGTTCACATTTCTAGTTCAGTATTATTATTTTTCTTTTTGATCTTTATTGTTAAGATTTAATAGTAAACATATAATTCATATCCAATATTAGTATAATTATCCGAGTCAAATGTCATCTATTGTTTTATAATACTTGCTGGTAAATTTATTAAACAATAATTTTTTATATTCTTTTGAGTTGAAAAAGTTCAAATTTCAGCCTAATGAATATTACTCTCCTGTAAAAACTGCAAATAAAGAGAACTTTCAATTACTATAATTTCAGAGGCTCGACAACAAAATCCTGCAATAATATCAAATGATTTGGTGTACCAAGTACAACAATACATCACAGGATTGGTCGATTTTCTAAATACAAAATCATCTATATCCTTCAACCATTTATATACTTTGGCCTATGCTATTAAAACTTAATGTTACCTTTTTGGATCCTCAAACATTAATCGTTCAATATAGTTACACATTGATAAAATCTTTGGGGTTTGATTTACAAATAAAGTCATTGACTAAACAGGTAAATTTCCTCTTATTTTCTTCAACATAATATAAAGTTAAACATCCTCTCAATTTGATGTAGTTTTATTATTAGAAAATCTTATGAAAAAGTCAACTTTAAATTGTGAAGTTATTGTGAACACGATACCATAATAGACTTTTTCGAACATTTAGTTTGTGCACATTTCACATGCTTTATGTTGTGTGGATATTGTCTGCTAGGTTTATGTATTTTTTTGTGTTTAGGTACTCTTGTAAGAAAAACAATGTCGACTTTATAGGGATACCTGTCCTTGTTGGCTTTATAAAAAAATCACATTTCATCATCCATAAATGTGCCTGAAAAGACATTTATCTGCAAATTCACTATACACTAGTGCGATACTACGTCCTTTGAAACTCTCCTAATGATAACAGTTCTTGTTGAAATTTTCCAAAGTGTTTCGTGCTATCTTGGCAGCAGTATAAACATATGTTTATACTATACCTTGGCATTACAAAATGTTCCGTACATTTTCTTTAAAAAAAAATGTTAGCAATCGCTATATTATATTTCAAACAATTTTCGTATTAGTTAAAATTTTAAATTGAAATATTTTGGTATATGTTTACGAGATGATATGTCTGTTTACATGTTAAACATAAAGGTTATGTACAAAAAATCGTAAATTGACACTTCTACGTCACTAACTGCAAAAATTCTGAAATCGTCATCGCAACGTCACTTCGTTGCCAGGGCCTACGATAGCCGGAGCTTCCGAGAAAGTTACAGAATTCCACCATTACTTTCTCTATTTTTCATGTTTTTACTATCTTGAACATAAACATGTTATACATCATTGAATAGCATTTTTTTTGAAGATATTAAAAATGTCAAAATCCAATATGGCTGCCATAAGAAAAACAAAAGTTGATTATTGTCACGCAAAATCTAGTAGACCTAGATTTTTTTTTAATCATTTTTAAAATCCTCATGACTTGTTATCCCTAGCTTACAACTTTTGTAAATGTATCTCTTCTAGGAAACAAAATATGGAAGATTTTCAAAAATGCATTTTTTTCTTTTTCACCCTGTATCTGCCCAATGAAACAAAAATTTCAAAATCTGATGTCGGATTATTCATGGACAAATGAATACGCAACTTTTCTCCCATTTAACAGACGTTGTATCTCCAACGGTTTCCAATATCCCCATGTACTGCATTTTAAACTGGACAGGGTGTATATAAATAAACAACATTTCTTTATAATAGGTCCCAATATGTAAAAATCGGCGACAGGACTTCTGGGCCGCTTATTTTGCAGCGGGGTGTACCGCAGGGCTCTGTCCTGAGTCCTCTTTTGTTCTCCGTATACACCTCATCTCTTATCAAACATTGATGTTATGCAAAAATACATCTGTATGCGGACGATGCCCAGCTATATTACTCATTTAGAGCTTCGGATTCTGTGGAACTTATTCGAAGAATAAATGAGGATCTGGAGGCTATTCGATCCCTGTCTCTCAGGTACTCACTGAATATTAATCCTGCGAAATTGCAGGCTTTGGTCTTTGGTAATAGGGAAATTGTTAACACATCAAACCCATTATTAAATGTCCACATTGGTGGTGTGGTGTGGGTGGGGGGGGGGGAATTCCTGTTGTTGATAGCGGTAGGAGTTTGGGCTTGACTCTTCGTTTTCGTGATCATGTGACTAATTGCATAAAATCGGCATACATGAATTTGAAAAGTCTATATCCGTACAGGTCAATACTAAATAAAAGCACGAAAAAATTACTCTGACACATACGTACCGTTCCGCTTTACATACTGCTCGAAGGTATATCATGCCTGTCTTGACAATGCCACGAGCCTCCTAATACAGAAAGCTCAAAATGCTTGTCTGATTGATACGGGCTGGCTTAACATACATAGCAGTAGAGAACTACTAACCTTAAATCTTAATCACAAAATTCTAACAAGTAGGTGCCCGCCATACTTGTACTATAAAATTCGATTTAGAACCGACGTGCACAATTTGACCGCGCGTTTTCGCGGGTTGATATCTCCGCCGCCTCGCAGACTCGCTCTGTTTGAGAGATCTTGCTCATACGGAATTTATAAGAAATATAATCACATCCCTGCTGGTTGGAAAAGGTGCACGGCCACTCAATTCAAGAAAAAATTAAAGTCTTACCTTTTCGTGTCTCAGGGATTGCGTTGATGTGCGCTTCGGCCTCTCTAGACCACTTTTTTGTGAGCTATGAAGTGTCATTTGTTTTTTCACACCCAATACAGTTGTTTCGACCAATTGATCATTTAATAACATTTTGTCATCGTTACTTCCCTTTAATTTGACGAATTTGAAATATTAGAAGGAAATCAAAAGATGAACGGAAACAACAAAATGACAGATGCAGATTCAGAATATTCCGAGTCTCTTTTCTTATAATGCATAAATTTGCCTCAAATTACAGCGAATCACAAACCTGAAAATGTTGCCCTATCTTTCCCAACACTTCATACGTGAATCAAGTAGGTATTGTATATTGTATATATGTAAGTGTATTTCTATGGGTCCTGTTGAAAGACAAACGACGCTCGACACTAATACGTATATCGCACGTAGGTAATTCAATATTAGAATACGCAAGTTTGCAGGCAGACAATAAGTGGTAAAGCCGCAATATAAACGTATGTAACGTGAGGTGGGCAGGCGTACGCAAACACATTATGGAAACGAAGCACAACAAAGCTGCCTACTGCCGCTGCCGGGGATGTATCGATTCAATGTCACCGAGTTCAACGTAACCGAAATATATGGTGTAGTGTGTAGTGTACCTCTGCCGGCCGTTTATTGATATTGATTTTACTCCCATATAGGAGCACACTAGCATGCATTAAAAAAAAAAAAGTGAATAAACAAAAAAATATATATAAATATAATAATTACTTTATAAAGGCTCTTTACTGACGTGGTGCATACAAAAATCTACTGCCAACCGAAAACATTTATAATATCAAAAATGAAGATATCATAGCTTATAATAATAATAATAATCTTTATTACCCAACAGAAACATCTATTTACAGGGTAAACATTGACAATACGATAAATAATAAAAGTAATCAGAAGAAAACTTATATATACTATGCAAGAAGAAAATGAATAAAAAAACTAGATTGTACTCAATGCAAAGAAAGAAGTTAGGAAACTACTTTCTCCAGAAGGGGTCAGAACACAAACGGTTCGCATTCGTACACATATGATAGAGAGAGGATTTCAATGGAACATTTGTAGGAACTTTGGGTACCTAGAATGTATCAGCTGACCTAGCAGCATACCTGGGTACTGAGAAATTAACTTGATAAAGAAGAGCAGGTGAATCAATGCCATTGTTAATAAGTTTTAGAAGGAAGTTACAACTTGTTTATTCCCGTCTTTTACTTAAAGAAGTGAAACCATGTTTGTCCAATAGGCGATCGTAATCAATGCCGCGATGTGGGTAAGTGCTGTCCATTTTAAATGACACATACTTTAGACAACGTTTTTACATACGCTCGAGCATAAAAGTTTGATAAATGGATATTAAACGTTCTCCAGGATCGCATAAGGAAACCCGGAGACTTGAAGGCGGAAGAACATACGTTGTTAATATGCAGACCAAAAGACTATCAAAAAATGAGGTGTGGCCACCACACGACTTTCTTATACGTATGAAAGTGTTACTTCCGGTCCGAATTTTGAAATTTCATTTATATAAAAAATATTCCAAATCTAACTCTAAATACTTTTGTACTCTTCATAAATATAAATAGAATGCATAATTTACGACATATTTGCAAAAAATCGTTATTCGGTAAGAGTAAAAGTGTTACTTCCGGTCCGAATTTTGAAATTTTTTTTATACAAGAGATATTTAAAAGTACGTTCTAAATGCTTTTATACTGGTAATGTACCTGCCTAGACAGCATGACTTGCGAGATATTCGCAAAAAACTGATTTTCGATAAGAGTAAAAGACCTACTTCCGGTCGAAATTTCGAAAAACTTTATTAATACAATTTTTCTCAAATTTAATTTTAAGTACATTTGAATTCTTTATAAATTTGTTTAAACTTAGTAATTGACGAAATATTTGCAAAATTCGATTTTTTCACTGAAGTAAACAACTACTTCCGGTATGCCGATTTTGCTCAAAATCTAATCAGTTCTCAAGAGGGAGATTATATTCATAAATATAAAATTTGGAATTGATACCTATAGCGGTTTAACGGCTATCGTGGTCACACACACACAGAGAGAGACAGACAGACAGACATACACACACAGAGACATTTTTTAAAAACCACTTTTTTGGTATCAGGGGAGTTCAAAACGTGGACATCTGCAAAAATCTCGAGGTCGAAAATTTTCATCATCACAATACTTCCTTATACTACTTATAAGAAAGTAAAAGTACACCAAAATCTCTGAAATGCGAAACTCTAGAAATCGTGCTTAGAGAGACTGTTTACTGAAAAATTGAACACTAGAACAAATAGAAAAAGATAGTGTTGCACATTTATCAACATTTAAGCAAATTCGATTATTGATGCACCACTCGTTAATCGATGTAAGATTTCTTTGCAGCAATCTGAAGAAGACGATATGATGTTAACATTTCGAAGCCATCTGCGTATGCGAGAATCTTACAATCAAAAAGCATAAGCAGATCTTATCACATTTCATTATGACAAAATACACAGATAGAAAAATAACAGCGAATACAAATTTATTATTATTTGATGTATTAACCGTCTGTCTACTGAAAAAGAAACTAGCTATAACTACCGTCAGGGTCCATTGGTCCACTCTGTTCAAACTCATTTTTCCTATTCTTTGGTTATTTATAAATGAACATTTACAAAGTAATTTTATTCAATTAAAGAATGTTCTCCGCGTCATGCTTTTTACACTTTTTAGCAGTTCTAGTTTTTCTGTCTCTTTTACATGTGCAGATGCTACATCGACCCTTTTTCCTTGGCGGTTTCCCTACTAGTGAATGCGTCAGCTGGTTGTAGATTTTCATGATACTGCGCCAGTTGTTTACCCAAGTCTATAATAAAATTTCTTTACTTGCGTAACTTTTTGCTAGTTTCTGCTGAGAGACAGTCACACTATGAATGCATTCATAACGCTAATGTCTATCATACAATAAAATATAGTTAATGACCATTTGCTTGTCATTCGTTTCACACTGTAACTTTTAGTCATTTTATCCATAGTGTCGATGTTGACACTATGGATAAAATGACTAAAAGTTTGTTGTTTACTCTTTACTATAACCTATAAATTTGTTAACCAACAAAAATGACAGAAAATATATATTATCGGTCAACTGATTACTAAATTTAACTTTGTAAATTAAAATAGTAGGTTCAAGTAGCTTATAAGTTATTTGCCAAATAAGCGTTGTTATTAGGTAAATACTACTTATTAGGAAGTGGAAACACGGAAACATAAATTATTTGCTAAATAAAGTTATTAGGAGGTTTAACGGCAGATAGAAAGATCGGCCCTTAGTAATGTAACTGCTTTTCCCTTCAGTGGTCAGTATGAAAGTATCATTTTATTATTTAGAAAACGAAATAATGTCGACAAAATTTCTCAATACTCGGGATTTGTGAAGCAAGTGAGCAAATCTTTGTTTTTACGAATGGTTCCATTAATGGTCAATGTTTTGACAGTAGATAGTTAGAAAGTTAATAAAACGTAATAAAATTGTCGCATGTTATATTTCTCCCAGATCCTTCTATACCTTAATTTTTCTCCCTTGTTTCGCCTATTTTTCCGGTAGAGACTTTTAAATTTACAGGCATAGGATGTGATGCTGTCACGAATTGCCCAAAACTTGATACCATATCTATCTGGCTTTGACGGTATATATTCCTTCAGCTGTATTATCAAATCTTATAAATCGAAGTATATTTTGAAACCTGGTGCGTCTCATAATATCGTTAAAAATGTGACGCTCATTCTTCTTACTCCATAACTGAGATATTTCTTCGTTTCTTGATTTATATACTCTTATGAGTACTGGGACGGCCATAAATCTTTTTAGTTAGTTTTCATCTAGTTGTTTCCATCTACTTCCAAATAGAGCATTTCCTTCTACATTTGTCCATTTCAAAAACGCAAAGGATATACTATCAACTTCTCAGTTGACATATATTGTCCTGGGTCCTGATTTTGCGTGTAAAACATTTTGCTACCCCAATCGAATTTGCGGCAATTTGGGGGGAGTTTCATGCCACACTTGTTAATTTTTTTAAACAAAAGTTTGTCCGTTAGCGTTTGGCTGATCCTGAATTATCTTGATTATCTCCGAAATTCCTCCATTGTATGTTATGCTTTCAATTATGTCGATTTCCCCATCGTCATCGGATAGAACATGTTGATCACTGTGATATTCAATGTCGCTCATCTCATTTATAATTGCTTCCAATCCTTCAGGTTTCAAAAATCGACGGCTATCCATATTCTTTATATTTTTAGATCCTATGAGTAACGACTATCAACTTGAGAAGCTAAACAATAACTGTGCGCTTACCAGATTCAACAACAAAAGGCAGTAACTAACCAAATCAATGACTCCACAAATTTGTCTCGAGATATAATATGTATACAAGCAACCTCCACAATAGCTGAAACCTTACTTGAAGAGCCCAAGCTGTTCAGTAACAATGAAAACAATCACATCGCATATTTTTATTACGTGATTTTAAAAATGCTCAACGATTACTAAGCAGTTTATTATGCTTTGGATAGATTGCGCCACTTACGGATCGATATTTTGCGGTTAACCATCAGAAAAACCTCGTTATGTGACGGCTTTATATCGCGCAGCGATAGCAGATACTGTTGGTCTTGTTAAATGTTATTAACTCAGTGGGCAGGACAGAATGATATTAATATTACCGACCCTACAGTTATAGAAAGAAAGAAGCCATTATGCAAAAAATCCTCAGAAACAAACAAAAATTCTGACTTTTTGAGCAAACAATAAGTTTTTGTTACTGTTTTTTATATTTATTGCTATTTTTCAATTAGTATTACTGTATTTTACATGTTTATTTTGTTAATTATTAATGTTTATTACATATTAGATATAAGCTTCGTTAATCTCCCTTTTGAGATCTGATTAGTTTTTCAGTAAAATCGGTAGACCGGAAGTAGTAGTTTACTTAAGTGAAAAAGTCGAATTTTGCCAATATTTCGTCAATAACTAAGTTTAAGGAAATTTATAAAGAATTGAAATTTATAAGGAAGTCAAGTGTACTCAAAATTAAATTTAAGAAGAATTTTATTAAAAAAGTTTTTCGAAATTCCTACTGGAAGTAGGTCTTTTATCGAAAATCAGTTTTTGCCGAATATCTCGCAAGTCATGCTTCCTAGGCAGGTACATACATTACGAGCATAAAAGTATGGAAAACGTAATTTTCAATATCTTTTGTATGAAAAAAAAATTCAAAATTCGCACCGGAAGTAACACTTTTAATCTTATCGAATAGCGATTTTTTTGCATAAATGTCGTAAATTATGCATTCTATATAGATTTAGCAAGAGTACGAAAGTATTTAGAGCTGGATTTGCAATGTTTTTGTATAAATAAAATTTTAAAATTCGGACCGGAAGTAACTCTTTTACTCGTAGCGAGTGGCACTTTTTTCGAATATCTTGCAAAGTATGCATTCTATAGAGATTTATTAAGAGAGTATAAGTATTTAGAAATAAAATTCTATAATTTGAAACGTTACACCACATTATTTTCGTTTCAACATCGTTCATTATTTATAAGAAAAACATTATCATATTAGCACCCTCATAATCTCTTTAAATGTTTGAATACGTTCATGAATCACTAGTATGTGTAAGTATTTCCACCGCTTACATTTACACATTTACAGTGAATCTCTTATTCATTCTCTCGTTCCTAATCCAAGCGATAAAACGACGTGCATCATAGATCGAACGGTGCTAATCTACAAACGCCAGCAGTTCATCCTCGAAAACTGAAAACTATACGTGTATGCGCGCAAGAGCGTTGTTTTTATACGGATAATATCGGAAATGTATGTGCACTATGGTTATTTCTGATTCAGCACTTTTAACACGTTCAAAACGGCTTCGACCCTTCGCGTTGGCCGCACAGTTTGAGAGTATACACCTCCTCAATGCCTGTACATATACGAATTAACGAATCTACATTCAAGCGCGTGCAGGTAGATAAATGTAAGTGGGAAATTATTACCGTGTTCTATTTTTAGACGAATCCACTAGTAAGTATAAGTATAATATTATTGCAGCTATTATAGAGTTTGCGGTGAACTATTTTCCCTTATAAAAATCTTCGTTATAATTCATAACGCGGATTTCATTTAAAAAACATACGGTATAGCTATTTTCGGTACGCTATTTCTGAAAATAAGGGATCCAATCAGAATTTAGATCCGTATGATATTTGTGTCTGTGAACAGCTGATTTCACTGCCACAGTTAACCAGTTTGGGATAATGTCAGATTATGTGTATGTGTGTGTATGTGTCAAAATATCTTCTGTCATATCGGCAACAACTCTAACCATAATACATAAAATTGTCGAAGGATGTCACTCATAACGTTAATTTAGTTTTTATGATACCGCAAACAGTTTTTCTTTTTTGTTGGTTACGTTATATTATAAGGAAAAATGGCCGTTTAACGTAAGGGAAAATGTGTGACCGCAAACTCACTAATATCGCTTTCCCTGCGTGATTAATATTTGTACGTCTGTTTGTATTGAAGGATGTAAACGATCACGTTGCAGTCACATCGATAGATACGAAAATTGGATCCTTCAAGTTTGAGACATAATGGCACTTGCACAGACTAAAATGCCTAAATTGTCGTTTTTATTTTCCCGGACTAGGCCTGAAAAAAAAGGTTTGGAACAGCAATAAAAATTTATTTTTCAATATAACTTGCTTTTGGATGCAAATAGTATATCGTTTTAATAACATCTCTAATCCATTATAAAAAAAATCCTTTGGTTTGTCTGCAAAATACCCTTCAACAGCCGCTATAAGTTCCTCATCGTCGCAAATCGCAAATAGTCGAGTTTGAAGAATATTTCTTCACGAATAATTTTCGGAGGTTTTTCTTGTTTTGTCAAAAATTTTATAACTGCTCGATATTCAAGTTTGTGTGCATTTTGATACGTGACAACATAAACTGACAGATATTTAAACTAATAAGTATGTACTGCTGCAATTGTTTTGTCAAAATTGTTTTTGACAAAGTCGTTATCAAGGCATGTATGACAATAAAACGGTATAAAGAAAAATTATATTAAAATTGAAAAATGTCTAGTCCGGGAATATAAAAACGACCCCTCCTATCACTATTGTAAAAGGACAAGTGTTTAAAGCCATGTAATTTTACCTAATAAAGACCACTGGGCAAAATTCTCGTTGTTTAATTGCCACAAATATATAACTATCTAAATAACAATTTTATCCATAAAGATTTGTAATTTGAACACCATAAAAGAAAAAAAATGAGGTGTGGCCACCACACGACTCTCTTATACGAATGAGCGTTTCAAAGTATACAATTTCAAGAATTTTTTTCACAAAAATTATTCAAAATCCTATTCTAAGTACTTCTATTCTCTTAATAAACCGCTATAGAATGCATACTTTGCAATATATTCCAGAAAAAGTGCTACTCCCTAAGAGTAAAAGTGTTACTTCCGGTCCGAATTTTGAAATTTCATATATAGAAAAAATATTGCAAATCTAGCAATAAATACTTTTGTACTCTTGATAAACATATATAGAATGTATAATTTACGACATATTCGCAAAAAATCGCTATTCGATAAGAGTAAAAGTGGTACTTCCGATCTGAATTTTGAAAGTTTTTTTTATAAGATATTGAAAATTATGTTTTAAATACTTTTATATTCGTAACGTCTAAAAAGCATGACTTGCGAAAAACTGATTTTCGATAGGAGTAAAAGACCTACTTCCGGTAGGAATTTCCAAAAACTTTTTAAATAAAATTGTTCTCAACTTTAATTTTAAGTACATACATATGAATTTTTTATAAATTTGTTTAAGGGGATATTAAAGCGGTCGAGATAGCAGGATATTGAATTTATCAGTTTTTTTTACTATTGTTGAAGATAGAAATGTGAAATTTTCTGTACAACTCCAATATAGATATGAGTACACGGAAAGGTTGTCAGATTATGTAATTTTTTGTCACAACCATCTATTTTTTTTATTCCAAATTAGAGTAAAATGTACGTGTGTTTCTCGGTCAAAATTTGAAATAATTAAATGAAATTGATCAAAATGGATGTAATTCCCGTGTAGACCATTGTTTTCTTGTGAGATATAGCTTTTTGAATTGCGGAAAAAAGCTTAATTTGAGTAATTAAATTAAGAAATTCCGGAATGGTGCGGTACTGAATTATTTGTATTTTAGCAGCGCCTTCAGCTGTATTTTTTCTCTGTATTCGGGTGCCGGAAAACAACACATTCATTTCAAATATATGAGAATGAGATGGCTTGCATTTGGCTCCTCCTACGGGCCAACACCTCCAAAAGCAGTTATAGTCAATTCCCAAATACAAATCGACTTTAATATCCCCTTAAACTTAGTAGTTGACGAAATATTGGCAAAATTCGATTTTGTGACTGAAGTAAACTGCTACTTCCGGTCTACCGATTTTACTGAAAAACTAATCAGATCTCAAGAGGGAGATTATATTCGTAAATACAAAATTTGGTCACACACACACACTGACATACACACACACAGACAAATTTTTAAAAAACAATTTTTCGGAATCAGGGGACTTCAAAACGTGGACATCTGCAAAAATCTCGAGGTCGAAAATTTTCATCATCACAGTACTTCCTTATACTACGTATAAGAAAGTAATTAGAAAATATTTGTGAAAGTCATCCACAACAAATTTAGTTTAGACATATGTTTGCGTACTTTTCTGCAGTTATTTGTATTTATAAGCTGTACAATGTACCTCCTAAACGGTTTGCGTTAGAATAATCTAGTCTAATTATAATTGTAACAGTTGAAGAAAACAAGCACACACAAATGATAATGTACAAATGAAATTTGCAGCAATCCTTACGCGACTTTTGGAAGTGTTGCAAATTTCCGGAAAGAACCGGTTCAAACTACATGTGTGACTTGTCGACAAGAAAAAACCGTTCTTTTTAAAACATGTCAAAAATAATTAGGTTGTAAAGTTTCTCTTTTTCTATCCACATAAAAACGATATACTTATACAATACTGTTTGGATGTACATACACATTTGTCTGCAGGACTTAACATAGATTATAATAAATGCATTATTTTGTATGTGTTAGCTGTAGATAGTTTTCAGTAAAAAAAAATTATTTCACTGTAAAGATAATATTTGATTTTTCGACGAAATCCCATTCCTTTCAAGTCTACACACTTCGTCTAGCGAGTTTCCAACTTCCAAAAAGTAATTTTTCGGATATTGCCTCTTCAGATATCTCTTTCCACCGAACATTCTTTTAAATTCAGAAAGAAGAACATATAGCAACAACACTCATTTTTCCTAGTTCCTTGTTTCAACTGGATTTTTGTTTTGCAGAATTTTCAGATTGCAAAGACATCAATTCAAAAAATGTCGCCTGAAGAATTGTGTGTAAAAAAATAGTTTCCTGTTGAATAACGCATTTGTTGACCGACAAACAGAAAGCAGCTAGGGTGCATTGGTGACAAAGAACTCCAGACCGATACAACGTAGGAAACTCTAAAAACGTGTACAATATCGTCAGTGGTGATGAATCTTGAGTTTATTCATACGAGCCAAAAAATAAACGCCAATCGTCAGTTTGAGTGTTCCAAGATGAAGAAAAGTCCACAAAAGTCATCCGTTCTCGAAGTGTCTCCAAAAAGATGGTCGCGACATTTGTCTAGAAAGCAGGTCATGTACCAACAATCCTCAGTCATAGCTGAGTTACGAAAAACCAACCCCAAACTGCAAATCATCCTCCACCCAGACAATTCTCCGTACAGTCATGACCTAAGTCTCAACAATTTCTTTACTTTCCGAAAATGAAGGACGGTCAACGGTTCCAGTCATCAGAAGGAACTGTCGATGCCTTAAAAGACGCAATTTTAACTATGCCAACAAACGAGTGGAATAACTGCTTCCAAAGTTGGTTCGAGCGGATGCAAAAGTGCATTAATTATCGTGCAGAATACTTCGAAAAACAATAAAGTCTTTAATAGCTATCTATTGTTTTAATCCAGCTCTATATGCAAAACTTAAAAGATATTCCTCGTACGATGAGTCTTTAGATTACAAAAAAGAAGTTATCAGAATAATGAGTGGTGTCGGTCGAGGAACAAGTTCTAAAGATCTATTCGCATGGATGCACATATTGACAAATTGCCTTGCATTTAGTTTCAATTATTATTATATATGAAGAAAATTGAGAAAATACACATAGTATCCGTAATCACTTGTTATTAGAGACACCAAGCCACAGAGTCAATGAGAACACTCCAATTAGACGGAGAGCTAGCTACAAAAAACAGCATCGATTTGGTACACGGCGTTTGAGTTCGTGAACTGTAAGAAAATACTTACTACAACCCCGAATGGCATTTCTGGCTGTTCGTTCAGGCCGCAAAAGAAAATTACAGCCAGTTTTCCACGACGAAAAATGTGCCGGAAAAACTGATGAGGTACACGCGTGAAAATTGATGCATGCTAATGTGAGAACCTCAACTAAGAGCGGTACACTAATGCCAGAAATGAAAAAGGTTGGGAAACCCTCGCCAGACGCGACTCAGAGATTCGGAAAATCCCTACGAAAAAACCGACAAGGTACACGCGTAAAATTTTTTTCACATGAATTTGGGGACCTTCACTAAGAGCGGTGCATTAATGCCAGAAACGGGATCGGTCGGAAAACCCTCGCCAGAAGCGATCCAAAGTTCGGGAAAATCAGTCAAAAAAAACGACATGGTACACGCGTGAAAAATTTTTTTTGCGCTTCTAGGGACCTCAACTAAGAACGGCAAAACAGTGCCAGAAATGTATCTGGTCGGAAAACCTTTTAAAAAAATTAAATAAGGTCGACGTAAATGTAAAATCGATAGCATTCGAAGTCGTTATCATCCAGAGCTTTTTCATTGACACCACTAGAAATATTGTTTTTTTCTACCCCAAATCAAAAAAAAAATCATCGCGATACGCTGAAAATTCGCTGAGTTATTTCATTTTTCGTAGCGCGTCCGATTTCAAGCCGCTTTCCCAGTTTCTGGCGTACCGCGCGGCCGGCCGCAACTCGTCTTTACAGCGCGATAACGCGCGTGTTTTTAATTTCAACTGTGGCTGGGGCAAGTATGTAAGCTAATAATTAAAATGAAGCCATATGAAAAAGCGAGATTATTAGCAGCCGTTATAGGAACATTTTTAACCTTATTTTTTTTTTTTTTTTTTGACAACGCTGCAATTTGAATAAAAAAGTACGTTGTTGATTTCAACATAAGACGATACTTTGAAGTAAAATTCTCACGGATTTTTCGTGCTCTCTCGCAGGTATATAATTGTATACTACCCTCCCGAAAAATGTGGGTCCGAGCAGGTAACATTTTTCGGCACGGGCCTTACACTATGACCTTGGAGGGAGAGCAGATGCTGCTTAACTCCGGCGCTGTTAGTCGGTGACTAACGGTCGGAGTAGAGTGTTGTATCTTTCGTTCGTTTTATTTCTTCCATCATGATTTCGAGTAATTCTCCAAAGAAATTAAAGTGTTTTTTAATTAATGATTGTGAAGTGAAAAGTATGAGGGATAAAAATAACTCTCCAATTATAAAATTCACGGTTGAATCTTTAGAAAAATGCCGTAAAGCATTACACGTTAGAAACGTGTTACAGTTAAAGTATAAAAGTATAGATTTGACGTCGGCTCACGTAGACACTTACGGTTATCACAGTATTTGCTACAAAAATGTTACTGCTCTATCGAGTAGTCAGTATGAAAAAAGTGAAAAAGTGAGGCCGTATCGCCGGAGAAGTTCTCAATTAGCTTCCCGCTCAAACTCCCCTATGGTGGATTATGATCAAGCTGAAGCAGGAACTAGTAAATCCTCAACGTCTACGACTGACAGGTAATTGAAGATTTTTTTATTTGCCTAATAGTACAAATTTCCCAAAAAAAAGTATTCAATCCGAGTTATATGCTGACATTTTTTGTAAAATGCACAATTTTAATCGTATGAAATTTATTTGATACTTCGATTAATAATTTGTAATCGAAATATCAATTATGTGGGAAATCCGATGATTTACAGTAGCAGAACATTTGATACGTTTGCCAAAATATTGTACCAACGATGGAAATTTTCTGAGAGCGATTGGGGACGCAGGTAGCAAAACTGTCTAGAAAGACACAGCTTGTTTACATTACCAAGTGGGTACTTGAACAGTTCATTTGCTGTCATGCTTTTTGTTTTATGCTATTTAATGAATTTATCAAATGAGCTTTTATTGTGAAAAAAGTGTACGCTAAATCTTTTTTGTATTTTAGCAATGACAAAGATGATAATGAGCCGCAAGGTGATGTTCTCATTGGCGAGGATGGAAAAGTCGTAGAACATGAGTGCGTATTTTGCGGTAAATTGCGAAAGCAAGTGCACGGTAAACGCGTTAAGATTAGTGTGTCACAGACCCAAGCATTCAAAGATAAAATCAAAGCAAATGCCAAGGAAATTAACGATAAAAAAATGATAGAATACGTAAATGGTCTAAATGATGATGATCCCATATTTTTTCACGTAACGTGCAGAACTGCATATTATAAATCGCATTCTCTTGCGCCAACAAAAGCTTCGTATGGCGAATGGCACGTTTCTCGAGAAATTTATGCGCGAGTTTATGATGAAATTTTTTTGTTGGTTTCGGAAAAAGTTATTAAGAATAGAGGACTCATTTTATTACCATATTTAGTCAATTGCGCTCGGACATTGCTTGAGACAGAATACAAGTCTGCTTTCGGAACATTTCATCAAATTTTCACCGCTTACAAATTGGAAAGTAAATTAGTTGCACAGTTTGGATCTGAAATCAAAATATTTACCGTTGCTAAAGAAAAACTGAAAATAATTACGAGTGCAGATAGAATTGAAATAACTAATGAACAAGTAACACAGTTAGTTAAATCTGAACGTATTTTAGAGTTGAGTTTACAAATCAGAAAAGAAATTTATTCCATAGAAAAAAAAACACTCCCAAAAGATATCTCAGCTACTGATGTTATCAACGGTGAGTGCCTAACTATTCCGCCTGGATTGTATCAATTAGTACAAGGCATGATTTGTGGTAGCGATCCCAGATCCGTCAAAAGCGAAAATTTGAAAAGGAAAGTCAAGTCGGTGTGCTATGATTTAATTTATAATGCAACCCATGGAGGGATTAAACCCTGGAAACATTTATGTTTAGGAATAGCCTTAAAAAGTATGACAAGTAGTCGTAATGTTGTAGATCTGTTAAATAAATTTGGACATTGCAGTAGCTATCACATTGTGGAGCAACTAGAAACCGAAGCAACGTATGCTTCAACTAATCGATCTGTCATTTGCCCGGATGATATCGAATTGCTAATAGAATGTTTCACTGGGGTGTCATTTGATAATTTCGATCGCTTTACAGAAACTAGTAGTGGAAAAGATACTTTGCACGATACAGTAGGAATAATATATCAAAATATTTTCGATAATAACAACTCCGAAATAAGGGAATTGTTGAGCAACGACATTAACCAATTAATGCTAGAATTTTATCCAGATTTTGATAGCTATTGCGATAATTCGGCCGTTAATTTGAATAATAGTGACACTAACACCATTGACCTTGAACCAGTGACATCGCCTCTTATGAAAAGACGTCGGTTTGAGGGTGTAGATACCCTAATCGATGATTATATAGGAAAACCAAAAATACGAGCTAATTTGTTACCGGTTGACGATGAGTTGAGAACGGTCAATGATACATCTTACAAATTTGCACGTATGCTAGATAAATGCTGGGTTATTTCAAAATTTTATGAAGTACCTAGAACGCCCATGTGGGTTGGATTTAATAGTCTAGTTGTTATTGATGACACCATCAAACAGAGAGTATCCTATTTAACGCCAATCAACGAGTCACCAACACAACGAAGGGTCGTTGCAGCAACGCTCAAAATGAGTGAACAAATAGCTAGAGAATGTAAACAACCGGAAATTCAAGTTTCGTACGATTTGGCAATAGCTAAAGTGGCTTTTCAAATTCAAGCTGATGAAAAATTTAAATCAATTTTACTAACTCAAAGAACCCCAAAGTACCAAAAGTTATTTATTCATCTTGGTGCATTTCACATACAGTGTGCTTATTTCAAGGCTACCGGAAAATTTATCGATGACTGTGGCTTAACGCATGTCATGGTAGAAAGCGAATTGTTAGCTTCTGGGTCTGTGAGTGGATTTTTGAGCGGGAAACACTTCAATCGTTGCAAAAAGCTGCATCCGATTGCTGCTTTGGCAATTCAAATTTTACATTTTGAGAGTTTCATTAAACTACATGACATGCAAATTAGCGATCAGCTTATGATATTAATCGTCAGCTTGAAATCTAAAAAAATAGACAAAAACTTCTTTGTTAATACAGCACACGCTGAATTAATTGACTTGATAAATCAGTATGAACAGTACGTACAAGAAACTCTCGACGGTAAATACGGTTTAACTCCAAAATTTTATTTAATGTACGTGGAATATATAAATAACTACCAAACATTTTCGCGAAGTATTCGTATGGGTGATTTTGATATGTACAAAATTATGATTAACAAACTCGCTGATTTATTTTTTGTGTTCAACCAAGTTAATTATTGTCGATGGATTCTTTGGTACATCGATCAACTTTTGAAAGTTTCACAAACTCATCCTTATATAGCCTACCAACTGCGAAAAGGCTTTTTTGGTATTAAACGTACCGATAAGTCATTTTCACGAATGCCTATTGATTTAACTCTCGAGCAAACCTACAATGCTGATGCAGGTAGACGGCTAACAGGAATCAATTGCTTTACAAATTCGATAAGCGCTCGACAAAAATGGTCTAAATCTCATTGTTTTCGATCAACATTGACTACGCATGTTCATACTGAAGCTGGTCTTAAAAAAAATCAAGATACGACAGCCGATTTAGAACCTCATAACATTATCAAAAGCACTGCCAGGGTAAAAAAGTTAGTTGATACTATAAAAAAGAATTATATGAATCCTTTCGATCCTGAAATCGACAAAACTTTACTTTATAACATCAGTACAGGGAGACCAGCTTCGGCCGAGATAGCTAATTTTCTGTCAAATGTAAATGTTTTGGGTACTAATTTAAAAAATGAATTCATTAAGGAATGTTCTGAGTCACCGGATCGTTTTGAAAAAGCAATCAAATTGAATAAAATTTTAAATTTCGTATCTGGAAATAAGAAACAGACTGTGAAAGTTACTGATAAAGAAAAGTCTATAAAAATGCAGAGAGATTTATTCGGTAGAATATTAGTGATTTCCTTGAAACATGAACCGGACGTTCCTAAAATTATGACATTTCCATTGACTCCACTGCCAACTTGTTTTTGTCATTTGGACGGATCGATTTACTCAACAGCAAAAAGCGCGCTTTTACATCGTATTGTAGGACCAGACGATTCAAGTACTATAACTAATTATAGATGTGATGTTATGATTATTGACGGATTTTTTTATCTGTATACTCTACGAGAGACTGACATTACATATGCTAAAATATCAACAAGTATTTTGAAAAAGCTCGTCGCCATAAAAGCTCATAAAATTCATCTGGTATTTGATCAATATTTATCGCCATCAATTAAAGACTATGAAAGAAACAAAAGAGGTATTTCATCAGACCGACAATACTTAATAACAGGGGACATGAGATTAAAATCCGCTCTGTCGACAGAACTGCGCGAAACTAACTTCAAGAAAGCTTTTGTACAATTTTTAATACGACATTGGCAACAGGCCAAAATGGCAGTCTTTTTCGAAAATAAAACAGTTTTCATAAATTACGATGAATGTCACGAGTTTAAGCAAGAAACTGGAAATGATGGTCTACAGTCGGTTAAACATTCTATTAACGCTTTGTTCACGGCACCTAGACATGAAGAAGCTGATACTAGAATAGTTCACACGGTTTGCAATCTCGATGAAAGTGGAAAAGTAATAGTTAAATGCGATGACACCGATATCTTTATTATTTTGCTTGGAAATATGCACAAATTGAAATTTGAATTAGAAATTAGTTTGTTATTTGGCGTTTCCGATAATATGAGATTTATTGACGTGACTCGTATGTACGCTGAATTAGGAGAAAAATTATGTAAAGCACTTCCGGCTTTCCATGCTTTCACGGGTTGCGACTATAATCCGTCGTTTTACAAAAAAGCAAAGATACGGCCTTATTCTCTTTTGTACAAATCAGAATCATTTCAAGTTGCTTTTGGTAATATGACTGACGAATCTATGGACCGTAAAAACGTGTTTTCTGAAATTGAGAAATTTATATGTTGCATGTACTCTCAGCCAAAGAGCTCAATTACAGTTGATTCAGCTCGACATGCAATATTTATGAAAAAATTCGATTTTAAAAATACTGATGAATGTTTTGCAAAATTAAATGCTAAAAACATTGATTCAACGATGATGCCACCTTGCCAAAGAGAACTATACCAGCAATTCCTACGGTCACATTATATTGCTGCTGTATGGGGAAATGTCGAAAAAAAAATTCCGACAGAGCTGAAACCTGATGAATGTGGCTGGAAGAAAGAAAACTTCACCTACGATTTTTGTTGGTTTGAAGGTGACCAATGGCCAGCACGTATCAAAGATATTATTATAGAAAAAGTTGCAGAAAGTAATGGTACATAACTTTTTCTATCACTTCATTCTACTTTTTTTTTTAACGCGTTATTCAAGGTATTTTTCATTTATAGATGAGACATCTGAGGGTGCAGATGAAGAGACAAATAAAAGTAACGTACAAGATGAAGAAACCGACAACGAATTTGATGCGGAGAGTGATACTGATGACAGCGAATGTGACGTGGAGAGTGAGGCAGATGAATGAATTAAAGTGATGTCATACCGATTGCGTAATTTTTACTATCAATGCGCAAAAACCAGCGATTCTGTAAAGAAAATGAAGCAGGAATATTCATTCTGTATTATAGTTGTATATTTAGGATTTTTATAATTAAGTATATATTTTTGGTATTGAAAAGCATTATTTATTTGATTTATGATTCTCCTGTATCTATAGCTATAATTTATTATCAACCGAGAAAATTCATAAATCTTTTCTTTCCATGCTGAGTGTTTAGTATATAATCTTCTATTTTATTTTTAATATACATACGCAGTTTAAAATTTGATTTTATACAAACATACATTCATTTAAGACATGTAAGAAATTGAAAATTAAATACGCGCGTTATCGCGCTGTAAAGACGAGTTGCGGCCGGCCGCGCGGTACGCCAGAAACTGGGAAAGCGGCTTGAAATCGGACGCGCTACGAAAAATGAAATAACTCAGCGAATTTTCAGCGTATCGCGATGATTTTTTTTTTGATTTGGGGTAGAAAAAAACAATATTTCTAGTGGTGTCAATGAAAAAGCTCTGGATGATAACGACTTCGAATGCTATCGATTTTACATTTACGTCGACCTTATTTAATTTTTTTAAAAGGTTTTCCGACCAGATACATTTCTGGCACTGTTTTGCCGTTCTTAGTTGAGGTCCCTAGAAGCGCAAAAAAAATTTTTCACGCGTGTACCATGTCGTTTTTTTTGACTGATTTTCCCGAACTTTGGATCGCTTCTGGCGAGGGTTTTCCGACCGATCCCGTTTCTGGCATTAATGCACCGCTCTTAGTGAAGGTCCCCAAATTCATGTGAAAAAAATTTTACGCGTGTACCTTGTCGGTTTTTTCGTAGGGATTTTCCGAATCTCTGAGTCGCGTCTGGCGAGGGTTTCCCAACCTTTTTCATTTCTGGCATTAGTGTACCGCTCTTAGTTGAGGTTCTCACATTAGCATGCATCAATTTTCACGCGTGTACCTCATCAGTTTTTCCGGCACATTTTTCGTCGTGGAAAACTGGCTGTAATTTTCTTTTGCGGCCTGAACGAACAGCCAGAAATGCCATTCGGGGTTGTAGTAAGTATTTTCTTACAGTTCACGAACTCAAACGCCGTGTACCAAATCGATGCTGTTTTTTGTAGCTAGCTCTTGGACTAAATGTATACTCGCGGCATAAAGTTTTGTCGGGTCGTAAGAACAGCTATATGGAAGGTATCATTGGTCAACTCTAGTAAATTCTAACACGAAATAAAGAGGGGTTATATTCAATGTTTATGAATTATGATAGCTAAGTTTGAGTAAATACTGCTTCGTAAAAGAAAATACAAGTGGCATATATGTAGAAGTAAATATATTTCAAATAATCTTCACAAATGATTTATGACACGATAACATTGATGTGTCATCAATACAAAGAAATCTTTTTGTGTTCTACAAATGTTTTCGGCTTTCCCTATTTATTTTATTTTTCAAGGGCGAGAATGAATGCTTTATTAAGATCTGTGTAGTGTTTTATCGAATTTGTAATTATATATATTGATGATATTTACGAGTATGTATCTGTCATTAATTTTTTTCCTTAATATACATTCTATTTATTTTAAAATAAATACAAAAAAAATAAGGTATTTTTATGATAATTTAATTCAAAGTTCTTGATTAATATTGATTATTTACAAGGCAATTGTTGGGGGTATTTAAATGTTGGAATATTATTTAAATATATTGTCTTCAAAAGATTATTTGAGTAATTTTTTGTTTGCTTATAATTTATTGCTTTATTATGCTAGGTGTTGTTTTGACGAAATTTAATATTTCATCTCTCAAGTGTAAACAAAAATATCACAATCTTTCTTTATGGTTTATTAAAATTTAGTCGGAAATATCGGATTACTAAAGTTGACCAGTGATACCTTCCATATAGTTCGTCTTAGGACCCGACAAAACTTTATGCCGCGAGTATACATGTCTATAAGGGTCTGCAATAAATTGCCAAGCAGATAAAAATTGATGCCATATACAGAACATTTAGAAATGACATTAAAGCTGTGTTCCTAGTTTGATTTGCGATTTTAAGTGGGCGCATCCTGTATTTTTCCGATTTTTGTACACCGACATACGTTTTGGACGCTCATGCTAATCGCAGGTGGTGTGAAAAAGATGGAATATTCATGTTAAGGTTGCAGCGGTAAAGCACTATGATTTATGCGTGCAGCGTACGTTTGATTTGCTGAAACGATACTAGATCGTAAACCCCCATAAACCGATAAACCTCGAAACTCCGCCTGCTAGCCGAAACCGTACCATGTTCCACTTGAAAATGTATCCAACAATTCGTCTTGCAGTATTTATTTTATTTTCCAAATCGCCGGATTAATCGTGAAAATATCTTTTCGTCTCCTTCAAGGATGTAGTTAGAATATCTTTTAAATTATGATAGTGTCGTTAATTTTCCGATATTTTGCTAATTCTATTTTTACATATATTTTTGGAAAAAAAAACACATCATATTTCTTTTATTTTCTTAATAATGTAAAAAATAACTGCTTAGATATTTTAAAAAATAAAGTCAGGCTTTGGAAGAAACCCCCTTAAAAAAACATCTATATACTTTTAAAATATCACTATTCATTGGATGAGTACCTCAATGACTCCCTCCATGAAGCCTTTTACGAGATTAGTTTCTTTGTTTAATTATTATTTGTATTATATAATTTCTATATTTATATTTATACCTAACATTGACTTGTTCGATACCATTTATGGTCACAAGAACGAATAAAATATTATTATTTATTTACTATTCCATAATTATGACTAACATATTAGCTTTTCTCATACTTATGCCGTCCTTTATCTTATTGTTTGTGAATTGTTTATATTAAATAGATATGAATGAGCACATGTATTTATTTTGCCCGCGGATTGATGAAAGAACAATTCAATGAAAAGGTGGTAGAAGGTGATTCAGATGGGAGATTTATTATGCTAATTAAGGTTCCACTCTGATATTTAATTGTAACTAAACGAAACTGATTATACAGTGCGTTGATGATGAGAGGAACAAATTCGTTTAAATATCAGGTAATTATTTTGCAGAAAAGCGCTCGGACAGTGTTATTTTCTATTACTATCTGGCTATATCTGACTATATTTTTAACTATTTCTATTATAAAAACTATTAAGCTGTCAATATGTCACTCTATATTTTTTGACAATATCAAAACTAAAACTGACATTCGAAAAGGTCTTTCAACAACAATAACAATTAAATAACAACTAAATAAATGTTCCATTCTTGTCCATTCCAAGGTACGTTCATTTATTAACATTTCTCCCCCTTGAAATCACAAAACATTTTCACCTTCAATTAGGCCAATTGGACAAATCTTTGATACTGATCTTCTGTAGGTCCCTGTATTTGTTTTAATGTCTACCACACGCACTTTCTGGTCTTTTCCTGGATAAACAGCAGTTATTCTTCCTAATGGCCAATTGTTTCTTGGTAACTGATTATCCATCAGTACGACTACTTCACCTACTTCTATATTTCTTGTTTCTTGCAACCATTTGGACCTAGCAGTTAGAGTAGGCAAATATTCCCTTACCCATCTGTGCCAAAATCTGTCTACCAACTGTTGGGCAAATCTCCATTGCTTTCTCAAATCAAATTTTTGTTCAAATATTCCTGGTGGTTTAACAATGCTCGATGTTCCGATCAAAAAATGATTTGGAGTTATACTTTCAAAATCATTTTCATTTGACGACACATAAGTCAGAGGTCTGCTGTTAACTATGTTCTCTGCTTCTACTAAAACTGTCTGTAAAACTTCTAATTTTGGAATTCTTTCCCTTAAAATAATCTTTAGTGTTTGTTTTACTGTTCGTACCATCCTCTCCCAAGCACCTCCCATGTGAGGACTTGCTGGAGCTATAAATTTCCAATCGATATTTTGTGCCAAACAATTTTTCTTAATTTCTTCATCATCTACTTCATTTAAAGCTTTACGCAGTTCTCTGTCTGCTGAACAAAGGTTAGTTCCATTGTCACTCCATATACAAACTGGTTGTCCTCTTCTTGCGATAAATCTTCTTATAGCTAAGATAGCCGAACCTGTATTAAGAGATTCCGCAAGTTCTAAGTGGACAGCTCTGACAGATAAACAAGTGAACAGTACACCATATCTTTTTTCATGTCTTCGGCCTATTACAACATCTATTGGCCCAAAATAATCAATTCCCACAAAAAAGAAAGCTCTTGGGGGTTGTTGTAATCTTTCTAATGGAAGCTGACCCATTTCCGGCATTATAGGCTTTGCTTTCTTAATTTTGCAAAAATTACAGCTATTTATTACTGAGGCTATAAGTTTCCTTGCTTGGGTTATCCAATATTCTTGTCTTATTTCATTAAGAACTAATTGTGTCCCTGCATGTCCATTTCTTTCGTGATATTCCCGTACAAGGAGCCGTGTAAAAGGGTGACTGTGACTTAAAATAATGGGTCGTTTTGTCTCCATCTTTAATTCGGGGCAGTTATCTATTCTTCCTTTTAAGCATATTAGATTATCATTTAAACATGGTGAAAGTGGGAAAAGCTTGCTATCTTTATTAACTGATTTTCCTTTTACTAGTGTCCTATATTCTTGACAAAAGGAGTCTTTTTGTGACTGAAGACACCAAAGTTTTTTCGCATTCTGAATTTCTGAACATGTTAAATATTTTTCTTTATCTGAAAAATATGGTTTCTTTTGGACTTGTCTTATGAATCGGAATACATAGGCTGTGGAATTCAATAGTTTTCTTAAAGATGAAAATTTTGATATGTCAGGTAGGTACGAATTTTTAATATTTTCTTCTGCATGACTTAAAAGGAGTATTTGCGATTCTTCAATGTAATTTTTGCTTAGATGATGCTCAATATTTTCTTCTGGCCAAAAACATGGTGACTGATACAAGAACTCAGGACCTTTTAACCATGGGCTTCCACTTCTAAGATCAGCTTCTTTATCGTCTCTTGTCGCTTCGTCAACTATATTTAATTTCGAAGGTACCCATTTCCATTGTGATTGTGAAACGTCAGTGTTTTCTAAAATTTCTCCTACTCTGTTACTAACAAAAGACGGTAATTTCTTTGAGTCCGTTCGTAACCAATTTAGAACAGTCGTGGAGTCTGACCAAAATACAATTCTATTTATTTTAAGTGTATGTTGGTGTTGGATTGTTTTTGCCAAACGGCTTGCAAGTACTGCTGCTTGTAGCTCTAAACGGGGTATCGTCAGGGTTTTTAGTGGACATACTTGATTGCGAGACATAACTAATGAAATTTCAATTTTTTCTCCTACTTCAAATCTGAAATAAGCGACTGCTGCAAAGGCTTGTTTACTTGCATCACAAAACAAGTGTAGCTGTATATTTTTTACTTGAAAATAATTGGAAACATAGCATCTTTGAACTGTGAAGGATTTTATTTTCTCCAAACCATTAAGCCAAAGTTTCCATTTTTTATTTTGTGCATCTGAAATCTGATCATCCCATTTTATTCCACTTTTCCAAATATCTTGCATTAAGATTTTCGCTTTCACAATATAATTTCCAAGGATTCCTAATGGGTCAAACAAAGACATGATAACGCTTAACATTTCTCTTTTTGTAGGTATTTTTTTTCCATCTAAAATATTTTGATCTACTTTATGTAAGCTAATGCAAAAGCTTAACACATCTTCTTTTGGTAGCCATCTTAGTCCTAATATTCTTTGGGGTGCAGAATCTTCAAATATTTTTTCTGCCGTACGTAATTCTTCGGGTATATTTTGAAAAACTTCCTCCGAGTTAGAAATCCATCCTCTTAGCTCAAAACCGCCCATCTTATGGATAGCTATTACTTCATTTATTAATTTTGATGCTTTTTCTGGAGATTCTGAACTATCAATGTAGTCATCCATGTAGTGTTGATTAATAATGGCGTCAACAGCTTCAGGGTACACCTTTTCATATTCTAGGGCATTAATATTCTTGATATATTGGGCGCTGTATGGTGATGACACCGCTCCAAAAATCATCACCTGAACAACGTATGTCTCAAAATCGTTTGCCGGGGAATCTCTCCATATAATTCGTTGAGCATGCTGGTCTTCATCATTTATTTCAACCATATGAAACATCTCTCGTATGTCAGCTGAGAAGGCTATGGGCTTTTCTCTAAACTTTGCAATTACGCTGATAAGTGAATTAAGCAAATCTGGACCTTTGTATAAAAAATCATTTAGACATTTTCCTTCGACTTTTGAAGCAGCATCCATAACTAAACGAATTTTACCAGGCTTATTTGGGTTTACTACACCAAAATGAGGTAAGTACCATATTTTTTTGTGAGATTCTTCTTCTTCTTCAATAGATAGTTTTCTAATGTATCCTTTCTCTTTATATTCTTTTATTTTCTGAGAATAAGCTTGTCCGAAATCTTGATCTAAACTCATTTTTCTTTCTATAAACCTAAAGCGTTGAAGTGCTACATTTTTACTGTCGGGAAGTGTTTCTTCTGTATCTTTCCATAACAATCCTGTTTCCCATCTACCATTTTTTCTTCTTGAAATATTTTTTATTAAGTTTTCGGCTTCCTCATCTTCTTTTATTGATTTTGTGTCTTGATATTTTACCCCTAAAGATTCAATTGTAAAAAAATATTTTACCATATCGTGGAGATCTTCACTGTGAGCTTCGTCGTCTCGAACAAGGAAATTTACATAATGGTCTAATCTTCCTTTAAATTGGGCTACATTTCCGTGGACTATCCATCCGAGCTTAGTACGTGACAAGGCTGGGGAATTTTTGGGGCCTTCTATAAGTTCTCTGGTTGTTATCAGTTCCCAATAGTCCTGGCCAATTAGCAGTTTTGGTTTAATACTCTCAATGTTTGGAAAATTAATATGTTCTAAATGTTTCCAGTTGCTTTTAATGCGCCTTGAATCAACATTTTGTATGGGCAAATCTAAATCTTTTGAGGTATATATATTTTCCATTGGGTAAAATTTATCTCTGTCAATATTCGAAATGCTGAAGGACACTTTTCTTGATCTTGACTGTTTTGTTGTATGCTGGTCAGTCCATTTTAAGCGCAGAATAGTTTCTTCTCCGACCAGATTAAGTTCATTTGCCAAACTTTCATCAAGTAGACTGACAGTGGCACCATCATCTAATAGAGCATAAATTTCAATTTCAATTGTTTCTGTTCTTAAAATTACTGGAACAATTTTCAGTAACACTTCTTTTCTATAATTTTGTAATGTATGTCCCACTATATGATTTCCTGTTTCAAAAATATTTTCATTCTGTAAATTTCTTGCATCAGCTCTTGCTCTAGGTTCCGTTTTATTTGTTTTGAAGTGTAGAAGTTTATGGTGAATTTTTTGACAGTCATCAATAGTACACTTTCTTTTATTTCGGCAATTACTAATTCTATGGTAGCTTTTTAGACAACAAAAGCATACCTTATTTTCTTTGACTATTTTCCATTTATCTTCTATTGATTTTTCTATAAATCTTTTGCACATGTCTAAGTTATGATTTTCTTTGCATAAAAGGCATTTATTTTCTTGTTTATTTCCTGCTACAACTAAAGTCCTTTTAAAATTCGGATTTAGCTGTCTTTGTGATGACATGCTTTGAACGTAGCTAGCAGCATTGGCTTTTTCGTTTACCCATTTCTTAAAATCACGAAGTGAGTATTTACCTTTATTGTTCGCAACTTTCTCACCCCATGATAGCTGCATACCAAATGGTAGTTTCTGCATTAAGTCGTCCATTAACTGGGGGCATGACAGGTAGTTTTCCATACTGAGTGATTCAAAAGTCAGGACAAGATTTGATACAGTTTCCGAAAATTGGGTAAGTGCAACAAAATCATTGTTTTTTACGATAGGTAAGTTTTTAGCTTCACTTACCATGTTTCTGACAATAATATCAGGTCTGCCATATTTATTTCGTAGAATATCTATTATATCTGTGGCAGGAACCGACATGGAAATTAACAGACCTTGTACAGATCTAAGGGCATCACCCTTTAGGCTTTTTCTTAGCCTACAAATATTTTCTTCGTCTGATAGTCCTAGAGCTTTTGTTGTGTAGGTGTAATTACTATAAAAGCTTGGCCACTCCTTACCATTTCCCGAAAAAATTGGCAGTTCTTTATCTATTGTCTGTCTAAGGAGAATTTTTTCTAATCTGTCATCTTGACAAAATGTCTCCATTTCTAAATCATTTTTACTAGAATCTACTACATCTCTATGGCTGCTATTACAACTTTCTGTTTTTAAATCATTTTTGTTAGTTTCAAGCCAAGTTTTTACTTTCTGCAAACTACCTTGTTCCTCTTTTTCAAATATATTATTCCTACCTTCAGAGACTTCTTTCAGTCTTCCTCTATTTTCAACAAATTCATTTATTATCGAGTTTCCTTTGCTTAACTGTATTTGTAGTTCTAAATCTAAAAATTCTTTTTCTTTCCGAAGTCTTGCTTCTTCTAATTCTCGCTCAAATTTAAGTCGCCTTTCTTCTAATTGTCGTTGTCTTTCTTCTAAGTCTCGTTTATATTTAAGCTGTTTTTCTTGTAGTTCTATATTAGCTAACTTTTTCTGATGTTCTAACTGTAAACATAGTATTTGACTAGGTAACAATGAAGATTTTTTCGTACCTTTACTGCTTGAGGTAATTGTGCTATTAGGTTTATTTTTACTACTGGTACCTTTGTCATCATTACTTTTCATCATATTTTGCATTAAATGTTTTGAATGGAGTATAGAGGCATTACTGAACCCAAAAAAATCTTCGGTACTCTCTTTCTCATTCCTATTTTGTAAAGTTTCTCCTAAATTTGACGAATTTTTTCTGCTGTCGGACATGACATCATCTGACTTTCTCGATCTATTATCCATAATTCTTCTATCTGTACATCTATAGGGCTGAATAAAGTTCGTCGAAGGACCACAATGTTATTTTCTATTACTATCTGGCTATATCTGACTATATTTTTAACTATTTCTATTATAAAAACTATTAAGCTGTCAATATGTCACTCTATATTTTTTGACAATATCAAAACTAAAACTGACATTCGAAAAGGTCTTTCAACAACAATAACAATTAAATAACAACTAAATAAATGTTCCATTCTTGTCCATTCCAAGGTACGTTCATTTATTAACAGACAGGTCGATTAGTATTTTTAGTTTTGAATTTTTTGACATAAGAAAATTATATATAAAGAAGAACATATTGCCGTGATCCCTGCATTGGTCAGGCATTGTAAGATAAATAAATAATTATGTAATAGAATAAGTAAATAATTTATTAGTAGTAAGTGGAATTATGGAAAGATGTATCATGAGTTGCATAACCGCAACGGCGTAACATTATAATGTTAGGTAGATGACAATTAATAATTGTAACAAAATTTATTTTAAAGGTATCAAAATAAATACAAAAATAAAGTTCATGTATTCTATATTTGTAGAAACGAGGAGCACAAGATGCAATTTCAATATACAAAGACAGAACCAAATTTTATGCATTGTGTGAGAGTCGCATTAAATATTTTGAGCAATAAATCACTATTCAAAATGAATAGACGTAAATTTGTAAGAGATTTGTTCGACATTTTATGGTCACATTTAATAACATGATAAATACCTGACACTTATATCTAAGTATAATTTTAAAAGGAATATGTAAAGAAGGTATATTATTTTTATTTGACACAATATAATGTGGAAAAGCTTCAGTGGCAGGTTTAAATCCAGTTTTATCCAGGAAAAATTCCGGAAATTAATTAAAATTGGTTTAATCTCATAAAAATCTACAAAGAAAAACAATGTTCAATATTGTTAACAGCTGCATACAAATCAGCCTACAAGAAGACGAGGAAAGATGGTTCGAAGATATGGATGAAGTTATCAAGGTCCAGGTTCATAATAACATAATTAATAAAAGGAATAACATAATTAATAAAAGGAGCATTCCAGTCGTATGCAATGTTTTTCCTGTTATTTTCAAAGGAAACGGCTGCAAAAGAAAAATACGAATAGTGTTAAATAGTGGTAGAAGAATATATTTAAATAATGATGAAAGAAGCAACGAATTCATCTATAACACATCTATGGCAAGTACGAGAGAAGCTGTCGATATCTAGAAGTGAACAAGTTGCCGAGCTCTAGTAAAAGTAGCGTTTGATTTTTCATTTCGTTCGATGATTGCAGGCGTGTTATACACTGCATAAAAATCATCCTCAGCAAAATGTATTAGATTATTTTATTTTCAATAAGTAATTTTTATTTCATAATTAATTTTTGCCATTAGTTTAATTTCATTTATTTTTTTAATTATCACTATGATGGATCAATATAAGGAAGAATTTGATGAAATATATAAATATCATGAGTAAGTTTCACTTAAAATAAATTATGCTAAAGATGCTATGTGGAAATATTCATCTTTAGCGAAGAAAAATTTATTTAATATTTTGGATGCGATTATTATCTTCTTTGTTATAAGTAGACTAAAGTAATAAATAAATAATGGGATTATTGTTAACAATGTAGGGAGGCATCGATGACACAACGTGTGAATGTTTGTTAGTGATGTTATCTATGCATTGTTAACAAGTTATAGATACAAAATTTTATGGGGATTTCAAATATATTGATATACGTAAGGATGGGAGCATTTTGATGGACAATAGCCAATTTATGATATGTACAACGTGTGAATGTTTGCATATGGTGATTGGTGACGGTCTTATCAAGGTGTTTTCTGTTTTGCGAGTTTTTGTATTTTCAAAGATACTTCGTGAAAATGAATGTCTTTGGTAACGCAGAAATTTAGCGTCGTATAATAAAATTATTATTTCTTTGAAACTATATAATGTTAAAATTTGAATATAGCAAAGAGTGATATCTATTCTAAATCTATATGTTATATTTGTAATGTAATGTGTTTTCCGTATCTTTATAAAATACACGTTTGTTTTTTTTTACTTGTAATGGGAAAGTAAAAAGGACAATTTCTTTTTACGGCCACATGTGGCAAGAGAATTATTTCTTCCATGATGTTATTATAAGATGTTAAATTTGAATATAAATATTTTATGAGATTTAGTTTTTTTTTATTAGTAACCTTATCCTATTAATTTTAAATAAGAAATGTTGTGGGAAAAACCGGGAAAAACAGAAGGAATATCACTGCTAGAACCTGCAAGAAATATATGAATGTTGATGGAGATTGAACCTACAAATTTAATAAAGAATTTTTTTTATAACAACGTTATCTCTACATTCGTAATAAATTATGCAGCTTTGTATTATTGTAGTTTGAAAAAATTATGCCGGTGCAAAATTATTATATTTAATTTGAAAACAAGGCTATAGCAATATGCAGCAATCATTGGTTTTTTAAAATGGAACACCTTGTATATTATGCCACTTTTGAATTGTTGGGTAAATTCTAAACACATTTTTGTGTAACATACCATATCCCCAAAATCAGCGGTTTAAATTGAACAAGGACACCTTGAAAATTTTTTTAAAAGCCAACAAAAACAACCTGGTATTGCAAATTTTATCTTCAACAAAAAACTCTACTTCAAATTAATCGATTTTCATGTATTTTTTTAATTTATCACATTTCAAAAACGTCATTATTCCGAAAACCGCTGATTTTGGGGATATGGTATGTTACACAAAAAGTGTTGAGAATTTACCATACAATTCAAATATGGCATAATATACAGTATGGTCCATTTAAAAAAAACAATGATTGCTGCATATGTTCTTCTTTAGACAACCTGTACATAATTTTCTTATGTCAAAAAATTCACAACTTAAAAATACTAATCGACCTGTCCGAGCGTTTTTCTGCAAAATAATTACTTGAATTTTAAACGAATTTGTTCCTTTCATCATGAACGCACTGTATACTGGGGTGTCTCTAAAAGGTGCGGAAAAAACGCTACCACACATTTCTGAGGGCAAAATATGGCGATCTAACCCAACTTACCTCAGTCCAAAAAGTTCAATTTGGTTTTAGTTTTTTATAAATAATTTCTGTAATAATTGGTATATTGTCACAATATTTGGGTAGGGGGGGTTTCGTGGGGTAAAAAATTTAAATCTGCTCTCATTTTCATTGCAAAATGTAGAGGGCGCCACCTGCGGCATATTGTATCCATTTAAAACGTAATAACTTTTTTGAGACACACTGTATTTAACTTTTAAATAAAAATTCTTATTCTCCAATGTTTTTTACCTAGAAAAGGTATACCTGGTAGGAGTTGATTGGAGCAGCCGTTTATGAGTAATCTGGATATAAAAAATTCATTCCGTATATGGACACATATGCTTCTGTAATTTGGGTGTTATTCTTGTGGCAATTCAATGCAATGGTGCATCCACTTTTGGACTGAGGTAAGTTGGGTTAGATCGCCATATTTTGCCCTCAGAAATGTGTGGTAGCGTTTTTTCCGCACCTTTTAGAGACACCCTGTATATATACAAAAAAAACTCCATGGTGAATGGTACCTAACAATGTATATTTTTCAAACTTCTATCTGTCTATTTTTTTGTACAGGTCCGTTGGATAATGAGATATTATTTTGCCACTCAGTTACAAGTAAATGGATGTGAAGTTGAGCAGTACGAAGGTCTCTTAAGCTTAAAACATCGAATAAGTATACACACTTCCAGTATTCGTCAAAATAGTTAAGTTGTTGATATTCCTCGACATATGACCGATATATTATTACATAAAATATTTGTCTGAAATATCGGCCATACAATCAAGGCGGCTGTTTTTCAAAGAGTTCATAGATTATGCATGGTAAACGTATGCGTTAGTATTATGTGTCGTGCAGTAAAATCGATGTTTCAATTATTAAATAGAACGGAGGACTGACTTGACTGTACACTGTGTACACGTATTTCGAAATAAGTCAGAGAGCGAGCACGGTTAATTAATTATTGTAATTTCCCAGAGTATCGCGAGCGGGCGGTATTTCAGACGCGATAAGTGAACAGTTGGACTTCCTTTTTTTGAGTGCGCTCGTCATTCATTCCAAGCGATAATCGCACAATCTGTATACGCACGCAGATTATTATTATTATTATAAGTTAATTATATATAAATTGAATAATATGCTTACGTATTATTAATTATATAACAGATCAATCAATACTCATACTAACTACCGTCTGTTACAAGGACTGGCATCTAGAGATGAGAACAGATATTGATCACAGTGATTGTTCAGTGATTTCGTATCACTGTTTTCATCGTTTGCACATACCCAATCAGCAAAATCACAATTTTAGATAAGGATGAAAATAAATATGTATTTGCTAAAGTACAACAAGTGTGCATATAGTGATTTTGCTACTAGCCGACCCTTGGAATCGTCGAGAAGAACGTCATTGGCCATTTTAAAGGCATAGTGTTTCAGAATTCACGAAAAATGGGAAGTCTACGATGATTTACTGCAAACACAAGTAGACTGCAATGGTAGTGAGTTGGTGTATCCTAATGCAATATTATATAGATCATATTAACAAAATGATCTTTTATTAAAGTTATAATAAGTCAATCACTTTTTGATAAATAATTACATATTCTCAAGAAGTATGTGCTTCATAAAATTATCACATCTTTCAACTACTGTTATTGAATGACATTCACCCACTTTCGATATTTTTTTTAATTTCCTTAAAACAGTAGAGCCCAAATGACACTAACAACAATTGATACAAATGGAGCACATTTGATAAACATTATTGTTCCACCACCTCCTTAAAAGATAATAAATATTAAATTTGTATGGAACTCTAAGTTGACAGAGCTTAGAAATATGTTCCATACAAATTTAATATTTATTATCTTTAAAGGAGGTGGTGAAACATTTCTTAGGGAACAATAAAATCTCTGATTATAGAGAAATAGTGGTCAAAATAATTTTGCCTTAATGGGCTGTTGTATGGAGCATAAACCCCATTTCCTGAATTCGCACATTGATTTTCAGAAAAATTTAGATGCTGTTAGCGAAGAGCAAGGTGAAATATTTCACCAAGATTTGAAAGATATGAAAGAGCGGTATCAGGGAAGCTGGAAAACGAGCATATTATCGCACTATTGTTGGTTGCTGAAGCGAGATGAGCCAAACCGAAAATATAAGAGAAAATCTCGCAATAGAAGTTTCGAAGATAAACGGACAGGGCTTCACAAAGATGAGTGCCATGTTTAAGCAATAAATGAGCAATCATTTATAGATTTTTTTTTTTGCAATTGTCTTCCTGTCTATTCTGAAAAGCCTGGACGTAAATATACTTAATCGACGCATCGAAAAAAAAAATAAGGTGTGGCCACCACACACTTTCTTATAAATATGTGCGTTTCAAATTATACAAAAGTTGTCCTCAATTAAGTTTTAAATAACCTTATCGTCTGAAAAAAATAAATTGGAGACGAGATATTGCGTTATCCAGAAATAATAAGAGTTTTCTATGTTCCTTTCTCATTTTTTCGTAAAATTTGTTGATCTCTGTTGTCATCCAAGTCTCAGTATTAGACACCCATTCTAAAGTCAGTTTATCAATATGAGATCCTTTAAAACAATGAGAGTTTTTACTTTTATTATCGGATTTTCATTGTTACCTTCAATATTTTGCAAATCAAAGTTGATAATCCTTCTTTTCTAGTTTCTTTACGACTACATTTCATCACTTTTTAGAGCGAATGTTTTGTTCAGAGTTGCACAAAAGGCCGGTTTCGTCAGTATTTTAAACATTTTTTGGTAAATACGCTTGTAATAATATCTGAAGCTTTGCCTTCTACATTTTGACAGTTTACGGAGAAACAACAGTTGCCTCTCCGCAAATTGTTTTAATGCTTAAAGGCGTAATGTAGCCTTTGACAAAAATTTTCAAGCCTCCCATGTGAAGCTTTAAAATCTATAATTTTTAAAGATTCGGCTGTTTCCAAATCTTTTTCTTTTATTAAAGGCCCAGATATGTGGATGTTTTTTAAAGTTGTACTTGAACAATCGCCAAATCTTCAGTTCTTGGAAATGTTCTCTTTTCTCTATATTTCAAAGATACACTTTAAATCGAATTTGTTTTTCACAATTCCTCGAACACCAAACTTTTCATCTACCTTCTCGCACTGGTACTAAACTTTTCACTTTCCACAATAATATTAATTTTCTCTTTCAAAGACAAAGGTTTTCTTTGTAACGATATGACATTTGTACATATCTAACAATACCACAGTTGAACATAAACTAACTCAAAATATGTGCAGCGAAGGGTAAAATATATAATCCACCGAAGCAAATGCAGCGTGTGCAAAGAGAAATAGGGAAAATCCCTTAGTGCGTTATGTTATACGCTCCACCCAATCTGAATGTGGTGTGAAAGCTACTGTCGCACTGACAAGAAAGGTAATTTTCCGATATTTAACGCGTACTGCATTGCTTCTTTTTATCATATTTAATTTAGCTCTTTGGACAGTGCAGTAGCAGCTCATACACCGCGCTCACTGTTAGATGTGGGTATAACATAACGCACTAAGGGGATTTCTTATTTCTCTTTCCACACGTTGCATTTGCTTCGATAAATTATATATTTCAGCTTTCGCTGCACATATTTTGAGTTAGTTTATGTTCAATTGTGGTACTGTTGCATATGTACAATAACCACATCGTTAAAAAAAAAGTGTGTATTGTGGAAAGTGAAAATTTACTACCAGTGCTAGCAGAAAAGTTTGGTGTTCGAAAAACACAAGTTATAACGAAATTACAAATCCGATTTAAAGAGACTCTTTGAGGAAGGTTCGTTAAGTTATATCATTAAGTGTCATACTGTCATTATATATTTACAAATTTTATGTCAGTCAAATGTCAATATGACACTTAATGATATAACTTAAGACAGACGTTTTACATTCCATGGCAAACCTTTATCAATATAATTTTTGATCTCAGGGTATATATTACGTTAAATAAATAAAATTTGTTAAAAGTATGACACAAAACATTCCAACTCAAAATTAAGCAAGCAAAGCAACTTTATTTACGACAAGCGATATATTCTATCATAAAACCATAAAAGTCCCCGACTCCGATATTAAATCACACAAATAAATGTAGAATGTAATACCTACATGGCACAAAATTTATTTTATATTGCATCCATATAATAAGTTCAAACAAAACTTTTATAATGAAATCGACCTAGGCAAATACAAGTAATACTAATAATTGGTTAAATTCAAATATATTGTACAAAGTTATTTACTCTAAATTATATTCCTTAATAAAATATTTCAGACAAGAATGCATTCTGAAAGTTATACCGTGTGGCCGCCGTTCATAGCGCGATGCATGTATTAGTAACTACTGGTCGACTATAAATGGGCGTGCCAACTTGAATTGCCACACCGACAGCGGGCGTATAAGTTATACGTATAAATGTATTCGAAGGCAAATCAAGTGAAGAGCAGTGTAATAGGTATTGCGTTCCCGTTGTAAGTAATTATTTGTAGTTGTTTGAAGCATCAGATAATCACTTATAATATGTCAGTGAAGTAACTCATCACAGCTTCATAAACAACATAAAAGAGCAAAAATAAATAATAAATAACTCCTATACTTTAAAATAAAAAAAACTTCTTAACTAAAATAACATTTTTCAACAAATATTATAATCTAAAAACTCAACTATAATAAAATACTGAAACATAAAATATTTAGTTCTTAAAACAGAATTGTAATTCAACATTGCAATTAACCTGTAATTAGCTAAAAAAATGTTATTCTTAAGCGATAATAAAACTCGAACTGACGCCCATATGTGGAAGCGACTGCCCTACTACACCGTATAAATGTGGAATTTTTGGACAAATACGAGTGCATCATAGGCATATGCGAAATACTAGCTCTGTTGTAATCCAGTATAACACTGCGTCTACTTGTTTACCGTTCTAATACACAGACATCTCTATCTGTTTCGCTTACTCTACAGGTATCGCGATAATGCAGACGCACGCGGTCTTATGGTATATTATGAGAGTAACTGTTTGGAAAAGTAACGATTATTTGAAACCAGTATTCGTTATTTCGGATCTTATCGAGTAACGAATACTTTAGTAACGGATAGTCATATTTGCAACACCACTATTGGAAACAATGTCATTTCACGTTTCACCGATTTTTCCACCTCACTCTCCGCACTCAACATCATTGGATGCATGTTTAGAGTATGATGAAACTATCTCCCTCTACAATACAACAGTTAAAACAGAAAATTACAGAAGCTATATGACAGATGCAACAGCTTCTATTTTCAGATATGGTCACAAATATGCAAGAAGGATACGAACGTAATGGAGGGTACGTGGTACATCTTATTCGTAACGCTAATACATAAGTGTTAATTTATTATTATATATTATTTCAATTGGATAAAGTTTGTAAGTTTCAGTCCTATAATTTAATAGCCATACTGTATTTAAATTTATCGAAGGTTATTTTACTAAAAATATCGCGAAATATGTAGTATAGCGGAGAGGTGTGTAGAGTTATGTTAAGATTCCGCATCCGCTAGTGAAACGAAAGACGAATTTTGTGCATCGTTTTGCTTGTGTTATGTGTTTATTTACATTCGTCGGCCCTGATTACTGTTGCAATGTTGATACTAAATTACTGCTACTGCAGTACGTATAATGATGTAAGGACACTATATTAAAAATCTTCCAAATCAAGAAATAATGTTTCATCCCAATTAGGAATTAAGGTAGACGTAAGCGATGCTTCAATGCTTCACCTATTTACCTAATTAACGACTCAGATAATTCTGAATGTTCAGTGCAAGCTCCGGTCGTATAAAAGAGACAGTGGTGGAGGATCAGCGCCATTCTATTTCTGTGACACGGCGCCTGTACTGCCTCGAATGTTTGCGAGATTTGGCAGGCAGATGATGGTCGTCAAACATCACCGCACGATAGGATGGTTTTGACTTGACACTCGCGTCATATCACACCCGATTCCGATTAAACGTGCAGCACATTCCCGGTGGATTAACGAACGCGAAATATCTTTACGTTTTACTCGCGAATATTTTGTTGTCCGAACATTAAGATGGGTGTCTACTTGAAAAGACGTAAGAAAGATATCGACATCGGAATTACAAATTACACTTATGCCCAGAAAATGGACATTTTTCTTCTATTATCGTACGATAACAACCCAACCAAAATATTTAAATATTTACAAAATTATTCTGGCAGGTGAGAAATGTCAGAAATTTGTAATAGTCAAGGATCTAACTTGGGTCCTTTGCTGTACAATATTTATACATTAACGATTTAAGTCGTAGCAAAGTTAATTGAAAGAAATATGTTAATAGAGGAAGGGTTAGTCTTCCTCTTCGATATGTATTACTAGAGATAGCCGCAATTTAGTTTAAAAAATAATGTTTACTATAAAAATACAAAGTTCATCGTGTGTAAACTGTGCTCATATTGTAGCGCCATCTACTTTATTCTTAGACTGAATGGAGTATAGTATTATTTCGTAAACGTTTTTGTTTTAATTAAAAAGTTTGTTTTTAACATGTCCTCATTAACGTACTGTCACGAAAAACACCTTCGACAACGCTGTAGAGCAATGAGTTTGTATTTCAATGTCATTTCAATCAATATCATTACTGTCAAATTTTGACATTTACCATGCATTTAATTCGACTATCGTATTTCATTTTGTATAAACTCTGTTTATTCGTGGTTATTTGTATTGTTCTGATTAGTTGTTGTGCTACTGCGTTTTATCGGTTTTTTGTTGTTATTTTATTTCTTCATAATGGATTTTACATTTAATGAATATGCCGATATGTACGGTTGTAGCTAATAAATATCGGGCAGCAATTTTTTTGATTGTAAACATAATGATTATCTGTCATTTCATTTAATGTGATTGTAAACATAATAATTATTCATCTGTCATTTCGAGAAATGCCACCGCATGCACCCTCCGTAGAGAAAGCAAAATTTTTTACCTTACTTGAAGAAGGTTGGTCTGAAAGGAACGTTACTACAAGATTTGGAATTAAAAAAATGCACTGTACACTCCATAAAAAAGAAATGGTAGGTATAATGATCAGATCCTTGAATGAAAAGTTGAAAGTGGTCGGCCTAGAGCAGTGGTTCCCAAACTTATTTTGCCTACTGCCCACTTTGAGAATAAATTATTTTTTAGCGCCCCCATTTTTTCACCTACTCAAAAACCACTATAACTTCAAATTAAATTAATTATTGTGAGCTATATTAGCGGAGATTAAACATTCATTCTAAACGAGACTTTTACTATGGGTTATAGTAAAAGTCTCGTTTAGAATGAATGAGTTAACTTGAGACCTGAGCGTAGTAGGTAGTACACAACGGCGCTCAGGTCTCAAGTTAACTTTTACGGGCTACACCTGCCAATGAGAATGATTATTGAAACGCAACTTTATAGTATTCAGACAAAGTATCTTTTATTCAAAATTCAAAATAAAACAAACATAATCGATTCTAATATAAAAACTAATGTGAAGGATGAATCTGATGCTGTTTAATAAGTTTGTTGATATCAGGTTCCAATTTACTCAAGAACAGCCGCAAGTCACCACGTTCGGTAACATGCAAACGATTTCTCTTTTTAGTAAGCAGCGTTGCTACAGCACTAAATCCACGTTCACACAAATATGACGATGGGAATGCTATCAAGAATCGTTGAATGATTGACCACAATCCAGGGTACAATTGCGGGATCGGTTTTTGTAGCCAAAATTCTTGGTAGCCATTTTTGAACTTGATTTTTATTTCCTCGTTCGTTGTCAATTCTATAAGTTCTTCTTCCAGATGTGGTGATATTGCTGTGTTGACATTTGAAAACGGATCCAACACCCAGTCTGGTATTTCCAAGTTCAAAATATCCTGGTATCGTTCGGTGAAGTCAATGTGGAGCTTTTCCAAATGTTGGCAGTAGGCAAACAAGTCGTCGTTACTGCAGGATACTGATAAATTCGGAAAATTATGAAACTCACGTCTGCCCATATTCTTTTTGTGTAGAAGCAGTTTGGCTGCGAAAGCAGCAACGACATTTTTTGTTTTAATTAAATTTAGTTCATCGCCTTGCAGTTGGAGATTCATGTTGTTGAACAATTTATACAGGTCTGTCATGTAAGCTATATCATTTTTTGATGTAATGAGCTTGTTGCGCAATTCTGTATCTTTAGTTTCCAAAAACTCTATCACAGAGTCAAACAGGTTGTAAAATCGAGTCAGACAATTGCCTCTTGATAGCCAACGAACTTCGGTATGAAACAACAAACGGTTGAAATCTTCGTCATTAGTAACACAAAGCTGATGAAATAATCTATCATTCAAAGAGCAGTTACGGATTTTATTGACTGCTTTGATGACATATTGCAGTGATTGAAATAGTCGTTCACTTAAATTTCTAGCAACCAAATGTTGTCTATGAATAACGCAATGTACAGCAAGGACATCTGGAATTTTATTTTTTACGTACGCTATGAAGCCTTTATGGCACCCTGTCATAGCCGGAGCGCCATCCGTAGCAACTGATATAATATTTTTCAAGGGAATCTCTTTCTCATCACAAAACTTTTCCAATGTATTGAATATGGTTTCGCCTTTTGTATCGGTCTCTAAATTTCTAGCAAACAATAGTTCTTCACATATTTTCTCATCTTTAATAAACCTCACGTAAGACAGCAACAATGCTTCATTAGTTGGTAAAGTGGACTCATCGAGCTGAATTGAGAATTGACTAGTCCTCAGATGATTGCACAATGATTCTTCTATGTTTCCGGCCATTTCATCAATTCGTCTTTGCACAGAATTATTACTCAAAGGAATTTTTCCGATAATATCTGCGGCCGGTTTATGAAGCACAGTAGTTATTACTTCCTTTATTGCTGGCAAAATTAACACTTCTCCGATGTTGTGTGGTTTGCCTTTTTGAGCAATTAACAAAGAGATGTTGTACGAAGCTCGAAGTCCGTCGTCATCTTGCTTAGCAGCCGCCGAAAAGAGTTTTGCTACACTTGGCCGAGTATTATGCTTCTTCTCTAGGTCTTGAAAATATGCTACATTCTTGTCTTTCTTATCTGGATGCATTTTATTCAAATGATCTTGAAGTCTTGAAGGCTTCATTGCTTCATTCGAAAATGTTTTTAGGCATAGAAGGCACAAAGGCGACGATGGGTTTGTAGGATTTTCAATGAATCCGAATTTAATATATTCCGCACAGTATTGCCGTCTCTTCTTTTTTACTTCCGACATTGTTTTGTTTTGAGAAATACGTAAGTATAAGTGTTGAACTTAAGTACTGCTTATCTATTACGCGCGAAACCGCAAATGAAAATAAAATAAATATTACGTTGTTTATATAGGATTGCATAAGCAGCACGCACCGACAGGAATAAGACAAACATGCATAAACTCGTTTATCTCATTCGACGCTCAATCGTACTCAACAAGTAAGAACAAGTATTGTATGAACCAGCCGATTGATACAGTTGCCTTTTTATTTGTTTGTTTGTGTCTCTTTTCGTTTCGAAACGGAGCGACCGATTGATATGTTTTTTATTTTATTTATTCAATAAAACAGGACAGATATATGAACTACTCTGAGAGAAATATCGAACCGAGTTGGTTTGAGCAATCTCTTAATTAATATTAGTTGATGTTCACAAGCTGTAGTCGAGAGTAGGGATGGGACATCGGTGGGTAAACATCGATATCAAACATCGATATCAAACATCGATGTTAACATCGTTGATCAACATCGATGGTTGCAAAATATCGACTACCAAACATCGATGTTTTTAAACATCGATAATTATATTTATAGATTTATTTTTTGGCAGTTTAACAAAAACTTTATTATAACTTAATTAATTTACGTCCTTAACAAAATGATATAAAAGATATCACTATTCAAAAAAAATAATAAAAGAAATATATACATTTATAATATGTAGTTAACTTTAGAAACTACTCAAAAAAAACTATATAAAAAAACAATATTATGCAATTACGCATGAAACAACCACATGACTTAAATCGTCTGATACTTAAAAAATATATACATTTACGTGTATCAAAGCTTTTTAAGAGAACGATTTTTATTTGGGATTTTATAGTCTTGCATTTTTTTTTGACTACGCTCGCAAATACCGAGATACATATGGATATGGTTTTATATTTCTGATGTGTCATCTTGCATTTAATACGTGTATCGTCGTGTATGATTGTACGCACTAGGGAATTTCCCAAAGAAGTATACATCGGTAATGTCTATCTCCCTTCTTTTTCTATGAAAATACGTTTACCTCCTTCACTTATTCTGCATGCATACATAATTTAACTTTTATTCTGCACATTAAAAGTACTATAAATTTATGTATTTAATTATATATTATTTAAATATTTATACTGAGTAATATTTAAAAGAGCCTAAAATGAAATATTCGAATTTATATGATATAGCACTGTGTAATTTAAATACTTCTTTTATTCGTAGACAATTTTACATCCTCGTAGTCTGTATGTGAGCTGTTAATTTGGAAACATTTTTGTATTTGTCAACAGAGGACGCTGTTTTATTTTGTGATTAGTGCAAATACATTTTGTCAAGCTTAAAAGTTCGATGTTCACTATATTTCTTCTAACATCGATAGTTTATCGATAAATCTAAATTGCAAACATCGATGCAAAAACATCGAACATCGATCCTAAAATATCGATGTTCAATGAACATCGATGTTTATCGCCCATCCCTAGTCGAGAGTCGAGAGCTCAGTCGGTGTCTAAGAGTCCTCCTAGATTCTAGATGAAATTACAAATCGCCCCCTAAGCCTTTACACAACGCCCCCATTTTTTTTCTGGGTCTCTTACCGCCCCCCTTTAGACCTGCAGCGCCCACAAGGGGGCGTTATCGCCCACTTTGGGAACCTATGGCCTAGAGTATCTTCGATACAGGATCACAACAATTTGATAACCTTTTTGCAAGATAAGCCATTTCAGTCTGTTGTAGTAGCAAAACATGAGACTAATTATCCTGCTTCTGTTAGAATTGCGCGGCGTCCCATTAAACAACAATCTAATTTACGTAATCATCCTGCAATTAGAAAACCTTTTTTCATGCAGGATAACAAGGAACAAAGATTGGTATTTTCACTTGAATATTTGAGGGAGCGATTTAATTTCTGGAATAATGTAGTTTATAGTGACAAAGAGGTATTTCAATCGTATTATAATTGTTGTGTCCGAGTTTATAGACCTCCCACTCTCGTTTTGATGAAGCTACACTAAAAATTAGGGTCCGGATATGAACGGTTGATGACTCATCGCCCATGGACGCACTATTGAAATGTTGTATTTTCAAAGAGGTTTTAATTTTATTTATATAATTGGATAACAAGTGGCTGGTGATCTATAAAATACAAAATACCTTATTATTTGTTCATTTTCTCTTCTGTAAGACTTTTTCTCTTTGAATTAAGTGCATCCTTGTAGATAGATAACGTCCTTTCTACATCGCAACTGGCTATTGGTGCGTACTGGAAATATTTTTTTATTTCAGCGTATTTAGCATACCCAATTGCTGCAATGTTATTTAATCTGGATTTCTATTAAAAACTGCGTCTAACTTTTGCCGAAGGCCACATCGAAAGTCACTTGGAATACTTTTGAAATTATTAATAACCCACATTTAATGTGGTTAATCCATCTTTTAATGTGAGATTTCGAATTCAAAATGTCTGATTAGTTTAGGCAAATTTCCAAAGTGTTCCTGAAGGAATAACAACAGTTTTTTTAAATTTGGGATTTGTGTTAGTTCCTTGCACTCAGTACTACTTCGAGCATCGTTGTTAATAAATGAACGTACCTTGGAATGGACAAGAATGGAACATTTATTTAGTTGTTATTTAATTGTTATTGTTGTTGAAAGACCTTTTCGAATGTCAGTTTTAGTTTTGATATTGTCAAAAAATATAGAGTGACATATTGACAGCTTAATAGTTTTTATAATAGAAATAGTTAAAAATATAGTCAGATATAGCCAGATAGTAATAGAAAATAACATTGTGGTCCTTCGACGAACTTTATTCAGCCCTATAGATGTACAGATAGAAGAATTATGGATAATAGATCGAGAAAGTCAGATGATGTCATGTCCGACAGCAGAAAAAATTCGTCAAATTTAGGAGAAACTTTACAAAATAGGAATGAGAAAGAGAGTACCGAAGATTTTTTTGGGTTCAGTAATGCCTCTATACTCCATTCAAAACATTTAATGCAAAATATGATGAAAAGTAATGATGACAAAGGTACCAGTAGTAAAAATAAACCTAATAGCACAATTACCTCAAGCAGTAAAGGTACGAAAAAATCTTCATTGTTACCTAGTCAAATACTATGTTTACAGTTAGAACATCAGAAAAAGTTAGCTAATATAGAACTACAAGAAAAACAGCTTAAATATAAACGAGACTTAGAAGAAAGACAACGACAATTAGAAGAAAGGCGACTTAAATTTGAGCGAGAATTAGAAGAAGCAAGACTTCGGAAAGAAAAAGAATTTTTAGATTTAGAACTACAAATACAGTTAAGCAAAGGAAACTCGATAATAAATGAATTTGTTGAAAATAGAGGAAGACTGAAAGAAGTCTCTGAAGGTAGGAATAATATATTTGAAAAAGAGGAACAAGGTAGTTTGCAGAAAGTAAAAACTTGGCTTGAAACTAACAAAAATGATTTAAAAACAGAAAGTTGTAATAGCAGCCATAGAGATGTAGTAGATTCTAGTAAAAATGATTTAGAAATGGAGACATTTTGTCAAGATGACAGATTAGAAAAAATTCTCCTTAGACAGACAATAGATAAAGAACTGCCAATTTTTTCGGGAAATGGTAAGGAGTGGCCAAGCTTTTATAGTAATTACACCTACACAACAAAAGCTCTAGGACTATCAGACGAAGAAAATATTTGTAGGCTAAGAAAAAGCCTAAAGGGTGATGCCCTTAGATCTGTACAAGGTCTGTTAATTTCCATGTCGGTTCCTGCCACAGATATAATAGATATTCTACGAAATAAATATGGCAGACCTGATATTATTGTCAGAAACATGGTAAGTGAAGCTAAAAACTTACCTATCGTAAAAAACAATGATTTTGTTGCACTTACCCAATTTTCGGAAACTGTATCAAATCTTGTCCTGACTTTTGAATCACTCAGTATGGAAAACTACCTGTCATGCCCCCAGTTAATGGACGACTTAATGCAGAAACTACCATTTGGTATGCAGCTATCATGGGGTGAGAAAGTTGCGAACAATAAAGGTAAATACTCACTTCGTGATTTTAAGAAATGGGTAAACGAAAAAGCCAATGCTGCTAGCTACGTTCAAAGCATGTCATCACAAAGACAGCTAAATCCGAATTTTAAAAGGACTTTAGTTGTAGCAGGAAATAAACAAGAAAATAAATGCCTTTTATGCAAAGAAAATCATAACTTAGACATGTGCAAAAGATTTATAGAAAAATCAATAGAAGATAAATGGAAAATAGTCAAAGAAAATAAGGTATGCTTTTGTTGTCTAAAAAGCTACCATAGAATTAGTAATTGCCGAAATAAAAGAAAGTGTACTATTGATGACTGTCAAAAAATTCACCATAAACTTCTACACTTCAAAACAAATAAAACGGAACCTAGAGCAAGAGCTGATGCAAGAAATTTACAGAATGAAAATATTTTTGAAACAGGAAATCATATAGTGGGACATACATTACAAAATTATAGAAAAGAAGTGTTACTGAAAATTGTTCCAGTAATTTTAAGAACAGAAACAATTGAAATTGAAATTTATGCTCTATTAGATGATGGTGCCACTGTCAGTCTACTTGATGAAAGTTTGGCAAATGAACTTAATCTGGTCGGAGAAGAAACTATTCTGCGCTTAAAATGGACTGACCAGCATACAACAAAACAGTCAAGATCAAGAAAAGTGTCCTTCAGCATTTCGAATATTGACAGAGATAAATTTTACCCAATGGAAAATATATATACCTCAAAAGATTTAGATTTGCCCATACAAAATGTTGATTCAAGGCGCATTAAAAGCAACTGGAAACATTTAGAACATATTAATTTTCCAAACATTGAGAGTATTAAACCAAAACTGCTAATTGGCCAGGACTATTGGGAACTGATAACAACCAGAGAACTTATAGAAGGCCCCAAAAATTCCCCAGCCTTGTCACGTACTAAGCTCGGATGGATAGTCCACGGAAATGTAGCCCAATTTAAAGGAAGATTAGACCATTATGTAAATTTCCTTGTTCGAGACGACGAAGCTCACAGTGAAGATCTCCACGATATGGTAAAATATTTTTTTACAATTGAATCTTTAGGGGTAAAATATCAAGACACAAAATCAATAAAAGAAGATGAGGAAGCCGAAAACTTAATAAAAAATATTTCAAGAAGAAAAAATGGTAGATGGGAAACAGGATTGTTATGGAAAGATACAGAAGAAACACTTCCCGACAGTAAAAATGTAGCACTTCAACGCTTTAGGTTTATAGAAAGAAAAATGAGTTTAGATCAAGATTTCGGACAAGCTTATTCTCAGAAAATAAAAGAATATAAAGAGAAAGGATACATTAGAAAACTATCTATTGAAGAAGAAGAAGAATCTCACAAAAAAATATGGTACTTACCTCATTTTGGTGTAGTAAACCCAAATAAGCCTGGTAAAATTCGTTTAGTTATGGATGCTGCTTCAAAAGTCGAAGGAAAATGTCTAAATGATTTTTTATACAAAGGTCCAGATTTGCTTAATTCACTTATCAGCGTAATTGCAAAGTTTAGAGAAAAGCCCATAGCCTTCTCAGCTGACATACGAGAGATGTTTCATATGGTTGAAATAAATGATGAAGACCAGCATGCTCAACGAATTATATGGAGAGATTCCCCGGCAAACGATTTTGAGACATACGTTGTTCAGGTGATGATTTTTGGAGCGGTGTCATCACCATACAGCGCCCAATATATCAAGAATATTAATGCCCTAGAATATGAAAAGGTGTACCCTGAAGCTGTTGACGCCATTATTAATCAACACTACATGGATGACTACATTGATAGTTCAGAATCTCCAGAAAAAGCATCAAAATTAATAAATGAAGTAATAGCTATCCATAAGATGGGCGGTTTTGAGCTAAGAGGATGGATTTCTAACTCGGAGGAAGTTTTTCAAAATATACCCGAAGAATTACGTACGGCAGAAAAAATATTTGAAGATTCTGCACCCCAAAGAATATTAGGACTAAGATGGCTACCAAAAGAAGATGTGTTAAGCTTTTGCATTAGCTTACATAAAGTAGATCAAAATATTTTAGATGGAAAAAAAATACCTACAAAAAGAGAAATGTTAAGCGTTATCATGTCTTTGTTTGACCCATTAGGAATCCTTGGAAATTATATTGTGAAAGCGAAAATCTTAATGCAAGATATTTGGAAAAGTGGAATAAAATGGGATGATCAGATTTCAGATGCACAAAATAAAAAATGGAAACTTTGGCTTAATGGTTTGGAGAAAATAAAATCCTTCACAGTTCAAAGATGCTATGTTTCCAATTATTTTCAAGTAAAAAATATACAGCTACACTTGTTTTGTGATGCAAGTAAACAAGCCTTTGCAGCAGTCGCTTATTTCAGATTTGAAGTAGGAGAAAAAATTGAAATTTCATTAGTTATGTCTCGCAATCAAGTATGTCCACTAAAAACCCTGACGATACCCCGTTTAGAGCTACAAGCAGCAGTACTTGCAAGCCGTTTGGCAAAAACAATCCAACACCAACATACACTTAAAATAAATAGAATTGTATTTTGGTCAGACTCCACGACTGTTCTAAATTGGTTACGAACGGACTCAAAGAAATTACCGTCTTTTGTTAGTAACAGAGTAGGAGAAATTTTAGAAAACACTGACGTTTCACAATGGAAATGGGTACCTTCGAAATTAAATATAGTTGACGAAGCGACAAGAGACGATAAAGAAGCTGATCTTAGAAGTGGAAGCCCATGGTTAAAAGGTCCTGAGTTCTTGTATCAGTCACCATGTTTTTGGCCAGAAGAAAATATTGAGCATCATCTAAGCAAAAATTACATTGAAGAATCGCAAATACTCCTTTTAAGTCATGCAGAAGAAAATATTAAAAATTCGTACCTACCTGACATATCAAAATTTTCATCTTTAAGAAAACTATTGAATTCCACAGCCTATGTATTCCGATTCATAAGACAAGTCCAAAAGAAACCATATTTTTCAGATAAAGAAAAATATTTAACATGTTCAGAAATTCAGAATGCGAAAAAACTTTGGTGTCTTCAGTCACAAAAAGACTCCTTTTGTCAAGAATATAGGACACTAGTAAAAGGAAAATCAGTTAATAAAGATAGCAAGCTTTTCCCACTTTCACCATGTTTAAATGATAATCTAATATGCTTAAAAGGAAGAATAGATAACTGCCCCGAATTAAAGATGGAGACAAAACGACCCATTATTTTAAGTCACAGTCACCCTTTTACACGGCTCCTTGTACGGGAATATCACGAAAGAAATGGACATGCAGGGACACAATTAGTTCTTAATGAAATAAGACAAGAATATTGGATAACCCAAGCAAGGAAACTTATAGCCTCAGTAATAAATAGCTGTAATTTTTGCAAAATTAAGAAAGCAAAGCCTATAATGCCGGAAATGGGTCAGCTTCCATTAGAAAGATTACAACAACCCCCAAGAGCTTTCTTTTTTGTGGGAATTGATTATTTTGGGCCAATAGATGTTGTAATAGGCCGAAGACATGAAAAAAGATATGGTGTACTGTTCACTTGTTTATCTGTCAGAGCTGTCCACTTAGAACTTGCGGAATCTCTTAATACAGGTTCGGCTATCTTAGCTATAAGAAGATTTATCGCAAGAAGAGGACAACCAGTTTGTATATGGAGTGACAATGGAACTAACCTTTGTTCAGCAGACAGAGAACTGCGTAAAGCTTTAAATGAAGTAGATGATGAAGAAATTAAGAAAAATTGTTTGGCACAAAATATCGATTGGAAATTTATAGCTCCAGCAAGTCCTCACATGGGAGGTGCTTGGGAGAGGATGGTACGAACAGTAAAACAAACACTAAAGATTATTTTAAGGGAAAGAATTCCAAAATTAGAAGTTTTACAGACAGTTTTAGTAGAAGCAGAGAACATAGTTAACAGCAGACCTCTGACTTATGTGTCGTCAAATGAAAATGATTTTGAAAGTATAACTCCAAATCATTTTTTGATCGGAACATCGAGCATTGTTAAACCACCAGGAATATTTGAACAAAAATTTGATTTGAGAAAGCAATGGAGATTTGCCCAACAGTTGGTAGACAGATTTTGGCACAGATGGGTAAGGGAATATTTGCCTACTCTAACTGCTAGGTCCAAATGGTTGCAAGAAACAAGAAATATAGAAGTAGGTGAAGTAGTCGTACTGATGGATAATCAGTTACCAAGAAACAATTGGCCATTAGGAAGAATAACTGCTGTTTATCCAGGAAAAGACCAGAAAGTGCGTGTGGTAGACATTAAAACAAATACAGGGACCTACAGAAGATCAGTATCAAAGATTTGTCCAATTGGCCTAATTGAAGGTGAAAATGTTTTGTGATTTCAAGGGGGAGAAATGTTAATAAATGAACGTACCTTGGAATGGACAAGAATGGAACATTTATTTAGTTGTTATTTAATTGTTATTGTTGTTGAAAGACCTTTTCGAATGTCAGTTTTAGTTTTGATATTGTCAAAAAATATAGAGTGACATATTGACAGCTTAATAGTTTTTATAATAGAAATAGTTAAAAATATAGTCAGATATAGCCAGATAGTAATAGAAAATAACAATCGTCATTTAAACATTTAACGAAATTTTGTAAACTATCGAAATTCTCTGCATGAAAACTATTTCTGTGTATGTTTTAGCAAAGCTAAGTGACGAACGTGCGATATTTTGGCATTCTGTGACGATATTTTACAGACTTTGTAATAAATTTCGGAATCACTGACAATTCATTTTCATATCAGAAAAAGTAACATGAACAACGTTCTAGATCTAAATAAATGATAACTAAAAATGTAGGCGTATGTTATTGAAACTAAACGAAATCCGGTCTAGATAATTGGGAGAAGTCGATTCAATAAACCGGTATTAAACAGACTATTACAAAAATTACGAAATACGTAATTAACAGTCAAAACAATGAAAAAACGAAACTAACATAAGTATGAATAAAATTTTTGTTTCTCTTGCGAAATATAAGGTAAATATAATAAATTTTAAAAACCCCTCACGCTCCTATCTACGCCGATGAAAAAAGGATTTTACTCATAAATTCCTTATTTTATGGGCATTTTTTGCTCTCATTCTCGGGCACTTCTCGGGCTTAAGCAGATGTTGCAGTTCACCATGTGAATCAGTGCTATTCAGTAAGCGTGTGTTGTTTACATTATTTCTTTGCTCTGTTGTAACTTCCTCGTAGTTTAAACCGGTCATGTCCGCGCCCTACTAATAATGTAATTGCTACTGGTAAGTGTATGGGGATAGATGGGCGTTCAAAGACTTGGACAATGCATTAAAGTAAATGGTCGGTTTAATGCAAGAGCCTGTATTGAACAAGGCCAGACTTGAATCCGAATGAAAATGTTTGGGGCTTAAAGTTAAAAAAATTGATAGAGCAAACAATTTTCGGCCAGAAAATGTCTATACTTGTCTATACTAGAACTCTAATGAACACAATGCCTACAAGATTGAACGATGTTATCCAAAAAAAATTGAGCATGTACAAAGTATTAATGTTATAGTTTTCATTTTCGTTTATAAAATATTTCAATAAATACCTGCCTACGCTTTTATAAAAAAAAAATGAGGTGTGGCCACCACACGACTTTCTTATACGTATGAGCGTTTCAAACTATGCAATCTTAAGAATTTTTTTATAGAAAACTTATTCAAAATCCTATTCTAAGTACTTTTATTCTCTTAATAAATCGCTATAGAATGCATACTTTGCAAGAGATTCGAAAAAAAGTGCTACTCGCTAAGAGTAAAAGTGCTACTTCCGGTCCGAATTTTGAAATTTCATGTATACAAAAAATATTGCAAATATATCTCTAAATACTTTTGTACTCTTAATTAATATATATATAGAATGAATAATTTACGACATATTTGCCAAAAATCGCTATTCGGTAAGAGTAAAAGTGTTACTTCCGGTCCGAATTTTGAAATTTTTTTTATACAAAAGATATTGAAAACTATGTTTTAAATACTTTTATACACGTAACGTACCTGTCTAAAAAGCTTGACTTGCGAAATATTCGCAAAAAACCGATTTTCGATAAGAGTAAAAGACCTACTTCCGGTAGGAATTTCGAAAAACTTTTTAAATAAAATTGTTCTCAATTTTAATTTTAAGTACATATGAATTCCTTATAAATTTGTATAAACTTAGTATTTGACGAAATATTGTCAAAATTCGATTTTTTCACTGAAGTAAACTGCAACTTCCGGTCTGCCGATTTTGCTCAAAATCTAATCAGTTCTCAAGAGGGAGATTATATTCGTAAATACAAAATTTGGAATTGATATCTCCAGCGGTTTGACCGCTATCGTGGTCACACACACACACACACACACAGACAGACAGACAGACAGACAGACATTTTTTAAAAACCACTTTTTTTGGTATCAGGGGACCTCAAAACGTGGACATCTGCAAAAATCTCGAGGTCGAAAATTTTCATCATCACAATACTTCCTTATACTACGTATAAGAAAGTAAAATCGTATTTGAGATTGAAAATGTTTAGAGTTAGTTAACTTAATTAATCTAACTAGAGCATCTAACGACTGTATCGGATATAAAATTTAATTATCTTTTGAAACTGTTTTAGGATTCTCTACACCCAGTATGAATAGTCGTATAGTAATTAGCACTTTATTTTCATATAACAATATTTAAAGAATTTTGTTTAAAATCAAATACCTTTGAACATAACAAATGTATGTATTTATGGAAACCATTGTTGATTATGTATAGACAATAGATTATTATTTGACATTTCTCCAAACTTTGATTGATGTAGAAATTTACTTCAATTTCTTTAAAAACGATATCTTACTTTATTCAAGAGTAGTGGTACAAAATTGGCAAATGTGTAGAAAATTCTTTTCTTGCGTCAAGACTACGCTTAGAAATATTCTAATAGACACCACACCGTCCAACTCAAGTGGCCTTTGAGAGACTATATAAAACGATCTAGCAACCGGCAGAAACCTATTACAGAAAATAAAGACACACACACACACAGAGACATTTTTTAAAAACCACTTTTTTGGTATCAGGGGACTTCAAAACGTGGACATCTGCAAAAATCTCGAGGTCGAAAATGTTCATCATCACAATACTTCCTTATACTACGTATAAGAAAGTAAAATTGATCTAATATATCTATAATATTCACGTTCGTATTACCTTACTAATTAATATGACGTTTTCGTAATCAAAAGCCTGATTTACCAAATTTCATGAAAAAGTTATTAAATGTCAAATAAGTACCCAATATTTATTGGCCGCAATTGTACATGGTGTTTGGTTTCTGTAATGGAATTGTTAATATGGCAGAACGCAAAAATTACGTCGTTACCCAAATCGGAGACATCCTAGTGGAAACGTATTTCGCAGGCTACTAAAAGAAATGCTAATGCTGGTCGACCAAGAGAGGCGTACAATAAAACCAGAAGAGCAAATTGTAGCAGTACAAGAAGATGCCTCCGTTAGTACCTGAGAGTTAGCTTCAACCTTAAACATCCCTAGTAATAAAACCGTTCAGTTGGTTCTACGAGAAAACCTTCTTCGTTCATATCATGTTTGTAAAGTTCAGCCACTCTAGGAAAACGACAACGTTTTTCGATTAAATTCCTGCAACACAGTTTTAAATAGGATTCAAGAAGATGACTACTTTTTTTTAAGACGTATTCTTTGGAGCGATGAGAGTGTGTTTACCAGAGACGGTGTATTTAATACTCATAATTATCATCATTGGCCGGACGAAAATCCCCATGCATTTCGAGAATATGGTCATCAAAGGAGGTTTTCCATTAACGTTTGGCTACTAGGCATAATAAATCTCCGGGTCGTTCGGCCAATTTATTTACCAAATCGTCTTGATGCCAGAGCGTATCTTAATGTATTGGAACAAGTTATTGACGAGATGGCATTGCAAATACGCCATAACATGATTTACATGCATGATAGAGTTCTTACACACTATGCTCGTAATTTATGGGGACGGTTAGATGAACACTACCCAGATAGATGGATTGGTCGCGGCGGTTCTATCTTATGGCCAGCGAGATCTGCCGATGTCAATCCTTTAAACTGTTTGGAGTTTAATTAAGAAGACAGTTTAAGTAATGCCTTCTCAAGACGCTGACGAAGTCAGAAAGAGAATTAAAGCGAACATATTGGAAATTGTACCATTATTTTATTTCTATATGAATTATTTTGTCAATAAATAATTTAAAGAGCGAATTATACCTCACACGTAACGTGTAGAACTTAAAACATCAGATTTACCCTATGATAACACTAATAACGAGTAAAATGTTTTTGAAGATCGAAATGCAGAAATTATTGCGGTACCTACAATTACAATAGTATGCGGCTACAGTGTTGCCAAATGTATGTTTCTTTCAAATGGTTCCTGAACGCATACGAAGCATGATACGACATTTTAACAATAACATTTTTTTATTCAGAAGCGAACGAAGAATGTCACTGCGTGTAGCTTTTGCGACATTTTTTACACACGCTGTATAAGGCATACATATTACTTATTAATTGAAGGATGAAACAATAAACCGCACTTTGAATCGAATCTTAATTCCTGTTTTTACAGGTTAATGAATTTTTATTATCTTTTTTATTTTCTTTTGCCTTTCATCTTTCATGGACTAAAATCAAACAGACAAGAAGGAGATTTCTTTAAATAGCAACCTTCGAAAAGAAGTGCACGCAATATAGATATACATCGCGGCATATCCGTACATCTCGAAATAAAACCCTATTTTTCGATCCTCCCCGTGGTGATCGGTTTCGAATAATAAAGCGAAGGTCTATCGACACGACGAAGACTGACCCGCCTCGCCAGAAACGCCGAAAAGCCCACATAGAGACAGGCATACGCATTCTTGTGGGACATTTAAAGAGTTTGCCTACGATTTGTTAGGCGGCGGATGAAAATTTAAAATAGGCGCACGAAACGCACAAGTCGTTCGTAAGTGGGCATGCATGTATGCACGCTATGTACGTAATGTTGCGATGGTGGGACGCCCACGAGTTTCGGAACAGTGAAAAAAACACCTGCAAATGAATGGAGCAAATATTCATTGAACGACGACGAGTGGCGTACGCCGATAAACAAAACTCTCTCTGCCACAAACGCATAGGTATATACCTACGTAAAATATCGGCAAATACAAATTCTCACATTCTGCTATACTTTACACTTATATAAATACATACATACATATTGCTGTGGTACGCAAATCTAATGAAAATTTGTATATAAATGTAAGATTTGTATAATTAGTATTTTCTCACTGAAATGTCAGCAATTTGTAGTTTAATTTTGTATTAATTCAGGGTACAGTGTTAAATATGTTTTTAGTGCAAATTAAGGACAGTCTGTATCAGGGCCTGGTGACGGGCTTTACCATTTTTAAATCTCATTTTAGTTTCTGTTACAAACACTAAGCGCTAGTAGATATACTAAGTTTATAGAATATGAAAATCCTAACCTAAAATTATATGCATTCCTGTTGTGTTTGCTAATATTTCGTTTTTTATGATATATTTTCGATAGTCTGTTTTAGTATTGATTTCAAAATTTATGACATGTTGCTTTCATATTTTTATTTTTTCTATGGATACTTGCAATATTTTATTTCTAATATTCTAATTCGAATAAGTTTTTGTAAAAAAATTTTTTTTTAATTAAATATATACACTATTGAAACGCCTGGTTAATATTATTCTATATTTTGATGTCTAAAAAGTAAAAATTTTAAAAAGTCACATCTCCAAAACTCATTAATTAGTATTACAAAATTATTGGTTTTTTAAATATTATCAATATTGCTTCTTTATGACTGTGACATCTGACCCATTACCAAATATTTTTTATATGAGGCAAAAATTGAGAACGATAGACCATAGGTTAGGTTAAGTATCAAAATGAATACCAGTTTATTTGGCTCTCCTCTAAAATTTGCAAAATGTGACAACCGCCCGTTCAATTCTAAGGTCCAGATATATGAAAATAATAATTATTTAAATGATCCATAAAAGGTTGGTTATGAATTGAAAAGGGTGAAATTTTGAATATGAAGATTTTAAAATTCTCGGGTCTAGCTCTTATTTATCGCATTTATGAGTTTACAGTAAACTGTCTGAAAAGCGGACACCAACGGTTCACAAAATTTTGTCCGCTTAAGGCCCGGTTGTTCAATACGTAGCTCAAGTAAGTGACCGATTTTGTTGGTTTAAGGTTAGTTCAATACAGGTTCAGTAATATTTTGTTTATGTTATGAGAATTATAACCTCAATTACGAACAGCTATTCATTTTGATAGTGACATAAAATGGCAGAATTTTTAAGTGGCGATGAAGATATGGTAGAGCTCATAAATATACTTGAGTCACAAAGATCCGAAAGAACATACCAAAATCGAGAAAATCATTTTCATAAGTGGAGTGATACAGTTTTTTAAAAAGGTTTAGATTGTCGAAAGAAGCTGTGAGATTTGTTTTGGAATACATTATTGACGATACTGCTTCTCCTACTGATAGGTAAGTACTTAGCTATATTTCAATTGCTGTCCATTACGTCACTCATTGTGCATAAAATGTAATTACAGTATTCATTTTGCAAAAGATATGAACAGAAAATGAAATAGCTATTTTTTCTTTTAGAAATCATGCAGTCAGCCCAAGTGAAATGTTACTAATTACGCTTAGATTCTATGCAACATGCAAGTTGTTGGAGATTTTATAGGTGTAGACAGGTCTACAGCCAGTAGTATTGCATAAAGTAAACCGGCCACTACCAAATTTGAGTGTACTATTTACAAAGATGCCTATAACAGAAAAAGAGAAACGAAATTGTAGCCAGGAAAATATTTCTTTTTCAATATTTAGACCCCTGATTTTTTTTTGCTGCTTCGAGGACTCTCATGTGGTCATTACCAACCTATAGTGAACATTGCTGCACCATACAATACTTTTACAACTGAAGAATCGATGTTAAACACACATTGCTCGAACGATTTGCCGCCTTCATGATATAGCGAACCGCACTAAAATTCGTTGCTGGCATTCGTTGCTAACTTCACACCGGTTTTCTAAATTGCTTATTATATCTAACGCTTTTAAATTATTGTTCATTCTACAAAATAACTTTATGATTCCAGAGGGTCATCAATCTGATCATCAACTATTTGCATACTTATTAAATATAAATATTCTTTGATTGTGGTTTTCACTTGGCGTGCGAATTATTTTTTTAACAGTTCTACATTACATTTCGTTCATTACGACAAATTAACAATGCGCGAAAATGTAAGACTGATAGTTCATAGTATTAATAGTGTTGGAATTGTTTTGTAAATGATCAGAGAAGTGTGGAGAGGCAAGTGTGGCTGCCCAAAAAAACGAACACTAAAAAAGATCCTTAAAAAAATAGTAGCAGGTAATAAATATTCCACAACTGTCGCAGTTGTAACCTTTTGTATACACACTTATCTATTTACATCATCGCGATCTGTTAATTAGACACTATTGTTTCCTTAATAACATCTTCTTGATGTTATAACCACTATTTATGCTGCACTATAAAAATGAAATAGTTCTTATTGTCGCTTTAATTCTAATAAAATTTACTAGTGAAGTTCGTTTACAAAGTTTATAATGAAATGGACTTTGAATAATTTACCGTTAATGTCCTAACAGTCTATGATAAGTGTAACTTGCAACATGTTTATATGTGGGAGGACTGTTTACTTGAAGCGTACTGCCTAAATTCCATTTTGTTAGTCTGCACGACTGCTTGCTGATGTTTCCTGTACGTTTGATACAATTTTTGGAAAGAAAATTTACACGTCCCCAATTATTATAAGGCCGGTTATTCCTCCGATTAAAATTCTCTGTTAATTAATCACTGATTATCTCTAACCGGGGGTTTTCAATGCAAAGAAATACGCCAGTTATTTAAACAGTGTATGAATTTACTGTACAAAGTTGGCAACATATTTGCTATACACTGTCTCAGAATAAAAAGGAGTGATTCATATATCCTGTCAAAACCTGGAACACAGAATGAATTGTAGTAAACAATTTGGATATGACATATTGCTGTGGTACGCAATCGAATGAAATTTGTATAATTAATATTTTCTTACTGAAATGTCAGGAATTTGTATTTTAATTTTGTATTCATTCAGATACGCTGCTAAATATGCCTGAAACAGATCACTCAGTATACTTCATAAATAACGTTAGATGTATTCTAATTCATTATGTAATATAATAATTTGTAATTTTCAAACGCCCATAATTATATAAAATCGTGTAATACGGTTTGCCTATCTGACAGGTGCAGTCTACACATACATTTAGTTTTTTTTTATAAAAAAGGATATTCTTGATCTTCACCAGTAGCGGCTGTTACTAAAGGGCACAAGGGCACGTACCCTTTAGTAACATTACATTTACGTATCTTTATAACGATTGTATCAAAGTTTCCTTCCGCACCACAGCACACTATGGTATGTCAACGCTCAAAACTATGTTCCTGGGCACGATATCAGGTGTACCTCTTTCGAGTATGAATCGGCTCGGTTCGCTTATCTTCGCCATATGCGCTTATAAGTTCGGTATAG